>CM042696.1:118257862-119457862 GCA_023614405.1 Avena insularis
TCGAGGTTCGACAGGGTTTGACGGGGATCGGTCTCGGTGGGAACATTCTCGGACAACGGAGTAGATCTTGTCGCATCCGTGGTCTTCGGGTCCGTGTAGACGGTCATGGCGTTCAAGGTGGAGAACTCGGCGATGTCTCCACTTTGCAGTCTCGACTTCGAATCGAGGCTTTGGGGTTTCGTTCGGCGCCGTTGGCACTCGAAAGATCTTTTCGGGGTTCTCGGCTTCGAGATCGGGTCTTCGGGGGCTTCGCGATGCGTGAAGAAGGTCTTGGTTTCTAAGGCGAAGATGTACGGATCCGTGTTGAAGATCTTGTCGGGGTGAACTCGAATTAGCGTCGATGGTCTTGGGGATCGATGTCGATGTCGTCGGTGGTGCCTTCTACCTTCTTTAGAAGGTCGGCATTAAGCCGATCTTGTCAGCGGGCGATCTCAGGAACGGCTGGATGATCTTGTCTATGCGTACCACATCGTTGCACACACGATCGAACGGGGATGGACCTCATCGTGAATGTCAGGTGGTTGTTGTACTAGCATCACACAGGTGCCACCAGTAGACATACACAGTTACGCATAGGAGGTAGCCAAAGGCATCCAAAACACGCACGCACATCAGAAGCTTCTCCGGATGAGCTTCTCCACTGCACTGTATCGGTGTCTGAGGGAGACAAGTGCTATAGACACCATCCAAGCCACAGATCGATGCAACGGCTCGGTCGCATAGCTTGGGAAAGGCTTTCTGGCAGCGCCGCAGCAATGGCGTGAGGAGGGCGTGTTGGCCGTGAGCGGATGACGTGGCGCTGCCATTCAGCGGACAATGCGCGGCGGGCTCGGTGGCGTCATGGCGACAGACGACGCCGGCCGGGCGGCAAGCTGAAAGCGGCCAGAGGCGAGGAGGAGGCGGTCTGCGACGGTGAGAAGGAGGGGCCGCGCCGAAGCAGCGGTGGAGGGAAGGTGAGGGGGCGAGGCCGGGAATGCGTGGTGCAGCGCAGGGGACCGGCAACAGGGGCACCATGGCTGGGGCGAGCTCTCGCGGCCGGAGGTGAGGAGGACGGCGGAAGCAGTTCGCAGAGGCCCTTTACCGTGGCACTCACGGTGCTCCCGCGGAGCAGAGGAGGCGGCGATAGGCCGGGTTGCAGAGGGCCCGTGAAGCGCAGCAGAGGCGGCAGACGACTCCTCATGGGGCTCAAAGGGAGGAGGACCAGAGAAGGCGGCAAGGGCGAAGGAGGGCGAGCCGAGGAGCTCGAGGAGAAGCGGGGCTGCGCGTCGGCGGCGCTGCAGAGGCAGGGGAAAGGGTCGCAGGGCGACGGCGGATGTGAGGATTGGGGCAAGGGAGACGACGCGGGGGTGGGGTGATGTGGGAGCGAGAGGTTGGTGGGGGTCGTGTCAGGTGGCCCGCGCGTGTGGGACGGGAGCGGAAGTGGTGGGGTACGACACACGAGCGGCTGGGGGGTGTGGACCGGGGTGCAGGGTCGGGTCAGTTCTTTGCGGAGATGCGCGAGGGGATGAGGTGGGATGGGTTTGGTCTAGGAGTAGGTAGGGGTTAGATCTAGGGTTTGGCTGTTTTGGGGGTGGCCGGTTGGGCCGGATCGGGCCTGGTCTGTCTAAAAATAAAATAAAATAAACTTTTATTTATTATAAACAAGCCTTTGAGAAACTGTTTTTAGACAAAACAAAATAATCCGGAAAAGCCTGATTTTAAAATTTGAAAGAAGACGGGGATATTTAGAAAACCAAAACTAGGCTTTTCGAAAATAGTTTTAGGCAAAACCATGCATGATGATGATGATGCTCAAATGCAATGTGGCATGATGACATGAGCATGCAGTCATGATGATGCGATGCACAAAAACACAGCGATTTTCTAGTAGTGGTTTTAGCGGGGTGCCACAAGGTGTGGGTTGAGGGAGAGAGCGGAACCGCGAACTCACACACGGAGAACACGATGAACACACACACACCACGAAGACAAGATACAAGCCAATTGCTCACGCCGGCGGCTACCGGTCCGGCGCAATCCCTACGATCGGCGTCGGGCGGGGATCTCTCTCTCGAACCGGCACGGCGAGATGGGAGACTCGGTGAGATCTTGACGTCTAGGCAAAGGGACTCCGATGCCTAGGCCTTGTACAACACGGAGGCACGATGCAAACTCCAACGAGGTTTGTGATATTTGGTGCTCCTTGGTCAAAGGAGCATGAGGCAAGAACTAGATAGATCCACAAGGGGTTTCCACTAATTCCAAATATCATGCCTAGGGTTTACAATGGAAGTGGGGGACTATATATAGGTCAGCCACTAGTTCAGGGGTACTTTAGGCATAAAAGGGTAAAAACTGGACGAAAAGGGAATATTCCCGGGCATCAAACCCTAGTTGAAACGAGATTGGAGGAGTTCCGGCAATAAGTCTGGTTGCGCCGGACTGTGCGCCGGAAATTCCAGTCCACGCCGGTCATTCCGGTCGGCGACCGAAACAGCAGGCAGAGACGTGTTTCGGTCGGCGCCGGTTTGATTTGGCGAGCGCCGGAAATTCCGGTCGTTGGTCTGGTCCGCCGGGGCATGCGCTGTACGTTCCGGCGAGGAGTCCGGTCCACCGGTCCTGGCGCCGGTTTGGCCTGGGACTCCGGTTCGCGTTGGCTTGGCTCCTTCTCTTGGCATCTCTTCATAGGGTTCGTACGTGATGATGCATAGGGTATTGACATGAAGTAGCAAGTCATCCAAGGATGTATCGAAGTCACACGAGACAAGGAGCGAATTCACCTTAGCTTGAAGGAGCTTGGCTCGGGCACGGTCATCGGTCCACTTGGGGGACTTGTTGGTGTAGATGTAGGAGAGTCCGTAGGACGGGCTGCATCAGGTGGTCTTAGGGTCTTAGAAGTGTGGCGGACCACGGCCTTTCGCCGGCGGGACGTTTTTGTTCGTCACTTAGTCTGTTTTTCCATGTCTTTTTTGGGGATGTTGAGGCGATGGCTACATCCTGAAGTTAGAATAAAGTCCTCCTCGCTCTATCCTCGCTATGATGGTGTGCCTAGCAGTGACGGAGGACGCGTGGAGTCATGTGTTCGGTGTCCGGCTGATCTCCTGGGATCTAGTCATTTTTCGTGTTAATTTTAGGTCAATCTCTTCCAATCTACTGATGTCATCATTAGCAATGGTTACTACTTTAGTGCGCTGGTTCTTTGTGATCTTAGCACGACAACTTTCCGTCTGTCTATTACAACAAGCTCTACTACAACAAGCTTTGCCCGGCTCCGGTGATGGAAGGGCGAGGACGGCGGCGCGCCTTCAGCTCGTGCTAGTGTTTGTAGTCTTCGCTAGATGGTCCATCGACCTATTTGTAATTTTTATTACTTTTAGGCCTCTTTGTATTCTATTGATGATTATTAATAGATCGGTGAAATTTAAAAAAAAAATTAAAACAGTTTTCGGGGGGCGGGGCATTTGTGAGATTGCATCCGCCTGCTATAACTGCATCCCCAAGCGCCGGCGGAGAACCAAAACAGTTACCGAAGGGCTACACAAAAACAATTGGGCAAGAGACATTCAAAGAGTAATTGGCATCCACGAGGTCCGGCAATATCTGCAAATCTAGTACTGCAGAATGCCTACGTGCCAATCAAGATCGCTGCTGTACTGCAGAATGCCTACGTGCCACGGCCTCCAGCACCACCCCCGCTGCCCTCTCTGCGACCAGCAGCCTGAATCGATTCAGCATCTCCTGTTGAACTGCTATATTGCACGACATCCTGGATTGGCTGAGGATGACAGCCAGACCACCAGACTAAGAAGCTTCAATCATGGAGTGGTGGCAACAAGCCAAGCCAGTCACACCCAAGCAGCGGAGAAAAGGACTCGCCTCGGCTGCGCTCCTCATCCATTGGATGGTCTAGAAGCACAGGAACGAGTACATTTTCAAAGGCTCACGACCCTCTGCCCACGCTCTCGTCAACGAGATCAAGGAATTCGCCAGACTATGGGCACGAGCTGGTGCACGACAGCACGAGGGCTTCGCGTAGTGTTGCCATCCACCTGGGATGTGCACTAAGTTAATCTGAAAATATACTGGAATGGGCCTCTTAGGAGGATGTAAACCAAACTCTATCTTTTCAATGAAATGAAGCACAAAAGTCCTTCGCGTTTTCTAGAAAAATGCAAAAAAAATCTCATGATGGCTAGTACATACTTTCTGCAGGCACACAGCACAATGAGACCAAGATGGTAGTTGTAGGAGTTGAACTGCTATTAACAAAACACATGAATAAAAATCGCAAAACATTGAATTTCAGTTCCACTGAGAGGTATACAAATATGATTGTATTTCGTTTTAAAATACTGTTGTTGGCCTCTTACAAGTTCTCGTACCAGTAAACTCAAAACACACCGGGGATAAACAAAGAACTACACAGAATTGTACACGCGTAGTGATAACTGTGTACATTCTCCAAGCAGAGGTCAGAATGGCTACATCGGCAAAATGACTTAGTCCAGCTTCTCCAGTTCACCCATCCTCTCGATTATTGCCTGCAAGGAGTGTGTTAGGTGCTGGCTGTTACTTATTTTCGGGTAACAGAACCCCGTGCCCAGCATTTTCAGTAAATCTCAGAGTTGAAAATCCATGATTGTGCTCAGGGTCTAGATTCATTTTTGCTCAGGGTGCTGCTCATTGCAACTGTTCAGAAACAGTCCGAGTTCAACCGTGAAACCGTAATGTTATTTATGTGTACCTAGTTTGATCAAAAGAAAGTGAGCTCGCCTACTTACTGCTTGTTTATTTATATGTACAAGCAGTGTTTGGACACCCATAGCCATTACTCCCTCCATTCCAAAATATAAGATGTTTCAGCTTTTGTGACAGGAATGCATCTAGACGCATTTTAGTGTATAGGTTCGGAGTGAATCTACACATTAAAAGGCATATAGATACACTCGTTTCACAAAAGGTAAAACATCTTATATTTTGGAACGGAGGGAGTACACATTACATGCTTTTAGTACCATCACTGAGCTTCCACATATTGAGGAGTAACATCACTAGTTCTTGTCCAGAATGGTTGGGTAAGAGGTTCAATGCACCAAGATAATGCCTAAACAAAAGAAGTACCAAACACTGCAGGCACATGTGTTGGACCTTATTGTGCCCCTAATCCCCGCCCACATGCTTTATCCAAATAATAGAACATGAGGAAGTTCAACCCAAGGGTATCTCCTCAAGAAATCTCGTGAAGTTGGATAGTTGATAACAGCATAGTTTATCACCATAGCGTCCTCACGGACAAGCGGAAAGCTAATACTGCAACAACTATAGACAGTAAATGCAGGCCAATCATAGGTTTCACATTGAGACTAAATGTGTTCTGCTGTTTTCTTCTTCATTTCATTAACGGAACGTTAAAAAGGAGGAAACAGATATATACATCTACCAAACCCATATTGAAATGACAAATAGGTATGATTGACATAGTACTGTAACAGAAAATACTCCAATGCATACCTTTTTGCTCGTCTCTTGCAGCTCTCCGGCAAGAATAAACTCATCTAAAATCAGGTAAACCTACATGACAAAGTGAAATAACTTTGTGACAAAACGATTTTTAACACAGATGTAAATAAATAAATAATTGTTCGAAAACATCCTATTCTAACAAATATCAGCAAGACCTAATTCAAGCAGAAACTTACACGTATCATCATTGCATACATTTCAGTCACATAAAGAAAATATCTAATATGTAAATAAAAATGGCTCTATCCTGATACTACCCTGATTAAAATTGGAGCTACATAAAGGAAATGTTTAATGTGCCAATAAAAAATACATGTTATACATTTAGGCTGCAATACTATTTCAATTTCAGTCAATTCAGACTTTATATTATATTAAGTTATTACTCCATAAGGGAGATCATACACTATATAGTTTTTCCTCAAAAAAATTATGTACTATAGATTTAAACTTGACTCAGTTATTGATGAACATATTTGCAACATATGTCGATAAAACATATGAACAAAGCTTACTATTTGAGCATCCAGGTATATAGAGAAACTTCGCTAAGGTACGCTATATTCTTTTTTCCTTTGAGTGGCTATGCAGAAGTTTGTTTCGAACAAAAGTATTTATTGGTTAGCCAAACAGTTTTTCTTCTAATGCACCAACAGTTAACAAAACAAGGCCATAAGCAGAAGAGCAAAAGGATAAGCTAGGGATTAAAGAACAGTTACCTTGTGAAAATTAAATACTAAATCTAGCTCACAGACGTTGCTGAAGAAATGGTCCAATATCTCAACAAACAAGTGGATGCTTTCCAGGTATGCCAATTCATTGTCCGTGATATCAACACAAATTGAGAAAAATAGTCCAGCATATCTCCTGTAGATAACTTTGTGTGTGCGAAACTGCATAGTAGAAAAAGAAAACACAAGGCATACAAATCAGAGGTTCAAGTGCCTTTATAAATCATATACTATTTACAACACAAGAGATTCATGTTGATGTACGAATTATAGATACTATTTTATTTCAGTCATATACCAGGTTTGTTCTAAATCCATAAAACCAGTAAACACACTAGAAAACTACAAAGCCAACTCTACTAACTTTAGCAATGAATTGGAATCAATGAACACTAGAAATCAAGTTTAAATATAAAATGGAAAATTATGTGTTTTACTGTTGTGGATGCTAGTAAGATGGATGCGGCCGGCCAGACGGCAAGAAGAGCAGGATGTTCGTATTGGAGCAGGAGACGGCAAGAGTCCTTTAGGAAAGTATAGGATTAGGAAAGAGTCCAATTGTATTAGGAAAGGTCTAAATCTAATCGTATTAGGAGAGGTCAAGGGCCTGGACATCCAATTGTATCCACGTTTGAGGCAAGAACAATCAATCTAATCTCTCCCTAGTAATTCTCTCTTCTCAACCTATGTTTACCCAACCCCTTGCAGCCATGCCATCTAGCTATCTTCAGCACGGTAGTTATCCCGTTGTGGATCTAAGTCCACAACATTTGGTATCAGAGCCGACCACCACGGCTTTTGCTGCTGAGAAGATGTCGCGACGGATACTCCGCGTGATGATTCAGCATGTTCTCTACCCTATCACCGAGAGCTTGCTTCATCAAGTCATTGATCCTTATGGAGTGGTGGAGACCATTGAAATTTTCCCAGGAAGATCAAGGATCGTGGCCTTCATCAAATATGGCCAAAACCACAATGCTGCACGAGCTTTTCAAAGCTTGCAGGGCCGGAACATATAAGATGGTTGTTGTCAACTTGGTATCGAGTTACTGCCGGTATCGTTTGACAAATCAGTTGCTACAAGTTCGGCACAAAGGCAACAAGTAGCAACAGGACAGAGGTATTGCAGCAAGAAGAAAACGTTGGAGCAGCGCAGCCGAGCGCAGTTGCCGCAGCAACCGTGGCAGTGGACGTGGCCGAAGTAACAGCAATGGTTCTAGCAGCGGGGGTGATGCAACAAGAAGAAGCACCAGACGCGTCGCAAGAAACCGAGCCCGTGCAGACGCGGTTGAGCACCGATGAACCGGCAAGTGCAGAGTCCTCTGCAGCGGCGGAGTCAAATCTGTGTGGGAAACCCTCATGTGCCGTGCATGGGTCAAGCGTTGGCAATGTGGATGTAATTAAGCCAAGCCATGCATGTGCAGAGGGTGGCTCAAACATGAGTTTGGTTCTTGGTGCTTGCATGCAAACAGGAAGAGATAATCTGGTACATGCAATTTTTAGAAGCTATCTTTCAGATTGGAAAGAAAAGCACGATAGTTATTCTACATGCATGAGAACAAACTCAGATGAGATTCATGCTGGCTCCAGCTATTTCTCTTTTCTTACAGAAAAAATCGCTTCCATAAAACAGCAAATAGCTTCAGGTGGTTTGCATGGCGTCCACCAGATGAACTAGTCTGCAGGAAAAGCAAGCGTCTAGGCATGGCTGGTGCACTTTGTTTTCAGACCGAAGCCAGCATGGAGATCAGTTCGCAGATCATTCCAGAAGATACTTTTGGAGACAATAGTACATTTGTTCAGTTCAAGCACCTAGTAGATCAGGAAGACCTAGAGATAGATAAGTGCTTCACGAGAGGATTGGGCAAGAGTGCTAGCAAAACTGGGAGCTCGAATCATGCTATCACATCAATGTGGGGATATGGAGGACTTCAACCCTGGCCGCCACCCTGCAGCTTGAGGACAAGCTGCTTTTCCGGGAGGGGTGTAGTGTTGTGGATGCTAGTAAGATGGATGCGGACGGCCAGACAGCAAGAAGACCAGGATGTTCGTACTGGAGCAGGAGACGGCAAGAGTCCTTTAGGAAAGTATAGGATTAGGAAAGAGTCCAATTGTATTAGGAAAGGTCAAGATCTAATCGTATTAGGAGAGGTCAAGGGCCTGGACATCCATTATATAAGGATGGCATGTATCCACGTTTGAGAGAGGCGAGAACAATCAATTTAATCTCTCCCTAGTAATTCTCTCTTCTCAACTTATGTCTACCCAACCCCTCGCAGCCATGCCGTCTGGCTATCTTCAGCATGGTGGTTATCCCGTTGTGGATGTAAGTCCACAACATTTGCATTTGTTACACCTTGATATATATTTGTCACCTGTGAAATAAGATTTAGCAGTTTTACATATCCAACCATCAGGTAATTGGGTCAACTAGAAAACTATCTCACGTAGCTGAGTCCTATGTCTTTAGTGAATAGTGAATAAATTTTCATATAGCATGGCTACTTGCATTCGTTTGAGCAGAACATTAGAATAGGTTCAGACATGTTTTCCTCACTCTCTAGATTCAGATGTTAACTGACAGATAAGATTAAGATAGGTGTAGACAAAGCTTGTATTTGTAATTAATTAATTACGTGTTCCTTGCTCCAATTGCACCCACTCAGGGAAGAAGAATTACGTTTTATTCTTTTTACTTGATGAGAAGTCATAAATCCAACCGTGTGTAACACTCATACCAGTGAACAGCAGCGTCAGAATCATGGATAGCCCCAAGAATTAAAACAATCTGGGTTCACTACAGAAATGAGTGTTGATATTGAATCATCGCTTTTTTTTTGTATTTCAGTGGAATGAACTTGTATAGTGGGTCCATAATGATTTCTCCATTTTTCTCGTATTAACTTAAAAAGACATGTTTTGTAACAAGAAATCAGACATCTTGATCCATTGTGATTGCATGATAAGAAAGCACCTAAGTGATATTTGCACTCGATTCACATAAATCTACTCTGTGTTTTATCTAATCAGTTCTCCAGCCTAAAATGAACAACACAATTAAAATTTCTCGCCTCCAATCCAGAACAGCTCAAGAAATTATGCTCGTTTCAGACACGCATCAACGGAAATGAACAACCATCCAACCAAACTACAAACGAAGAGAGGCTGGTAATCTAGTCTCGGACAGGAATCTACGCCTAACTAATCATTTTTCTCCCAAGAAAGAATCGCAGCCGAAAATTTGCTCAGGGATCGAATCCAAATCAACAAGTGGGCATACCTCCACGAAGTTGGTGAACTTGGGGTCCCGATTGACCACCAGCCGGTGCACCTGTAAACCGGCCAGGAAACAGGATCAAGAAACCGAAAACTGGAATCGGGCCGAACTAATCGTGGTCCGCGCACCCCTCACCTCGAACTCGACCTTATGCTTCTCAGAATCCTCGAGCGGGACGTAGTACTTGGCCAGCCGCGTCTTCCCCTGCCGGTTCTGCAGCAGGATGAACCGGATCTGCGAGATAAAATTCAAGAAAAGGAGGAATATTTAGCCGGACTCGATTCGATGTACTAAAGCTACTAATAGAATGGGGGATGCTGAAGCTATTAGTTGCGGTACCATGTCGTAAGATCAGATTCGTAATCAGGGGTCGATTTGGAAAGCGATTTAGGCTTGGGGAGAGAAAAAGGAAACCCCCTTCTGTTTCCTCTTCTCAAGCGCGAAGTCTGAAGAATTCCCGGACAACTGTTGTAGTACAGTACTCCGTAGTATTTTAGTTCGCCTGGACTATTTTCCTAAAATTTTTTTTTCAAAAATTCCACCGATCTATTAGATCGTCCTGTGTCCCCGCTCAAAACTTTCCGTATCGCTTTTACTTGGTGCTCTCATGCCTTTATAGCCTCCATGTGGTGCTCTCATGTCTCCAAATGCAACCGGTGGTACTTCCATGTCTCCATAGCCACCCGTGACTCCAAAGCCGCTCATCAGTGTATTCATCTCTCACATGGCATTCATGCCTCCATAGCTTGACACCACTTTTTTTGCCAACACTTCATCGCGAGCAAGATGTATGTACTAAAAGTATGTTTAGGTAGGGTAGCGTGCACCTCTCAATAGGGTGGCTTTGCATTTTATAGTGGTAGAGTACAAATACAAGTACATGTATATTTATAAAGAGGTACAACATATCTACAGTTTATCACCCTCCCTCAATCTCAACTAGTCTAGACAAGTTGAGGTTGCTCCTACATGACTGGAACAACGACACTGGCAATGGCTTGGTGAAGATATCAACAAGTTGATCTTTGGAGGAGATAAACCTGATCTGGAGCAACTTCTGAGCCACTCATTCTCGCACAAAATGGAAATCCACCTCAATATGTTTTGTGCGAGCATGGAAGACTGGATTGAAAGATAAGTATGTTGCTCCAATATTATCACACCATAGAATCGGTGGAGTAGTCTGTGATACTCCAAGTTCACCAAGGAGTGATTGTACCCAAATAAGTTCAGTTGTGGCATTGGCAAGTGATTTGTACTCAAACTCTCTACTGGAACGAGAAATAGTAGCTTACTTTTGAGCACTCCAAGAAACCAAGTTTCCACCAAAGAATATAACAAATCCCCTCTTGGATCACCGATTATCAGAGTTGCTAGCCCAATTAGCATAAGAGAATGTAGACAAGAGATCGAGAGACACAGTAGATGGACGAAGTAGCAGCTCATGTGACAAGGTCCCCTTCACATACCAAGGAATACGTTTAACTGTTGATCAGTGAGCACTCGTGGGAGCATGAAAAAATTGACACACCTTATTCACTACAAACGATGGATCAGATGTGTCATATTAAGATATTGAAGACCACCAACCACGCTGTGATATCGAGTGGACTCTTCAGCCATGAGAGAGGTCCATTAGTGGAGGCGAGCGGATTAGATGCTAACATTGGCGTAGTCATGGGTGTACTCTGAAGGAGACCGGCACTCTGCAACAGTTTAGTAGCATACTTGGGTTGACTCAAGAGAAGAGCACCAGTAGGCAAATGATGAACTTCAATACCCAGAAAATAGTGCAGTTGACCAAGTTCCTCGAGTGTGAAAGGAGTACAAAGCTGGTGGATGAGGTGATCCATAACAGCAACAGAAGATCTAACCACAATAATATCATTGACATAGACAAAAAGATAGAGCGTGATATTTGGATGCCGTAAATTTAATAGAGAAGTATCTGCAGTAGATGGTCTAAACCCAAGTCCAATAAGCATAGATCTAAGTCATGCATTTCATGCCCTAGGAGCCTGCTTTAGTCCATATAAAGCCTTGTCAAGGCGATAGAGATGCTCGGGATGACTGGGATCCTCAAAACCGGGAGGTTGTCACATGAACACCTCCTCCTCAAGAATACCATGTAAGAAAGCATTCTGAATATCCAGTTGACGCAAATGCCAACCCTTAGTGGTAGCCATAGACAGTAACAGACGAATAGTAGTTGGCTTGACCACAGGGATAAAAGTATCCTCGTAGTCGAGATCATACCATTCCTTGAAATCTTTAGCAACAAGACGTGCTTTATATTACTCAATCGATCCATCTGACTTTTGCTTCACTTTAAACACCCACTTGCAATCTATTATATTCACACCCGATAACGGTGGCACCAACCTCCATGTCTTGTTGGCTTGCAAAGCTGAGAACTCAATCTCCATGGCATCAAGCCAGTGTGGGCATGTCAAGGCTTCACGATGATCCCCCTCTAATAAGAACCACCTATGTATCCTGATCCTTGACAAGAAAATACGACGGATGAAATTCAAAGAACACATTATTGTCATAAGAGAATCTTTTAACCAAAAGGAGATTACGAAAAACTGACGGAACATGAAGAATATTTTTAAAACACAAAGGATGCGAGGAAGTGGGAATTGTATATTGACCAATATATGTAATGCGCATACCTGCCCCATTAGTAGCTTGAACCTGGACCTTCCCATGATACGACTCCTTCACGGTGAGCTTATTGAGATTGTTGGTGAAGTGATCGGTAGCCCCTGTGTCAGAATACCAATTGGGATCAATTGAGTATGATGTCATTGTAGAGACACCACCACCGTGAGTCACCAAAAGAGGGGAAAGTTGTCGGTCCATGTACTGGCCATCATTGTTAGCGCCAACGAAGTCGCGCTGGAACCTCTTGAAGCAGTAGGAGGCAACGTGGCCCACCTTGCTGCATATCTGGCAGGTGTGACGGGAACCACCCATCGGAGCACCACGGGGGTTGCAGAAGGCTGCACATGCGGTGGTTAAGGAGAAGCCATCCTTGGGTTGAACGTCGGCTTTGGTAGATGAGCCGATGAAGGGGCCTATTGGAATGCAGGGTAGCCACGCACGATGTAGTGTCCCTGCATCTGTGCATTCGTACTGACGCCTCCATGCATTGTTCTATCATAAGCATCTGAGAGTAGATGTCTTTGACCGGCATGGGATCGGTGAGTGCCCTAGCGGACACCATCTGGACCTGCGAGTCGTAGTCGTTATCCAATTCTTGGCAGAGGTAGCCAGAGAAATCCTTCGAGCGCAGTGGGAGACCATTCGAGGTGAGCGTGTCAGCATGCGCCTTGACCTTGTGGAAGAAGGCAGAGGCAGTGGAGTCCAGCTTGCGAAGCTGGTTCAGATCCCCGTGAATGTGCATCGCCCGTGTTGTCGATTCGAAAGCGAAGGTGCCACAGAGTGTCGATCTCCCATGCCTCGCGAGATGTTGTGACCATTGTCATCATACCACGAGGACACTCTCGGATAGAGAGTAGACAAAGGCGGACACGATGGCTTGGTCCTGCTGATGCCAAGCGGTGTAGGGAGGATTATGGATCTCCTTGGGGTCCCCTTCAGCGGCCCTGATATATATTGGGGATGAACTCAACTGGGCAGGGCAAAGATCCATCGACGAACCCAAACAGGCGATTGCTCCAAAGGATCGGAACCACCTGAGTGCGCCAGTAGACGAAGTTCTGGACGCCGAGCTTGATTGTGTTCTGATTAGTCAGATTGATCGGCGGGTAGGGATTATGGAGACCATCTTGTCGGGCGCCGTGCTCGACGAGGTTGCGAAGGAGGAGGTGTCGAAGGAGAGCGCAGAGGAGGTCTGCGATGTGACCGATGGGGAATACATCGTGTCTATGCGGAAGCGAAGGAGAGGGTCGGCGGCGGCATCGATCGCTTAGATCGATTAGGGTTTGCCGCTAGCAGCGCTGGTACCATAAAAGTATGTTTAGGTAGGGTAGCGCGCACCTCTCAATAGGGTGGCTTTGTATTATATAGTGGTAGAGTACAAATACAAGTACAGGTACATTTACAAAGAGGTACACCATATCTACAATTTATCATGTACTCCTTTTGCCTTTCATCCATGTTGCAAGTGTCCATGTAAAAGAGCTTCCTCTCTTCTTCCAATAGGCATTGATGCTCAATATTTGCCACCTTATTCTCCTCCAATGTCAACCTCCTCTCCAATGCCACCCTCCATGTCTCGGCTTCGACCTCCAAGCTCCTTGCCAACTTACTATCCTCGTTGTATTCTAACCTTGCATTGGCCATCCTTTCCATATCTTTTGCTATGTCATCATCTCTGGCCTTCCTCCTCCTCATATCTTTGGCAGCCTTCTTTCCAAGCACGAGCCTTCTTGTGTTGGCAACCGAGTGTGGAGTGGAGCTTCTCTTCTTGTTGTCATAACTTGATTCATCATCATCTATGATAGTGGCTTTGGTCGTTGCATTAATCCCTTTTGTGTGCACGTCCATCCCATCATGGGTCTTCCACTTCTACTCATTTCCCAGCTCTTCATAGGAATGGTGCAACACAAATGACTTGCCAAGAATTTTCTTGCCATTCTTGTTCTTTTTCCCCTCATCTTTGAACAAATTTTGGGCAATGGTCATCTACATTGTGAACATAAGAGAAGAATGAGTCATGGATAATAACAAACATATGTGCATGAAAACAAGATACTACCACACAATGAAAAAAAAATACCCTATCCACTTCATCCGTTCCACTTGGATTGAGGACCTCAAAACCCACCAAAGCACCCACCCACTTTTGACAATCAGTGTTAATGATCGATCAACGAGATCGAGGAGGACGGTCGGTGTGCTCATTGCCACCTTTGTTGTGTGCATGAAAGTACTCCTTCATTGTCATCCAATAGGTCTCCTTTGTTTGGTCCGTGCCAACCACCGATTCCATTCCAATGTGCAACCATGTTTGGCAAAGCAACCTATCCTCCTCCATGGTGTAGTTCGATGTCCTACCTCTCGATGGTTCAATCAAACCCTCACCATGCTCATCCACTACAAAATCCTCTTCTTGTTTGCCATTTCGTTGATCCAAATGTGGTTGTGATAAAGATGAGCCAACATTCATTTGTGACATAAATGTCTCATCGTCAACACTACATTGCAATTCAATGAACACATGTAAAAATTGTTGTCTATATTCATCTATCTAAAAACAATAAAAAAAGAGTCAAAATTTACCTTCTTGTCATTCCGTAGAGTAGATTGCTGATACCTTCGATTCGGATTACGAATGTATTATAGCTCTTTTTCCCTAGTAGACCTAGGTTATCGAATCCTCGGGAAGCAGAAAGTGTAGTGAAGTTACTTTAACGGACCTTCGGGAGTTTTAGAATTCTTTTTGTGTTTTACCGGACCAAGAGTTTGGTGCCTTTTGTTGTTGTCGATGATGGAGAGAGAGGGCTTAGGGCTTTCAGTTTCACCTGTAGTTGTGCGAAACATCTTATGGGAATAAAGGATAATAATAAAGTATGCATGTAATTGTTAGAGCAAGATAATTATATGTGGATAGTGCATCCATAATTGCCATTGCCTCCGCAACCGCTTATATCAATAACCTACTAGTCTCATCCATAGAAGAAAGAGAACTAACGATATGCATAGTGACGTCCCGTTAATCCCAAGTAAATCCCTCACATCTAGTCGTACTACACCTTCTATCACTAGGGTTCCCAACCTGCAGATTAGTCATTAATCATACTCCCTATACTTGGCTCAATACTCGGGGTCTTGGGTACCTGACAAGTCCTTAGATTGAGGCAAGAGAGGATACAATAATCATCATGTCATACAAACTAATACATGATCCCATCTATGATAAATAACATGCACAAAAGCTACATGGCTAGGCCAAAGTCCTTAACCCAAGGAGAATTACTCACGCATAGAGATGAAATCAACAATCATAAACATTGTAATGGAAATCATGAGATTGATAGAAAATAGTCTTACAATGTCGCCAATCAAAGATGAGATCTACTATTACAAGTGGTGGAATATGGCTATGGTGGTGGAGAAGGGTTTGGAGATTAGATCTAAGTCTATTCCTCCGGCGGCTCTTCGGTGTTGTGGATGGAGTCTAGGGGCGGCTGGCGACTACGTGAGCCTATTTCTCGTCGCCCGAAGCCTCTTTATATATGGGTCCCTTCACAAAAGTTATTCTGTTTGACCTAGCGGTGTTGATGGCAACTATACGACCAGAACTATACGGCCGAAATTTTATTCCCACTGTATAGTTGGTCGTTAAAGCGTCTGTTGATACGTTGCTAATGTATCTATAATTTTTTATGTTCCATGCTTAGTTTTTATCTACTTTCTTATGTTTTGTCCCAACTTTAGAGTATTTTTATACACTTTCTTGTATTAACCTATTAACAAGATGCCATAGTGCCAACTTCCTGTTTTCTGTTGTTTTTGGTTCCAGGAAAGTCAGAAAATGAATATTCTCGGAATTGGACGGGACAAAAGCCAAAGTCAATATTTCACCGAGGGGGACACAGAGCCAGAAGACGAGACGGAGAAGGGCTAGAGGCCGCCCACACCACCTGGCCCCGCGGCCAGGCCTGGCCCGCACCAGGGGGTGGTGTGGCCGCCTAGGGCACCCCCTCGGCCTCCCCTTTCGACTATATATTGCCTCCGATACATAAATCCTAAGTACACGATCAAAATTCCACGAAAGAGTAGCTTCCGTCATCTCCATCCCTAGATCGGGAGGGATCTGAAGCTCTTCCCGGCACCCTGCCGGTGGGGATAATTCACCCTAGAGGCCTTCTTCATCACCATGCAAGCCTCCGGTGTGATGAGTGAGTAGTTCATCCTTGGACTACGGGTCCATGTAGTAGCTAGATGGTTGGTTCTTCTCCTTTGTGCTATCATGTTTAGATCTTGTGAGCTCCGTTCATGATCAAGATCATCTATTTGTAATCATACATGTTGTGTTTACGGGGATCCGATGGATATTGAGATGCTATTTCAGATTGATTATTGATTCTATCATGTCTTTGTTATTTGTGATCTTGCATGCTCTCTGTTGTTAGTAGATATCTTGGCCGAGTAGATGCTAGCAACTCCAAGAGGGAGATTTATGCTCGATAGTGGGTTCATGCCTCTAGTAATCTGGGGAAGTGACAGAAATCTCTAAGGTACTAGATGTGTTGTTGCTACTAGGGAGAAAACAACAATCCTTTGTTCATAGAATAATCGTATTGTTTACTTTACACGCAATGCTTAATGCAATTATCTATTACTTGCAACTTAATACTGTAGGGGGTTTGAATGATAACCTGAAGGTGGATTATTAGTCATAGATGCAGTTGGATTACGGTCTATGTATAATATTGTAATGCCCAATCGAATCTCAAAGGAGTCAAGATGATTAGTATATGCATGTATGCTTTCTCGATGTTTATCAATTGCCCCGCTGTAATTTGTTCACCCAACATGTCATCTATCTTAAGGAGAATCGCCACTAGTGAACTATGGACCCCGGTCCTTTCTTTTACCATCAATCTACAACTGTTTACTGTTTTCTATTTACTTTCTGCAAGCTATTACTTTCTTCCACACCATACGTTTAATCCTTTGTTTTTAGCAAAACCGGTGAGATTGACAACCTTACTGTAAGTTGGGGGCAAAGTTCTGTGGTTGTGTTGTGCATGATTCCAAGTTGGAAACAACACCTGGAAGGTGTTTCCTTGCTCCTACTGGTTCGATAACCTTGGTTTCACAACTGAGGGAAAACTTGCTGCTGTGCTCATCATACCTTCCTCTTGGGGTTCTCCAACGAGCTCGATATTTTTGGCCAACAAGCAACTTACTGGCGCATCAACCACGCGTCAGCAAGTGTTTTTCTGGCGCCGTTGCCGGGGAGACAAGGACAACTTCACAAGGGGAGTCCCTCATAACCAATCTCTTTACTTTTTTTTGCTTAGTTTATTTCTGCTTTGTTTGCTTGTTTGTTTATCAAAAACACACAAAATAATAGTTGCACTAGTTTGCTTTCTTTATTAAAAACACAAAAAAATGACTACTCTTGAAAACACTAAGTTGTGTGACTTCACTAGCACCAACAACAATGATTTCATGTGAACACCTATTGCTCCACCTGTTCCTGAAGATATTTTCTTTGAAATTAAACCTGCCTTGCTTAATCTTGTTATGAGGGAACAATTTTCTGGAATTGGTACTAAAGATGCTGCTGCCCATCTAAATAACTTTGTTGAACTTTGTGAGATGCAAAAGCATAGGGATATAGATGGGGATATTATTAAGCTTAAGTTGTTTCCTTTCTCTTTGAGAGGAAAAGCTAAAGAATGGTTGTAATCCCTAACTAGAAATAGTATTGATTCTTGGACTAAATGCAAAGATGCTTTCATTGGAAAATACTATCCTCCTGCTAAGATTATATCTATGAGAAGTGAAATAATGAAGTTTAAACAATATGATAATGAACATGTTGCTCAAGCTTGGGAAAGAATGAAATCTTTGGTAAAGAATTGTCCCACTCATGGACTGACTGCTTGGATGATTATCCAAACCTTTTATGCAGGACTGAATTATTCTTCAAGAAATCTACTGGATTCTACTGCTGGGGGGGCCTTTATGACCATCACTTTGGGTGCTGCAACAAAGCTTCTGGATAATATGATGGTTAACTATTCTGAATGGCATACTGAGAGAGCTCCACAAGGTAAGAAGGTAAATTCTGTTGAAGAAACCTCCTCCTTGAGTGATAAAATTGATGTTATTATGTCTATGCTTGTTAATGGGAAAACTCATATTGATCCAAATCATGTTCCCTTAGCTTCTTTGGTTACTCAAGAAGAGCAAGTTGATGTGAACTTTATAACAAATAATAATTTTAGCAACAATGCCTACAAGAATAATTTTGGTAATAATAATTATAGGTCGTATCCTCCCAATAATGGTAACGCTTATGGAAATTCCTACAACAATAATAGGAGTGCACCCTCTGAACTTGAAGTTATGCTTAAAGACTTTATTAGTAAACAAACTGCTTTCAATAAAACTATTGATGAAAAACTCTCTAATGCTGAAAGAAACATAGTATCTTTGGCTGAAGCACATTCTTCTTTGAATAAAATGGCTGCTAAACCTGAAACTATTGAGAATCCTTTGCTGCTACTAATACCATACAAGTTAGAATTGATGAAAATGTTAGACTATTAGCTGAATTGCATGCTAAGTGAGAAAGAGAAGATGAAATTGCTAGAATTAGTGTTTCTACTATCACTACCACTAATGTTGAAGCTAATAAACCCAATGGAACCTTTTCTAATAAAAATGCTGAAATTCTTCGAAACATGGGGAACAATAGCTCTACTACTTTAGATGATAATTATGATTTTGATCTTGATGATTGCAACATCTCTGAAGTTATTATGTTCCTATAAAAGCTTGCTAAAAGTCCTAATGCTGGTGCTATGAACATGGCCTTTACAAAACACATTACTGATGCTCTCATAAAAATTAAAGAAGAAAAGATGAAACATAAAGCTTCTATTCCTATGAAACTAGAAGATGGTTGGGGACCCATCATTAAAATGAAAGTAAATGATTTTGATTTCAAAGCTTTATGTGATCTTGATAGTAGTGTTTCTATTATGCCTAGAAGGATTTATGATATGCTTGATTTGCCACCATTGGAAGATTGTTATTTAAATGTCCCACTTGATGATAATGCTAAAAAGAAACTCATCGGGAGTGTTAATGATGTTCTTATTATGGTTAACAATGCATATGTCCCCGTTGATTTCTATGTTTTGGATGTTGAATGCAATGCTTCTTGTCCTATTACTTTGGGAAGACCTTTTCTTAGAACTGTTGGTGCCATTATTGATATGAAAGAAGGCACCATTAAATATCAACTCCCACTCCAGAAAGGTATAGAACACTTCCCTAAGAAGATAGAGAAGATCCCTTTTGCTTCTCCTATGAAAACAAAATTTTCTATTAATGCTTCCTCATTTGAGAACACTTGATTCTTTTCTTGCTTCTTATGCCTAACTTAAAGGCGTTAAAGAAAAGTACTTATTGGGAGATAAACCAAAAGTTCTAGATGAGTTTTGGAAGTTATTACTTCTGTAATAACTGCTCCTTATGCTTTTTATTTGATTTTTGTGCCAAGAGTAACCTCTAATGAGAGAGAAGTAATGCTTGGGAAAGTTGCTGTCCGGAAACAGATTTTTGTGCTTCGCTGTAAAAATTCGTGTAAAATCTCTATACGTCGGTTTGAGCTCTATTTTTTGTGCTTATGCCCTAGGTTGTTATCTAACTGTAGTTAGTTCAACACTTTTAGATTTGAGCAACATAAGGTCTTCGAAAAAATTGTTTTTTACCTGTTGGTCTGTTTTGACAGATTTCTGCCATTATTTGCATTTGCTTCTTGTTGATTCCTTTTTTGAGTTCTTTTTGGAGAATTGAGCTTTTTGAGGGAAGTTCTATAGTAGCTTGTGTTTTAATGGAAGTTTTATTGGTGTTGGAACTGAACCCAAAGACTTATTATCTTGAGTGCACTAATGTTGCTAATAAAGATTGTGTGAAGTTTTGTATGAAAGAAAAATTCCAGGTGTATGGAAAGAGTGATGTAATAAGAGGAAGAATGGACTAAATCTCAAGCCTGGGGATGCCACGCGTGTCACCCCAAGAAATATCCAAGAAGTACAAGCGTCAAAGCTTGGGGATGCCCAAGGCATCCCCTTCTTCATCAATAAAAAACTCGGGTTTCTTCCAAACACTTCATTTTTATTGTTTCATGCACAATTGTGTTGTTCTTGGAGCATCTTTGTTTTCGTTTTTTTTTGGTTTTCGTTTGCTTGGTTTGCTTGAATAAATTGGTTGGACCCCCTCATTCATACATTAGTTTTCAAATAAGTTTGATTTGGATTGGAAAAGAGTAGGAAAGTTCATGCTTAAGTGGTAAGAGGAGCTTGTTTTTGACTGTGACTTAGACTTTGTCATGTCATGCTTGGTATTGTTTTGGCTTTATGCTTAGTGATTTTTGTTGTAGCATGACATGTTATAAACAATTGAGATTTCTTAATGTGCCTTGAAAGAATCATGCGTTGTTTTAGCATATTAAAGCATAGTATTGTGGTATTCTCCTTTGATGCTTTATTTGGGTTGACTTGGCGCATGCTCACACCATGCTATGACTATCCCAAGTCACCATAGCCTTTATGATTCTTTAGTTTTTGACTTGTAATATCACTTTATGCTTTAATCAATGATGTTTTGTCGCTTTGCATGATTATGGTCATTACTACACTCTTAGTTGGTCACTCCCAGTCTTTTGCTAGCCTCCATAACCAAGTATGAGTCCGACTCATGCATCCAACTACAAATAAAACCAAGTTATTCCAAAGAGTCCACCATACCTACCTATTAGCATTTTCTATTCCAAGTATATTCATGTTTTTATCTACCTTCCGAATTAAACTTGTCATGTGAAAATTAGTGATTAAATCTCTCACGAACTTGATGGCACACTTTACTTTTCTTGCACTTAATAAACTTCAACCATTGTGTCATCTATGTTGTATATGCTTGCACTTATACGTTGGGTATTAGCAGAACCATGTTGTCATGGAGAATGCTTTCAACATTGCACTTGTACATTGTACCTATTTGATATCATGCTCTTTTGTCTATGGATGTCATCGGTGTGAAATGAAAGGGAAGCTTGTAAGTCCATGGAGTTATGTATGCGTGTTAGAGAAACGCTAGGCCGCTGGTCTAATCCATGCCTAATCATGGTGGAAACCTATAGCGTAACCATAATGAGCAATCTATTAAGCATTCTTCTTATAAAAAAAGAGATTGAGAAAAAAAGAGAAAAATAAAAAAAAGATATGAGAAAAGAGGAAAGAGAGAAAAAGCACCATTTTCCCATGGTAAATAAGAAGATTGCTGAGATGCTCGTTGTCTGCTTGCCTTGTCATTTTGATATGGGGATTCTTCCGTATCAGCGGGCAAGGGGTACCCCATTGGCGGTTCTCTATGATACACATGTACTTACTATGACAAGAACTTACCGGTGACTAAACCTGAGTAGCATGAGGAGCGGCCCTCGTATTCAAGGGACATGAGATTTCCAACTTATACTTTGTCAAGCATATACTTCATGATTTGTTCACTTTAACCTTAATCACCTAAAGATGCTTATGATAGGGGCAATGAGAGCTGAAAGCTAATAAGTACCATAATTTTTGGAAGCTCTTTTTGAGACTTGAATCCCTGCTTCCTTCTATGAAGGCCTTTCTTTTACTTTTATGTTGAGTCTCCATCTTCTATCTATATGCACCTATTGAGAGAGCATAGTGGCCATTCTTAGTTTAATGCGCATTGTCCCAAGACTTGTTGATTGATGCATAACTTTGACATTGCTTGTCCTTAAACTATTTATATCTAGTCACCCTTATGAACTTTGAAGGTGTCCTATGCAATTATGTTTTGCTACTCTATGAGGGACAAGCTGAATACCATTCTTATTATGCTTTCTTTATGTGAAACAAACAAACATCTTGCAAAGCATTGTTATTCATGAATCTTTTGTTTGTGCCTTTTTCATGTTACAACATAGTTGCTATGTCTTATTGTTAGAACTATATCTTCCATGCTATGTTGAAGTACTATGATCCCAGCTATCAATGTTTTACAAATACTTTGATCAAGTTTATGATGGTGCATGTAACCTCAAAAATTATTCTTTCTTTTTATCACTTACCTACTCGAGGACGAGCAGGAGTTAAGCTTGGGGATTTTGATATGTTGCTAACGTACCTATAATTTTTGATGTTCCATGCTTGGTTTTTTATCTACTTTCTTATGTTTTGTCCCAACTTTGGAGTATTTTTATACACTTTTCTGGACTAACCTATTAACAAGATGCCACAGTGCCAGCTGCCTGTTTTCTGCTGTTTTTGTTCCAAGAAAGTCAGAAAATGAATATTCTCGGAATTGGACGGGACAAAAGCCAAAGTCAATATTTCACCGAGGGGGACACGGAGCCAGAAGACGAGATGGAGAGGGGCTAGAGGCCGGCCACACCACCTGGCCGCGCAGCTAGGCCTGGCCCATGGCAGGGGGTGGTGTGGCCGCCTAGGGCACCCCCTCGGCCTCCCCTTTCGACTATATATTGCCTCCGATATAGAAACCCTAAGTACCCGATCAAAATTCCACGAAAGAGTCTATAGCCGCCGTCATCTCCATCCCTAGATCGGGAGGGATCTGAAGCTCTTCCCGACACCCTTCCGGAGGGGAGAATTCACCCTGGAGGCCTTCTTCATCACCATGCAAGCCTCCGGTGTGATGCGTGAGTAGTTCATCCTTGGACTACGGGTCCATGTAGTAGCTAGATGGTTGGTTCTTCTCCTTTGTGCTATCATGTTTAGATCTAGTGAGCTCTGTTCATGATCAAGATCATCTATTTGTAATCATACATGTTGTGTTTGCGGGGATCCGATGGATATTGAGATGCTATTTTAGATTGATTATTGATTCTATCATGTCTTTGTTATTTGTGATCTTGCATTCTCTCCGTTGTTAGTAGCTATCTTGGCCAAGTAGATGCTAGCAACTCCAAGAGGGAGTATTTATGCTTGATAGTGGGTTCATGCCTCTAGTAATCTGGGGAAGTGATAGAAATCTCTAAGGTACTAGATGTGTTGTTGCTACTAGGGAGAAAATAGTAATCCTTTGTTTATAGAACAATCATATTGTTTACTTTACACGCAATTCTTAATGCAATTATATGTTGCTTGCAACTTAATACTGGAGAGGGTTCGGATGATAACCTAAAGGTGGATTATTAGTCATAGATGAAGTTGGATTACGGTCTATGTATAATGTTGTAATGCCCAATCGAATCTCAAAGGAGTCAAGATGATTAGTATATGCATGTATTCTTTCTCGATGTTTGTCAATTGCCCCGCTGTAATTTGTTCACCCAACATGTCATCTATCTTAAGGAGAATCACCACTAGTGAACTATGGACCCCGATCCTTTCTTTTACCATCAATCTACAACTATTTACTATTTTCTGTTTACTTTCTACAAGCTATTACTTTCTTCCACAGAATACGTTTAATCCTTTGTTTTCAGCAAAATCGGTGAGATTGACAACCTCACTGTAAGTTGGGGGCAAAATTATGTGGTTGTGTTGTGTAGGATTCCAAGTTGGAAACAACACCTGGGAGGTGTTTCCTTGCTCCTACTGGTTCGATAACCTTGGTTTCACAACTGAGAGAAAACTTGTTGTTGTGCTCATCATACCTTCCTCTTGGGGTTCCCCAACGAGCTCGATATTTTGGGCCAACAAGCAACTTACTAGCGCGTCAACCACGCGTCAGCATCTGTCTCCACTTCACGACTCCTGGTTTCTTTGGGTTGTTGAAAATCCCGTATCTTTGACTTTAGTGTTGTGGTTCCCATCATCATAGGTCATTATCTGCGCAGCAAAAAATAGAAAGAAAGGATTGCATACCCCTTTGATCATTCGGCATTAGTGGCAGGGTTTAGAGAGATATTTCATCAAAAGTATGAATAATATCCAATTTAAATGTGGATGTAGATGGCTATATTTCACAACCATCAGTTACGTGCGCTGAAAGCCGCTATGGTCGATAGCGTCAGCGCTAGCTGCTGTGGAGCACTCGCTGGCACCTGCGGACGAGGCTGTGGAGGAGATAGAATAGCGCGACAGGAAAAAGTGGTCTTTGCTGCCTTCTTGGTCGGCTTTTGGGCACCCACCGTTGCAGCTGGGTGCTTGGGAACTCCAGCCCTCCCCTTCGACACGAGCGGTGGCTGTAGCGAGGCGCTGGGATGCGAGTTTGGCTGCGACAACACGAAGAGGACACGGGCGCTGGTGTGCGATCCCCCGACGGTGGCGCCCACGGTGCTAGGTTTAGCGTAGGTGGAGGCGGAACTGCCATACTAGCACCGGCCGTGTGGGGGGCCGAGTAGATAGGCGTTGGTGGAGTGGAAGAGGACCAGTCCATAGCCGAGATGGCGGCAGCAACCGCACGGAGCAGAAGGGGAATCACGGGCGCGCGCACAGGGAAAGTTTCCGGGCGGCAGTTGGTTGTTCACGCGCGAACGACAGAGACAATGCGTGCTCGACTCAATGCACCAAATATGATGCTTGGGAGGGCGCAAAATGTTTGATTATTAGGCATAATTTGCACAATTAATTCCAAAATATAAATCCTGATAGCAGCAACTACAATCACGTGAAACTGTAACATACTAGATGTATATATCAATGTGAACAGTAGTAGTGCATATGCAATAACATCCATAGTATAGCAACATATCAGATCACGATATATGTACTGATTGGTTGCTGATGTAGTCTCCATTTGTGTAGAGGTCGCCGTAGACTATCAAAGAAGTCGGCGCTGAAGACGGGTCGCCCGCGGACAAGGAGATCGCCCAGGAAGACGCGTCGTGATGATGAAATTGAGTAGTCGTGCGAAACGCTTCCCAAAAACCTTAGTCGCCCTCTCCCATACAGGATCATAAAGGCGAGTGGTTCCGGAGACCTGCTCTCCCGTTCGCCGATGCACACCGATGAGCGGGATGGAGTAGACTACAGAAGTGGCGCAAGCATAGAGGAAGCAAAACCCTAGATTGGTTCAGTGTATTATGGTGGAGGCGGCCGCATAGGCGCTTATCTTAGGCAATCCCGCACAATACACAGTGTGTACCAAGCCCACGTCACGCATGTTTGGGTCGGTTACAGATAGCCCATGACCCGAGAGCGACCCAAATCCACTAACTATTGACATGTTCTTGTCGAGAAGATGTACATGGTGAATGAAGATGATGCTACGCCATGGCTACATCAAGAAGTCGAACTCGCCCACATGGAATCCAATACTACCACAACACCCACTTCATATCAGAGGTATGGACAAGGTAAAAATACGGGTGTTTATGATGCCATGATCCCACTAGTGGACATGATGACTTGTGATGATTGGCATGATATGGATGATATTTGTGACATTACATATGAAATTATTTGATTGTGGTGATGTTTCCATAGACATGCCATGCTCTAAACGTTACATTGACGACATCATTACTTGCAGTTTGTTGAATAATTGTTCTTTCCAATGTTTTGCTTGCAATGATGATAAAAATGTTATCCCTTGGATCATGATTTGTCATGAATGTTTTATAATTTCTCTCGTTGCTTGCAATAACAAGAATAATTGCTCTTTCACTTGTTTTTCTTGCAACAATTATTATTATATGATGTCTATTGAGATTGCTCCCATAGCTTTCTCAAATTTTGGGGATTTTGGTAAATGCCATGATAAACATGTTACCCACTTGCATACTTACCATGCATATAAATTACACTTGATTGACACTAATGGTGATGTGCACAAGAAGAGATACATCATGATGGATGATGTGTTTCTCTACCATGCACACATGTTCTTCCTTTTGTGTATGATGTGTGTAGGCATCTGCACTATATTGTCAACCTCGGCTGAGCACGAATTTACAAAAAGAGCTCTAGAGAGCACCCCCCCACATGAGTTCAAGATCAAACCCAGCTCTGATACCTTTTGCATGCTTTGCATCTTTCATGTTGAAAAATTGATCTTTCATATATATGGTTTGCTTGCAAGCATGTTGATGGTATTCTTTCACCTTGTGACAATCATGTTTCTTTGCTATTGGATATTGATTCTTTGTGTGCTACAACAAAAATGTTGAACAATTTCTCTTTCCGATGTTTTGTGTGCAACCATAATGCCACTACGGGCATGTATTGTCATGAGAGCTTCCAAGTATCTTGTATTGTTGTTGCAACAAACATAAGGAACATTTGCTATTTCATATGGTTTGTTTGTTGTTTATGCTTCCACTTGTGATACTCATATCCCCATGATATTTGTTTTTGATGATTTGTGTATGGCATGCAACATGTTGAATAATTTCTCTTTTCAATGGTTGGTTTGCACACATAGTGATGTTGCTTTGGATGTCCTTCCTCATGTGTTTTTGTCGAATTCTCCTATTCTCGCATCAAAGATGTCGATAAATATTTTAGTCAATTGCTTTGAGTGCCACACTAAGACGTTATATGGAGTTTTTGAGTTTACACATTTGGATGATGTTCAAATGTTTCCCATGCACTTTGACCTTGCATATGCATTTCGTTTGCTATACTTGTATTGTGCTAATATTGTTGTCAACAAGAATGAACATGCCACAAATGACATGCTCCTCTATCACACACACAAATATTTTGCTTGGTCTTTGTTGTGTGAAGGTACAATTGCATACGCATCAACCTCTATGGACCATGAGTTGACACGACGAACCGAAGAGAGTTACCTATGGTTGTCCTTCATCGAGCTATCTATACACGATAAGGTGAATTCCTTCTACTTGAGGACTCATGTTATAACCTTCATGAATTGGCTACTCTTTGAGTGTTGCTTCGCTTTTTTGTGATCTTTGTAGGCTTCATGGAAAGTGAAGGAACATTGAAGTGTTGTCAAATCAGTCTTCCTGATGATGACTATATGGTGAACCCCAGGATCAAGAAGGTCTCTCGACATCTTCTACTTTGTGATGAGCATGTAGAGTCGAGAACGACTCTTTTTGAAGGGGGGAGCTGATGTAGCCCGACATACGGTCGTTACCACATCAAGATCTCCAACTTATGCCAAGTCATCATGGACTCCAAAGGTGAATCATATCTTCTATACGAACCCAATTCCTACCCTATTAAATGGTATACTACTTCGTACTCCATGTGATGGCCCAAAATATATCGAGCTCGTTGGGGAACCCCAAGAGGAAGGTATGTGATACGTCCATAACGTATCTATAATTTTTGATGGTTTTATGCTAATAATATGCTTTTGACACTCCTTTTTGTATAAAGTTTATGATTTATTTGGACTAACATACTAATAGTTGCAAAAGTGCACAATGTTTTTATTTTACACTTTGATGTGTAGTAATTACCAAAAATACAAGTGGAAACCTTGTTAGAGTCAAATTGGGATTTTTCCAGAAATCTGTCTCAGAACTCTTTTTGAAGATTGTCACGTTTCGGGTCGAAGATGGCATCAAACGGAAAACTCTTCAACTACAAAGTTGTTGGAAATTTCACGACAAACATTCTGGACATAAAATTTAGCTGATTTCGTGTCCGGACGGGCCTTTTAGGTCCGATTTACTGCAGCCCAAGATGGGGTGACGACAACCCGAGAAGCTATATAAAGGGAGGAAACCTAATTCGCCAGGGAATCTCCACCCACGAATTTGTAGCCACCAAAGCCATGTTTTTGCCTCCCCCATAGATCCCATCTCCATGGGGGAGGGCTCCTAAGAAGCCATGAAGGAAGGGGGCTAAGGCGATGCTCCCCTATGATACCGGCGGCGGGGAAGGAGTCCCCCGTGCCGCCACCCTCTTCACCATCTTCACTGCCATCTCCATCACCTAATCCTCCTAGTATGAAGTGGCTCATCCTACCACACACCTCTGTACCGTCCTATGTAAACATGGTGTTTGATGCTATAAGTTATAATCCTATGATCCATGTCATGTTTGTGTAGTTTCTTTGTTCTTAGATTGAATGGTTGGACGTCTTTGGTTCATTAGAGTTGTATGTTGATATGGTACAGTCCTTTGGTGTCCATTATATTTGTGCGCGCATGGATTAAACATCATAGGGTTTGTAGTATGTGTAAAAGGAAGGGGGGAGTTCTGCCGGAGTGACAGAAACCTGAGGACGCGAACCGGAACATTGCACGTATGGGAGTAAGAGGACCATTAAACTTGAGGCTATGGTTGAGGAAACCTTAATGCATTGATTAGTACTTACGGATGTTTGCTAACAATCCAATCATATAGTACATGTAATTCCAAGTAGTGAATCGCATGTATATTTAGCCTCTCCCACATAGAAAATTGCATCGAAGATAATGACCCGATCTATTCGCTATTTAAACTTGGACAAAGCCACCACAATTACCACCACTATTCCATACTCATGGTTCTGTTAGTTTAATGTATTTTATTGCTGCAGCAACTAGCTTTACTTTCTTGTTATTTATTATCGTGCAAAGTTATCTCTATTACTCGTATTGTTGCTCTAGTTTTATTTCCTAGATAATGCAAACGTTTAGTATGCGTAGAGTTGCATCAGTGGTTGATAGAACTTGAGAGGATATTTATCCTACCTTTAGCTCCTCGGTGGGTTCGACACTCTTACTTATCAAAAAGGCTACACACAATCCCCTACACTTGTGGGTTATCAAGACCTTTTCTGGTGCCGTTGCCAGGGAGCAATAGCGTGTGGGTGAATATTCTTGTGTGCACTTGTTTGCTTTATCTCTAAGTAGGTTTTAATTTCAGTTTTAAGTTATTCTGTATCTTAGTATGGATAGGGAATGCGAATTACAAAAAAAATTAGTTGTACTTGTTACCTAAAAATGTTTTCAAAAAGGAAAGTGATTGGAAAGATGAGTAATGGTTAAGTGGGGGTCGACCTTGAACACTTGTGTTCATGCCTATGAAACCAAAACAAATCTTTCCATGGAAGCTTTTCAGTTAAAAACTTGTAGGAATGCATGAAGCCTTGAAAAAGAAAGATATTTCTGGTATTGATCTTAATGCTTATTCTTCAAAAATACTTGAATCTTGCTCCTATGCCTAACTTAAAGGCGTTAAAGAAAAGTACTTATTGGAAGATAACCCAAAAGTTGTAGATGAATCTTGGAAGTGATTAACTCGGTAATAACCGCTCCTTATCCTTTTTATTTGCTTTTTATGTCAAGAGTAACCTTTAATGAGAGAGCAGTAATGCTTGGGAAAGTTGCTGTCCCGAAACAGATTTTGGTGCTTCGCTGTAAAAATTTGTGTAAAATCTCTTTACGTCGGGCTGAGCTGCGAATTTTTGTGCTTATGCCCCAGGTTATTATCTAATTTTAGTTAGTTCAAGACTTTTCGATTTGATCAGCAGAAGGACTTCAAAAAAATTGGTCTTTACCTGCTGGTCTGTTTTAACAGATTTCTGCCATTATTTGCATTTGCTTCTTGTTGATTCTTTTTTGGGTTCTTTTTGGGGAATTGAGCTTTTTGAGGGAAGTGCTACAGTAGCTTGTGTTTTAATGGAAGTTTTATTGGTGTTGAAACTGAACCCAAAGACTTATTATCTTGAGTGCACTAATGTTGCTAATAAGGATTGTGTGAAGTTTTGTATGAAGAAAAATTTCAGGTGTATGGAAGGAATAAGTAATGAGATGAAGAATGGATTAAAGCTCAAGCTTGGGGATGCCACGCGTGTCACCCCAAGAAATATCCAAGAAGTACAAGCGTCAAAGCTTGGGGATGCCCAAGGCATCCCCTTCTTCATCAATAAAAATCCCAAGTTTCTTTCAAACACTTCATTTTTATTGTTTCACACACAGTTGTGTTCTTGGAGCGTCTTCCAAACAATGGTTCAAGTTTATTAAGTGTAAGAAAATAAAGTGTGCCATCAAGTTCATGAGAGCTTTAATCACTAATTTTCACACAACAAGTTTAATTCGGAAGGTAGATAAAAGCTGAATATACTTGGAATAGCAAATGCTAATAGGTAGGTATGGTGGACTATTTGGGATAACTTGGTTTATTTGGAGTTGGATGCATGAGCGGAACTCATACTTGGTTATGGAGGCTAGCAAAAGACTGGGAGCGACCAACTAAAAGAGCAATAATGGCCATAATCATGCAAAGCGATAAAACATCATTAATTAAAGCATAAAGTGATATTACAAGTCGAAAACTAAAGGATCATAAAGGCTATGGTGATTTGGGATAGTCATAACATGGTGTGAGCATGCGCCAAGTCAACCCAAATAAAGCATCAAAGGAGAATACCACAACACTATGCTTTAATATGCTAAAACAACGCGCGATTCTTTTAAGGCACATTAAGCAATCTCAATTGTTTGTAACATGCCATGCTACAGCAAAAATCACTAAGCATAAAGCCAAAACAATATCAAGCATGACATGACAAGGCATAGGCCATCGTCAAAAAATGAGCTCCTTTTACCACTTAAGCATGAACTTTTCCTACTTTTTTCTAATCCAAACCACACTTATTTGAAAACTAATGTATGAAAGAGGGGGTCCAACCAATTTATTCAAGCAAACTAACAAAACCAAGCAAACGAAAACGAAAACGAAGATGCTCCAAGAATAACACAATTGTGCATGAAACAATAAAAATAAAGTGTTTGGAAAAAACCTGAGATTTTTATTGATGAAGAAGGGGATGCCTTGGGCATCCCCAAGCTTTGACGCATGTACTTCTTCGATATTTTTTGGGGTGACACACGTGGCATCCCCAAGCTTGAGCTTTAGTCCATTCTTCATCTCATTACATCACTCTTGGATATTTCTTAGGGTGACACACGTGGCATCCCCAAGCTTGAGCTTTAATCTATTCTTCATCTCATTACATCACTCTTTCCATACACCTGAAATTTTTCCTTCATACTCCCTCCGGTTCGGTTTATTAGGCACGCACGCAGTTTAAGAATAACTTTGACCAATAATTTTGGTCAACAAATTTTACATAATATGTCACAAAAATTATACCATTGGATTCATCTTTAAAAGTAGTTTCTAATGGTATAATTTTTGTGACATATTATGTAAAATTTGTTGACCAAAATTGATTGTCAAAGATTTTCTTAAACTACGTGCGTGCCTAATAAACTGGACCGGAGGGAGTACAGTAAAACTAATATTTTTGTGGTTTTGATAAAAAGACAAGCAAACAAAACAGAAATAAACTAAGCAAAACAAAAACAACAAAGTAAATAGATTGGTTATGAGGGACTCCCCTTGTCAAGATGTCCTTGAATCCCCGGCAACGGCGCCAGAAAATATGCTTGATGGCCCAAAATATATCGAGCTCGTTGGGGAACCCCAAGAGGAAGGTATGATGAGCACAACAACAAGTTTTCCCTCAGTTATGAAACCAAGGTTATCGAACCAGTAGGAGCAAGGAAACACCTCCAAGGTGTTGCTAGCTGGACTTTGGCAGGGCGCACTACTGGTGCCAGCAGCGACGTGGAAACCTGCACAACACAACCACAGAACTTTGCCCCCAACTTGCGATGAGGTTGTCAATCTCACTGGTTTTGCTGAAAACAAAGGATTAAACGTATCAATTGGAAGACTAATCATCTTGACTCCTTTGAGATTCGATTGGGAATTACAACATTATACATGAACCGTAATCCAACTGCATCTATGACTAGTAATCCACTTTCAGGTTATCATCCGAACCCCCTGCAGTATTAAGTTGCAAGCAATAGATAATTGCATTACGCATTGCGTGTAAAGTAAACAATACGATTGTTCTATGAACAAAGGATTGTTGTTTTCTCCCTAGTAGCAACAACACATCTAGTACCTTAGAGATTGCTGTCACTTCCCCAGATTACTAGAGGCATGAACCCACTATCAAGCATAAATACTCCCTCTTGGAGTTGCTAGCATCTACTCGGCCAAGATATCTACTAACAACGGAGAGCATGCAAGATCACAAATAACAAAGACATGATAGAATCAATAATCAATCTAAAATTGCATCTCAATATCCATCGGATCCCCGCAAACACAACATGTAGGATTACAAATAGATGATCTTGATCATGAACGGAGCTCACAAGATCTAAACATGATAGCTCAAAGGAGAAGAACCAGTGATCTAGCTACTACATGGACCCGTAGTCCAAGGATGAACTACTTACGCATCACACCGGAGGCTTGCGTGATGATGAAGAAGGCCTCCAGGGTGAATTCTCCCCTCTGACAGGGTGCCGGGAAGAGCTCTAGATCCCTCTCGATCTAGGGACAGAGACGACGGCGGCTACAGACTCTTTCATGGAATTTTGATCTGGTACTTAGGGTTTCTGTATCGGAGGCATCTTATAGGCGAAAGGGGAGGCCGAGGGGGTGCCTGGGGCGGCCAGACCACCCCTGGTGTGGGCCAGGCTTGGCTGCGCGGCCAGGTGGTGTGGCGGCCCCTAGCCCCTCTCCGTCTCGTATTCAGGCTCCGTGTCCCCCTCGGTGAAAAACTGGCTTTGGCTTTTGTCCCGTCCAATTCCGAGAATATTCATTTTCTGACTTCCTGGAACCAAAAATAGCAGAAAACAGGTAGCTGGCACTATGGCATCTTGTTAATAGTTTAGTCCAAGAAAGTATATGAAAATACTCCAAACTTGGAACAAAACATAAGAAAGTAGATAAAAACCAAGCATGGAACATCAAAAATTATGGATACGTTAGCAACGTATCAACATCCCCAAGCTTAACTCCTTCTTGTCCTCGAGTAGGTAAGTGATAAAAAGAAAGAATAATTTTTTAGGTGACATGCACCATCATAAACTTGATCAAAGTATTTGTAAAACATTGAAAGCTGGGATCATAGTACTTCAACATAGCATGAAAGATAAAGTTCTAACAATAAGACATAGCAACTATGTTGCAACATGAAAAGGTACAAACAAAAGATTCATGAATAACAATGCTTTGCAAGACGTTTGTTTGTTTCACATAAAGAAAACATAGCATAGTGGCATTCAGTTTGTCCCTCATAGAGTAGCAAACATAAATGCATAGGACACCTTCAAAGTTCATAAGAGTGACTAGATACAATTAGTTTAAGAACAAGAAATATCAAGTTATGCGTCAATCAACAAGTCTTGGGACAATGCACATAGAACTAAGAATGGCCACTATGCTCTCAAAGTAGGTGCATAAGGTAGAAGGTGGAGACTCAACATAAAAGTAAAAGAAAGGCCTTCATAGAAGGAAGTAGAGACTCGAGATTCATAAAGAGTTTCCAAAAATTATGGTACTTGTTAGCTTTCAGCTCTCATTTCCCCTATCATAACCATCTTTAAGTGATTAACGTTAAGGTGACACAACTAAGAGGATATGCTTGACAAGTTATAAGCTGAAATCTCATGCCCCTTACTTACGAAGACCGAACCTCATGCTACTCAACTTTAGTCACAAGTAAGCTCTTGTCATTGTAAGTACATATGTATCATAAAGAACCGCCAACGGGGTACCGCTTGCACATGATACAAGAGCTATCCCATAATCAAAATGACAAGGCAAGCAGACAATGAGCATCTCAACTATCTTTTTATTTGCTATTTGCATAGGTTTTTATTGAGGATGCTTCATAGAGTGCTCATTATGGTTACGCTGCAAGTTTCCACCATGATTAGGCATGGCTTAGGCTAGCGGCCCAGGCGTTTCTCTAACATACATACAAACTCCATGATCTCACAAGTTCCACTTTTATTTCACACCACCGGGATCCATAAGCAAAAGAACATGATATCAACGGGGTACAAAGTACAAGTGCAATGTTGAAAGCGTTCCCCATGATACATGGTTCTGCTAATTTCAACTTATAAAGCGCAAGCATATACACAACAAAGATGGACACAATGGGTCAAGTTTATTAATTGCAATAAAGTAAAGTATGCCATCAAGTTCGTGAGAGCTTTAATCACTAATTTTCACATAACAAGTTTAATTTGGAAGGTAGATAAAAACATGAATATACTTGGAATAGCAATTGCTAATAGGTAGGTATAGTGGACTCTTTGGAATAACTTGGTTTTAGGAGTTGGATGCATGAGTGGGACTCATACTTGATTATGGAGGCTAGCAAAAGACTGGGAGCGACCAACTAAGAGAGCAATAATAGCCATAATCATGCAGAGCGACACAACATCATTGATTAAAGCATAAAGTGATATTACAAGTCAAAAACTAAAAGATCATCAAGGTTATGGTGACTTTGGATAGTCATAACATGGTGTGAGCATGCGCCAAGTCAACCCAAATAAAGCATCAAAGGAGAATACCACAATACTATGCTTTAATATGCTAAAACAACGCATGATTCTTACAATGCACATTAAGCAATCTCAATTGTTTATAACATGTCATGCTACAGCAAAGAATACTAAGCATAAAGCCAAAACAATATCAAGCATGGCATGACAAATCATAGGCCACACTCAAAAACAAGCTCTCTTTACCACTTAAGCATGAACTTTCCTACTCTTTTCCAATCCAAACCAAACTATTTGAAAACTAATGTATGAAAGAGGGGGTCCAACCAATTTATTCAGCAAACTAAGAAAATCATGCAAACGGAAAACAAAAAAAAAACAAAAAAGAAGACGCTCCAAGAATAACACAACTGTGCATGAAACAATAAAAATGAAGTGTTTGGAAGAAACCTGTGATTTTTATTGATGAAGAAGGGGATGCCTTGGGCATCCCCAAGCTTTGACGCTTGTACTTCTTGGATATTTCTTGGGGTGACACGCGTGGCATCCCCAAGCTTGAGATTTAGTCCATTCTTCATCTCATTATTTATTCCTTCCATACACCTGAAATTTTTCTTCATACAAAACTTCACACCATCCTAATTAGCAACATTAGTGCACTCAAGATAATAAGTCTTTGGGTTCAGTTTCAACACCAATAAAACTTCCATTAAAACACAAGCTACTGTAGCACTTCCCTCAAAAAGATCAATTCCCCAAAAGAACTCAAAAAGGAACCAACAAGAAGCAAATGTAAATAATGGCAGAAATCTGTCAAAACAGACCAGCAGGTAAAGACAAAAATTTTCGAAGACCTTCTGTTGCTCAAATGAAAAAGTGTTGAACTGACGAAAGTTAGATAACAACCTGGGGCAAAAGCACAAAAATACACGCCTCAAAAAGACGTATAGAGATTTTACAGGAATTTTTACGGTGAAGAACAAAAATCTGATTCGGGACAACAACTTTCCCAAGCATTACTTCTCTCTCATTAGAGGTTACTCTTGGCACAAAAAGCAAATAAAAAGGATAAGGAGCGGTTATTACAGAAGTAATAACTTCCAAGACTCATCTAAAACTTTTGGGTTATCTCCCAATAAGTACTTTTATTTAACGCCTTTAAGTTAGGCATAAGAAGCAAGAAAGGAATCAAGTGTTCTCAAATGAAGAAGCATTAAGAGCAAATTTTGTTTTCATAGGAGAAACAAAAGAGATCTTCTCTCTCTTCTTAGGGAAGTGTTCTATACCTTTCTTGAGTGGGAGTTGATATTTAATGGTGCCTTCTTTCATATCAATAATGGCACCAATAGTTCTAAGAAAAGGTCTTCCCAAAGTAATAGGACAAGAAGCATTGCATTCAACATCCAAAACATAGATATCAACGGGGACATAGGCATTGTTAACCATGATAAGAACATCATTAAGACTCCCCATGAGTTTCTTTTTAGCATTATCATCAAGTGGGACATTTAAATAACAATCTTCAAGTGGTGGAAAATCAAGCATATCATAAATCTTTCTAGACATAATAGAAACACTATTATCAAGATCACATAAAGCTTTGAAATCAAAATCATTCACTTTCATATTAATGATGGGTTCCCAACCATCTTCTTGTTTCATAGGAATAGAAGCTTTATGTTTCATATTTTCTTCTTTGATTTTTATGAGAGCATTAGTAATGTGTTTTGTAAAATCCATATTCATAGCATTAACATTAGGACTTTTAGCAAGCTTTTGTAGGAACTTAATAACTTCAGAGATGTTGCAGCCATCAAGATCAAAATCAAATTTATCATCTAAAGTAGTAGAACTATTGTTACTAGCTTCAACACTAGTGGTAGTGATAGTAGAAACACAAATGTTTCTAGCAATTTCATCTTCTCTCTCCCACTTAGCATGCAATTCAGCTAATAGTCTAACATTTTCATCAATTCTAACTTGTATGGCATTAGTAGCAGCAAATGGATTCTCAATAGTCTCAGGTTTAGCAGCCATTTTATTAATCAAAGAGGATTGTGCTTCAGTCAAAGATGATATATTTCTTTCAGCATTAGAAAGTTTCAACTGCAAACTAGGAATTTCCCTATTCAAACTCTCAAGTTGATGACTAATATTCTTCAAAATGGTAGATTGTTCCTCCATAGTTTTAGTAAATAATTTGTTTTGTTCATATTGCATTTGCATGAATTTTTTAGTGGCTCTTTCAACTTCTAAAATTCTTCCTTCACTAGGTATTCCAGGTTTGCCATTATAACCATAAGTATTATTAGGAGGGTAAGGCCTATAATTGTTATTACCATAAGCATTGTTGCCAAAATTATTATTTCTTATGAAGTTCACATCAACATGCTCTTCTTGAGCAACCAAAGAGGCTAAAGGAACATGATTTGGATCAATATGAGCTTTCCCATTAACAAGCATAGACATAATAACATCAATTTTATCACTCAAGGAGGAGGTTTCTTCAACAGAATTTACCTTGTTACCTTGTGGAGCTCTTTCAGTGTGCCATTCGGAAAAATTAACCATCATATTATACAGAAGCTTCGTTGCAGCACCCAATAATTGTCATAAAGGTACCTCCAGCAGCAGAATCCAATAGATTTCTTGAAGAATAGTTCAATCCTGCATAAAAGGTTTGGATAATCATCCAAGCAGTTAGTCCATGAGTGGGACAATTCTTTACCAAAGATTTCATTCTTTCCCAAGCTTGAGCAACATGTTCATTATCAAATTGTTTAAACTTCATTATTTCACTTCTCATAGATATAATCTTAGCAGGAGGATAGTATTTTCCAACGAAAGCAACTTTGCATTTAGTCCAAGAATCAATACTATTCCTAGTTAAGGAATTCAACCATTCTTTAGCTTTTCCTCTCAAAGAGAAAGGAAACAATTTAAGATTAATAATATCTCCATCTATATCCCTATGATTTTGCATCTCACAAAGTTCAACAAAGTTGTTTAGATGAGCAGCGGCATCTTCATTACCAATACCAGAAAATTGTTCCCTCATAACAAGATTGAGCAAAGCAGATTTAATTTCAAAGAAAGTAGCTTCAGGAATAGGTGGAGCAATAGGTGTTCACATGAAATCATTGTTGTTGGTGCTAGTGAAGTCACACAACTTAGTGTTTTCAAGAGTAGTCAATTTTTTGTGTGTTTTTGATAAAGAGACAAGCAAACAAAACATAAATAAACTAAGAAAACAAAAACAACAAAGTAAATATAATGGTTATGAGGGACTCCCCTTGTGAAGATGTCCTTGACTCCCTGGCAACGGCGCCAAAAAATATGCTTGATGGCCCAAAATATATCGAGCTCGTTGGGGAACCCCAAGAGAAAGGTATGATGAGCACAACAGCAAGTTTTCCCTCAGTTATGAAACCAAGGTTATCAAACCAGTAGGAGCAAGGAAACACCTCCAAGGTGTTGCTAGCTGGACTTTGGCAGGGCGCACTACCGGTGCCAAGTAGCGATGTGGAAACCTGCACAACACAACCATAGAACTTTGCCCCCAACTTGCGATGAGGTTGTCAATCTCACCGGTTTTGCTGAAAACAAAGGATTAAACGTATCGAGTGGAAGAAAGTAAAAGCTTGCAGAAAGTAAACAAAAAAAGTAAACAGTTGTAGATTGATTGTAAAAGAAAGGACCAGGGTCCATAGTTCACTAGTGGTGGCTCTCCTTAAGATAAATAACATGTTGGGTGAACAAATTACAGCGGGGCAATTGACAAACATCGAGAAAGCATACATGCATATACTAATCATCTTGACTCCTTTGAGATTCGATTGGGCATTACAACATTATACATAGACCGTAATCCAACTGCATCTATGACTAATAATCCACCTTCAGGTTATCATCTGACCCCCCTGCAGTATTAAGTTGCAAGCAACAGATAATTGCATTACGCATCGCGTGTAAAGTAAACAATACGATTGTTCTATGAACAAAGGATTGTTGTTTTCTCCCTAGTAGAAACAACACATCTAGTACCTTAGAGATTTCTGTCACTTCCCTAGATTACTAGAGGCATGAACCCACTATCGAGCATAAATACTAACTCTTGGAGTTGCTAGCATCTACTTGGCCAAGATAGCTACTAACAACAGAAAGCATGCAAGATCACAAATAACAAAGACATGATAGAATCAATAATCAATCTGAAATAGCATCTCAATATCCATCGGATCCCCACAAACACAACATGTAGGATTACAAATAGATGATCTGGATCATGAACGGAGCTCACAAGATCTAAACATGATAGCACAAAGGAGAAGAACCAACCATCTAGCTACTACATGGACCTGTAGTCCAAGGATGAACTACTCATGCATCACACCGGAGGCTTGCATGATGATGAAGAAGGCCTCCAGGGTGAATTCTCCCCTTCGGCAGGGTGCCGAGAAGAGCTTCAGATCCCTCCCGATCTAGGGACAGAGACGACGGCGGCTACAGACTCTTTGATGAAATTTTGATCGGGTACTTAGGGTTTCTGTATCAGAGGCATCTTATAGGCGAAAGGGGAGGCCGAGGGGGTGCCTGGGGCGGCCAGACCACCCCCTGGCGAGGGCCAGGCTTGGCCGCGCGACCAGGTAGTGTGGCGGCCCCCTGGCCCCTCTTCGTCTCGTATTCTGGCTCCGTGTCCCCCTCGGTGAAAAACTGACTTTGGCTTTTGTCCTGTCCAATTCCGAGAATATTCATTTTCTGACTTCCTAGAACCAAAAATGGTAGAAAACAGGTAGTTGGCACTGTGGCATCTTGTTAATAGGTTAGTCCAAGAAAGTATATGAAAATAATCCAAAGTTGGAACAAAACATAAGAAAGTAGATAAAAACCAAGCATGGAACATCTAAAATTATGGATACGTTAGCAACATATCACCGTCCTATGACCATGATAGGTTCACACTGACAAGTACAGAGACAAGGGAGGAAGCCCGGAGCACCAAGCCCGACAAGACGGAGGCTTGTAAGAGGAGAGGAAAGAAGCAGTAGGAGAAGCACCAGAGTCTCTGTCCCTGATGCCCAGTCTTTTGCTTCCAACACCAGAGTCTCCGCCCTGGACTCCGGACCGGACTACGGACCCCTGCCTGGAGCTCTCTGTCCACCACCCCGGAGACATAGTCGGAGAGGGACGACCACATCGGAGTCTCCGTCCACCATGGAGTCTCCAGCCCTCTACACTGGAGTATCTGACCCGACACACCGGAGTCTCCACCCCAGGACTTCCATAAGGACTCCACCCCCACTTCTAGAAGCTACAACGGGGACCCCGGAGTCAACCCTGGAGATTACCCCAGAGTCTTTGGCCCCTCGAGGCTAGAGTCTCTGGCCTACGTGATGGGCATGCGTGCCAACAGCTGGGCCCTTGGCCCATGTACCCCCTTATTCTGTTCCAAAACCTAGTTTTATGCCCAAACTACCCCTATTATAGTGACTAGCCTATATATAGAGCCTCCAAACCTCATTGTATTCCTTAGGAATAGATGATAGACTAAATACACCCCCCTTTGTGGAATCTCTAGTTTTGCCTCATCCCCTTTCCTAAGGGGACTGACTATTCTCACCAATCTCGTTGGAACTTTCCTCATGCATCCATCGTTGTACAAGGCCTATGTTTGCGAGTGCGTGAGCATAGTTGTCAAGACCCTCTCCAATGTTCTTCCCTCTCCTCTTGGGATTGATGGGAGCATGTTGACCGATCTTTCCTTGCGAGGATTCTATCGGACTGGTGGCCGCCAGCGGCAGAAATTGGCCTTGTATCGTGTCATGTTTGCGTGTGTTCATCGTGTTCTTCGTGAGGTGTGTGTTTTCTTCTTCTACCTTCTCCCTTTCCCCTCGCTTTCCCATCGATTTAACCACGGGATCCGTGAAGATCGGGCCACCCTTGAGGTTCACCCTTATTAGAGGGTGGGGGAGTAGGAGACTTACAGAGAGAGGTTGGGGAGAGTCGGCGCACTATCACGTTGCTGGTTGAGAGGCGATAGCGTCGCTAGGAGGCGGCACGACGGTGCTCATGGGGAAAAGGAGTAGGGGCGCCAGACGAGTTGGCGCTCCAAGGTAGAAGGAGCCGGAGCGCCCACGCATGGCGGCGCTCCGGGTAGGATGCATAGGAGACTGCGTAGTGGTACCATTGCAGCGCAAGGAGTGAGTTTCTCCATGGCTGACGGGAAAAAAATTACAAGCCTAGGGCGAGGATAATACGCGTGTGAGTGGGTCTGTGTGATGACCCACAAGTATAGGGGGTGTATCACAATATTTTCGATAAGTAAGAGTGTCGAGCCCAACGAGGAGCAGAAGGTGCTGGCTAGTGGTATGGATCAGAAATTCTCTACAAATACTTAGCAAACGGATTTTTAGGGGGTTTTGATAAAGCAAGCAAACAAAGTACGAGTAAATAAAAGACAGTAGAAATAAATGCAACATGTGGCCCAATCCTTTATGGAGCAAAGGACAAACCGGTTGTATTACTTAAGATGAGCAAACGTTCTCGAGGACACATGGGAAGACTATCAAGTGTTTTCGCTTCATATAGTTGATTAATCTTCTCTAGCTTGCTAAGTGTTGTGTGGGTGAACCTGTGCTAATGTACCGACCTTCCTAGGACTAATACATACTTGTGATTATACCCCTTGCAAACATCCGTAAGGACAAGAAAGTAATTAAGGTAGAAACCTAACCACAACTTTAAACTCTAAGACCCTTACGTCCCTTGTGCAATGGTTTCCTAACGGGGGTTCAGGTTTCTGTCACTCCAGCAACCCCTACGATTAGTAGCCAAATATACAATGCATTCCCCTAGGCCCATATAGGTGAAGTTTCATGTAGTCGACGTTCACATGACACCACTAGAAGAAGTACACCACAACTTAAATATCAAACTATTGAATCTTTCTAAACATAACTCCACTACTAACAACATGACTTCTCCCATGTCCTCAAGAACAAAACGAACTACTCACAAGACATCATATGGATCATGATCAGAGATGGAATAATGATGTATAACAATCTGAACATAAACAATAATTCAATGGTTCACTCAATAGCATCAACTACAAATAGTAATCAACACCGGGAAAGTTTCCCCTAAGAACTAATGCAAGATTCAGCTCAATTGTTACAGCAATATGGAGATGGTGATGAGGGTGCTGCTGATGATGGTGGTGATGATGATGATCCCGATGAAGTCCAGCTTGATGATGGTGTTGATGGCGATGATCTCCCCTCTCCGGGAAGGAATTCCCCTGGCAGAAATTTGTCTACCGGAGAGATCTTTCTCTCTCGGTGTTTTCCGCTTGAGAGGCGGAATCTTCGTGGTTGCTCCCAGTCTTAGGGTTTCGGAGGATGATATATGCCGGAGGGAGCACAGGTGGTCAGGCGGCCACACCACTATTTGGCGTGGCCTAGGGCTGCCCGCGCCAGAGGGTGGTGTTGGCCCCATGTGGCCCATCTCCAGCCCCCCTTCTGGCTTCCTTCGTCTTCTAGAAACATAGGATTTTCCGTATATTTTCCCGGATTTTCTGATCTTCGCGAATTTTGCCTCCAAACAGCACCTTTTCCATCAGAATCCTGACTGAAGCGGTCCATGCTCCAAAAGTCATCAACCATGCAAAAACAGATGAAATAACATAAGTATCACCTCTCAATACGAAATATATCAATGAATAATAGTGAATTAAGACATAGAATAGTGATGCAAAATGGACGTATCAACTCCCCCCAAGCTTAGACTTTGCTTGTCCCCAAGCGAAACCGAGCTCAATAAACATGGCCTCAGGTTTATGGAGTGAAGAGTTGATAAAAGAATACGGACAAGAAGCATCACATTCATCAAATACATAGATCATAATAGAAGACAACTCACTATTATATAACTCAACTTGTAATGAGTAAAGGAAACACAATAAAGATACATAAAGTGAATCATAATTGGTAATGGCAAACTTAGCTCTTGGTCGAAGAATAGTTGATAATTTGCTGGAGTTCACAAATAGCTGGTTTCAATGATAGCTTTCAAAGTAGTAAACATCAAGATAGGAGCAATGTGCAAAACAAGGAACATAAGAAACATGATTGAATAAATCATCATATGAATGAATGAAACACAACAACTCAAAATACTTGCTAAGATAGAAGGGAATAGGTTTACTGACTCAACTACAAAGTAAAAGAAAGGCCCTTCAAAGAGGGAAGCAGGGATTGCAAGTCTCATAAAGAGCTCCCAAAAATTATGATACTTACTAGCTTTCAGCTCTCATTGCCCCTTGATGGCTCAATGCACGGGGCCCAGAAAAGTGCTGGTGCGGTGTTGATGTAGAGCTCGTTGGGAACCCCAAGAGGAAGGTATGATGAGCACAACAGCAAGTTTCCCTCAGTTATGAAACCAAGGTTTAATCGAACCAGTAGGAGAAAGGAAACACCCCAAAGGTGTTACTAGCTGAGCTTTGGCAGGGCGCACTACCAGTGCTAGTACCAACGTGGAGACCTGCACAACACAACCACATAACTTTGTCCCCAGCTTGCGATGAGGTTGTCAATCTCACCGTGTTTTGCGGAAAACAAAGGATTACATGTATCGAATGGAAAGAAGTAAAAGTTTGCAGAAAGTAAACACAAAGAAGTAAACAGTTTGTAGATTGAATGTAAAAGACAAGGACCGGGATCCATAGTTCACTAGAGGTGGCTCTCCTTAAGATAGATAACATGCTGGGTGAACAAATTACAGCGGGGCAATTGACAAACATCGAGAAAGCAATACATGCATATACTAATTATCTTGACTCCTTTGAGACTTTATTGGGCATTACAACATAATACATAGACTGCCATCCAACTGCATCTATGACTAATAATCCACTTTTAGGTTATCATCCGAACCCCCTCTAGTATTAAGTTGCAAGCAATAGATTATTGCTTTACAAACTGCGTGTAAAGTAAACAATACGATTGTTCTATGAACAAAGGATTGTTGTTTTCTCCCTAGTAGCAACAACACATCTAGTAACTTAGAGATTTCTGTCACTTCCCCAGATTATCAGAGGCATGAACCCACTATCAAGCATAAATACTAACTCTTGGAGTTGCTAGCATCTACTTGGCCAAGATAGCTACTAACAACAGAAAGCATGCAAGATCACAAATAACAAAGACATGATAGAATCAATAATCAATCTGAAATAGCATCTCAATATCCATCGGATCCCATAAACACAACATGCAGAATTACAAATAGATGATCTTGATCATGAACGGAGCTCACAAGATCTAAACATGAAAGCACAAAGGAGGAGAACCAGCCATCTAGCTACTACATGGATCCGTAGTCCAAAGATGAACTACTCACGCATCACACCGGAGGCTTGCATGATGATGAAGAAGGCCTCCAGGGTGAATTCCCCTCTCCGGCAGGGTGCCGGGAAGAGCTTCAGATCCCTCCCGATCTAGGGATGAAGATGACGGCGGCTACAGACTCTTTCATGGATTTTTGATCAGGCACTTAGGGTTTTCGTCCTAAAGGTAAAAAGATAGAAGATAGTGATATGATACCGCGGCACTCCCCCAAGCTTGGAACAAACCAAGGGGATGCCAAACCTGATGACAAATTACTCCTTTGGTGGTGTTGGTATCCTCTCATCTTCGTCCGTCTTCCAGGGTAAGGGCTTCCCATCAAGAAAGGACATCGTGGTTTCCAACATCCTAAAACTTGCAGCACAAATTATGCGTTTAAATCTAGCCTCATACTCACAGTTTTGATTTTGAACGTCATAGAACTGTGCTTGCAGTTAGTTGGTTGTTTGGCGGAGTGAGAGGACTTCGTCTTTGAGTTCACAATCTCCTTTTGGTGCTTGGTGATGAGTTCGAAACAAATCTTATGGATGATATCCACTTCGTGCTCCGCCATCTTCTTGTACCTAAAGACTTCTTGCTCTAGTGCTTCCATCCTGTCCTCCTGGCTTCCTTCACCTTTAGGGACTTGAAACTCTTTAATCCGGACCTCCCCACCTTCAAGCAGCAACTCCTTGGGATGAATCTTCAACTCTCTCATGTATGGGTTGATGATATATTCTAAGGAATCTCCCTCGGCTGATCCAATGGAAGACATTGTGGCTACAAATCTGGGATTCTACCTGGCAAAAACAGATCGAAACAAAAACACGATATACGAACCTCGGAAGATCCGGGGGGTTATATATTATGAAGTTTCATAACAAGAGGAAGGTACTGGGTGAAAACGGGCCAGGGGTGGGCCCGCGCCACAGGGTGGTGTGGGCCACCCTGGCTCCGTTTCCGTCCCTTTTTCGCTTCGTAACTTCCCTTATTGACTAAAAACTGCAAAAATATAGTTGGATTGTATTTTCGCGGAACTTTTCTTACCAGAACTGTTACCTATTTGAAAACAGACTCTGCAGGTCTCTAAATTTGGTCCTTGATGAATTTCTCCGGAGTTATAACTTGAAAGGCATCAACAGCTTCATTGTAAGAATCTCCAGCAATATCGTGCTTGAGTCGCTGCCCATTCACTACTTGTGTAGTATTATCTTTTAAAGAAGAAATTTTTATTGCTCCTGAACGATATACTTCTTCAATAATGAAAGGTCCTTCCCATTTTGACAGTAGCTTTCCTACAAAAAATCTTAGACGAGACCTATACAATAGAACTTTCTCACCAACATGAAATTCTCTCTTAAGTATTCGCTTGTCATGCCATCTTTTAACTTTTTCCTTAAAGAGCCTAGCATTTTCATAGGCTTCACTCCTCCATTCATCTAAAGAACTTAAGTCAAATAATCTTTTCTCACCAGCAAGCTTACAATCTCTATTTAGTTCTTTAACTTCCCAGTAAGCTTTGTGTTCTAATTCTAATGGTAGGTGACAAGCTTTCCCATAAACCATTTTATAAGGAGACATCCCCATAGGATTTTTGTAAGCAGTTCTATAAGCCCATAAAGCATCATTAAACTTTTTAGCCTAGTTTTTTCTAGATCTATTAACAGTCTTTTGTAAAATGGATTTAATTTCTCTATTTGATAACTCTACTTGCCCGCTAGTTTGGGGGTGATAAGCTGAAGCAATTCTATGATTAACATCATATTTAGCAAGGGTCTTTCTAAAACCATCATGAATGAAATGAGAACCCCCATCAGTCATGAGATACCTAGGCACTCCAAACCTAGGAAAGATAACATCCTTAAGCATTTTTAGATAAGTCTCCCCGTCAACACTCTTTGTAGGAATGGCTTCTACACACTTAGTAACATAATCAACGGCAACAAGAATATGAGTATAACCTTTCGAGGGAGGGAAAGGACCCATAAAGTCAAATCCCCTGCAATCAAATGGTTCAATAACTAGAGATTAGTTCATAGGCATTTCATTGCGTCTAGAAATATTACCAACACGTTGACATTCATCACAAGATAAAACAAATTTTCTTGCATCTTTAAAAAGGGTAGGCCAGTAGAAACCTGATTGTAGCACCTTTTGTGCAGTTCTATCTCTTGCATGATGTCCTCCATAAGCACTACCATGACATTTACGCAATAACTCCTTTTGTTCATATTCTGGAACACATCTTCGCATAATACCATCCACTCCTTCTTTGTATAAGTGTGGGTCATCCCAAAAATAATGCCTCAAATCATAGAAGAACTTCCTTCTTTGCTGAGCTGTAAAAGTTGGAGGCAAATACTTGGAGACAATAAAGTTAGCATAATCAGCATACCAAGGGCTCCCTCGCGAGCTTACCCCTAACGCGTCTAACTGCTCATTTGGGAAACTATCATTAACAGGCATAGGGTCAAAAGAGATGTTTTCCAATCGAGATAAATTATCAGCTACAAGGTTTTCAGCACCTCTCCTATCTACTATATGTAGATCAAACTCTTGTAAAAGCAGCACCCATCCAATAAGCCTAGGCTTAGCGTCCTTCTTCGTCATAAGGTATTTAATAGCAGCATGATTAGTATGAATGGTGACTTTTGAGTCTACAATATAGGGCCTAAACTTATCACAAGCAAAAACGACAACTAGAAATTCTTTTTCAGTAGTAGCATAATTCCTTTGAGCAGCGTCTAGAGTCTTACTAGCATAATGAATAACGTTTAACTTTTTATCAATTCGTTGCCCAAGGACATCACCTACAGCAAAATCACTAGCATCACACATTATTTCAAAGGGTAGACTCCAATCAGGTGGTTGAATAATAGGGGCTGTAGTTAAAGCCTTCTTAAGAGTTTCAAAAGCTTCCTTACAATCATTATCAAAAACGAAGGGTACATCTTTTTGAAGAAGATTAGTAAGGGGTTTTGATATCCTAGAAAAGTCTTTAATAAACCTTCTATAGAAACCAACATGACCAAGGATACTACGAATACCTTTGATGTCTCTTGGGCATGGCATCTTCTCAATTGCCTCAACCTTATCTCTATCAACTTCTATGCCTCTTTTAGAAACTTTATGCCCAAGGACAATCCCTTCATTAACCATGAAGTGGCATTTCTCCCAATTAAGAACAAGATTAGTTTCTTCACATCTCTGCAAGACTTTATCAAGGTTGTGCAGACAATTATCAAAAGAAGTTCCATAGACAGAAAAGTCATTGATGTCTACGCACTTCTATTCTTGTAGACAATTGTTGGGACTCCAAGTCCAGAGGTTTGTAGAACAACAGCAAGTTTTCCCTTAAGTGGATCACCCAAGGTTTATCGAACTCAGGGAGGAAGTGGTCAAAGGTATCCCCTCTCAAGCAACTCTGCAATCAAGATACAAGAAGTCTCTTGTGTCCCCAACACACCCAATACACTTGTCAGGTGTATAGGTGCACTAGTTCGGCGAAGAGATAGTGAAATACAAGTGGTATGGATAATTATAAGTGATAATGGTGATAGAAAATAGCTTGATGGCGTAGAAGAGACTAAAGGCAAACTAAAATAAAGATGGAAGCAAGCAAACATGTAACAGATCTAATTGCAAACGGTGTATCAATGCTTAGAAACAAGGCCTAGGGATCATACTTTCACTAGTGAACACTCTCATATAAATATATTCTCTTCATGATACTACTCTCCCGTTGAACACTCTAATCAAGGGTAGGGCTATAACATCACACCTCAAAGTAAGTCTTTCCCATCTAGAAAACCCCACACTGTCACCTTGAGCACTAGATGGTTCCAACAAACACCACAATTTCATAAAGACATCCAACTCCAAATAACTCATAACAAGTATTTGTAATCTCTAGCCTAAGTGCCACCATGGTGTGCACGCTGTCACTTTCACACACATGGGGAGAGCAGAGATCTAATAAAGCACTCGAGTAGCAAGGTAGATCTACTTGATTACAAAGCTCATGATCACAATATGATCATGCATAGAGAGAGAGAGAGATGAACACATAGCTACCGGTAGAACCCTTAGCCTCGAGGAAGAACTACTCCCTCCTCATCATGGGAATCAGCAATGGTGATGGAGATGGTGGTGGAGATCGATGGAGATGGCTCCGGGGGCACTTCCTCAATCGTGGTCCTTAGAACAGACTTCTGTCCCGAATCTCCCTTAAGTGGCGTGACTGAGGAACTTTTCGTGGATTTCTGATTGACTATTTAGGGTTTTGTTATCGGGAGGCTCTTATTGGCGAAGGAGGCAAGGTCGGTGGCCGGCTAGGGGGCCCATACCATGCCCTGGCGCGGCCTGGGCTGGCCCACGCCAAGGGGGGTGTGGCCACCCTGTGGCCCCTCTCCGACTCTCCTTCTAGCTCCGTGAGTCTTCCGGGAAAATAGTAACTTTGGCTTTTGTCCCGTCCAATTCCAAGAATACTCATTTCCTGACTTCTTGGAACCAAAAACAGCAGAAAACAGGCAACTGGCACTGTGGCATCTTGTTAATAGGTTAGTCCAAGAAATCATATGAAAAGTACTCCAAAGTATGGAAAAAACACAAGAAAGTAGATAAAACCAAGCATGGAACATCAAAAATTATAGATACATTTGCAATGTATCAGTCATCCATGAACACTTCTATAATTTCCTCACAAAAACCATGAAAGATAGCAGCCATGCACCTTTGAAAAGTAGCAGGAGCATTACATAAACCAAAAGGCATACGTCTATAAGCATAAGTTCCATAAGGACAAGTAAAAGTAGTTTTTTCTTGATCTTGTTGTTTAACAGCAATTTGAGAGAAACCAGAATAACCATCAAGAAAACAAAAATGGGTCTTTCTAGACAACCTTTCCAACATTTGATCAATAAAAGGAAGCGGGTAGTGATCTTTCTTAGTAACTTTATTGACTTTTCTAAAATCAATGCACATCCTATAGCCTACTACTATTCTTTGAGGAATAAGCTCATCATTATCATTAGGAACAATGGTACTACCTCCTTTTTTAGGAACACAATGAACAAGACTAACCCATTCACTGTCAGCAATAGGGTAAATAATACCAGCATCAAGGAGTTTCAATACCTCATTCCTTACCACTTCCTTCATCCTAGGATTTAAACGTCGTTGGTGCTCTACTACTGGCTTTGCATCTGGTTCTATGTTGATAGAATGCTGACATATAGTAGGCGAAATCCCTTTTAAATCATCTAGAGTATAGCCCATAGCTCCTCGGTGTTTCCTCAAAACCTCCATTAACCTTTCTTCTTCCTTCCCTGAAAGTTTAGCGCTAATAATAACAGGATATATCTTTTTATCATCAATATAAGCATATTTAAGATCATCAGGGAGAGGTTTTAGATCGAAGACCAGATCCTTTTTAGGTGGCAACATGGTCCCCAAGTCTTCTACCGGCAAGTCATGCTTTAGCATCTTGGGTTGACGACGGAGGGTCTCGTCAATTTTGTTCCTTTCTTCCATGAAGATCTCACTTTCGTGATCTTCCATAAATTGCTGCAAAGCATTGTTAGGAGCAAGGGAGATAGAAGCAAGTTGTTCAACTCTAAAATCCTCATTATGGGTTTCCTCTTCACAAGGTTCTTTAGTAAATTTTGAAAAATTAAACTCATAAGATTCCCCATCAAACTTAGTCAAGATTTTCTCCCTCTTGCAATCTATAATAGCTCCACAAGTACCCAAGAAAGGTCTACTAAAAATGATAGGATAAGTTTTACTAGCAGCTGAACCAAGTACTAGAAAATCAGCGTGATACTTAATCTTACCACAAAGAACTTCCACATCTCGTACAATGCCAATTGGAGAGATGGTCTCTCTATTAGCAAGGTGAATAACCACATCAATCTCTTCCAATTCGCAGGGACTGATTTCATGCATAATTTCTCTGTAAAGCTAATAAGGAATAGCACTGGAACTTGCACCAATATCACATAAACCATAATAGCAATGATCACCGATTCTAACAGAAAGCACAAGAACACTAGCTTTTTTAGTTCTATTAGGATGTGAAACAATATTAGAAGCATCTTCACAAAAGACTATGTGTCCATCTTCTATGCTTTTAGTGACAAGGTCTTTCACAATTGCTACCACAGGTTCTACGTTTATCTATTCATCAGGTTTTACAGTTCTCTTTTCACTTTTAGTGATTACATCAGTTATCATAGGATGATCCTTTACCTTAACTGGGAAGGGAATCTTCTCGATATAAGGCTCAGGTAAGATATGATCAATAATGCAACACTCAGTGCTCCCAACAGGAACACAGTCAACAATATCTTTATAAGGTGCATGGTACTTATTCCATCCCCTCTTTGGAATTTCAATATAAGAAGCAAAAGCTCTAAAGCAATTCGTAATAACTTGCAAATCAAGACCATAAGCATTACTAATATTTTGAAAGTCATTAGTTCCCATAAAAGATTCCATGCATTCATAATCATAATTTATACCTGACTTTCTACCTTTGTCATTCTCCCGAGCTTCAGCATTGTCTTGAATACGGTCCAGAAGATCCCATTTAGCTTCTTCTTCCATGCGAGTGAATGATCTAGCACAAGAAGCATCCAATAAATCTTTATCATGTAGAGGGAGCCTTGCATAAAAGTTATTGATAATAATATTGTTGGGGAGCTCATGAATGGGACATTTGAGCATTAGTAACTTCAATCTCCCCCAAGCTTGAGATATACTCTCTCCATGAAGAGGCCAAAAGTTGTATATTTGATTCCAATCTTTATGAATCTCACTAGGAGGATAAAACTTTGAATAAAAGAGAGGCACTATTTCCTCCCATTCCAGAGCTTGACCATTCTTGAGCAGCTTATACCATTCCTCAGCTCTTCCTTTTAGTGATAATGAGAATAACTTCTTCTTAACTTGATCAGTACTAATACCTACACACTTGAACAACCAGCATAATTCGTGTATAAAGAGTAAATGATCACCGGGATGGACAGTTCCATCCCCAACATAGTAGTTATCCATAACACGATCAAGAATTCTTGTAGGTATTTTAAAAACATCATTCTCAGCAGGTGGTGGCTTATCTACTACCTTAGCAGTGGTAGTAGCATTACCAAATAAGAAACTCAGCGAATTATCCATAACGAAAATAAAGCAACTAACAGAAGTAAACAATACTCACAGTAGAAGTTTCCTTTACCAGTTCCACTCTCCAATAGCGCTTCACTCCCCGGCAACGGTGCCAGAAAATAAATCTTGATGACCCACAAGTATAGGGGGTGTATCGAAGTATTTTCGATAAGTAAGAGTGTCGAACCCAACGAGGAGAAGAAGGTGCTGTCTAGTGGTATGGATCAGGAATTCTCTGCAAATACTTAGCAAACGGTTTTTTAGGAGTTTTTGATAATTATAAGTGATAATGGTGATAGAAAATAGCTTTATGGCGTAGAAGAGACTAAAGGCAAACTGAAATAAAGATGGAAGCAAGCAAACATGTAACAGATCTAATTGCAAACGGTGTATCAATGCTTAGAAACAAGGCCTAGGGATCATACTTTCACTAGTGAACACTCTCATATAAATATATTCTCTTCATTATACTACTCTTAACTACTCTCCGGTTGAACACTCTAATCAAGGGTAGGGCTATAACAGCACACCTCAAAGTAAGTCTTTCCCATCTAGAAAACCCCACACTGTCACCTTGAGCACTAGATGGTTCGAACAAACACCACAATTTCATAAAGACATCCAACTCCAAATATAACTGATAACAAGTATTTGTAATCTCTAGCCTAAGTTCCACCATGGTGTGCACGCTGTCACTTTCACACACATGGGGAGAGTAGAGATCTAATAAAGCACTTGAGTAGCAAGGTAGATCTACTTGATTACAAAGCTCATGATCACAATATGATCATGCATAGAGAGAGAGATGAATACATTGCTACCGGTAGAATCCTTAGCCTCGAGGAAGAACTACTCTCTCCTCATCATGGGAATCAGCAATGGTGATGGATATGGTGGTGGAGATCGATGGAGATGGCTTCGGGTACACTTCCCCGTCTCGGCAGGGTGTCGGAACAGAGACTTTCTATCCCCTGAATCTCCCCTTCGGTGGTGGCGGCGCTGAGGAACTTTTCGTGGATTTCTGATTGACTATTTAGGGTTTTGGTATCGGGAGGCTCTTATTGGCGAAGGAGGCAAGGTCGGTGGCCGGCCAGGGGGCCCACACCATGCCCTGGCATGGCCTGGGCTGGCCCGTGCCAAGGGGTGTGTGGCCACCCTGTGGCCCCTCTCCGACTCTCCTTCTGGCTCCGTGAGTCTTCCGGGAAAACAGTAACTTTGGCTTTTGTCCCGTCCAATTCCGAGAATATTCATTTTCTGACTTCCTGGAACCAAAAACAATAGAAAACAGGCAACTGACACTGTGGCATCTTGTTAATAGGTTAGTCCAAGAAATCATATGAAAAGTACTCCAAAGTGTGGACAAAACACAAGAAAGTAGATAAAACCAAGCATGGAACATAAAAAATTATAGATACATTTGCAATGTATCAACATCCCCAAGCTTAACTCCCGCTCGTCCTCGAGTAGGTAAGTGATAAAAAGAAAGAATAATTTTTGAAGTGACATGCACCATCATAAACTTGATCAAAGTATTTGTAAAACATTCAAAGCTGGGATCATAGTACTTTAACATAGCATGAAAGACAAGGTTCTAACAATAAGACATAGCAACTATGTTGCAACATGAAAAGATACAAACAAAAGATTCATGACTAACAATGCTTTGCAAGATGTTTGTTTGTTTCACATAAAGAAAACATAGCATAGTGGCATTCATTTTGTCCCTAATAGAGTACCAAACATAAATGCATAGGACACCTTCAAAGTTCATAAGAGTGACTAGATACAAATAGTTTAAAACAAGCAATATCAAGTTATGCATCAATCAACAAGTCTTGGGACAATGCACATAGAACTAAGAATGGCCACTATGCTCTCAAAGTAGGTGCATAAAGGTAGAAGGTGGAGACTCAATATAATGGTGGAAGAAAGGCCTTCATAGAAGGAAGCAGAGATTCAAGCCTCATAAAGAGATTCCAAAAATTATGGTACTTATAGCTTTCAGCTCTCATTGCCCCTATCATAAGCATCTTGAAGTGATTAAGGTTAAAGTGAACAAACTATGGTGTACATGCTTGACGAAGTATAAGTTAGAAATCTCATGTCCCTTGAATACGAGGGCCGCTCCTCATGCTACTCAAGTTTAGTCACCGGTAAGTTCTTGTCATTGTAAGTACATGTGTATCATAGAGAACCGCCAACGGGGTACCCCTTGCCCGATGATACGGAAGAATCCCCATATCAAAATGACAAGGCAAGCGGACAACGAGCATCTCACCAATCTTCTTATTTACCATGGGAATATGGTGCTTTTTTCTCTCTTTCCTCTTTTCATAATCTCATTTTTTTTCTTTTTCTCTTTTTTCTCAATATAGGACTCTTTTTTTATAAGAAGAATGCTTCATAGACAGCTCATTATGGTTACGCTGCAGGTTTCCACCATGTCAGCATGGATTAGACCAGCGACCTAGGCGTTTCTCTAACACATATACATAACTCCATGGACTTATAAGCTCCCCTTTCATTTCACACCGACGACATCCATATACAAAAGAGCATGATATCAACTAGGTACAAGTACCAAGTGCAATGTTGAAAGCATTCCCCATGAAAGCATGGTTCTGCTAATTCCCAACAAATAAGTGCAAGCATATACAACATAGACGACATAATGGTTCAAGTTTATTAAGGGCAAGAAAAGTAAAGTGTGCCATCAAGTTCGTGAGAGCTTTACTAACTAACTTTCTCATAACAAGCAAACATTTTATTCGGAAGAAAACAAGGCATATTGAATATGCACGGAAGTAGCAAATGATGCTAATAGGTAGGTATGGTGGACACTTTGGCAATATTTGGTTTAAGGGAGTTGGAAACATGAGTAAAACACTGAGAGTAAGTGAAGGATAGCAATAGTAAGGGAGCGGCAAACGAGAGAGAAATAATGGCCATAATCATGCAGAGCGACAAAACATCATTGATCAAAGCATAAAGTGATACTACAAGTTGAAAACTAAAGGATCATAAAGGCTTATGGTGACTTGGGATAGTCATAACATGGTGTGAGCATGTGCCAAGTCAACCCAAATAAAGCATCAAAGGAGAATACCACTATACTATGCTTTAACATGCTAAAACAACGCATGATTCATCCAAGGCACATTAAGCAATCTCAATTGTTTATAACAAGTCATGCTACAACAAAGAATACTAAGAATAAGGCCAAAACAATATCAAGAATTGCATGACAAAGCATAGGCCACAGTCAAAAACAAGCTCTCTTTACCACTTAAGCATGAACTTTCCTACTCTTTTCCAAACCAAACCAAACTATTTACAAACCAATGTATGAAATAGGGGTCCAACCAATTTATTCAGAAAACTAAGAAAACCAAAGAAAACGAAAAACCAAAACTAAAACAAAAAATAAGACACTCCAAGAACAACACAACTGTGCATGAAACAATAAAAATGAAGCGTTTGGAAGAAACCTGGGATTTTTATTGATGAAGAAGGGGATGCCTTGGGCATCCCCAAGATTTGACGCTTGTACTTCTTGGATATTTCTTGGAGTGACACGCGTGGCATCCCCAAGCTTGACATTTAGTCCATCCTTCATGTCATTACTCATTCCTTCCATACACCTGAAATTTTTCCTTCATACAAAACTTCACACAATCTTTATTAGCAACATTAGTGCACTCAAGATAAATAAGTCTTAAGGTTCAGTTCTAACACCAAATAAACTTCCATTAGAACACTAGATACTGTAGTACTTCCCTAAAAAAGCTCAATTCCCCAAAAGGACTCAAAAAGGAACCAACAAGAAGCAAATGCAGAAAATGGCAGAAATCTGTCAAAACAGATCAGCAGGTAAAGACGATTTTTTTCTAAGACCTTATGTTACTCAAATAAAAAAGTGTTGAACTAACAAAAGTTAGATAACAACCTGGGGCAGAAGCACAAAAATTCACGCCTCAAAAAGACGTTCAGAGATTTTACACGAATTTTTATGGTGAAGCACAGAAATCTGTTTCGGGACAGCAACTTTCCCAATTATTACTTCTCTCTCATTAGAGGTTACTCTTGGCACAAAAAGCAAATAAAAAGGATAAGGAGAGGTTATTACAGAGGTAATAACTTCCAATACTCATCTAAAACTTTTGGGTTATCTCCCAATAAGTACTTTTCTTTAACGCCTTTAAGTTAGGCATGATAGTTTGAGAAGATGCTCACATAGGAAATGTGAATTGAAGTAAAAGAGAGCATCAAGAAGCAAATTCAAAACACATTTAAGTCTAACCCACTTCCTATGCTTAGGAATCTTGTAAAGAAACAAGTCATGAAAACACAAAGCAACAAGCATAGGAAAGCAAAACAAGTGCAACTTCAAAATTTTCAACATAAAGAGGGGAAACTTAATATTATTGAGATGCATAGAACCATGTTTCCCTCTCTCATAATAACTTTCAGTAGCATCATGAATAAAATTAACAATATAACTATCACATAAAACATTCTTATCATGAGCCACATGCATAAAAGAATTAATACTCTCCACATAAACCTAGTCATTCTTATTAATTGTAGTGGGAGAAAATTCAACAAAATAGCTATCATTATTATTCTCATCACCATAATCATCAAATATAGGAGGCATATTGTAATCATAATTAATTTCCTCCTCAATAGTAGGTGGACTGAAAATATCATATTCATCATTGTAATCATCGTATATTGGAGGTTTGGTATCATCATAAGCAATATAATAGCTATCTTCCAAAGCTGAGGAACTAAAAAGATCATTTTCATAAAAACTAGCTTCCCCAAGCTTAGACTTTTCCATAGCATTATCAATAATGGTGTACAAAGAATTCATACTAACAACATTCCTATTAGCATGCAAATAAAGTTCCATAGGTTTTTTAATTTTCTCTTCAAAAACTTCATGTCCTAACTCAAGATAAATACTATAAAGCTCTCTAATTTTGTTGTTGTTTTCCATTAAGCCTAACTAGTGAAAACAAGAAAAAAAAAGACAAAATTGCATAATATAAAGGAAATAACTTCGAGCACTCACACCAGAAAATAGGCGTTTGCCGTGGGAGGTTCTTCTTCTTTAATCCTCTGGTGTGAATACCTTTTACCTTACCTCCCCGGCAATGGCGCCAGAAAATAGGCGTTTGTCGTGGGAGGTTCTTATTATTTAATCCTCCGGTGTGAATACCTTTTACCTTACCTCCCCAGCAACGGCCAGAAATAGCTTGATGTCTACGCACTTCTATTCTTGTAGACAGTTGTTGGGCCTCCAAGTCCAGAGGTTTGTAGAACAGCAGCAAGTTTTCCCTTAAGTGGATCACCCAAGGTTTCTCGAACTTAGGGAGGAAGTGGTCAAAGGTATCCCCTCTCAAGCAACCCTGCAATCAAGATACAAGAAGTCTCTTGTGTCCCCAACACACCCAATACACTTGTCAGATGTATAGGTGCACTAGTTCGGCGAAGAGATAGTGAAATACAAGTGGTATGGATAATTATAAGTGATAATGGTGATAGAAAATAGCTTGATGGCGTAGAAGAGACTAAAGGCAAACTGAAATAAAGATGGAAGCAAGCAAACATGTAACAGATCTAATTGCAAATGGTGTATCAATGCTTAGAAACAAGGCCTAGGGATCATACTTTCACTAGTGAACACTCTCATATAAATATATTCTCTTCATGATACTACTCTTAACTACTCTCCGATTGAACACTCTAATCAAGGGTAGGGCTATAACAACACACCTCAAAGTAACTCTTTCCCATCTAGAAAACCCCACACTATCACCTTGAGCACTAGATGGTTCCAACAAACACCACAATTTCATAAAGACATCCAACTCCAAATATAACTCATAACAAGTATTTGTAATCTCTAGCCTAAGTGCCACCATGGTGTGCATGCTGTCACTTTCACATACATGGGGAGAGCAGAGATCTAATAAAGCACTTGAGTAGCAAGGTAGATCTACTTGATTACAAAGCTCATGATCACAATATGATCATGCATAGAGAGAGAGATGAACACATAGCTACCGGTAGAACCCTTAGCCTCGAGGAAGAACTACTCCCTCCTCATCATGGGAATCAACAATGGTGATGGAGATGGCTCCGGGGGCACTTCCCCGTCCCGGCAGGGTGCCGGAACAGAGACTTTATGTCCCCCGAATCTCCGCTTCGGTGGTGGCGGCGCTGAGGAACTTTTCGTGGATTTCTGATTGACTATTTAGGGTTTTGGTATTGGGAGGCTCTTATAGGCGAAGGAGGCAAGGTCGGTGGCCGTCCAGGGGGCCCACACCATGCCTTGGTGCGTCTGGGCTGGCCCGTGCCAAGGGGGGGGTGGCCACCCTGTGGCCCTCTTCGACTCTCCTTCTGGCTTCGTGAGTCTTCCTGGAAAATAGTAACTTTGGCTTTTGTCCCGTCCAATTCTGAGAATATTCATTTTCTGACTTCTTGGAACCAAAAACAGCAGAAAACAGGCAACTGGCACTGTGGCATCTTGTTAATAGGTTAGTCCAAGAAATCATATGAAAAGTACTCCAAAGTATGGACAAAACACGAGAAAGTAGATAAAACCAAGCATGGAACATCAAAAATTATAGATACATTTGCAATGTATCAGTCATCCATGAACACTTCTACAATTTCCTCACAAAAACCATGAAAGAAAACAGACATGCACCTTTGAAAAGTAGCAGGAGCATTACATAAACCAAAAGGCATACGTCTATAAGCATAAGTTCCATAAGGGCAAGTAAAAGTAGTTGTTTTTCTTGATCTTGTTGTTTAACAGCAATTTGAGAGAAACCAGAATAACCATCAAGAAAACAAAAATGGGTCTTTTTAGACAACCTTTCCAACATTTGATCAATAAAAGGAAGCGGGTAGTGATCTTTCTTAGTAACTTTATTGACTTTTCTAAAATCAATGCACATCCTATATCCTACTACTATTATTTGAGGAATAAGCTCATCATTATCATTAGGAACAACGGTAATACCTCCCTTTTTAGGAACACAATGAACAAGACTAACCCATTCATTGTCATCAATAGGGTAAATAATACTAGCATCAAGGAGTTTCAATACCTCATTCCTTACCACTTCCTTCATCCTAGGATTTAAACGTCGTTGGTGCTCTACTACTGGCTTTGCATCTGGTTCTATGTTGATAGAATGCTGACATATAGTAGGTGAAATCCCTTTTAAATCATCTAGAGTATAGCCCATAGGTCCTCGGTGTTTCCTCAAAACCTCCAATAACCTTTCTTCTTCCTTCCCTGAAAGTTTAGCGCTAATAATAACATGATATATCTTTTTATCATCAATATAAGCATATTTAAGATCATTAGTGAGAGGTTTTAGATCGAAGACCGGATCCTTTTTAGGTGGCAACATGGTCCCCAAGTCTTCTACCGGCAAGTCATGCTTTAGCATCTTGGGTTGACGACGGAGGATCTCGTCAATTTCGTTCCTTTCTTCCATGAAGATCTCACTTTCCTGATCTTCCATAAATTGCTACAAAGCATTGTTAGGAGCAAGAGAGATAGAAGCAAGTTGCTCAACTCTAAAATCCTCATTATGGGTTTCCTCTTCACAAGGTTCTTTAGTAAATTTTGAAAAATTAAACTCATAAGATTCCCCATCAAACTTAGTCAAGATTTTCTCCCTCTTGCAATCTATAATAGCTCCACAAGTACTCAAGAAAGGTCTAACAAAAATGATAGGATAAGTTTTACTAGCAACTGAACCAAGTACTAGAAAATCAGCGGGATACTTAATCTTACCACAAAGAACTTCCACATCTCGTACAATGCCAATTGGAGAGATGGTCTCTCTATTAGTAAGGTGAATAACCACATCAATCTCTTCCAATTCGCAGGGACTGATTTCATGCATAATTTCTCTGTAAAGCTCATAAGGAATAGCACTAGAACTTGCACCAATATCACATAAACCATAATAGCAATGATCATCGATTCTAACAGAAAGCACAGGAACACTAGCTTTTTTAGTTCTATTAGGATGTGGAACAATATTAGAAGCATCTTCACAAAAGACTATGTGTCCATCTTCTCTTCTTTTAGTGACAAGGTCTTTCACAATTGCTACCACAGGTTCTATGTTTATCTATTCATCAGGTTTTATAGTTCTCTTTTCACTTTTAGTGATTACATTAGTTATCATAGGATGATCCTTTACCTTATCTGGGAAGGGAATCTTCTCGATATAAGGCTCAGGTAAGATATGATCAATAATGCAACACTCAGTGCTCCCAACATGAACACAGTCAACAATATCTTTATAAGGTGCATGGTACTTATTCCATCCCCTCTTTGGAATTTCAATATAAGAAGCAAAAGCTCTAAAGCAATTCGTAATAACTTGCAAATCAAGACCATAAGCATTACTAATATTTTGAAAGTCATCAGTTCCCATAAAAGATTCAATGCATTCATAATCATAATTTATACCTGACTTTCTACCTTTGTCATTCTCCCAAGCTTCAGCATTGTCTTGAATACGGTCTAGAAGATCCCATTTAGCTTCTTCTTCCATGCGAGTGAATGATCTAGCACAAGAAGCATCCAATAAATCTTTATCATGTAGAGGGAGCCTTGCATAAAATTTATTGATAATAATATTGTTGGGGAGCTCATGAATGGGACATTTGAGCATTAGTAACTTCAATCTCCCCCAAGCTTGAGTTATACTCTCTCCATCAAGAGGCCAAAAGTTGTATATTTGATTCCAATCTTTATGAATCTCACTAGGAGGATAAAACTTTGAATAAAAGAGAGGCACTATTTCCTCCCATTCCAGAGCTTGACCATTCTTGAGCAGCTTATACCATTCCTCAGCTCTTCCTTTCAGTGATAATGAGAATAACTTCTTCTTAACTTGATCAGTACTAATACCTGCACACTTGAACAACCCGCATAATTCATGTATAAAGAGTAAATGATCACCGGGATGGACAGTTCCATCCCCAACATAGTAGTTATCCATAACACGATCAATAATTCTTGTAGGTATTTTAAAAACATCATTCTCAGCAGGTGGTGGCTTATCTACTACCTTAGCAGTGGTAGTAGTATTACCAAATAAGAAACTCAGCGAATTATCCATAACGAAAATAAAGCAACTATGAGTAAACAATACTCACGGTAGAAGTTTCCTTTACCGGTTCCACTCTCCAATAGCACTTCACTCCTCGGCAGCGGAAAATAGTCTTGATGACCCACAAGTATAGGGGTGTATCGCAGTATTTTCGATAAGTAAGAGTGTCGAACCCAACGAGGAGAAGAAGGTGCTAGCTAGTGGTATGGATCAGGAATTCTCTGCAAATACTTAGCAAACGGATTTTTAGGGGTTTTTGATAAATCAAGTAAACAAAGTACGAGTAAATAAAGACAGTAGGAATAAATGCAGCAAGTGGCCCAATCCTTTATGCAGCAAAGGACAAGCCGGTTGTATTACTTAAGATGAGCAAACGTTCTCGAGGACACATGGGAAGACTGTCAAGTGCTTTCGCTTCATATAGTTGATTAATCTTCTCTTGCTTGCTAAGTGTTGTGTGGGTGAACCTATGCTAATGTACCGACCTTCCTAGGACTAATACATACTTGTGATTATACCCCTTGCAAACATTCGTAAGGACAAGAAAGTAATTAAGGTAGAAACCTAACCACAGCTTTAAACTGTAAGACCCTTACGTCCCTTGTGCAATGGTTTCCTAACGGGAGTTCGGGTTTCTGTCACTCCGACAACCCCTACGATTAGTAGCCAAATACACAATGCATTCCCCTAGGCCCATATAGGTGAAGTGTCATGTAGTCGACGTTCACATGACACCACTAGAAGAAGTACACCACAACTTAAATATCAAACTATTGAATCTTTCTCAACACAACTCCACTACTAACAACATGACTTCTCCCATGTCCTCAAGAACAAAACGAACTACTCACAAGACATCATATGGATCATGATCAGAGATGGAATAATGACAAGTAACAATCTGAACATAAACAATAATTCAATGGTTCAGTCAATAGCATCAACTACAAATAGTAATCAACACCGGGAAAGTTTCCCCGAAGAACTAATGCAAGATTCAACTCAATTGTTACAGCAATATGGAGATGGTGATGAGGGTGCTGCTGATGATGATGGTGGTGATGATGATGATGATCCCGATGAAGTCTAGCTTAATGATGGTGTTGATGGCGATCTCCCTCTCAGGAAGGAATTCCCCGGTAATCATCTCTGGAGAGATCTTTCTCTCTCGGTGTTTTCCGCCCGAGGCGGTGGAATCTTCTATGGTCACTCCCGAGTCTTAGGGTTTGGGAGGATGATATCCTTGAGACGGGAGGCACAGAGTGGGCGGTGGCCACACCACCTGCTGGCACGGCCTAGGGCTGCCCGCGCTAGGGGGTGGCGTGGGCCCCCTGTGGCCCATCTCCAGCCCCCTTCTAGCTTCCTTCGTCTTCTAGAAAAATAGGATTTTCCGTATATTTTCCTAGATTTTCTGATCTTCACGAATTTTGCCTCCAAACAGCACCTTTTCCATCAGAATCCTGACTGCAGCGGTCCATGCTCCAAAAGTCATCAACCATGCAAAAAAAAGATGAAATAACATAAGTATCATCTCTCAATACGAAATATATCAATGAATAATAGTGAATTAAGACATAGAATAGTGATATAAAATGGACGTATCAGTGTGCACGACCCGGACCAACCCGTACGATACCGTCTGGGGGATGGGCACCATTTTCCATTAATAATCATCAACAGTAGTACAAAGAGGATCAAAACTACAAAAAGTTACCTAGCGATACTAGCGCAAGTTGAAGTCGTGAAGCCGTCCTCGCCCTTCCATCACCGAACCTGGACAAAGCTTGTCGTACTAGAGATTGTTGTAATAGACATATAGGAAGTCATTGTGCTAATGACCTGAATGACCAATGCAATAGAATAACAACCATCACCAATAATGACAATCGTAGATCAAAAGAGAGACCTGAAACCACACCAACAAACAATAAAATTGACCGGATCCTAGGAGATTGTGGTGACCTAGTACATGATTGCATGTTGTAGTGAAGAAGTCGTTGATATGACACTCACGGAAGTCCTCATCCGTAAATATCACATCCCTCAGAGAAGTACAACAGAAACATTGTAGGTCCAATAGCTTTATTTATTCATACCCATAGCCAAAAGTGTACAAAAGCTTCGAGATCCTCCTCGGTCTAATGAGTATTCACAGCATGATGGAAATTCAAATGTAGAAGGAATAGCTTCCTAATCAATGGTAATACTAAGATTAAAACCATTAGAACTGGAAACTTATTGGAGAAGTTATACTATTGCTAGCTCATCTACCTATGCATGCTCTGGTGGATCCTATATCTACATTCTACCTTATTTTTACTAATCTGATACCATGTTGATTCTACTCTTCGTGTTGGTGATACGTCCATTTTGCATCACTATTCTATATCATAATTTACTGTTATTCATTGATATATTTCATATTAAGAGATGATACTTATGTTATTTCATCTATTTTTGCATGATTGATGACTTTTGGAGGATGAACCACTAGAGTTAGGATTCTGATGGAAAAAAGCACTATCTGGATGCAAAATTTGTGAAGATCAAAAAATCCTAGAAAATATATGGAAATTCCTATTTTTCTAGAAGACAAAGGAGGCTAGAAGGAGGAGTGGAGATGGGCCACAGGGGGCCACACCACCCCCTGGCGTGGGCCACCCCTGGCCGCGCCACCAGGTGGTGTGGCCACCCTGGCCCACCTCTAGCATCGCCCTTTGGCGTATATAATCCCCTCAAAACCCTAAGACTCGGGGCGACCACGAAGGTTCGCCGCCTCTGCGAAAACTCGAGAGAGAAAGAGGCTCGGCGTGAAATCTGCCGAGGAAATTCCTTCCCGAAGAGGGGAGATCGTCGCCATCAACACCGTCATCGAGCTAGACTTCATCGGGATCATCATCATCGTCATCTCCACCATCATCTCCATGAGCACCATCATCACCACTCCATACCGCTGTAACAATTGGGTTGAATCTTGCATAGTTCATATGGGAAACTTTCCCGGTGTTGATTACTTGTTGTGGTTGATGCTATTGAGTGGAACCATTGAATTATTGTTCATGTTCAGATTGTAACTCATCATTATTTTATCTCTGATCTTGATCCATATTATGTCTCGTGAGTAGTTCTTTTAGTTCTTGAGGATATGGGAGAAGTCATGTTGTTAGTAGTGGAATTGTGTTGAGAAAGATTCAATGGTTTGATATTTAAGTTGTGGTGTTATTCTTCTAGTGGTGTCATGTGAACGTCAACTACATGATACTTCACCTTTATGGGCCTAGGGGAATGCATTGTGTATTTGGCTACTAATCATGGGGTTGCCGGAGTGACAGAAACCTGAACCCCCGTTAGGAAACCTTTGCATAAGGGAGTGTAGGATCTCAGAGTTTAAGGCTGTGGTTAGGTTTTTATCTTAATTACTTCCTTCTAGTTGCGGATGCTTGCAAGGGGTATAATCACGAGTATGCATTAGTCCTAGGAAGGCCAGTACATTAGCATAGGTTCACCCACACAACACTTATCCAACCAAAGAAGATTAATCAACTATATGAAGCAAAAGCACTTGACAATATTCCCATGTGTCCTTAAGAATGTTTGGTCATCTTAAGTAATACAACCGGCTTGTCATTTTCTAAAGAAAGGATTGGGCCACTTGCTGCAATTATTATTATTGTCTTTTATTTACTCGCACTTTATTTATCTGCATTATCAAAAAAACCCTAAAATTCCGTTTGCTAAGTATTACAGAGAATTCCGGATCCAAGCCACTTGTCAACACCTTCTGCTCCTTGTTGGGTTTGACACTCTTACTTATCGAAAATACTTTGATACACCCCCTATACTTGTGGGTCATCAAGACTATTTTCTAGCGCCGTTGTCGGGGAGTGAAGCGCTATTGAAGAGTGGAACTGGTAAAGAAAACTTCTACTATGAGTATTGTTTATTTCTGTTTGTTACTTTATTCTCAATATGGATAGTTCACTTAGTTTCTTATTTCGTAATGCTACTACCATTGCTAAGGGAGTAGATGAACCACCACCTGCTAAAATTGATCCTTTTAAAATACCTACAAAAATTGTTGATCGTGTTATGTATAACTACTATTTTGGAGATGGAACTGTCCATCCCGGTGATCATTTGCTCTTTATACATGAATTATGCGGATTATTCAAGTGTGCAGGTATTACAACAGATCAACTTAAGAAGAAGTTATTCTCGTTATCATTGAAAGACAGAGCTGAGAAATGATATAAGCTGCTGAAGAATGGCCAATATCTTGAATGGGAGGAAATTGTACCTCTCTTTTATTCCAAATTTTATCCTCCTAGTGAGATTCATAAAGATCGGAATCAAATATATAACTTTTAGCCTCGTGATGGAGATAGTACCACCCAATCTTGGGGGAGATTGAAGTTACTAATGCTCAAATGTCCTATTCATGAGCGCCCTAACAATATTATTATCAATAACTTTTATACACGGCTTTCTCTTCATGATAAGGATCTACTGGATGCTTCTTGTGCTGGATCATTTACACGTATGGAAGATGAAGCTAAATGGGATCTTCTAGACCGTATTCAAGACAATGCTGAAGCATGGGCGAATGATAAAGGAAGAAAGTTAGGTATAAATTATGATTATGAATGCATTAAACCTTTTATGGAAACTGATGACTTTCATGATATTAGTAATGCTTATGGTCTTGATTCTCAAAGTATTGCAAATGTTTTTAAGGCCTTTGCCTCTTATATTGAAATTCCTAAAAAGAAATGGAACAAGTATCATGAGCCATATAAATATATTGTTAATTGTGTTCCTGCTAGAAATACTGACGTTTATATTGTTGATCATATTTTACCTGAACCTTACATCGAGAAATACCTTTCCCTGTTAAGGTAAAGGAGAATTCTATGATAACTAGTATGGTTAACAAAAGTACAAAGAAAGTTGTAGAACCTGATGAACAAATAGATGTTGAACCTGCAGTAGCAATTGAGAAAGACTTTGTATCTAAAAATGTAGAAGATGGGCACATTATCCTTTGTAAGGATACTTTTAATATTGTTTCACATCCTAGTAGAACTAGGAAAGCTAGTGTCCCTATGTTTTCTGTCAGAATAAGTTATCATTGCTACAATGGTTCATGTGATAGTTATATCGTTACATTTATTCATGATACTGAAAGTTATTATGAGAGAGGGAAAATTGTCTCTATGTATCTCAATAATATTAAGTTTCCTCGCTTTATGGTGAAAGTCTTTATGTTGCACTTGTTTTGCCTTCCTATGCTAATAGCCTCTGGTTTCAATAATTTATTTTCTTACAAAACTCCCTTGCATAGGAAGTGGGTTAGACTTAAATATGTGTATATTTGCTCCTTGATGCTCTCTTTTACTTCAATTCATATTCTTATGTGAGCATCATTGAAATTTATCATGCCTATCTTAATGGCTATAAAGAAAGAGCTTCTTGGGAGACAACCCAATATATTTTTGCTTTCAGTTTATTTTTGTTTATTTGAGTCTTGGAAGTTATTGCTTCTGTAATAACCTCTCCTTATCCTTTTTGTTTGGTTTTTGTGTCAAGATCAGCTTCTAATGGAAGAGAAGTAAGATTTGGGGAAGTCGCTGTCCCAAAACAGATTTTTGTGCTTCACTGTAAAAAATCGTGAAAAATTCCAGAACGTCGCACTGATCTGTAATTTTGTGTGTGTATGCACCAGGTTATTATTTAACTTTCATTTGTTTTGCACTGTTTGATTTGAGCAATAGAAGATTTTAGAAAAAATTGATCTTTATCTGCTGGTCTGTTTTGACAGATTTCTGCCATTTCTACATTTGCCTCTTAAATCGATTTCCTTTTTGAATTCTTTTTGGGATTTCCAAAGGAGTTGGTACAGTAGCTTATGTTTTGATGGATTTTGGTTGAAATTGAACCTAAAGGTTTATTAGCTTGCATGCACTAATGTTGCTAATGAAGATTGTGTGAAGTTTTGTATGAAAGAAATTTTCAAGTGTTAGGAGAGAATGGTGTAATCAGATGAAGAATGGTCAAAAGACTCAAGCACTATATTTTTGGAGATTCCTACAATGAAGATATTGCTACTATTCAAGTGGTGACTCCAGAAGAATTTATTAAAGACCAAGTTCAGAAACCTACAGAGTCCGTTTTCGAATAGGTAACAGTTATGGTAAGAAAAGGTCCACGAAAAACTTTTCAATTTATATTTTTGCAGTTTTTATCTAACATGGAAAATAATGAGTTGAAAAAGGGACAGAAATGGAGCCAGGGTGGCTCACACCACCTCATGGCACGGGCCCACCTGGCCGCACCACCAGGGGTGTGGCCACCCTGGAGTCCGTCCCTGACCCGTTTTCTCCCAGTACCTTCCTTTTGTTTTTAAACTTTGCAATATATAATCCCCCAGATCACGCGAGGTCTGTATATCTTGTTCTCGTCGTGTTTTTGTTTCGATCTATTTCTGACAGGCAGATTCTCAGTTTTGGAGCCACAATGTCCTCCTCTCGATCACCCAAGGAGGATTCCTCCACGCACATCATTAACCCATACATTTAGGAGTTGAAGATTCACCCTAAGGAGTTGTTGCTTGAAGATGGGAAGGTACAGATAAAAGAGGTTTAGGGCCCTAAAGTAGAAGGTAGTCTGGAGGACAGGATGGAAGCATTGGAGCAAGAAGTCTTTAGGTACAAGAAGATGGCGGAACACGAAGTGGATATCATCCATAAGATTAGTTCAGAACTCATCGCTGAGCACAATTCGGAGTTGATTCGTACTCTCACCTTCGAGATTGAGGATTTGAAGAATTTGATTGAAAAGCTTATCGAGAGAACACCACCACCTCAAAAGGAGTAATTCATCATCAGGTTTTGGCATCCCCTTGGTTTGTTCCAAGCTTGGGGGAGTGTCGCGGTATCATATCATTATCTTTCATCTTTTTACCTTTTTAGTAGAGTCATATCATGAATAGAAAAGTTATCATATAGGATGGTTTGCATTGTGGAAGTATCTCTCCTCTAGCTAGTTATCTATGTATCCCTTGGTGTGAGTTGCCGTTATGGAATATTAATGAGAAGTTCTATCATTTACTTTTTGCACATCTTATTTTAGTTTGCAATTTCTGTTATATGATTGATCTTGTTGTTAGTAGTGGTATCACTTTGGGATCATTAAGTAAATTTAGTTGGTTTTGGCAAACCTGGCTCTAGTCAGTAGCAACACTATTTTGAATTGAATGGAAAAGAAAAAAGTACTTTTAGAAACATAATTTCATCATCTTTATTTCTTATTTAGCTCATAAGTTTAGTATTCTCTAATTAAGATCTTTTGTGCTTCCAAGGAAGATTGCATGATTGTTTCTATCACTTGTATGTTTGTTTGTTTCCTTCAACTCTTATTGCTTGCTACCCAGCCTTGCTAGCCAAAAACCTGTACTGAGAGGGAATGCTTCTCGTGCATCCAATACTTAAACCAAAACCTATGCCATTTGTGTCCACCATACCTACCTATTAGCATTATTGCTATTCCAAGTATATTCATGTTTTTATCTACCTTCCAAATTAAACTTGTTGTGTGAAAATTGGTGATTAAAGCTCTCACAAACTTGATGGCACACTTTATTTTTCTTGCACTTAATAAACTTGAACCATTGTGTCCATCTATGTTGCTTATATGCTTGCACTTTATAAGTTGTGAATTAGCAGAACCATGTTACCATGGGGAACGCTTTCAACATTGCACTTATTATTTAGTTGATATCATGTTCTTTTGTTTATGGATCCCGGCGATGTGAAATAAAAGGGGAGCTTGTAAGCTCATGGAATTTATATATGTGTTAGAGAAATGCCTAGGTAGCTAGCCTAAGCCATGCCTAATCATGGTGGAAACTTGCAGCATAACCATAGTGAGCATTCTGTGAAGCATCCTCAATAAAAACCTATGCAAATAGCAAATAAAAAAGATCGCTGAGATGCTCATTGTCTATTGCCTTGTCATTTGATATGGGATAGCTCCCGTGTCATGGGCAAGGGGTATCCTGTTGGAAGTTCTCCATGATTCACATGCATTTACAATGACAAGAACTTACTTGTGACTAAAGTTGAGTAGCATGAGGTTCGGTACTCATAAGCAAGGGGCATGAGATTTTCAACTTATAACTTGTCAAGCATATCCTCATATTTGTGTTAACCTTAATCACCTCAAGATGCTTATGATAGGGGCAATGAGAGATAAAAGCTAGTAAGTACCATAATTTTTGGAAGCTCTTTATGAAACTTGAAATCCCTGCTTCCCTCTATGAAGGGCCTATCTTTTACTTTTCAGTTGAGTCAGTAAACCTATTCCTTTCTATCTTAAACAAGTATTTGAGTTGTTGTGATTCAATCATCCATATGATGATTTATTCAATCATGTTTCTTATGTTCCTTGTTTTACACACTGCTCTTATCTTAGTGAATATTACTTTGAAAGCTATCATTGAAAACCCCATTGTGTTTGACTCCTGCAACTTGTTAACCGTTCTCTGACCAAGAACAAAGTTTGCCATTACCAATTATGATTTACTTTGTGTATCTTGATTGTGTTTCCCTTACTCATTGCAAGTTAATTTATATAATAGTGAGTTGTTTTCTATTATGATTTGTGTATTGATGAATGTGATGCTTCTTGTCTGTATTATCTTTATTGACACTTCACTCCGTAAACCTGTGGTCATGTTTATTGAGCTCAGTTTTCGCTTGGGGACAAGCAAGGTCTAAGCTTGGGGGGAGTTGATACGTCCATTTTGCATCACTATGTATATCATAATTTACTGTTATTCATTGATATATTTCATATTAAGAGATGATAATTATGTTATTTCATCTATTTTTGCATGATTGATGACTTTTGGAGGATGAACCACTGGATTCAGGATTCTGATGGAAAAAGCACTGTCTGGATGCAAAATTCACGAAGATCAGAAAATCCCAGAAAATATATGGAAATTCCTATTTTTACAGAAGACGAAGGAGTGGAGATCGGCCATAGGGGGCCCACACCACCACGTGGTGCCACCTGGCCGTGCCACCTCAGCATCGCCCTTTGGCGTATATAATCCCCTCGAAACCCTAAGACTCGGGGAGCAACCATAGAAAGGTTCCGCCGCCTCTACGGGATGGAAACTACAGAGAGAGAAAGAGCTCTCCGGCAGGCAGAAATCTGTTGGGGAAATTCCTTCCCGGAGAGGGGAGATCATCGCCATCAACACCGTCATCAAGCTAGACTTCATCAGGATCATCATCATCATCTCCACCATCATCTCCATCAGCACCATCATCACCACTCCATACCGCTGTAACAATTGGGTTGAATCTTGCATAGTTCTTAGGGGAAACTTTCCCGGTGTTCATTACTTGTTCTAGTTGATGCTATTGAGTGGAACCATTGAATTATTGTTCATGTTCAGATTGTTACTTATCATTATTTCTTCTCTGATCTTGATCCATATGATGTCTCGTGAGTAGTTAGTTTAGTTCTTGAGGATGTGGGAGAAGTCATGTTGTTAATAGTAGAATTGTGTTGAGAAAGATTCAATGGTTTGATGTTTAAGTTTTGGTGTTATTCTTCTAGTCGTGTCATGTGAACGTCGACTACATGATACTTCACCTTTATGGGCCTAGGGGAATGCATTGTGTATTTGGCTACTAATCATGGGGTTGCCGGAGTGACAGAAACCTGAACCCCCGTTAGGAAACCTTTGCATAAGGGAGTGTAGGATCTCAGATTTTAAGGCTGTGGTTAGGTTTTTATCTTAATTACTTTCTTGTAGTTGCGGATGCTTGCAAGGGGTATAATCACAAGTATGTATTAGTCCTAGGAAGGTCAGTACATTAGCATAGGTTCACCCACACAACACTTATCCATCCAAAGAAGATTAATCATCTATATGAAGCGAAAGCACTTGACAATATTGCCATGTGTACTTGAGAACGTTTGGTCATCTTAAGTAATACAACCGGCTTGTCCTTTGCTAAAGATAGGATTGAGCCACTTGCTGCAATTATTATTATTTTCTTTTATTTACTCGCACTTTATTTATCTACATTATCAAAAAACCTAAAAATCCGGTTTCTAAGTATTTACAGAGAATTTCTGATCCAAGACACTTATCAACACCTTCTGCTCCTCGTTGAGTTCGACACTCTTACTTATTGAAAATACTGCGATACACCCCCTATACTTGTGGGTCATCAATCGGTCTTCGGGTCTTCTCATAACCTAAGCAAGGGGTTTAAGATGATAGATTGAGTACGAGCGTACTCATCAAGTTCTATGGTGGTTGTATGATATCAATTTGAAAGTCGTTGATCAAAGACGAAGACTTGTACAAGTTTTCGAAAATGGGTTTTTAGAAAAGGTAAATTTTAGATTCATAAATTCTAAAGCTGTCAGTCTTCACGGGTTGTCTAAACTTTTGTGGAGTTCCTTTACACGCTGCGATCATAATCTTTTCTCAGAATAGGGAGTAACATGTCATGTTAATACACTTTCGAGAGGTGCGCTACTTTTTCCACAAACGTCCTTAGGCTTATTACTATTTCCATAATTTCTTAGGTATGGGGTCTTGTTACCAAATTTCACCGAGTCATGCCGAGTTATCCTCCACGACCCCGTTGCCCACCCATCGTAACACTTTTCGGTCATGGGACCTACGTTCAATTACCATCCATTCTAATATACCCAACTGTTATCGTAAGACACATGATAGGGACGTCACGGAATCTCACCTGCTGATCACCACTTTGGTTTATAGCCCGACTAGATATACGAGGACAGATGAAAGGAAGAAGGTATATCTGACTCGCTCGCCCCATAACAAGATCTATGGTTAGCGCTTTATTGTATGTCACAAGAATGGCTGACTGATATTGTTATTAATCCTAACTTTCCCTGTACATTGGAATCTCCACCACATGATCTTTCGACCATGTATACATCCATGGTTCCATCGCCCACCATTTATTTGTTTCATTTTAAAAATGGTATTGAGTTTGAATGAAAGTAATGATAATGTTTTGGAAACATTTTCCAAAGTAAGTCAAAGGACATGTAAGATTTCACTTGCAACAGGATTGCAAGATTGACCTCACAAATGTGATGCAAGAATGAACTTGCCTAGTAACTGCGAGATAGTGCGGTTCGAAGGTTTTACTTGACCATTGATGACTGGATTCCTGCACCAACAACAGGGTTATTGCAGTACTTGTAGCAGCAAATATTTAAGAGTTTATCCCGATGGGAGATCGTCGAACAGAAACAACACGACCCCGCAGCCACGTTGTCAATGCGGCCATGTTTCGCACCCAAACCGTGGTTTGGAAATAGCCTATTCTATAAGTTACTAGAACAGCGATAATTGAGAGAGGTTTAAAGTATCTAATAACAAAGAGCTTTTAACAAGAACAAAGTAAACTAAGACAGAAAGTAAACATGAATATGAACTGAATTAAAGATATTGTAGTTGTAGGATTGAATGGAATGAGAGAGGGATTCTAGGCTTTGGTCTCACTAGTACTAGATGGGCAAATATATGTGTGATCCATAAGAGATTTCTCAGACAAATAAACGTTTCCCAATTGATTACCGGGCTGTTACACTGTGTGCACTATGCATGGTTCTCGCGTGTCACCGCAAGGCAAAGGCACTTCCGGACCAAAGGATCACATAAACTCATCTTAGATCACAATAAATTCTAACTTAGCGCACTAGATCATACCTCAACCTAGAATTGAATCAATTACTCACACATGGATGAACAACAAAACATATATAAATATATAATGATATCACAACCGTGTTCAATCTTACAATTACTAAACACAAGAGAGAGAGGGAGATGGAGATGATGATGGAGATGGAGATCGATGCGTGGTGGTGGTGATGTCTTCCTTCTCCTCCCCTTCTTCTTGCTTGGATGCCTTGATGGTGATGGTGTTGAGGGAGATCTAGATCTCGGAGGTGTGGTTGAGGCAGAGCTCCACCACAATGGAGATCGGATGGGTGGCGGCAGCGACAGAGCTCCGCCCCTGAAGGGTTATGTCTTGGTGGCTCTTTCTTGGGTCCTCCCTCCTTTATATAGGCCTTGGGGGTGCCCTAGGGTTCCCCCAATACCGTCATATGACTTAGAGAAGGTTCTGGAGCTTTTCTGGTGTGAAATCTCGTCATTTTTGACCCTTTTTACAACTATACAGGCGCAACTATACGGCCGGAATTATTGCTCTGGTCGTATAGTTGATCGTTAAACCGTGTGTATGCTTTAGTATTTTGGTCGCCATTTCTTCATACGAACTCCGTTTTGGATGTTCTTGGGCTCGTTGAGTTCGTATCATCGAGAGCTACAACCCTTTGGTCTTGGATCTTTATTTTGAGAAGTCTGGTCCCTGCAGCTCCTCCATACTATGCTCTCTTTGTTCCTTTTGCCTTTGTTTTGTCCATAATCATCATAAACACCTACACACATGTCAAAGACAAGGAAGAGGGATAAAATTAAACCTAAACTACTAAATGTAAAAAGCTCATATTGAATTTAATAAAAACAAGTAATCATGGATATCAGGCATGCATAGCAATAGTTAGATGGAGCATGATATGATAAGCAAATGACACAATTTATATTGCTAAAAAGTGTTGTAAATCATAGCCATCAACCATGGACCTCGGATTCTGGAATTCACAACATCATACAATAAAGACAATGTTTCGGTTGCAAATATGTGATGCTCGAATGCAATTATATGCAATGCAAACTCTTCATGTCTTGTTTGAATCTCACTAGTTTAATTTCTTTTTTTGGTGATTTTCTCCCTTTTTAGGGTTTTATTGCATTTTATTTGGTATTTTATCAAGAATTTTACATTATGAAAATTGAGGTTTACAAAATTTTCCTTATTTTTCCTAATATTATTGGAATTTTATGTGGATTTTAAAGTCTACAAATTAATTTTTCCCACTCAAAAAATCACAAAAATATAAGTATTTGCAAAAATCCCACAAAAATACATTTTGGATTCCTTACATTTTTATACACACAAAACTATTTTTATTTTATTTTTCTGAGGTTTTTTGCGTGAGTTATGACTTATTTGAGTTTAAGGGTAAATGTGAAATGACCAAAATACCCCTATGAGCCTGGGCCCACTGGTCAGACCCTAAGTAAAAACTAGCCCCTGGCCGCCTATAGCCTCCTCTGTCGCTACCATTCCTCTCAAAACACTCCCCTTACTCCGCTCTACTATCCTACCAATCAGATTCGTCCCTCTCGGTCTCTAATGCTCGCTTGCAACCCTAACTCAATCTAGGGTTTTGGCTATGCGTCGCCTCCCTCATCACCATCATAGCTTTGGCGCTTCCCGCCATCAATATGGTGCTCTACCGTGTCTACAACACCTCCCTGGGCTACTCTAGCAGGTGTGGGGTGAGATACCCATCTAGGGCACTCCCTTGTGCCGCCAGCCGCCAACACCTCTACTATTCTTCTTCCTCTTCTCAGTCAGCATGATCTTGGATCACCCTTTCTGAAGGTAAGTACTCTCTCTCCCTTCTATTCTTCCTATGGTTCTAAACTACTACTTGATTCTAGGTTTGACGCTTCCTTAGTTCTACTATAATGGGATTTCCTAGGATTTCTGGTAGGTTCTAGATGCTTCTAGGATGCCTATTATGTTAGCTAAGCTACTAGAGTTCGATATGGTTAAGGAGTGTCTATATTCTAGACTCTAGTAATTGTTCAAGTAGAATTTTAGGTTTATAGTTTAATACTTGGCACTTTCTTTGGTTAAGAAGTGTGAGTGCTTAGTAAGTGTTGATGATGTCATTAGTTAGTACCTACTGTCTTGTTATCTATGCTTGTTTTATTTAAGTAGTGGTTTGATTAGTTTTAGATTCCTTAAGTGTTTTCTACTGTTAGCTCTAATTAGTATACTGCTTTACTACTAATTATGCATTCGACTCAAAGTAATTTAGTAGTATCTATTTAGCTCACTATTATTACTTGAGCTTTTGACTCAAGCTTAATTCCTTAAGTATGTTAGATTAACACTGTTCCCTATTTCTTATGCAGGTGTTTTATTGAGAATGCTTATTTATTTATGTCCCTTCTCATCCTTAGGCATGTCTTAGGATTATATCTAGGGATGGGGGTGAGATAGTGAATTAGTGTTCTATTATTAGGTTGATTACTTATTGCTTACTGTGTTTATTCTTCCTCTAGCTAGTGGCTATGGTTGTGCCAGTATTAGAGTATAGTTGTGCCTGTGGTGTTCTTCACTTTAGTGAAGATGCATAGTGTGTAGCCCTCCTAATTTACTAGGTGCCTTCTATTCCTATTACTTTCTCTCTCTATATTCCTATGGACTCTATGCTTGCTATTATATAGGGTTTATGGCTAATAAACTTTGTAGTTTCCAAAATTTTCTTGCTAAAGACCTGCAGCTGTTGTTGTGGTCCTACTCTTCCTGTTTTGTGTTCTTTCTCCTTTCTTCTCTTCTCTCTCTCAGATCTATATCTAAACTCTAAGAGTTTGTTTTTGGTCCAACCTCGAGTGGTGAGTTATGATCTCTAGGGTGTGAGATCCCCGGCTATTTATAGTGCTCTGGAAACACTGTGGCATTGACACCTCAAGCATGCATTTAGGTGAATCACCTGCTTGGATATGTGTGAAACCGTCTTTGTGTGTAACCTATGTGCAAGTGGCATGGGTTTTTAGGTGGTTAAGCCCATGCTGACTTTAACTTATGTGTGTTTGACAAATTTGGCATATGGATATTTTGTTCTTATATGTAGGGGGTTGGTATATGCATATGCCTAATCGGGCATGTTGGTTTGGTTTTGTAATGTACTGGTTTTCTACATGACAAGTGTATATTTATTTTTATTAATAGTGATCTTTGTGTGGGTTTCATCATGATCCCTTAGAAGTTTGATTGGTTTACTTTTCCCATGCATCATGTTTTAAATTTCTATTATTCTTGGGTTCTTGATAGAATCTATAGGCTGGGTATATCCTTTGGTCTTTCATCTTGTATTATGGTTACTGTTACTTCTATTGATTTATTATTTTCATAGCTTATGATTTAATTTTTTGGGATTATTTACTTGTTCTTGGTAGAATCCCGAGCCTGGGTTTTTCCTTTGGTACAAGTTCTTGTATTGAGATCCCTATCATTTCTATTGGTTTAGTTTTTCAACTTGTGATGTTTAGAAATTCTAGGTAGGTGACTACCTAGGTGTTTTGGATCTACTTTTAAGTTGTAGCAATGCACTGTGTACTACTAGTGAACTATGCTACTGTCTGGTATGTTGGATTCAAAGTTGTTTACTGTGAAGATTTTACTTCACCCTTTACTGCTTTGGTTTTTGGTTGCTTACTCAGGCTCAGAGTTTAGGACTAGTTCCTAGACTCTTATTTATGGATTCTTACAGCAAATGGTTTTGCCTTAGGGAAAAACCAACATTTTAACATTAATCTATGTTCTTCTTTATTTTTTGTGTTCATAGGTTCTGAATATTGTTGAAGTGGCGGTAAGGATAAGAAGATAGATAGTTAGGTTTAGATTAGGTTCTTGTAGTTTGTATTCAGAGTCTCTTTCTTCATCCTTTTGTATCTGTTGTAACTTCATCATGTACTCATGTTGTGAATGAATAAAGATCAAATTTATTTCATATTACTTGTGATTATTGTTTGAATTCTATTTTTTGAATTTGATGGAATATTTATATTCCAATACTTGTGATTTGTATAAAAGTGTGTGTGATTTGAATTTAAATTCAAGTTTGACTTAATAAGTCAAACCTCAATTTTGAACTCATTCAAATCTTTTAAATTCATAGTTTAATAGGGTTTCAATTCCTAGTGACCATTTGGTTGCAAAACAACCTCACTAGAACCAAATCCAAACAAGGTTTTGAAATTTTCAAACTAACCCTAAATATTCTATATGCATGCTATGCAAACATCCAAATCACATTTCTACCCTTTCCTATTATATAATCCCTAGGTCATTACAAAGATCCACGGGGAACACGGCTCCACGCACCCTTCGTCGAGGCTAGACGCACGACTAGAGCGAGGACCAGGCGGGAATGACCTTCTTCTGACTTCGACACTGAAAACAAGCTAAACAAAAATTTGTTTTAATATATTGTAGTTTTCAATAGCAAATTGAGCTAAATTTGTCTTAAGCATGCTAAATTGCCAATCAACCAAAGAAAAACTAATAGAATACTAGTCCCTCTATCCGGAAACAAGTGACTTGGATTTGTCTAGATTTAAATCTATCTAGATGTGTTTTAGTGTGTAGATAGATTGGAATATAAACAAATATGAGTCATTTATTTTCAATTCTCAGTGGACTAAGAATTTTCGAATCACATAAGTTAGAGCTCAGTTAGGTCCTAATCCATTGTATTTGCATCGTGATTCACGTGTCATGTGAGTTATAGGAGGTGTTGCAAGTGAGAGTTTCAGTTGTAAGTGAGGTTGCGGTTTAGATATTTTGGTTACAAATGAGTTGCAACTGAGATATTTCTAATTTTAAGCGAGCATACAACTGAGATTGCATGACATCACCTAACTAAGAATCGACTGAGAATTAGACACACCCTTTTATATAGATATAGCTTTTACAATCCGACATTAATAACCGATAAGCCAAAAGTTCACAAATGAATAAAAAGATCGCTGATAGAATAATGTTACATCAAAGATCTTTAAAATTGTCATTTTAGTTACACCTTTATGTGTTGACATTTCAAAAACAAAGACATGTAAAGATATCCTAAGAAAGCAAACCTATACTATACATGTGAACTAGGCTTGTAGATTTTGAAAAGTAGTTGGGCACCATGGAAGTTAAGGGTATATTTGGTTCACATGATTATAAAAATACAGGAATAGGAGAACACATAAATAGGATATAATTTATATGCAAAACAGGTGATGGAAAGATATAGGAATTTTGTAAACTTAGTTTGGTTCACGGGATAGAAAAACACATAATTCTTAAGAAACATGGTAAAATTAAAGTTAAACCACACGGAAAAATATAATTAGGATGTTATTGTGTCTACCGAGACCTCGCTCTCGTTCTTTGTGCGTAGAAATTTGAATAAGAGATCTAAGTGGGTTGTAAAATTTAATGTTTTTCTTTGGAACTAGGATCAAAATGATCGTTTCCTGTGTTTTCTCTATGGTCCACTCCTTTGAACCAAATGGATGAATAGTATCATCATAAAATGTTATATCTCTATGTTACTCCTAAAATTTTCCTTTAACCGAACAAGCCCAACTCTCGAATGCGCTATGATGTGACAGATGCCTCATACGATAGGCCAGGGAATTGAAAATTTATCGTGATAGTACTTACGAGAAAAAATAAAACATAAGATCGACTTAGAAAAAGTAAACTTAGTATGACCACAGATGATTGTATTTTTGTAGCATGTTTACCTTATGGTTTTTGCATTAGTAGTCGTATGATTTTGGTATTTTACCGTGCTCGCCCACACCCTTTATGCGTGTTTCACCAAGATCCTGGAATTAAAGTATTTTATAGAGAAATCAATTACAAAACTCATTTTTGAACATAAATATGACAATTGGAACCAGTAGTAACCTTCCAAATATTGACCCATGCACCTGGGATTAAAAGCCAATCCACAAGGGCCATCTAGAGGCTTTAACGAGCATAAGTACAGGTACAACCCACTCGTACCACGTGCCCATAGCATGCGCCATCGAAGCCACCTAGTCAAATAGTTTCAACTCATGCAGGCGGATATGAGATTTGAGATTTGGAGATGCCACAGTTCGTAGAAACCTTATCTCTAGAAGGGAGCTGAAAGGGGAATTGGCATAAGGGTTTCGATCCTCACCACTACGACTAGTGCCACTCCATGATCATCACCAATTCCTTATCTCCATTATGTTCATCTTGTTGTATTCCCTAAACTATTGTTGTGGATTTACACGAGTATCTGTCCATCTATTTGTACTCCATGCATATTTATATGATGATGTTCACGGCCTTCATGTGTGAGTAGTTTATCTTATTCTTGAGAAGATGGAGAAACCTAGCAACGTTATGAATAAAAATAAAAATGATCTATAACTTTGTTCGTGTATATGTATTAGTTAACATTTTTATGTTATGTGAATGTTGATCACATAACTGACATGGGAGGAAACTACTCTTGGGTATGTGATGGTATGAAGGTGCTAAGTGACATATTATATCGGCTCATTATTCGTGTATTCAACGGGGATAAGAGAGGACTCACAAATACTAGTCCATGATCATGGGTTAACCCTTAATTGTTGGTGATCTGGATGGTTTACCTATGATCACAACTGTGGTTATGAGAGATAAAATATAATATGATTGATCTTTGATCATCTAATTTTGAGATTCTCATATACATATGCATAACTAAAGACATATATATATTCTAATTATAATTAACTCAATTGCTAATAGATCCAATATTCCTTGAGAACTCTTTAGCCGTATTATAGTCCCAATTAATTTACATCGCGAATACCTCTTTCTATTTACTTGCATTATTTCAGTATTAGGCCCCATTCGGTACAAGTGATTTTCACCCGAATCCCATAGGAAACCTATTCTTCTCGAAAGTTTTCCTAAGCTAGCATTTGGAACACATGAAAGGTGAACAGTGATTTGGAGGAAAAGTTCCTTCCCTGTGCCGATTCCTGCAGATTTCACGGGAATGAAAAGATCCACCCCAAACCAAAGTTTTGGCGGAAGCCCGATGCAAACTGAAGGAAACAGTGGCTGCTGACATGTGAACACAAATAAAAAACTCTAGTGGATAGTGGCAAGGAGCATTAAGACATTTACCAATAGCTCCTCGTGGTTTGATACTCTTAATTTTAAACTCTTACACAGACATAGATATAAATGATTTGTGCACTTGCAGTTATTAAGCTATTTTGTGGCACCGTTTACCTGAGAGATAAGCGCTTTTGATCTTTATTCTTAGTCATTAATTTATTTTTGTGCTAAAATTGTTTACTAAATTTCAGGTAAATACAATGAATAAGCTTGGACTCTTGAACAAGCTCCACGGTGATAATTATCTCGAGCGCTATAATATTGACTATATGAAGAGAAGCTCGAGAGACAACACTAAATATGAGGTTAATCCTTGTTTGATTGCAATCCTATATATAGAAAAATTGCTTGAGCTGTGGTACTGAAGATCCACACATTTGAATGTTTCAAGAATATCCATGGGACGTTCAGATTAAAGAATTATACTAATTATGAGATAAAACTAAAATTATTTAATCAAACTCTAACTATACAGCTCTTGGTATAAAATTTGTTCTCTAGCCAAAAGAGCAAGCATTGTATACACTGCAGCCCAATATATAAATAAAAACATCAGAGTAAATTAAAATATGATGTTTTGGTAGATGAAAATAGCCAGTCTTAAATTTTAATAAAATGGAGGTAATAGTAATTAACTAAGATATTGGTTCTTGCACCTACATGAGCAAATTTTATTAGAACCGGTTAAAAGAGGGAAAACGATTGGCTTTCTCCGGGATATCACGCGCGACCTCTCGCTTTCCTAGCATGTCCAACGAGAGCCTTATCTTTCCCATCTTCTCCCCTCTGTGAAGCAACGCCTGCACCGCTCATCCCACGCGTCGAGCACCGTTGCAGCCTGGTTCCGCCGCCTTGCCGCAGCCTGGCCTCGTCGCCACAACCTAGCCTCGTCTCTCTATCGGAGGAGAGTATACACCCACGGGGGCTAGCTGCTCCGCCCTTCCCATGGACGCCAGCCTAGCCTAGGGACGGTGGTCCTACCCATGGTGGCAGCACGAAGTCCTTAACGGCTGCAAAGACGGTGGTCTACGGCGGACGTGCTCCTCTGGAAGGAGCGGCGATGGCTTCTGCAACCACGACGTCGGATTCTGCAACCATGGCCTCCAACGGCTATGCTACCTAAGACGTATGGGCTTGCTACAACTGTCTCTAGCGTTTGATAGGCTTGCTACAACTGTCTCCAGCGTTTGGTACTTATGTTGTTAGCCGGTCTTACTATATATGTTTTCTGTCGATGCTACGAGCATTTGCTAACTTAGCATAATATTTATTTTTGTTTTGCTATTTTTGTATATTTTTTTCTACAACCGTTTTATGATTTTGGACGTTTTATGATTTTGGACCTGTTGTGAGTTTCGCCGATGTTAGTTTTGCTACATTAGAAGTTGAATCCAGTTTTGCTACAATAGAATTTTTTTTAATGCTACGAAACCTCTGATGAGATTTTTTTTTCAATTTTCTGGAATGGACTTTTTTGCTACGTGTAGTAGAAACAGGTTATTTTGTAGCAACACTCTGTCCGTTGCAGCAAAAGCGGAATTACGGGATTACAGCTGAATTTAGGGATACGTGGCACGCGGGCCCCGTGGATCGGGAAAATTATCGCGCGGACGACGGGTAGCACCTCCCTTAATAAACAAAACAAAATTTGGAGTAAAAAGTAGAAAGCGCACGATTACATGCAAACATTAGCGTTAACCACACACAGACAAAGCCTCAAAACGACACATATGAACACCGAACAACACGTGCGACACGTAAGACGTAACCCATCCTCATCGCGATCTCGTACATCACATCTCGGCCTTTGACGCCCTGACCTCCGCCGCGTCGGCACCCTTGCCGCCGCTGTTGGCTTCCTCCCCGGCGATGCTGATGACGCGAGGCTCCCGCCTCCGGTGCTCGGCGACCTTGGGTACCGTGACGGTGAGCACGCCGTCCTCGAGGCGGGCCGTGACGCGGTCGACGTCCGCGCCGGCGGGCATGCGGAACCGGCGCCAGAACCGCCCCGCGGCGCGCTCGGCACGGTGCCACCGCTCGACCTCCTTCCCCTCGTCCGCCGTGCGCTCGCCGGAGACCCGCAGCACGCGGTTGTCCTCCACCTCCACCTTCACGTCGTCACGCCTCACCCCGGGCACGTCGAGCGAGATGACGTGCGCGTCGGGGGTCTCCTTCCAGTCGCATCTCGCCAGCGCCACCGCCTGAGAAGAGATGGCCCGGCCGGTCGCCGGCCCCGGCCTCGGCACCGCGAGCGGCGTCTGCTCCAGCACCCGGAACGGGTCGTCGAGCATGTCCCACAGCCCGCCGCTGAGGCCGTACGGCACCAGCGCGGCCACAGGCGGTGCCAGTGCCAGCACGGTCATCGCGAGAAAAACCGTTGTTGCTAGAGCCTTCTTGGACGCTGCCGCCATATTGCTACACTGTCGTACGAAGCTTCAACTGTTTGATCGATTTTTTTCTGTGCTCTTGATCGTGTGGTTGCGTCTGTCTCGATTCTTTTTCTTACTTGGGATTTGGAGAGAGTTCGCGCGCTATTTATAGAGCGTGTGACAGGTCGATTTCCACGCGAGCTAGCTCGAGGACTCGAGAAAGTTCGTTCGTTTTTGATTCATTTCTAGGAGCTTCCGGTGGTATTGATCAGAGGGGAGATTTCCCGGAGACTCCAGAGATGTCTTCTGCCTTGTTGGGCCGGGCTTGCTAACTGGGCCTAACATATAGGCCGGTTACGATCCAATATATACAAAGGTTGTATAAAATTTCCCAAAAAAGGAAGTTGTATCGAATTTTAAATTATGATAATGCGATTGGACCATAGAGTTTTTATAGTATAAAATTTTAAAATCCTGTTAAAGAAAGCAAGGCTTTGTAAACAATACAGTACTTGCATAAGAAATATAAAAAGTGCATCTAGACTTCCTATGATATATAACAAGATACAAGGACTTCTGTTGCGGGTTGTGATGATTTATAACAAGATCAAAAGCATCGAGAAGGCTCATGTGGGAGTTGCATGGGGGAGGTAGGGCAGGTCAAGTTCTTAGGTCTAGAAATGTGTGTATTTTGTTAGATTTATATGGGTAGTGTGAGAACTGTGTGAGAGGCAAAGTTTAGTCTCACGTCGCTAGTTGGGAGAGAGTTGGACCAGCTTATAAGGTAAACTGTTTCACTCGACAAAGACCAGACTGCTGCTGCTGAGGTGATGACCTTCCTGGTCAACGTGTATGTGATATTCCTCTCTTTGTATGCACTAGTTTTTGTTAGATTTACAGATCTTCTAGATGTGCTTGTTTGGCTGCATGTGTTTAGATCTGCTAGTGCTTACATGATGTTGATTTCGGTAATTAATCTCATACGAAAATTGCCTAATACTCCAACAATCCAAAACTTTATTTATTTAGGCAATTTTCACCATCTGCCTTTGATGCTGCGCTCCAACTGAGCCCGTTAACGGATGCTCATTATAAGAGATGGCAAGAGAAAACCCTCTTATGGCTCACTGCTATGGGCATAAAAAAGTTATAGATGACACTTCGAAAGGTCCGCTTACTCTCAAAGAAGAGAGAGCGTTCAGGATGCCACTGTACTTTTTGTGAGCTCCATACTCAGCGTGCTTGGAGATAAGTTGATTGATGCATATATGCATATTCGTGATACGAAGGAACTATGGAATGCGCTGGACGCTAAGTTCGGTACTGCCGATGTCGGTGGTGACCTGTATGCTATGGAGTAGTTCAATGACTACAAGATGGTTTAAAACCGATCCATAGTAGAACATGCTCCTGAGGTACAGATCATGGAAAATGAACTCGAACTCCTCAAGGGTGTGCTCCTGGACAAGTTTGTCGCGGGATACATTGTCGCTAAGCTTCCCCCTTCGTGGAGGAACTTTGCCACTTCTCTGAAACATCAGAGGAATGGGATCTCTGTTGAGTGCCTCATTGGCTCTCTGAATGTTGAAGAGAAGACGAGGGCAAAAGACAAACACACTAGTGGAACCGAGGGACATTCTACTGGCAATATGGTACAGAAAAATATCCACAAGTCAAAGTGAAATAATAAAGTCTGCTAGACTATCAACTTCAAGAAGAAGAAGGGACAAAACAAAGAAAAGAAAGAACCTTACTGGGTGTGCGGTGAGATTGGCCATTGGGCTCATCGCTGCCCACAGAAGAAAGGCAAGAAGGGTCAAACTGGCCAGAGTTATAAATCTATCAACATGGTCATTGGCAATACTGATGCAGGAATTTCAGATTCTAGGTGCAGTAATTTATTACCTACTGTTCTTTCAGTATTTCAACCCACAAAATGGTGGGTTGATATAGGTGCTAATGTTCATGTGTGTACAGACATTTTCATGTTCACCTCTTATCAGACTCGAGGTTACCCAGTCATAATAGGGAATGGGTTACATGCTACTGTTCTTGGTGCTGACACGGTAGATCTGAAGTTTACTTCAAGCAAGATTGTGCAATTGAAGAATGTGCACCATGTCCCTTCTATCAATAAGAATCTCGTTAGTGGATCTTGTCTTTTGAAAGATGGATTTAAGTTGGTATTTGAGTCCAATAAAGTTGTATTGTAGTATGGAACCTTTGTTGAAAAAGGCTATGAATGCGGAGGCATGTTCCGCTTTTTGTTGGTAGACTTCTGTGATGATGTTGTGAGCCATGTATGCACTACTCGTAATGAGACTAATGTTTGGCATTCACGAATTTGTCATATTAATTTCGGTTGTATGTCACGGCTTGCTGATATGAGTTTAATTCCGAAGTTCACTATTGTCAAAGGCTCTAAGTGCCATGCTTGTGTGCAAGCAAATCAGCCTCGCAAACCTCACAAGCCTACAGAGGAAAGAAACTTGGCACCTTTAGAGCTCATACATTCATATCTATGTGAGATGAATGGTGTGTTGACAACAGGTAGAAAGAAATATCTCATGACTTTGATTGATTATTTTACTAGGTACTGTTACGTATATCTCTTGAGAACTAAAGACGAGGCTCTTGATTTCTTTAAATGAAGGGTTCCGCGGCGGAAAACAAAAAAATTCCTACGTTGGAACTCTAATATGCCCAAGATCTATCTATGTAGTAATGCAGTAACGACCGAGCATATAGAATACATACCCTTGTAGACCGTACGCGGTTAACGTTCCGAGGGGAATGTGGTTGAAGCAGTCGAACCCGTAGCCGACCTCAAGGTTGCGATGCTCCTCGCAGGTCACCCCTTGCTCCTTCTTCATCGTGTAGCAACTCCGGCTCACGACATCCAAGGTGCCTCAAGTGATGCCCCTCATGGTTTTGTACACATACGGTATACGATGATGACCTCCGGCTCCTTGATCCCTGCCAGGAGTGCGGAAGTAGATCTCCGGCTTGGAATCCCTACAGCACAACAGTGTGCTGTAGGTCCGGTGTCTCTTGCATGGACAGTCCTTACTTGGGACCATGCCAACGCATGGAGACGGGAGAGAGAGGGGGAAGGAGAAAGTCAACCAAAGGACTTCCCCAAAACTGATGTGTCTATTCCCACCCATGGGCACCCCTTTATATAGGGGGAGGGGGTGTGCCCTCCCCTTTGGGTTTCCCATGTGGGACTAAACAAGGGAGAGAGGGGGGAGGCGCATGGGCCCTTAGGGCACCATGGGCTGGCCGGCTAGGGGTGGGACCCACCCCGCGCACAGCCCTAGGCTGGCCGGGTGGGCCCCCTTGACACGGCTAGGCCTTGGCCCTTTGGCCCTTGGCCCTTTCCCCTTTCGGTTTTTCCTCATGGGCCCTTTTTCCCTAGGAAGTTTGGCCAATTAGTGGAATACCCCTTCAAATTAGATTTTAATATTATATTTAATATCAATTACATTAATTAATATGTAAATACATATTACAAAATCCGATTTGACCCGAAACACCTTTCGGTTCCCTTTCGATTTCCTCCGAATGACTTCGGATCTTTCCTAGAACGATTCCGGTTCTCTCACAGAACTTTTCCGGTTTTCTTTTCTCTTTCATATGGTGATTCCAACTTACAGAGGATCTCTAGCTCATCATACCCTTAAGTGTATTTCCCCACGGCTCAAAAATGGCATAGACATGATCTCCATCAATGATCAATAGCGAGACTGGGATGCCCATAATGACCCCTATGTATTCCACGATGATAATGTTGTTTGAACCGTAAACAGTCGTTTTCCATTCCCTTTGCCACTTGATACCTAGTTCACCCGAGATTTTATCTACGGTATCTCCATACCTTCGTTTGATCTCGTTACTGATGAACTTGTTTTCTCGTTCCCATGTCGTTGCATTCCGTGACCCAGTCACACGCTTGCAAGCTTTGTTAATGCAACATCACCGAGATGGCCACATATGTATCTATCCATTACATGGATTGGCAAATCCTGGTCTTGATATGTACTCCTCTACGCACCCCTTTGGGAAACCTGAGTAGCACCTTTTCGATCACCCAGTCACGGTGTGATACTTGATAAACATCTAAGCTCCCTCCAGAACGGTGATTTGCATTATCTCATAGTCTAAGGATCAGGTTGTGAGGTTTCCTTAGATTATCATTAATGGTGAACTTTGTAACTAGATCTCATTAAGATACAACTGGTTGGGTTGTTTGTCTATCACATCATTCAACTAATGACGTGACCTCATTGTTAATTGGCATAAATGCCCATGATCTCGAAACCCTAGATCATCCTCATGACTGATGAACTAGTTCGCTAGAGGTAACTAGAGACTTGGTTTGTTTACATACCACACGTGTATTAACGTTTTGTATTAATACAATTATAGCACAGTATGAAACTATTACGAACTAATTGAGATATGACAATAAAAACCTATTTATCATTTGCCTCTAGGGCATATCTCCTTCAGTCTCCCACTTGCACTAGAGTACAAATAATCTAGCTCGCATTTTACCATCATAAACCATCTCACATATGCGTTTATTGATCATGCATGCTTATGGAAAACGTCTTGTCCATGTTCTATTTTACCAGATCATTATGTCTTTGCAAATCATTAATGTCTTCCTAACTTTGACATTCATACCATTATCTCATAATGGGTTGAAGTATTCGTTTGGCCACAAAGTGAAACTTTGTTTCTAGTGTTTATAATGACAGTCATTTTCACTATTGTCATCTAAACTTCAAAACACACTTTGCAATCCTTTGTGTATATACAGCAGTTATGGCAGTAGAACGAGGCCGGTTTCCAGGAGCCTACAGTGACTTTAGATCAACCTCGAGGGATTTTTCATGGGCATTGTGCCCTAGGACACATCATTCTACATTAAATACGAACTAGTCCTGCCATAACAGTATACATCACATCAGATGGAGCCTTATACTTCTATATCTATGTAGATCCTAGTGCATGAAATGCAACTATGCCACTTACTATGCTTCTTACCATTTAAGTACAAACTTAATTCTGGTTCAGTGATTAACTCAAGAATCACTTCAAGACGTGTTCTTACAGTTAAGAGCTTGTCCTTCCAACCAGAACTTCAGGTCACATTGCGTCGAGTATACAATATGGTTGTATGGAAGAACCTATGACCGAGGCATAGGAGATGCAACACATGTCTTTCTTCCTTTTTAACCATCGTTGTAATACTAAGACAATGCTTCATATAGTAAGAACTTCTTTCTTACCTTGTTCGATTCTGAACTTCTTTAGAATCTTGTTTAGGACATTCTGAACATCTTCAGAATCAAGTCTAAGAAGCATTCGACATTTGATTTTTATTAAACTTACCAATCTATCTCGATAGATCTCTTTGTTTAATAACTTCAATTTCATCCTTATTTATCTACTTAAATGTTATTAACACCAATCACATCATTCACATATGTTGTCCACATATCCTAGAATGATTTCACGCTCCCACTCAAATATGGCATACATATTTGAGATCCAGGGATTTCACTTAGCTCCCACTCAAAATATGTCTGATACATATTATGATTCAGCCAAGCTACTTAGCTCCCACTCAAAATATGTCTCTTACATATTAAGATTTGGCCAAGCTAATGCAGGTCCTCTCGATAATCTTGGACATTCCAAAATTCTTTGATCATCATCAAATTGAGAATTCCAGCTACGAGACTTCAATATCCATATATTGCTAGTGTAAATCCAATAGACTCAAGCATCGCTACATTTGTAGTCAACTCCTTGAATTTGTCCATACTTTGTGACAAATCGAGCTTTTACGTCTCCATTAAGTTTCATTTCCATCTTATGACTTTGAAGTCATTCAGAAATATCAAGTAAACTTCTTTACTTAATAAGATCAAGTAACATATTACTTCGCAATCTTAAATGTAACTTAATACATGATTTTATGACTCCTGGTCATTTCTCGCACTTAGGTCCATCACGCTTCTTGGTAATTCATAGGTATGTCTTGTTCATAAACATGACAAGTGAATCAATAATATATTTCCACGAACTTGCAGAGTACATATTGTTGAATCCTACTTTCTTTAGTAAAAGTATTAACTGAAACTTTATGATCATTATCATTAGTTTCTCCTCTATTTGTAGAGTTCGGTTTCACGAAACAAATTCTGCTGCGCCACTCTACAATTCAGAGTCAAGGTCAAATACCTTGTTTGATCTTTTAGTTTCTTCCACCTGTATCTTCATCAAGACAAGTTAACTTTGGACAACAACAGGTTTGCCCCTTTTTGGAAGATGTATTCATAATTGCCTAAGAATATGCTACAAAGACTTGTTTATTCGCCATGATTTCGAATTATCGAAACCTCTAGAAACTCGAACATGCCATAACTCTTATGGTGTTGTTTCCACAAATCCTTTTTAGATGTTCCTTTGTATTTCAACTAAGTGTTTGCTTATTTCGATCTCTAACTCTAAACGATAACTATAACCCCGATAAGATATAATATAATACCATATGTATCTTAATACATAATGATTATGATGTTTAGACATTTCAATACACTTTGAAATTTGTCCAATTATCATAATTTGTGAAACATTTTTCACTTGTCCTTTTATGCCAAAATTAACCTAAATACTTTAGTCATGTCAATCAAATTGAAGAGACTTTGTATTTTTGTTAATTCAATATCCTCCTTCACTTTGAAATCTCTTGAACAATTCAAAATAGTTTCAAACTTATGTTTCATTAAGTAAATATTCATATTCACTTAAATCCACAATGAAGTATGAAATAATGATTTCCACTATTTGTTGAAAATACAATACATCACTATGTATAAGATTTAACATTAATTATGAATAATGATTTCCAATATCTTGTTGAAAATATGATACATCGTTATGTATAAAGTTCAACATTTCTTCGCATATTACCCTTTTACCAGAATGCGGAGTTTTAGTCATTCTGCCCAACGAGGCATGGTTTTGCAAAGTCTCTAGATTAAGCATCTAAGATCCTAATCTTCATTTATAATGAATAACATGCAATAACCAAAATGACTTAGATTGTAGTGCCATATCATAATTAAACTTTGGATATCTTTTAGCATTCTAATCCTTTATAAATGCTTAAACTATTATCATTAACATAGTGATGGGAATAACTCATTTATAATCCAATAAAGGTATTATTCATAAGAACAGTACAACTGGCTTGTAACTTATTCATATGAACAATCGTCTTGCTAAAAGCAAGGCACACAAACAAGGATTACAAAATTATATTCAAGTCCACTAATCCATATGATAATCTTTGAGGAAAGGGGTGATGTCGGCCATACATTGTTTTACTTGCCGTCATCTTGCCACATTGCCTCAATTCCAGCAATTCTCAAGCAGACCATACTATTTTCAAAAAACGGGATAAGTATCCAATACTTATATAAAGTGCAGTGAGTTTTGCAAGAATTACATTTATAACTTTGTATATCTAACATATACCCTTTTTCATTCATGATCACCATTGCAATCAAGCCCTTCTGAGAGTTCATAACTCTAATGCAAGATTACTAAGTGTTTATCCAAATATTCTCTTTTTCATCCATCATGGAAGAAAACTGATCCAACGACTCATATTTTATGTGCCTGATCTTGCAGAATACAAGATTGTAATCCAACTCTCCATTGAATGGAGAATGGCTTGTTGGATGATTACGGAGAACACAAAAACATTGTGGAGTCATTAGATTATCTCCTAATGGTCATTGTATCAAGAAGAGAAGATCACCTTTTTACGAGGATATCCCTCAGGCGTGGATATCTTATATAACTAAGAAGATCACCCTCACTAACTTATTTCTCTCAACATGCAGCTATGCCACCTCATCGGTCCTACCACATCACCCAACTTGCATCCACATCATCCCGTGCAACTAATTCTATTTTCCAAGACATGCAGCCAACGACGTCGTCATACTAAATCACAACTGTAATTAATACATTGTTTACACGTATGAATTTGAGCAGTCATCGACCCTTAATTTTCAGCCTGCTTGATGCTCACTTGATGGCAGGAATCCGGCCGACGACAATTTTCTTTGCTGTTGTCATCAGTAGCCATTAGTGCTCCCTCTATCCACTCAACCTGTGCCCCTTTCTCTCCCGCAAGAAACGGCTACAGAGGAAACTTTTTTTGAAGGAAACTGATGGAGGCATATGAGTAGTTCATGGTCTTTCCTTTTTTAAATCCGTTCTCCGCCTCAATCTATTTTGTCCGCATCGTCGTCTCCCTGTGGGCGTCTACCACAGTGCAAATAACCTCATACTGCAGTCGCCGGTGAGCCAACTCGCTCCTTTCATCTCCACGTCCCCTACCATATATTGCTACTTACTTCACCGATTTGGATTTCCTCAGGTTGTGGATGACTTGGATTTCCTCAGGTTGCTGCATACCAAAACCCCAAACCTGAGTTCTTATTTGCTTGACTGACAGTTGGACTACATCACAAACATGGAGTTCCTCAAGTTTTGAACGACGTGGATGTAGAAGTAGTGCTCTTTGCTGGTCTTTCCTAGTTACTCTATGAAGTTGGAACCTTTTTCTAAGTTCCATATCAAGCAATAAATTTCCCATGGTTGCGAAGGACCTCAATGGGATCGGCCATGATCTACTAAGATATTTGCAAACATACATCTAGACTAAGTTTATAATATGAGTTCAATCCTAATTGAGCTCCCACTAAAATTGTCATCCCCTAGAAGATTTTAGTGATCACATGATCCCAATCCTCTGCACCTCCCCCGATCATCACGGCCATCATTGCAGCATCAAAGGTAGACATTCCCTAATGTCAATCACATCAACCATGTGACTCATGCTTGACCTTTCGGTCTCTTGTGTTCCGAGGCCATGTCTACACATGCTAGGCTCGCCAAATCTAACTTGTGTGTATTTGATGTGCAACATGGCTTACACCCACTATATGCAAATGTAGATATGTCTAGCCCCCGATCGTCACGGCCGGCTTCATAACGGCAAACTTTCTTGGTGGTGAACACACAAGGGGAACACTATCATTGGAATTATATAAGGATTATCTTATTTGCTACCGTTGAGTATCTAATACTAGCATATAATAAGATATAAAGAGGTATCAACATCTCATGTGTATTGTGATATGATATGGTCTCTCTTGCGCTTGATCTCCATCGAGCGCTCTAGCATGATATCCATCTTGCCCTTGGTTTGACGCCAAGTCCACGACGCCACCACCCGGTCGTCCATCGGAACGATGGCTATTACTACTTAACTTAGTAACATAAAAGTAAACTACTTTACCTTCGTAACGACCAATACCATATCATAACACAAGCCCTCCTAAAAAATAAAGTTAGCCGCCTCTACTTTTTTTTTTGCAAGTTTTACGTGGTTGTTAGGGCTTTCGCAATAGAACCGTTTCTAATCTACGGACTTTCTAACCACAACATGGATCCAACAGTTGTCTCTACTACACCCCTTCCGAGGCCCTCCGTTGTAAATGATATATCAACTATTGAATGAGAGACAGACACCCGCTAGCCACTTATACGGAACAAGCTGTATGTCGAGCGTGGAACCAGTCTCGCATACGAATACACGTAAGGTCGGTACGGGCCGCTTCATAAAACAATATCGCGATATAAACAAGTACACGTTAGAGGGTAACAACTAAGGGATCAATACCTGCACAATACTTGTGCGTACTAGCCGTACAACACTCTCCTACACATAGATCAGCTCTGATACCACTGAAGGGTTCCGCAGCAGAAAACAAAAAATTCCTACGTTGGAACTCTAATACGCCCAAGATCTATCTATGTAGTAATGCGGTAACGACTGAGCATGTAGAATACATACCCTTGTAGACCCTACACGGTTAACTTTCTTAGGGGAACGTGGTTGAAGTAGCCGAACCCGTAGCTGACCTCAAGGTCGCGATGCTCCTCGCAAGTCACCCCTTGCTCCTTCTTCATCGTCCAGCAGCTCTGGCTCACGACATCCAAGGTGCCTCAAGTGAGGCCCCTCGTGGTTTCGTACATATACGGTGTACCATGATGACCTCTGGCTCCTTGATCCCTGCCGGGAGTGCGGAAGTTGATCTCCGGCTTGGAATCCCTGCAGCACAACAGCGTGCTGCAGGTGCGGTGTCTCTTGCATGGACATTCCTTACTTGGGACCATGCCAACGCATGGAGATGGGAGAGAGAGGGGGAAGGCGAAATTCAACCAAAGGACTTCCCCAAAACTGATGTGTCTATTCCCACCCATGGGCACCCCTTTATATAGGGGGAGGGGGTGTGCCCTCCCCTTTGGGTTTCCCATGTGGGACTAAACAAGGGAGAGAGGGGGGAGGCGCATGGGCCCTTAGGGCACCATGGGCTGGCCGGCTAGGGGTGGGACCCACCCTGCGCACAACCCTAGGCTGGCCGGGTGGGCCCCCTTTACGCGGCTAGGCCTTGGCCCTTTGGCCCTTGGCCCTTCCCCCTTTCGGTTTTTCCTCATGGGCCCTTTTTCCCTAGGAAGTTTGGCCAATTAGTGGAATACCCCTTCAAATTAGATTTTAATATTATATTTAATATCAATTACATTAATTAATATATAAATACATATTACAAAATCCGATTTGACCCGAAACACCTTTCGGTTCCCTTTTGATTTCCCCTGAACGACTTCGGATCTTTCCCGGAACGATTCCGGTTCTCTCACGGAACTTTTCTGGTTTCCTTTTCTCTTTCATATGGTCATTCCAACTTACAGAGGATCTCTATCATACCCTTATGTGTATTTCCCCATGGCCCGAGAATGACATAGACATGATCTCCAGCAATGATCAATAGCGGGACCGAGATGCCCATAATGACCCCTATGCATTCCACGATGATAATGTCGTTTGAACCGTAAACAATCGTTTCCCATTCCCTTTGCCACTTGATACCTAGTTCACCCGAGATTTGATCTACGATATATCCATACCTTTGTTCGATCTTGTTATCGATGAACTTGTTTTCTCATTCCCGTGTCGTTGCATTTCGTGACCCAGTCACACGCTTGCAATCTTCGTTAATACAACATCATTCAGATGGCCACATATGTATCTATCCAGTACATGGATTGGCAAATCCTGGTCTTGAAATGTACTCCTCTATGCGCCCCTTTGGGAAACTTGAGTAGCACCTTTTCGATCACCCAGTCATAGTGTGATACTTGATAACCATCTAAGCTCCCTCTAGAACGGTGATTTGCATTATCTCACAATCTAAGGATCATGTTGCGAGGTTTCCTTAGTTTATCATTAATGGTGAACTTGTAACTAGATCTCATTAAGATACAACTGGTTGGGCTGTTTGTCTATCACATCATTCAACTAATGACGTGACCTCATTGTCAATTGGCATAAATACCCATGATCTCGAAACCCTAGATCATCCTCATGACCAATGAACTAGTTCGCTAGAGGTAACTAGAGACTTGGTTTGTTTTAATACCACACATGTATTAACATTTCGTATTAATACAGTTATAGCATAGTATGAAACTATTACGAACTAATTGAGATATGACAATAAAAACCTATTTATTATTTCCCTCTAGGGAATATCTCCTTCATTAAAATCTATGTCAGAAGTTAAAAACCAACTTGAGAGAAAGATTAAAAGAATTCGGCCTAATCATGGTGTAGAGTACTTTTCTAATGAGTTCAATTTATTCTGTTCAGAACATGTTATTATACATGAGAGGACGCCTCCCAATTCCCCTCAATCCAATGGGATTGCTGAGAGAAAAAATCGGACTCTAACAAATTTGGTTAACACCATGTTAGACACTGCCAGTTTATCCAAGGAATGGTGGGGGGAGGTTATATTGACGGCATGTCATGTCCTAAACCATGTTCCAACTAAGAATAAAGAGATTAATCCATTTGAAGAATGGGAAAAGAAAAGGTTAACACTCTCCTACTTATGAACTTGGGGTTGTTTGACAAAAGTAAACATGCTAATCAACAAGCGTAAGCTTGGACCGAAAATCGCGGATTGTGTCTTTCTTGACTATGCTTCTCACAACATTGCTTATAGATTTCTTGTGGTGAAATCTAAAGTGGACGATATGAGTGTCGATACCATCTTTGAATCAAGAGATGTTATATTCTTTGAGGATATATTTCCAATGAGAGATATGCCTAACATATCTACTAAGGAATATGATCCAATTCTTGAACCTGAAACTCTCATGGAGACTGATGAACAATCAGATGATGAGAGTTCAGATTTGGATGAAGATGCAATGAAGCTCCCACAAGGAGCAAGAGATAAAGGACCGCAAGGTATTTTGGTAATGATTTTATTGTGTACCTAGTGGATGATACTGCCACTATCATTTTAGAAGCTTTTGCATCTCCGGATACCGACTACTAGAAAAAAGCGGTTCAAAGTGAGATGGATTCCATCTTGGTTAATGGAACATGGGAGATATTTGAACGTCCATATGGGTGTAAACCTGTAGGATGTAAATGGGTATTTAAAAAGAAGCTTAGAGTTGATGGTACTATTGAAAAGTACAAAGATCGGCTTGTGGCTAAAGTCTATACCTAAGAAGAAGGTGAAGATTTCGTTGATACTTACTCACCCGTGGCTAGATTGACCACAATTTGAGTATACTATCCCTGGTTGCCTCTCGCGGTCTTCTCTTTCATCAATGAACGTTAAGACGACTTTCCTAAATGGAGAGTTGGACGAGGAAATTTACATGGAACAACCTGATGGTTTTGTACTAGAAGGTCAAGAAAGAAAGGTGTGTAAATTGAAGAAATCTTTGTATGGTCTCAAACATGCTCCCAAGCAATGGCATGAGAAGTTTGAAAGAACTTTGACATTTGTGGGCTTTGTTGCAAATGAAGCCGCCAAATGTGTATACTCCCGCCATGGTGGGGGTTGAGGGAGTTGTCCTATGTTTGTATGTTGATGACATATTAATTTTTGGGACAAGTCTCAAAGTGATTAATGAGGTCAAATACTTCTTGTCTCAGTGTTTTGAGATGAAGGATCTTGGAGAAGTTGATGTCATCTTAAACATCAAGCTACTGAGATATAAGAATAATGGGATTACACTAGTGCAATCACATTATGTGGAAAAGGTGTTGATCAGATCTGGATATGATGATTGCAAATCCTCTCCACACCTTATGATCCTAGTGTGTTGCTTCAAAAGAATGAAAAGGCAACTAGAGATCAATTGAGATACTCTCAGATTATTTGCTCACTTATGTATTTCACTTATGCTACAAGGTCTCACATCTCTTTTGCTGTGAGGAAATTTAAATGGTTCATGGCCAACCCGGGAGATGATCACCAACATGCTCTTGATAGAGTAATGCACTATCTAAATGGAACAATGGGCTATGGAATTCATTATAACGGGTATCCAAGAGTACTTGAAGGGTATATTGATTCAAATTGGAATTAGATGCTAATGAGATAAAGGCCACAAGTGGATATATATTCACTCTTGATGGTGGCGCTGTTTCATGGAAGTCTTTCAAGCAGACCATCTTAACAAGGTCAACTATGGAAATAGAACTTACAACATTAGATACTGCGATTGTCGAAGAATGGCTTCGTGAACTCTTAACAGATTTTCCTATGGTTGAAAAACCAATACCAGCAATCCTTATAAACTATGAAAACCAATCTGTGATTGTCAAAGTGAATAGTTCTAAAGATAATATGAAGAGTTCAAGACATGTCAAGAGAAGACTGAAGTCTATTAGAAAGCTGAAAAACTCAGGAGTTATAGCATTGGATTATGTCCAAACAGCTAAGAATCTAGCAGTCCTTTGATGAAAGGACTATCAAGAAATTTGATTGAAAATGCATCAAGGGAGATGGGTTTGAGACCCACGTGAGTTGTCAAGGGGGTGATGACCCATAAGTATAGGGGTGTATCGTAGTATTTTCGAGGGAAGTGAAACCCAATTCATTGATTCGACACAAGGGGAGCCAAGGAACATTTATAAGCCTTAACAACTGAGTTGTCAATTCAGCTGCACCTGGAAACAATCTTGCTCACAACAGTTTATTAGTAGCAACAGTTTTGTAATAGCAATAGCAAAGTAATAGCAGTAGTAAACATAAAGACAGTAGTAACAATAGCAGCAAACAATAGGATTAAAGCGCGATAAGCATAGGGATGGATGGACGAGCGTTGCATGGATAAGATAATTCATATAGCAATCAAGACATAGGGTAATTGCAGATAAGTAAGATAAAGCATCCAAGTACTAAATAATCATAGGCATGTGTTCCATATATAGTCATACGTGCTCGCAATGAGAACTTGCACAACATCTTTTGTCCTGCCAGCCCGTTTGCAGCAGGGCCTCAAGGGAACTACTGGCAATTAAGGTGCTCCTTTTAATAGAGCACCGGAGCAAATCATTAACACTTCGTGAACACATGTGATCCTCACATCAAAGCCATTCACTCCAATTATCCCGATTATTGTCACTTTGGGGCCTTTGGTTCCGGACAACAATATGGTATACAACTTGCAGGTAAGACCATAAAAAATACTATCATCATGAATCAATAACATGTTCACATCTGAAATCATGGCACTCGGGCCTTAGTGACGAGCATTAAGCATAACAAGTTGCAACAAAGTCAAAAAGCACTAATAATAGATACTAGGCACCATGCCCTAACAATCTGATGCCTTTACATGAACGATCTCATCCAATCCCTACCATCCCCATAGCCTACAGCAGGGGATTACTCACTCATAGATGAGGGAATCATGGATGGTTGGTGGAGAAGCGATGGTGACGATGATGGTGATGATCTCCTCCAATTCATCGTCCCGACAGGGTGCCAGAATGGAGTTTCTGGTTCTGATGTGCGGAATCTGGTGGTGGCGGCATAGCGGAACTCTTTCTGAAAAAGCGTCGACCCCCCTGGGTTTTTAGGTCAGGAGGCATTTTATAGGCAAAGAGGGAGGCCGAGGGGGTGACCGAGTCGGCCACACCACCCCCTAGCGCGGCCAGGCCTGGCCCTCGTGGCCAGGTGGTGTGGGCCCCTCGTGGCCCTCCCCCATCTCGTCTTCTGGCTCTATGAGTCTTCTGGTGAAATAGGATTTTTGGCATATTTTCCGGGATTTTTCTTGATAATTGATTTTTTGCAGAAAAACTAGACACCAAGGTAATTCTGCTGAAAACAACGTTAGTCCGTGTTAGTTGTATCCAAATCACAAAAGTTTAGAGGAGAAACAATAGCGAAAGTGTTCAGGAAAGTAGATACGTTTTGGACGTATCAACTCCCCCCAAGCTTAGCTTATTGCTTGTCCTCAAGCAATTCAATTGAAAACTGAGTGCGATAAAAGAAACTTTCACGAACACATTTGCTTCATAATATATATATTCTCAGCATATGATCAAGTACTTAGACAACTCATAATAAGGAGTATGAAAAATAAGGCTACCCACTAGTCATTGCAAGCTATGAAGAGATTCCAACTCTAAAATAATAAGTAGCATGAAACATAAACATAAGCAACATTGCAATGCTCATAAAAAGGTATGATAGAGTGTTATCTCGCTTGCCTTTGATTGTAGGGCAAACATAAATGCCAAGGCACCTCTGAAGTTCAAGTGAAGACTAGAAGTAAAGATATCAGAGATACAAGCATCAAAGTCATGACACAATTAACCGAGTTTTGAAACAAGCATATTACACTAAGAATGAGAACTATGCTCTCAATAAAGTGCTCATAGAATGTGTGGAGACTCAACAAGGAAATGAAAAGGTTTTGAAAAGTTTGAAAGGCTTCCAAATGCTGAAAGTATGGTACTCATTAGCTTTGAGCTCTCATTGCCCCTATCATAAGCATCTTTAGATGGTTAAGGTTAAAGTGACACAACTAAGAGGATATGCTTGACAAGTTATAAGGTGAAATCTCATGCCCCTTGCTTACGAGTACCGAACCTCATGCTACTCAACTTCAGTCACAAGTAAGCTCTTGTCATTGTAAGTACATATGTATCATAGAGAACCTCCAATGGGGTACCGCTTGCCCCATGACACAGGAGCTATCCCATATCAAAATGACAAGGCAACAGACAATGAGGATCTCAGCGATCTTTTTATTTGCTATTTGCATAGGTTTTTATTGAGGATGCTTCATAGATTGCTCACTATGGTTATGCTGCAAGTTTCCACCATGATTAGGCATGGCTTAGGCTAGCGTCCTAGACATTTCTCTAACACACATACAAACTCCATGATCTTACCAGTTCCACTTTTATTTCACATCGTCGGGATCCATAAGCAAAAGAATCATGATATCAACGGAATAATAAGTGCAATGTTGAAAGCGTTCCCCATGATACATGGTTCTACTAACTTCAACTTATAAAGCGCAAGCATATACGCAGCAGAGGTGGACATAATGGTTCAAGTTTATTAAGTGCGAAAAAGTAAAGTGTGCCATCAAGTTTGTGAGAGCTTTACTAACTAGCTTTCTCATAACAAGCAATCATTTTATTTGGAAGAAAACAAAGCATACTGAATATGCACGGAAAAGCAAATGATGCTGATAGGTAGGTATGGTGGACACTTTTAGCAATATTGGTTTTGGGGAGTTGGATGCACGAGTAAAGCTTATACTCAGCACAAGTGAAGGCTAGCAATAGAAAGGGAGCGACAATTGAGAGAGCAATAAATGTCATAATCATGCTTGCGACAAAACAAAATTAATAGTGGCATAAAAGTGACACAAGAACTCTAAGGCAAAATAAATCATTGAGGCATAACTGATTGTTTCAATCATATGCATGCGTGAGCATGTGCCAAGTTAATTCAAGTGAAACATTCAGAGGAGGATACCACAATGTCATACCAAGTTATGAATAGAACAATGCAAGCAAACATTCATATGACATGCTATAACCCATTAGTAAGCTGAAGCTGATCATAAGAGATCAAGAACTACTAAGCATCCATAAATAACATACACCTTACATAAACAGACTAAGCATGCCCACAATGATGAGTATATGTACAAAAATGAAAACAAATGGAATTCGTTACCAGCCTCTTACCACAACTCAAGTTGTCATTAATCCTCATTATTGCCCTTCACTTGTGTGGCTTGAATAATAACATGAAACCAAACTCCACTGAGGACTGCTGAACCCTGCAACGAACTTCACAAAACCAAAGAAGAACAACAAATATTTTTGTGTTTTCAATTTTTAAAGGCAAAAACCAAAAGGAAGAACAAGCAAAGCAAAATATTTTTGGGTTTTTCGAATAATCAAAACAAAGGTAAAAGGAAAAAAGCAAACCAAGGCTAAAAAGACAAAGAAGCGAACAAAGAGAAACAACAAAAATATTTTTGGTATTTTTTGTGTTTTGGAAAACAGAAAGAAAGCGAAACATGGATATACAAAGTACCAACTGAACATGATAAGTAGATGAGCGTTATGTCGGTATACCTCCCCCCAAGCTTAGGCTTTTGGCCTAAGTGGGTGTCAATCCCACGCTGGGTAAGGATTCCAAGCCGGCAGGTCATCATAAGAATGATCGTAGTAAGGCTCTTGGGAAGAAGAAGAAGCTCCCCAATCATAGGAAGGCTGCTGGTGCGAAGACTCCCCTTCATTCGAGGGCTGGACCGAATCATCTGTAACCTCCCTTCCAGTATCTTTTACTCTTGCTGTGAGAGCTTCCCCAGATACGCATCGAGCTCTTCCTTAGTGAGTGACCATCCTATCCTAGTATCAAGATTAAATAAAACAGGTCCAGGCAGAAGAACAACACACTCTGACTTACTCCTTCTCCAACCAGCCTTAAGAAAGGTTATTTCATAAGACAAATCACTCAAATTAGCCCATGAAGAAACGAATTTCTGTTGTATCATGGAATTAAGGTCAAGCCTCTCTATGGGAAACTGTAGGTCTAAATGATGAGTGATAGGTTGCAAACGTATCCATAATTTTTGATGTTCCATGCTTGGTTTTATCTACTTTCTTATGTTTTGTCCACACTTTGGAGTACTTTTCATATGATTTCTTGGACTAACCTATTAACAAGAGCCACAGTGCCGGTTGCACATTTGCTGTTTTTGGTTCCAGGAAAGTCAGAAAATGAATATTCTCGGAATTGGACGGGACAAAAGCCAAAGTCAGTTTTTCACCGACGGACACCTGGAGCCAGAATACGAGACGGAGTAGGTCCACGAGGGGCCCACACCACCTGGCCATGCGGACCAGGCCAGGCCACGCCTGGGGGTGGTGTGGCTACCTCGGCTGCCCCCTCGGCCTCCCTCTTTGCCTATAAGTTGCCTCTTGACCTAAAAACCAAGGGGGGTTCGACGTTTTTCCAGAAAGAGTTCCGCTCTACCGCCACCACCAGATTCCGTGATTTGGAACCAGAAACTCCGTTCTGGCACCCTGCCGGGACGGGAAATTGGAGGAGATCATCGCCATCATCATCACCATTGATTCTCCATCGACCATCCATGTTTCCCCATCTATGAGTGAGTAATCCCCCGTTGTAGGCTATGGGGATGGTAGGGATTGGATGAGATTGTTCATGTAATGGCATCAGATTGTTAGGACATGGTGCCTACTATCTATTATTAGTGCTATTTGACTTTGTTGCGACTTGTTATGCTTAATGCTTGTCACTAGGGCCCGAGTGCCATGATTTCAGATCTGAACATGTTATTGATTCATTATGATAGTATTGTTTAAGGTCTTACCTGCAAGTTGTATACACACGTTGTTGTCCGGAACCAAAGGCCCCGAAGTGACAGCAATCAGGAAAACCGGAGGGAATGGCTTTGATGTGAGGATCACATATGTTCAAGGAGTGTTAATGATTTGCTCCGGTGCTCTATTAAAAGGAGCACCTTAATTGCTAGTAGTTCCCTTGAGGCCCCGCTGCAAACGGGCTGGCAGGACAAAAGATGTTGTGCAAGTTCTCATTGCGAGCACGTATAACTATATATGGAACACATGCCTATGATTATTTAGTACTTGGATGCTTTATCTTATTTATCTGCAAATGACCTATGTCTTGATTGCTATATGAATTGTCTTGTCCATGCAACACCCGTCCATCCATCCCTATGCCTACCGCGCTTTAATCCTACTGTTTACTGCAATTGTTACTACTGTATTTACTTTTACTATTGCTACTGCTATTACTTTGCTATTGCTACTACAAAACTGTTGCTACTGATAAACTGCTATGAGCAAGATTGTTTCCAGGTGCAGCTGAATTGACAACTCAGTTGTTAAGGCTTATAAATATTCTTTGGCTCCCCTTGTGTCGAATCAATAAATTGGGTTTCACTTTCCTCGAAAACACTGCGATACCCTCCCTATACTTGTGGGTCATCAAGACTATTTTCTGGCGCCGTTGCCGGGGAGCACAACTTTATTTATCAAGTTCACTTGGAATCACTATTGTTCAAGCATAATCATAACCAATCTCTTTACTTTGTTATTTTTGTTTTGCTTAGTTTATTTCCGCCTTGTTTGCTTGTTTCTTTATAAAAAATACAAAAAAATTAGTTCCTACTCTAGTTGTTATTTTCGTTGGTCTGTTATTGTCTTGCTTTATCTTGCTTTCTATGAATGGTTGGTTTCTTTGAAACTGAATCCTATTGGCAAGGTGGGTTCACAGAAGAACAAAAATATTATTATAAGGAACAACGCTTGTCACAAAAAGGGAAACACTTATGGGAACAAATTGATAAATTGTATACCATTGCTATAAACGTGTGCTCTACTTATAATGTTAGTTATTGCTTTGATAAATCTTGTTGCTATAGGAGGTACAAACACCTTCCTTTTCAATGTGAGTATAATGATGATGTTACCATATCTTCTTATGTTAAAGAAAATTATGACTTTTATGATGTGGAACAAACTGAGGAACTTATTGCTTGGAAGGGTGCACTTGAACTTGCTAGTTTGCTTGAAAATATTGATGATTCACCTTATAAATATGAGGTTTATGATATACTTAAATTTTTCTTTGATAATTACAAGGAAGAAAATGGCTATATTCTTGAATATATTAATAGATGCTTTCCACAAATGGAAGAGACTAATGCCTTGTAGGATCTTATGGAAGAAGAAATTGATGAACCTGAAAGCTCATTAGATGAAAAAGAGGAGAGTGATGAACAAAAGGAGGAAGAATGGATTAGCTACCCATGCCTACCTTCTAATGAGAGTAACTCTTTATCTCTTGCATTATTTGATTGCCCCCATGCTTACCAAAGGAGGATGAATGTTATGCTCATGTTATCTGTGATAATCCTTTATTTGTGCCTAACTTTGAGATGCATGGTACTAAGGAGTTTTGCTAAGAAACTGTTTTTCATAAAGCTCTAGACGATGGTCCTATATCGAACGGTCAGTCATCTTGTTATAGAATTGTTAAAAGTGGGTTTGAAGGTTTTATTCCCACTATTTTTGAGCTTGATAATTTTTTTTTGTAGAACATGAAAAGCATGCTTCATGTGATAGTTATATTGTTGAGTTTATTCATGAGGCTACTTAAAATTATTACGAGAGAGGAAAATATGGTTGTAGAAGTTTTCATGGTATTGAAACACCTCTCTATGTGTTGAAAGTTTTGAAGCTACTCTTGTTTTATCTTCCTATGCCTGTCACTTTGTTCTTTGCGAATTTATTTGCATACAAGATTCCTATGCATAGGAAGTGGGTTAGACTTAAATGTTTTTAGAATTTGCTTCTTGATGCTCTCTTTTACTTCAATTCATATTTTTTTATGTGAGCATCCTCTCAAACTATCATGCCTAACTTAAAGGCGTTAAAGAAAAGTACTTATTAGGAGATAACCCAAAAGTTTTAGATAAATCTTGGAAGTTATTACTTCAGTAATAACCGCTCCTTATCCTTTTTATTTGCTTTTTGTGCCAAGAGTAACCTCTAATGAGAGAGAAGTAATGGTTGGGAAAGTTGCTGTCCCGAAACAGATTTCTGTGCTTCACCGTAAAAATTCGTGTAAAATCTCTGTAAGTCCTTTTGAGGCGTGAATTTTTGTGCTTCTTCCCCAGGTTGTTATCTAACTTTCGTTACTTCAACACTTTTCTAATTGAGCAACAGAAGGTCTTCGAAAAAATTCTTCTTTACCTGCTGGTCTGTTTTGACAGATTTCTGCCTTTATTTGCATTTGCTTCTTGTTGGTTCCTTTTTGAGTTCTTTTGGGGAATTGAGCTTTCTGAGGGAAGTGCTACAGTAGATTGTGTTTTAATGGAAGTTTTATTGGAGTTGGAACTGAACCCAAAGACTTATTATCTTGAGTGCACTAATGTTGCTAATAAAGATTGCGTGAAGTTTTGTATGAAGGAAAAATTTCAGGTGTATGGAAGTAATGAGTAATGAGATGAAGGATGGACTAAAGCTCAAGCTTGGGGATGCCACCCGTGTCACCCCAAGAAATATTCAAGAGGTACAAGCGTCAAAGCTTGGGGATGCCCAAGGCATCCCCTCCTTCATCAATAAAAACCCTAGGTTTCTTCCAAACACGTACTTCATTTTTATTGTTTCATGCACAGTTGTGTTGTTCTTGGAGCGTCTTCTTTTTCGTTTTTGTTTTAGTTTTTCGTTTGCTTTGTTTTCTGAATAAATTGGTTGCACCCCCTCTTTCATGCATTGGTTTTCAAATAGTTTGGCTTGGTTTGGGAAAAGAGTAGGAAAAGTTCATGCTTAAGTGGTAAAGAGAGCTTGTTTTTGACTGTGGCCTATGCTTTGTCATGCCATGCTTGATATTGTTTTGACTTTATGCTTAGTATTCATTGCTGTAGCATGACTTGTTATAAACAATTGAGATTGCTTAATGTTCCTTTGAAGAATCATGTGTTGTTTTAGCATATTAAAGCATAGTATTATGGTATTCTCCTTTGATGTTTTATTTGGGTTGACTTGGCACATGCTCACACCATGTTATGACTATTCCAAGGCACCATAGCCTTTATGATCCTTTAGTTTTTAACTTGTAGTATCACTTTATGCTTTGATTAATGATGTTTTGTCGCTCTGCATGATTATGGCCATTATTGCTCTCTTAGTTGGTCTCTCCCAGTCTTTTGCTAGCCTCCATAACCAAGTATGAGTTCCACTCATGCATCCAACTCCTAAAACCAAGTTATTCCAAAGAGTCCACCATACTTACCTATTAGTATATGCTATTCCAAGTATATTCTTGTTTTTATCTACCTTCCGAATTAAACTTGTTATGAGAAAACTAGTGATTAAAGCTCTCACGAACTTGATGGCACACTTTACTTTTCTTGCCCTTAATAAACTTGAACCATTGTGTCGTCTATGTTGTATATGCTTGCACTTATATGTTGGGGATTAGCAGAACCATGTTATCATGGGGAATGCTTTCAACATTGCACTTGTACTTTGTACCTAGCTGATATCATGCTCTTTTGTCTATGGATGTCGTCGGTGTGAAATGAAAGGGGAGCTTGTAAGTCCATGGAGTTATGTATGTGTGTTAGAGAAACGCCTGGGTCGCTGGTCTAATGCATGCCGTCATGGTGGAAACCTGCAGTGTAACCATAATGAGCTGTTGAAAGGGAAATGGACGTCGCCTAGAGGGGGGGGGGGGGGGTGAATAGGCGTTTTGAAATTAATACGGTCTAGGCTCAAATAAATGCGGAATAAAACTTAACGTTTAATTTATCAAGCCAAAACCTATATCCACTAGTTTCACTAAGTGCACCAACAACCTATGCTAAGCAAGACAAGCAACAAGGTGATAGCAAGATATAGTACTTCAAGCACGAAGGCTATCACAATGTAAATTGCATAGGTAAAGGGCTCGGTTGAGAGATAACCAATGGACGCGGAGACGATGATTTGTTTCCCGAAGTTCACTTCCAAAGAAGCTACGTCTCCGTTGGAGAGGTGCGGGGGCGCAATGTACTTCGAACGCCACAAATGGCTCACCTCGAGGTGTGGTGGCTCGATGCTCACCCAACACCACACAAGGCCTCACCAAGGATGCGAAGCCACACAACTCACCGACGCCACAAAAGGCTCACCCTATTCTCCCGTGAGCTCGCCACAAAGGCCTACTCACATTCCACTATGGGACACTTGAGGGCGGTCACTAAACCCGTACAAGGCTTGGGGCAATCTCCACAACTCAATTGGAGGGCTCCCAAGAAAGGCCACAAAGGCTCCACAATGCCACCAAAGGCCAACAAGCTTGGGGAACCTCCACAACTCAATTGGAGCCCCAAGAACAATGCCACAAAGGCTACAAAGCCACAAAAGGCAACAAGGCCACAAAAGGCTACAAGACCACAAAATGTCAACTATCCAACCACACAACCGTCTAGGGTTCCAAGAACCCAAGAGAAACAAGCCCAAGGGCTTGAACTCGCCGAATCTCCGAGGAGAACTCAAACCTATGCACCAAATGCAAGAGGCAAGTCCTTCACTCTCAAATTCCACCAAAGCTACAAAAGCTATTAGGGGAATAAGGGAGGAAGAACACAAGAGGAGAACACAAAACTCTCCAAGATCTAGATCCCAAGGATTCCTTCACAAAGAAGGGATTTTGCTTGGTGGGGCTTGTAGATCTAGATCTCCTCTCTCAAATCCCTCAAAAAGATGCAAGAATCATAGGAGGGGAAAGGGGAGAGGGAAAGCTCTTCAAGGTCAACAATGGAGGAGAGAGAGAGCAAGAACCAAGAAAAAGCAAGTGTGGGGGCGAAGGGGAAAGGGGAGCTCCTTTTAAAGGGCTCCCCGATCTGCCCGTTGCCCACAGAATCGCGCATGACCGGTAGTACCAGTGGGTGGCCGGTACTACCGGTGGCACCCAGCCAACGGTCAGAAAACAGCAAGAGAAAGACTAAAAATGCGAGCCTGGACGGAACTACCGGTGGCCAGAATGACCTAGCGGTACTACCGCCTGAAAATCCGATCCAAGTTCCGTCAAATAGCGCTAACCAAGCAGAGAGAGTACTGAACCGAAAAAGGGTTTACCGGAAGTTGGGCCGGAATTAACACCGGTACTACCGGTGGCAAACTGCCCTGGCGGTACTACCGGTGGCCCGCTCGAACTACCGGTCAGGCAAAAACTTCAGAACCAGAACAACCACAACTTTTGCATTCGAACTCCAAGCCAATTTTGTTGGAAATATAACGACGTGTAGAATCTAGGGGAGAAAATACCATGAATATATATGTGAGATACCTCCCAACATGTGGAGCCGGAAAAACCCGCAAGATTAAAAACGCAATAAGATATGCAAGGGAAATCCGTTTTTGATGAACTAGAGCTTGTTATGAAGATAACCACAAGCTCTAGATCCTCACATGGACAAGAACCAAACAACAACCAAGAAAGATGATGCTATGTATGCAAAGGTTTGAGCTCTCTCCGAAAGATACGAACGAGTCACCCACTGGAGAACCCCTCTTGATAGTACGGCTATCTATCCTAAACCCGGTCTCCAACACTACAAGAACACTACAAGAGACCGGTAAAATAGAAACCCTATCAAGATCATACCATTGCCTTGAGCATCCCACTTGAGCTTGATGTAGACGATCTTGTCACCTTCAAGATGGAACACCTTTCTTGATTGCACTTGCTTGATGAAGTCTTGAGACATGCTCCCCCATACTCCATGGGGAAGCCTCTTCTTCGAACTTGACTTCATCATTCCATGATTGCCGAGGATGGCAAGCTTCAAGCATGAGATCTTCTAGAGATGACGCATCTTGAGCTTGCACTTCAATTCTTGATGATGTCTTGAAGATAGCCATGAGGAACTCCATCTTCTTCTTCTTCTTCAAGACAAACTTGATCTTCTTCTTCTACTTGATTCCAATAGGCACAAAGCCCTTGGACAATGCTTCTTCTTTTTCATCCTTGAAACCAACACATGGTCCAAGCGATGCCAATGGACAAACCTACAAGTGAGACTCAATTTGCACATTAGTCCATAGGGATTGTCATTAATTACCAAAACCACACATCGGGCATACATGCCCTTTCAGCTGTCTATGAAGCATTCTTCTTATAAAAAAGAGTCAGATATTGAGAAAAAGAAAAAAGAGATATGAGAAAAGAGGAAAGAGGAAAGAGAGAAAAAAGCATCATTTTCCCATGGTAAATAAGAAGATTGCTGAGATGCTCGTTGTCTGCTTGCCTTGTCATTTTGATATGGGGATTCTTCCGTATCATCGGGCAAGGGGTACCCTGTTGGCGATTCTCTATGATACACATGTACTTACAATGACAAGAACTTACCGGTAAATAAACTTGAGTAGCATGAGGAGCAACCCTCGTATTCAAGGGACATGAGATTTCCAACTTATACTTTGTCAAGCATATACTTCATAGTTTGTTCACTTTAACCTTAACCACTTCAAGATGCTTATGATAGGGGCAATGAGAGCTGAAAGCTAATAAGTACCATAATTTTTGGAAGCTCTTTATGAAACTTGAGTCTCTACTTCCTTCTTTGAAGGCCTTTCTTTTACTTTTATGTTGAGTCTCCACCTTCTATCTTTATGCACCTACTTTGAGAGCGTAGTGGCCATTCTTAGTTCTATGTGCATTGTCCCAAGACTTGTTGATTGATGCATAGCTTTGATATTGCTTGTTTAAAATATTTGTATCTAGTCACTCTTATTAACTTTGAAGGTATCCTATGCATTTATGTTTGCTACTCTATGAGGGACAAGCTGAATGCCACTATGCTATGTTTTCTTTATGTGAAACAAACAAACGTCTTGCAAATCATTGTTATTCATGAATCTTTTGTTTGTGCCTTTTCATGTTGCAACATAGTTGCTTTGCCTTATTGTTAAAACTTTATCTTTCATGTTATGTTGAAGTACTATGATCCCAGCTATGAATGTTTTATGAATACTTTGATCAAGTTTATGATGGTGCATGTCACCTCAAAAATTATTCTTTCTTTTTATCACTTACCTACTCGAGGACGAGCAGGAGTTAAGCTTGGGGATGTTGATACGTTGCAAACGTATCCATAATTTTTGATGTTCCATGCTTGGTTTTATCTACTTTCTTATGTTTTGTCCACACTTTGGAGTACTTTTCATATGATTTCTTGGAATAACCTATTAACAAGAGCCACAGTGCCAGCTGCCTGTTTTCTGCTATTTTTGGTTCCAAGAAAGTCAGAAAATGAATATTCTCGGAATTGGACGGGACAAAAGCCAAAGTCAGTTTTTCACCGAGGGACACCAGGTGCCAGAATATGAGACGGAGTAGGGCCACGAGGGGCCCACACCACCTGGCCACGCGGGCCAGGCTAGGCCGTGCCTGGGGGTGGTGTGGCTGCCTCGGCTGCCCCCTCGGCCTCCCTCTTCACCTATAAGTTTCCTATTGACCTAAAAACCAAGGGGGTCCGACGTTTTTCCAGAAAGAGTTCCACTCCGCCGCCACCACCAGATTCCGTGATTCGGAACCAGAAACTCCGTTCTGGCACCTTGCCGGGACGGGGAATTGGAGCAGATCATCGCCATCATCATCACCATCGCTTCTCCATCGACCATTCATGTTTCCCCCATCTATGAGTGAGTAATCCCCCGTTGTAGGCTATGGGGATGGTAGGGATTGGATGAGATTGTTCATGTAATGGCATCAGATTGTTAGGGCATGGTGCCTAGTATCTATTATTAGTGCTATTTGACTTTGTTGCAACTTGTTATGCTTAATTCTTATCACTAGGGCCCGAGTGCCATGATTTCAGATCTGAACATGTTATTGATTCATTATGATAGTATTGTTTATGGCCTTACCTGCAAGTTGTATACACACGTTGTTGTTCGGAACCAAAGGCCCCGAAGTGACAACAATCGGGATAACCGAAGGGAATGGCTTTGATGTGAGGATCACATGTGTTCACGGAGTGTTAATGCTTTGCTCTGGTGCTCTATTAAAAGGAGCACCTTAATTGCCAGTAGTTCCCTTGAGGCCCCGCTGCAAACGGGCTAGCAGGACAAAAGATGTTGTGCAAGTTCTCATTGCGAGCACGTATGACTATATATGGAACACATGCCTATGATTATTTAGTACTTGGATGCTTTATCTTATTTATCTGCAAATGCCCTATGTCTTGATTGCTATATGAATTGTCTTGTCCATGCAACACCCGTCCATCCATCCCTATGCCTACCGCGCTTTAATCCTACTGTTTACTGCAATTGTTACTACTGTCTTTACTTTTACTACTGCTATTACTTTGCTATTGCTACTACAAAACTGTTGCTACTGATAAACTGCTGTGAGCAAGATTGTTTTTAGGTGCAGCTGAATTGACAACTCAGTTGTTAAGGCTTATAAATATTCTTTGGTTCCCCTTGTGTCGAATCAATAAATTGGGTTTCACTTCCCTTGAAAATACTGCGATCCACCCCCTATACTTGTGGGTCATCAATGAGGCACTACACCATGCAAAGCTAGTAGACGAGATGCGATGAGGCCTCCACAAATTCCACCTTTCTCGCGGTTAGCAGCAATACGGAAAGCTATCAAGGCACAAATTATAAGTCCTATATCATTTTAAAGCAACTGAGATGAATGCTAGATCATATGAGGATAATTTATTAGCAGTTTTCCTAGCGAGAACACACTTGGCAATAAAGTAGGCAAAGTAGCGAATAAATGGGAGATGAATATTACAAATTTTACCACTCTCCTTTGAGAAGCTGCTCCCTTGGCAAATCTCCACATACAAGTCCATGAGTGGTGTAGGTCGCTCTCTAATCCTTTCACACGAACCCCACTGGGGTACTTTAATAGCTGCACAAAAATCATCAAAAGGAACGTCGACACTATATTGTAAATTTTGTAATGAACCATGGGGTTAGGCAAGGATCAACTAAATCGAAAGTCCTGCACCACAGACATAGTCAGTTTCACAAATTGGTAGGGTTCATCTCCCACAAAATGCTCCAATCCTGCATTAGCAATTAAAGTATGAAAATCTTGAGAAATCCCTACAGCCCCCATGAATTCGGGGCGTGGATAGATAGAAGGAAAAACTTCCTCCTCACGGTGAACCTTCATAACCGCAAGCACCCGTAATTCATGTTGGTTGAGTTGATGTTCATCCATCCTCTTTTCTGAAATTTTAGACAACCATCATACAAGTGATTGGAAAATGTATACATAATGAAAGGAACTACTCATAGGGACTTGTAAGAGGCCTAAACATGCATCAAAACAATTTATCTAAGCATTGAACAAGCTTACAAGCTCACATAACCTGTCACCTACAGCAGTAAAATACTCAAGATATAATCCACTAAACACAAATCTACTTGGACTAGCGGAGGAGTCACATACCGGAGAACAAATGCTCCAAATTTCAGCAACAAAGATGGGTTGAGCAAGGAGATCGAAAAATCGCGAGCAAGAACAGCAAGAACACGAGTTTGAGCAATGAACTGGTGTTTTCTAGGAAGAGAGAAAGAAGTGGCAAGTGAGAGAGTAAGTGGAGGGCCAGGGCTGGCCCACACCATGGCTAGGCGCGCCCCTGGTGTGGCCGCGCCACTAGGTGGTGTGCCTGCCTGGTGGGCCCCCCTGGTACTCTCCAGGCACTTCTCTGCCCCTTTTTTCACATAAAAATTTAATATGAATTTTTTGGAATTTTTCGAGACACTTTATTTTTGAGCAATTTTCAAGTAATGATGAATGATTTTCTGACAGAAAGATTTTTTTCAGAAAGATGCAAAAGCAAAAAAAACTAAAACTTCAGAAGTTCTAAGACACTCTAATAAGCAAGCAACTAGCAATAGAAAAGTAAAACTAAGTGAAAGCAAAAACTAAAATGGATAAAAATAAAAGTAAGCGAAGATAATCAAGGTGAAAACGTTGTTTTATTCATTAAAATCCCTTTGTTAACAAGGTTAATGAGGTCTTGTTACCAAAACAATGTTATATGAAACACAACTTTGCATTCCACTGAATGATTATGTTACCTTAACCTTGATAGCAATGGTCCCAATCATAATAATTTCATATTTTTCTCTTGGTATGGGACAATATATTTCTCCAACTTGAATGCCCTAAATATTTTCAATTGAATTTAAGCCATAATTCCTATCAATCTTCTTGGGGAAATAGACAGTATGCTCCTTATCATTAACATTAAAATTTACCTTTCCTTGATTGCAATTAATAACAGCTCCTGCAGTATTAAGAAAAGGTCTCCCAAGAATAATAGACATATTGTCATCTTCAGGGATTTCAAGCACAACAAAGTTAGTTAATATCAGACAATTATGAGCCACTTGAACAGGCACATCCTCACATATGCCAACACGAATAGTAGTAGATTTATCAGCCATTTGCAAAGATATATCAGTTGGTATTAGTTTTTCCAATTGAAGTCTCTTATAGAGAGAAAAAGGCATAACACTAACTCCTCCTCCTAAATCACATAAAGGAGTTCTAACATAATTATTTTTAATAGAACAAGGAATAGTTGGAATCCCTAGGTCTCCAAGTTTCTTTGGAACCTTACCATTGAAGGAATAATTAGCAAGCAAAGTAGAAATTTCTTAATTAGGGATCTTCCTTTTATTAAAAACAATATCCTTCATATACTTTGAGTAAGGAGGCAATTTAATAGCATCAGTCAAAGGAATTTGCAAAAATAAAGGTTTCATCCACTCACAAAACTTATTATAGTGTTCGTCTTCCTTTGACTTGTGTTTCTTGTCAGGGAAAGGCATAGGTTTTTGGACCCAAGGCTCTCTTTCACTACCATGTTTCTTAGAAACAAAATCTTCTTTAGTGTATTTAATATTCTTAGTGTGTCTTTCCAGTTCTCTTCAACTTTTTATTTATCAGGAGCATCATTTTCCTCATTACCACTTTCAGTTTCAGCATCAGAGACAAATATACTATTAGGATCCTTAGCAGGTTCAGAAGATTCTACAATAGTTTTATGTTTATTTTTTATTTTCTTAGGAGAAGTACCACCATTTTCAATTTGTTGAGAATCTTGCTCAATTCTTTTAGGATGCCCCTCGGGATATAGAGGATCCTGGGTGGCAGCACCACTTCTAGTTCTAATTTCATAAGCTTATTTTTCCTTAGAAGCATTAACTAGCAAATCTTTTTGTACATTAATGAGCTGATCAATTTGAGTTTGAACCATTTGGAAATGTTTAACAAACATTTTAACATCATCAGAGGTTCTTTCCACAATATCCTTCAACTCAAAAATAGCTCTAGAGTTTTCCATTAGATGATTTTGCACCCTTTTATTAAAATTATCTTGCTTAACAATAAAAATATCAAATTCTTCTAAGCATTGTTCAGGAGGTTTAGAATAAGGAATATCACCTTCATCAAAATGGTGGAGAGAGTGTACCTCAATAGTGGATGAGTGGGAGATTGGCTTACATAATTCTTCTATAGGAGGTAAATTATTCACATCTTCAGCTTTAATACCCTTCTCCTTAAGACATTTCTTAGCTTCCTTCATCACTTCATCATTTAGTTTAATAACTCCTCTCTTCTTTGGTGTTGGTGCTGGCTCAGGCACAGTTAACTCAGGTGTAGTTGTCTCAGGTGAAGTTGGCTCAGGTGGAGTCCAGTCATCATAATTCTTGCTTATTTTAGCCATTAATTCCTCAGCTTATTTAGGAGTTCTATTCCTGAAAACACAATCAGCACAACTATCCAGGTATGTCCTAGATTCTTCAGTTAGTCAATTATAATATATATAAAGAAGCTCATTCTTAGGTAATGGACATCCAGCCTGTGCATGAACCAAAGCACAAAACCTTGCCCATGATTCAGGCAATATCTCTTTTTCACCCTGTTTAAAATCAAAAAGTTCCTACAAAATGGCATGTCTAGCACTAGGAGGGACATATTTCTGAAGGAAGGTACTAATCAAGCAATCAGGGCTATCAATAGATCCAGGAGGTAAATTATTAAACCAAGCCTTATCTTCTCCTTTTAGTGAAAAAGGGAAAATTTTAGCAACAAAGTAGGTGCGCATCTTAATATCATCAGAAAACAGGCCACTCATGGTAGAAAGCTTAGTCATATGTGCTACCGCACTTTCATTCTTAGTCCCACAAAAGGTTCTTTCTCAGTAATGGTTATGTAAGATAAATCAAGAGAGAAATCATAATCTTTATCTTTAATGTTTATGGGAGATGTAGAAAACTTATCATTAGGGGATAATTTGGGTTTAATAGTATGTTTCTCAAGAAGACTCTTAATAGCACTTTTACCATGAGTGTTTTGACATTCTTTAATAAATTCATCAGTCATCTCTATATAACCGTCTTCAATATCATAGCTCTCTCTAGACTCAAGTGAACTGACAGGTGTAGTAGTGCCTTCATTAGGAGTTTCAGTGTTTCCAGCTATAGTTCTAGCAATCATAGCATCTAGGAAAGGACCTAATGAACCACTCTTATCAAGCACAATAGAAGCAGCATCAGAAGTATCAGAAGTTTCAGATTCAGCAGTAGTAGCAGTACGTGTAGCATGTGTATGTGGTGGTGTAAGGAGATTACTCATCACAGATGGTGAATCAAGAGCAACAGAGGTGTTGAGAACCATACCTCTCCTTGTAGTTCCTGGTAATATAGGAATCTTTCCATCACGAGACTTACCCATGATGAATGGATGGCAACGAACAATAGTGATTCCAAGTGAACTTTATAAATAGAGCTATGCTCCCCGGCAATGGCGCTAGAAAATAGTCTTGATGACCCACAAGTATAGGGGGTGTATTGTAGTATTTTCGAGGGAAGTGAAACCCAATTTATTGATTCGACACAAGGGGAGCCAAAGAATATTTATAAGCCTTAACAACTGAGTTGTCAATTTAGCTGCACCTGGAAACAATCTTGCTCACATCAGTTTATCAGTAGCAACAATTTTGTAATAGAAATAGCAAAGTAATAACAGTAGTAAAAGTAAGACAGTAGTAACAATAGCAGCAAACAGTAGGATTAAAGCATGGTAGGCATAGGGATGGATGGACGGGCGTTGCATGGACAAGATAATTCATTTAGCAATCAAGACATAGGGCAATTGCAGATAAGTAAGATAAGGCATCCAAGTACTAAATAATCATAGGCATGTGTTCCATATATAGTCATACGTGCTCGTAATGAGAACTTGCACGACATCTTTTGTCCTGCCAGCCCGTTTGCAGCGGGGCCTCAAGGGAACTACTGGCAATTAAGGTGCTCCTTTTAATAGAGCACCGGAGCAAAGCATTAACACTCCATGAACACATGTGATCCTCACATCAAAGCCATTCCCTCCGGTTATCCCGATTATTGTCACTTCAGGGCCTTTGGTTCCGGACAACAATATGTGTATACAACTTGCATGTAAGACCATAAACAATACTATCATCACGAATCGATAACATGTTCACATCTGAAATCATGGCACTCGGGCCCTAGTGACAAGCATTAAGCATAACAAGTTGCAACAAAGTCAAAAATCACTAATAATAGATACTAGGCACCATGCCCTAACAATCTAATGCCATTACATGAACGATCTCATCCAATCCCTACCATCCCCATAGCCTACAGCGGGGGATTACTCACTCATAGATGGGGGAATCATGGATGGTTGGTGGAGAAGCGATGGTGGCGATGATGGCGATGATCTCCTCCAATTCCCCGTCCTGGCAGGGTGCCAGAACGGAGTTTCTAGTTCTGATTTGCGGAATCTGGTGGTGGCGGCGTAGCAGAACTCTTTTTGGAAAAATGTCGCCCCCCCTGGGTTTTTAGGTCATGAGGCATCTTATAGGCGAAGAGGGAGGCCGAGGGGTGACCGAGGCAGCCACACCACCCCCTGGCGCGGCCAGGCCTGGCCCGCGTGGCCAGGTGGTGTGGGTCCCTCGTGGCCCTCCTCCATCTCGCCTTCTGGCTCCGTGAGTCTTTTGGTGAAATAGGATTTTTGGCATATTTTATAGGATTTTCCTGATAATTAATTTTTTGCACAAAAACTAGACACCAAGGTAATTCTGCTGAAAACAACGTTAGTCCGTGTTAGTTGTATCCAAATCACACAAGTTTAGAGGAGAAACAATAGCAAAAGTGTTCGGAAAAGTAGATACGTTTTGGACATATCAGGGGGTAACCCAACCTATGTGATCGGATATCCCGTGAATTAGGACCTAGGAAAACAAACCAAAAAAACTGAGTTGAGAGAAACTTTTATAATCCCACTCCGCCACAGATGCAATTCTCTCATAGCATATTGTTAGGAAGGTTGATTACATCTTAATGTGTTATGTATGTCTTCTTGGGAGCAAAGACGCTATCCTACAAAGCAATCTTGAAAGAACACACCTAATGTGTTCTGCTGGTCATAGTGCATGAGACTTAGGTGAATCTCTAGGAAGCTCATGAAAGTCCGAGGAGTATGACTTATAAGCTCCACCCGAGGGGTAGTCTATGGCAGCCAAGTACCTGTAACGACATTGAGTGAAACTTGTTGCACAAGACTGACGATTCAAGGCCTAGTCCATTCTTCAGTTGTAGTCAAGCGTATCTCTTTGTCTAGGTGGAAGTTCAACTTAACAGTCTCCACTAAACTACTGATATATTAAATAGTGATTGAAACTAATGAGCCATATGATGAGCCTTTGAGATCTGATGGGGGATTGTTAGATTTATATAGGATGTGGCCCATCTAGGCAGCCCATGTAGTCTAATAAATTCTAAAATCTCAAGGTCCATCTACTATGGCAGCTTGGGAGCTGTGTGGGAGACAAAATTTAGTCCTACATTGCTAGTTGAGAGAGATTTGAACCAACTTATAAAGTGAGCTGTTTCACTCCCACTAAGTGAGTGAGAAGAAAAGGAGTCCATGGGCACTCCTCCTCCGCCACCGTCTGACTCGCCTCGCCCGCACGCGCAATGCATTTCATGAATCGAGTTTGAGTTAGAAACTCGTTTTGTGGAAGACTAAATTTTTGCACGGTGCACCAGCTGTTGGGTACATATCAACATTCGTGTGCATGTTTGACGCATGTCCTCGTCTTCCACCGCATGGCGACTCAGTCGGCTCACCTCCCAGGCTATAGAGAGAGAACATATCTAACAACAGCTTGTTCTTTCTTTGTATCTCTCGCCTTGTTCCTCTTGTTGCGCTGCTCTATAGCCTTCCCCATCCCAGCGACTGCGTACACTGCCGTCTGGGAGAGCAGGCATCCGAAGCCCCATACGTTGAGATCATGTACTTGGATACAAGCAATAAGGTTTTTGGGGAGCATCTCGGCGCGGCTGTTTACCTCTGTCCGTGTGTCCTTCTTCATCACTAATGACCTCAACAACACCATGGGCGACATCGACAAAGAGCAGGTTGCTGCTGCGGTGATGACCTTCGCGGTCAACGTGTATGTGCCATTCCTCTGTTTGTATGCACTAGTTCTTGCTAGATTTACAGATCTACTAGATGTGCTTGTTTGGCTGCATGTGTTTAGATCTGCTAGTGCTTACATGATACTGATTTTGGTAATTAATCTTATGCGAAAATTGCCTAATACTCCAACATATTTAGCCTCTGTTTGCAACGGAGGAACGCAAAACAAAGGAATATGAAGAAGTGTAGGAATAAGGTGGAGCATAAAGTGAAAACCTATGGTTTCCAAATAGAGTTTTCTATGGCTTTCCCTTGGTCTTGCAATGTTTTGTGCAACAAAAAATTCCTATCCTAAGGATCTGGTACAACTCTTTTCAGAGGAAAGGAACCTTCAAGATTCCTTCGATCCAAATAGGCCCTTAGGGGTTGAGGGTGTTATTAATTATTCACATGAAGTGTAGCATGGAATTCACAAATATTCCTAACACTAAGAAGAAAATACTTCCATGGGTGACTTTTTTAGGAAACACTGGCAAGACTGTATTAGTTCTTCTTAATTTATGGCTTAAGAAAACAATTGAGGTCATTTCTACACCGGCGGAGTGAATGCAATTAACATGGCTTTTGTTTGATGATGTAAGAACACTATTATGGAGATTTACCATCTATTATGGAGACTTACCATCTACAGTTGGCGAGCTGATTTGTAGGATGCCACAAATCTATCAGTCTACCTTGTAGAAGAGTGGTCGTAGATGAAGTCAGGGCCATCTATAAAACATGCACCGGTGGTGGAGCGTTGGCTTCCCCTGAAGAGGATTGGCATAAAATCAACATGGGTGGAGCTTTCTATGTGGCTTCGGGTACTAGAGGGTGCGGGGTGGTTCTGCGGAACTATCATGGTGGCTTTGTGGTAGGGGCGTGCCATTTGTTAACATCTGTGTACGATCCGGAGTGGGACAAGTTATTAACCTACAAGCGAGCTCTTGTTCGGCCACAGAAAAGGGTTTAAGCAAAGTGTGCTTAGAGACGGGTTGTCTAGGTGTGGTGTCGAAGCTACGAAGTAGGGACATGGACCATTCTATGCACAGTCCATTAGTCGAGGAAATGAAACCTCTGCTGCAAGGTTTTGGAGATCTATCGGTCATCATGTAACGAAGTAGTTACTCCATATAGCATCTGATTGTGCCGTTTCATATAATGCAACTTTAATCTAAAAAAAGGATTACCTAAATCTCAGGCGCCTGAGAACTTCTTATGTCTAAGTCGCTGATGTCATCTTAATATTTGTGTTAATTTTCAATTGCAACATAGTTACAACTCATGAGATTTATACTAATTCTAAGTTGCAACCTAGTTGCAACTTATTAAATTCTGAGTTACACGTGTAACTTCCACTCTGCACGAATCACGAGGTAAATCGAACGGTGAAAAAAGCGACTGAGACCTAAGAAGTTCTCAGTCGCCAGAGAACTAGCAAAACCGCTAAAAAAAACATCAATCTGCAGAAGTAGTTACTCCATATATAGCATTGTGTGGAAACTCAATTTGCGCAGCCTTAAACAAACACTCCTTGATCCGATTCTGTTACAAACTCCTTTTTTTAGGGGAAAAAGTAAACTCAACTTGCTCCGCCGCTTCCATCTCTGTCGTGGTGGTGGCACGGCAGATGCCATGGGTAGGCTAAAGTTAGGGGCCAATGGATGCTAGTGGGATCTGGGGAGGGAAGATGTAGTGGATTCTACACACAGAAAGCTAACACAAAGATCTGTATTTCTCCTTCCTTGAGTTACAAGTGCTCCTTGAGCTGTATACAAGGAGAAAGAGAGAACTTTACCAGCCTAACGGTACAAAGAATGAGTCGATGCCCTCCTTTGGGTTCAAGCCTGCCCTTATAAAGGAGAGCCTTGGGTTCCTTTAGGGCTGATGTGGCAAGCATATTCGAGGAATATGCTTGTCCCAATATAGTAGTTCGCCCCTTCCCTCGCCCCCCTAATGACGGCAAGGTTCCAGAGGGGCCCTCCTGTGTGCCTCGGGCTTCAGGACTGTCACCTCCGTGACCTCCTTCTGTCTCTCTGTCGCTCTGCACCTTTGTCCCTAGTGCTTGGCTTCGCTCAGATTCTCCCTAGCCTGCTACTAGAGTTTGACTTTAGGCTTCTCCTTCTCCTGCAAGCTTCGTATCATTCGGCCCTGCCTCGCGTAACTTCGGCTTGTCCTTCACCTGCATCAAGATTACTTGGGCTAACCCAGCCGACTTACGCAGTATCTCGGCCGGGTAATGCCTTGCCCTTACTATAAGGGTCCTGTCCTTTCCTATCTCGGCCGACCTCTACAGGATTCGGCCGACTCAGAGTGTAACTCGGAAACTAGACGGGGAACACCCTTTCATCTTTCCCCGTCTTTACCCTATCCGGGGTTACCTCCCCAATATTAGTCCCCGAAGCTGGTACAGTCCCGCCGATAACCTCGGCCAGGTCGTATCAGTTTCACGACGCTCGTTATGTATTGTTTCCGAGTTATATTGTCGTGGTGATAACACCGTATTTAGTAGTGCACGCCGTCCACGTGTCATTCTCATCATTGTTTCTCTAGTTTTTGTTCCTCCTCTGACGTTCTTGACTACAAGCGCGCTGTCAGCGCTGTCGCGACGCCTCGTGCGCCGTTCTCGTTGGGGATCGTGAGCTCCTTGGTCAATCGTGTGGCCTTCGGTGCGGTTCCGCTCAGCGACGTGTGGTCGTGCTGCGCACACGATCCGCGCTGCCAACTGCCACACCCACGATCCCACTACCTTGCCTGCGGCTAGGTTATAAGGAGGGGCGCGGCGCCTGGGAGTTTCTTTTTCCCCTTCTCACTCGCCCGCATCCTTCTTCTTCCTCGCGTTTTTGCGCTCGTTCGTAGTTCCACCGCCGCACGCTCAACTGGTTCTGCGAACGAGGAGGACTCCGCCGCGCTGCTCCGTCTGTCTCGTCGCCGCTTACTTGTTCCGGCGTTGTCGCCGGTGAGTTCTTTTCGGTCTTGCCGCCTAGGCTTTCCTCTAGATCTCTTCGTTTCCTATTTGTTTGTGCACTGCGGTTCTACCGTCGTTCCGCCGCCATTTTCGCGTAGAATTGCGACGGGGCCTCGTAGCTCTAAGTTTTCCTCCGCCGCGAGTTGTTCCTCCGGCGATCTCTCCGGCAAAATCATGTCTAGTTCCTTTAGCGGTGCCCTGGTAGAGGATGATGATGCTGCCTCGGCCTGGCGGGCTCGTGGGTGGCTCCTCGCCATCCGGCGGGAGATCGAGTGGCTCATCCGAACCCGGAGGATTCCCGCCGAGGTCTCTTGTCGTTTACCCGGCAATGAGCTATCTCCGGAAATTAGTGAGGGCGAGTACGTAGTTTTTATATCGCATTTCTTGCGCGGCTTCGGTCTCCCTCTTAGCGATTTTGCAAGAGAGTTTCTCGACTACTTCGGCCTTCAGCCGCATCATCTTCCTGCGAACGCCATCGCTTCTCTTTCTGCATTTATCTCCGCCTCGGAGGGATACTTCGGCCTATGGCCGTCCGTGCACGTCTGGGCGAAGTTCTTCCAGATCCGTTCTAATGTAGTCCCTGACAAGTCTCTGCACCCTTCCGAGAAACTGCCACTCGCAAGGGGCGGCGTCCATTACACCTCGGAGGAAGTCTGTATTTCCTCGCGTCACCGGGTTAGAGTCGTGCAAGAAGTGGCACAAATCCTTCTTTTACGTCAAGAACAAAGGAACAGAAGACAAGATTCGGCTCGCCTTTCTCCATTGGTCCGCCCAAGGTGAATTGACTTACAATCCGAGGAGGAGCCACGTCTTGGCCGAGCTTTTCGAGACTCGGCTCAAAGAACTGATCCGGCCGGATTACGGGCGAGGACTTGATGGCTACCTTCATCGCAGCGAATCTGCCCATTCCGTAAAAGGACGCACAAACTTTGCTACATGAGTGGTCCACTCGATCCCAACCGAGTCTCTACCGTCGAACTGGACAACTACCTTGTCTTCAAGCGCGTCCGAGCTATATTTAAGACGGAGATGCCTGAAGATTGGACCTGGGGATTGAAACCGTTTACCCGCGAGCGTCCTCCTCCCGCAGTAAGTTTAACCATCAATGCTTTGATTTTCTATTGTTTTCATAGCTGTTTTCCCTAACCTTCCTTCTTTTTCACCTCACAGAGGTTCGCAGAGCAAAAGGACGAGGACGCCGAGGTTTTGTCGCCTGTGGATCATGGATCGAATACCCCGGACGTTGGGGAGCCGGACTCAAGAATTCGTCCCTAAGTCGGATCCGCATGCTCGCTTCGTGGCAAAACTTCGTCCATGAGGAGAAAGGTGATTCGACGAGGTCCAAGCTCTTGAGGTAGTTGCCGCAATGCCTATTTCTTATGCATTTCCGGCTTCTACTTTCCCAGCTAATCCGGCCGGTCAGGTTCACGACGCCCAGCCTATTGCATCCCGGCCCCCATTTACCTCGGGGAAACGCGGGGCTCCTGCTAGTGCTTTAGAGGCGGCCCCCAAGAAATGAATGAAGAAGTCTGCTCCGAACCCTCCCAGGCGCAAGACCATGCCTGGGGTCGCAGGGTAAGTTTGTTTTGCTCGTATTTCTTGTTTCCTTGTTTCTGTTTTTCATCCTGACACCCTTTTTTCTTTCTTATTTTCGCAGTTCGCTTCCGTTAAGCTGCGGTCCTAGCATTACTAGTCGCCCGATTCGGCAGCCGCCTCCTCCGCCTGCTGAAGATACTAGGATTCCTAGTCCTGCTCGGCTACATCTCCTCCAGCTCCACATATGTCACCCTCACACGACACGATATTCGGCTCCGAGATTTCTCTCAACCCGTTGCCCCTCCACTGAATCCGAGCATATCCACCGAGCCTCTTTCTTCCTCGGTAGCTCCTACTGTAACCCTAGCCGCAGCCGTGGTCGTTAATACCCCGGCGCCCTCAGCGCCTGTGATCCCTCCTGCTTCTAAGGGCACTGTTCCCATTGCCGAGGTATCAGCTTCTGCTGGTGCCTCCACAGTAAGAAAAACTATTGCCACTAAAACTTCCACTTCCCAAAAAGGTCTTGCCGGCTCTTCTCAGCCGAGTATTGCCGACGTGCTGCACAAAGGAGCTGCGCCTACCAAAGCCTCTCACATTCTCGGCCAAAGACTCAAATTGTTTCTTCATACAAGTCCCTGGCTGCGATGGTTGCACAACATGTCCGAGGTAAAGTCTTAACCCGGACGGCTAGTGGGAACAGCCTCGCTACTGGTGGAATATGCTCATAATCGAATGTCACTGATCAGCTTGAGGGCAATCGAAACAGTTAGCCGTTTCAACTTTCCGACATCAGCAGCCGTTTGGATCAAGCTGCCAAGATCATTCTGGATAGCAACAAGATGAATGAGGTAATTGCTACTTCTCGGGGTTTAGACTGATTCTCCATATGTTATTATATATACATTAGTCCCCGAAACTTGCAAACGAGTAACTTGTTATTCGCTTGGAAGTTTTTATAGTGCTATACTTAGCTCTACTTAATTTAGGGTTCGAGCCTATATCCGAGTAGATCTATCTTAAACTTTTGCTTAAATTTTATCTAGCTGTTCTTTGAATGTCTAGCCACATAGGTCTGGGTTAAGCTTTCGCATAACTCATATCTACTTTTGGCTTTGAATATCCAGCCACCTAGATCTGGGTTAAGTTTTCGCTTAACTCGGATCTGTTTTGGCTTTGAATATCCAGCCACCTAGATCAGGTTAAGTTTTCGCTTAACTCGGATCTGCTTTTAGCTTCGAATATCCAGCCACCTAGATCTGGGTTAAGTTTTCGCTTAACTCGGATCTGCTTTAGCTTCGAATATCCAGCCACCTAGATCTGGGTTAAGTTTTCGCTTAACTCGGATCTGCTTTAGCTTCGAATATCCAGCCACCTAGATCTGGGTTAAGTTTTCGCTTAACTCGGATCTGTTTTGGCTTTGAATATCTAGCCACCTAGATCTGAGTTAAGTTTTCGCTTAACTCGGATCTGGTTTGGCTTTGAATATCCAGCCACCTAGATCTGGGTTAAGTTTTCGCTTAACTCGGATCTGGTTTAGCTTCGAATATCCAACCACCTAGATCTGGGTTAAGTTTTCGCTTAACTCGGATCTGGTTTGGCTTTGAATATCCAGCCACCTAGATCTGGGTTAAGTTTTCGCTTAACTCAGATCTGTTTTGGCTTTGAATATCTAGCCACCTAGGTCCGGGTTAAGTTTTCGCTTAACTCAGATCTGTTTTGGCTTTGAATATCCATTCATTGTTTGTTCTATTGCTCAGGTTGCACATGACCCGGATCGCTGAATTTCAAAGACTGCTTTTCGCACAAGAAGTTGGAAGAAAAATATGAAAAGTTATTCGTGGTAAAAAAGGTGTATGCCGATCATTTTCCTTGTCATCTCTAATATTGTCATTGTTTTGTCTGCGGGATGCCGGCTTACTTTGTGGGTTAACAGGTAACATCAATAATCTCAACATTCGTCTTGAGAAGAAAGTCAAGAGCTTGGAAGGTTAGTTTTCCATCTACCTCGTACTTTTCCCTTTCTAAGACGTGCACTAAGTTTCTTTTGCTTTGTTTGGCTTTGGTAAAGCCGAGATACGAACTTTTGCATCATCTCACCAAGATTGTACGCCCATGCCTGATGTAATGCTGCATTATTTAGAACAAGGCGCCACTCATTCGGCGCAGCTAAAAGAGAAGGATGACGAGATAGCTCGCCTAAGCGCCGAGGTGGAGGCCCTTAAGCTTTCTCAGAAATCCGAGCTAGAAAAGGTCGATCAGGAGTTCTCCGAGGAGAAGAACCGGCTGGCTTTGGAATTGCAAAAGAACAAAGAGCTCTATGAAGCTGCCGAGCTGAAAACTCGAGGAATGAGCGAGGAAATTGCTCGCTTTGAGAAGAACAAGATTGACTGGGCGAAGGACCTTCAGCTGATGATGAGTTACATTCATCGTAAGCATCTTAACACAGCCGGATTATCTTTCTTCCTTCTGCTGCCCTCTGACGCCTCCCTTTTTTGCGCAGGTCATTTTCCTGAAGCTAAGCCCGTGAGCTCTAAAGCGGTCCTTGCTGCTCGCGCGCGCCGAGGTCTCCCTGTTGACGTGAATTTTGAATATTCAATAGAAGATTTCTTGGTTTCTGTCGGCGCTGCCCTTGGTCTGATGAAAATCATGGGCAGGGACTTGGTGCTGGCAGCTATTCGAGCCCACCGTGCTCTCTGGCCGAATACCTCTGGGACTCCTAACATCAGCGAGATCGAATTGCTGGTGACTAGATTGAATGCCTCTGAAAAACAACTAAGTCTTTGGAGGGAATCTGCTGGGCGAGCTGGTGCTGATATGGCCCTCACCGTTATCATGTCATGGTACGAAGACATTTCTCTTGATATCCTGAGGAATTTTCGCACAGGTTCCCGTTGGGTTGAGGATCCCACCTTTGTTGCTCTTCGGCAAGCTCGCGCCTTTCAACTCGTCGAGTATGCCGACGTGCACACCTGGAATGAAGGGCCGAGTTTCCTTTCAAACCCGGACGAGGAGGTCGTAGTCGAAGATGCATCAGATGATTCAGCTCAGCAAGGGGGAGATGAAGATGACTCGGCCACTTCTGGTGACTCTAGTTTGAGCTCGGATGACAACGGCGACGCGCGATCCTCCTCCAAGGGTACCGGGCATTCCACTGCGCAAATTGATGCTCCTCAGCAGCCTCAGGCTTCGGCCGAGGTTGCACCTAGGTCTGCGGAGGGCGAGGTAACATCGGCCGAAGTTCCTCCTACCTCGGAGTCCCCAGTCCCTGACCAGGTTGCCGCCTCTCCAGTGAAAAACGTTTAAGTCATTTCCTATCCCTGGTATGCCGGGCGTACGATGTCCGTGGAATACTTGTTAATTTCCTGTATGACCTGAATCTCCTTTTGCCGTACATTGCTGCGACATATAAGTTTGCAGTTATTATAACTTTGCTTAAGTGGGTTCCCATCCGAATTCTTGCTTTGGTATCCTGCATATTTTGGTGTTAGGATGTATCTTTGTCTTTGTTTTATCGTGTTTTAGTCGAGTAATCTGTGTGTGAGCTTCGAACATCATACGGGGTTGATCTGTTCTTATCCTGAGTGCCGAAGTGTGATACCCTTTCCGTATCAAAGATTGACTGCCACTTTGGAACAATACATGGCAGTCCCCGAGTGATTGCCTGTTCTGCTGAAGTCTAGTGTGTAAACTAAATCTCAGGAACAATATAAGACCACCGCCGAGGCGCTGCCCAGGGCGTCAAGGTTTGGTGCTCAACATAACTCTGGGGCGGTATATGGTAGTTTTCTAGTTGCTGCTTTGACTGCCGAGGTTTAGTACATAAATCGAAACTTCAAATATCTATAGCAGTCCCCGAGTCTCTGCTCTGGATGCCGAGGTTTAATACATAACATGAAATTGAAATAACATATGGCAGTCCCCGAGTCACTGCTCTGGATGCCGAGGTTTAATACATAACATGAAATTGAAATAACATATGGCAGTCCCCGAGTCACTGCTCTGGATGCCGAGGTTTAATACATAACATGAAATTGAAATAACATATGGCAGTCCCCGAGTCACTGCTCTGGATGCCGAGGTTTAATACATAACATGAAATTGAAATAACATATGGCAGTCCCCGAGTCACTGCTCTGGATGCCGAGGTTTAATACATCATTGGTCCTTGACCTTGAAATACTATGCTATGAGTAAAATGGACGAAGCAGGGCTACGTTCCATGGCCGCTTCGTTTCTTCGCCAACTTTGTCTGCCTTGTCCCTTCCGGGGGATTGAGCATCGATTAAATAATAGGCATCGTTATGTAATGCCTTGCTCACGATGAATGGTCCCTCCCATGGAGGTGACAGCTTGTGCATGCCGGCCGTGCGTTGCACCAGTCTGAGGACTAAATCTCCTTCTTTGAATACCCTTGGATTCACCTTTTTGTTGTGATATTGTTGCAGGTTCTGCTGATAAATAGCTGATCGTGATAGTGCCAGTTCTCTGGCTTCTTCTAGCAGGTCTACAGTATCTTGCCGAGCTATTTCGTTTACTTCCGAGGTTGTATACTGAGTAACTCTTGGCGAGTCATGTATTATGTCGGCTGGAAGCACGGCCTCTGCCCCGTACACTAGAAAGAATGGTGTGTATCCTGTTGACCTATTTGGAGTAGTTCTGAGGCTCCATAACACGGCTGGGAGTTCCTCAATCCAACATCCTGCTGACCTTTTGCAAAGGGTTCAACAAGTCGTGGTTTTATTCCTGACAATACTAGTCCATTAGACCTTTCCACTTGCCCATTAGACGCTGGGTGAGCCACAGAGGCAATATCTAACCTTATGTATTTTTCTCTACAGAATCTGGCAAAGGCTCCTTCTGCAAAATTTGTGCCATTATCTGTGATAATACTGTGTGGGTACCCATATCTTAAAATAATATCTTTGAGAAATTTCACTGCTGTGGGCCCATCGCATTTTTTTATTGGTTTCACTTCAATCCATTTTGTGAACTTGTCCACCATAACAAATATGTGGGTCATTCCCCCTCGGTCAGACTTAAATGGTCCCACCATATCTAAGCCCCACACAAAAAATGGCCAATTGATGGGTATTGTTTTTAACTCGGCCGATGGCATATGTATTTTGGTTGCGTATCTCTGGCAACCATTGCATTTTTCCACCAACTCTTTGGCTTCTTTCAACGCCGTCGGCCAATAAAATCCATGCCTGAATGCTTTGGCTACCAATGCACGAGATGAGGCATGATGTCCACACTCTCCTTGATGTATATCTAGGAGGATCTCCCGGCCTTCTGCCGAACTCACACATTTTTGCAATGCGCTTGTGACACTTCTTTTATATAGCTCATTATTTATGATCGTATAAGCTTTCGCTCTCCTTACAGTTTGTCTTGCTAATACTTCATTGCTTGGTAATACCGCGTCTTTAAGGTAAGAGAATATGGGTTGCGCCCATAGCGGTGTGACTTTTTCTGGTGTGGTCTCACTGTCTATTTCCATGTTTTCTGCCGACATATCTACCTCGGCCTTCTCCATAATTGTGCTTACTTCACTGTCCTCCTCTTGGGGGATTCTGAGTTATATTGCTGGTTCACCTCCATCGGCACATTGTCTGCCGAATTAGCCAGGATAAAGATAGATTCGGATTCTGGTGAAGGGATTATTGATGGTTTTCTGAGGTGTTCCAGGGCAATACCCGGTGGAATTGACTGCCGGGTTGATCCGAGCTTTGACAACGATTCATGCATCATTTTCTGCCCGAGGTATGTGGCTAAATTCACATCCTTCAAAGTATCCACTGATCTTTTGCACATGAAATATGTATAAAGCCATATTAGCATCTAATGCATCCCAATTTCCTGAGACTTGCTGTACTACTAGGTCCGAGTCCCCATAGCATAAGATTCGCGATGCCAATCTCTTTGCTACTTTCAATCCATGAACCAGTGCTTCATATTCGGCTACGTTGTTGGATGCGGCAAAATGTATTTGTAGCACATATTTTAGCTGATCTCTTTTAGGCGAGGTTAACACTATTCCCGCCCCCAAACCATTTCTTAGTTTGGAACAATCGAAATGCATCGTCCAGTAATTTGGATCTGGTAATGGTGGCTCGTATTGCACTTCGGCCCAATCTACGAAGAAGTCGGCGACTGCTTGAGATTTGATTGCATCTCTCCTGTCAAATTGTGGAGCGTATGGTGACAATTCGATTGCCCATTTAGCTATTCGGCCACTTGCATCTTTGTTGCTCAATATGTCGGATATGGGCGCTTCACAGATTACTCTGATGGGATGCTCTTCGAAGTAATGTTTAAGCTTTTTTTCCGACATGTACACCCCATAAGCCATCTTCTGATAATGTGGGCAATTCTGTTTTGAAGTGGACAACACCTCACCAAAATAATATACCGGCCTCTATACCAACTTATTATCTTCAAGTCGTTCTACTACGACTACAACACTTACTACTCTATTGGTAGCCGCTATATAGAGTAACATAGGCTCTTTTGATAATGGAGAAGCCAAAATAGGTGCTGTGACCAACATTTTTTTTAACTCATGAAACGCGCTGTCCGCTTGTGGAGTCCAAACGAATTTATCTGATTTCTTCATCAGCTGATATAATGGTAGCGCCTTTTCTCCCAGCCGACATACAAATCGGCTGAGCGAGGCTAGACAACCCGTGAATTTTTGCACATCATTTAAGCATCTTGGCAATTCCATTCTTTCTACTGCCTTAATCTTTGTTGGGTTGGCCTCTATACCTCAGCTGGATACAAGAAAACCGAGTAATTTTCCTGCCGGCACGCCAAACGTGCACTTGTCCGGATTAAGCTTCATTCGGAACCTTCTCAAGTTCGCGAATGTCTGCCGTATATCCTCCAGTAACGTTTTTCTTTCCTTGGTTTTAATGACTACGTCATCTACATATACTTGTACATTTTTTCCTATTTGATCGTGTAGACATTTTTGCATGCATCTCTGATATGTTGCTCCTGCATTCCGCAGGCCGAATGGCATTGTGCGATAGCAATAAGCCCCGTACGGGGTAATAAATGCAGCCTTTATTTGATCGGACGGATTTAACGGTATCTGGTGGAAACCAGAGTACGCGTCTACAAATGATAATAACTCACAACCAGCGGTCGAATCAATGACTTGGTTTATTCTAGGCAATGGAAAAGGATCTTTTGGACACGCCTTGTTCAGATTCGTGTAATCGATACACATTCGCCATACAACGGCTACATTGGGATCATCTTTCTTCTTTTCTACCAGCACCGGATTCGACAACCAATCCGGGTACAGCACCTCCATGATGAACCCGGCTGCGAGGAGCCGAGCTATTTCATCCCCTATTATTTTTCTCCTGTCTTCGGCGAAGCGGCAGAGAGGTTGCTTCACCGGCCTTGCTCCTGGCCTTACATTCAAAGAGTGCTCAGCCAACTCCCTCGGAACACCTTGCAGATCCTGAGTTGACCATGCAAATATGTCCCGATTCTCACGGAGGAAGTTGATGAGCTCGCTTTCCTATTTAGCGTCCAGGCCTGCACCAATAGTAACAGTACGCTCCGGGTATTGCTCATCTATCTGAAACTTCTTCGTTTCTTTAGTCGGCTGAAAAGAGACACTGCCATGCGGGTTGGCGAGTGCCGGCATGTTCAGCTGTGCCGACTGAGCGAGGGCCGCTACCTCCTGAATCCTTCTTTTTTCTCTTGCTATAACCAATGATTCGGCCAAATTTGACCCGGCTGATGCACACTCCATTGATTTCTTGTAATCCCCTGTTATAGTTATCACTCCTTGTGGTCCAGGTAGCTTCATTTTCAGATAACTTATATGACAGCTGCTCATGAATTTGGCCAACGCTGGTCGTCCGAGTAGAGCATGATAACAGCTCTCTAGATCCACCACTTCAAACTCTAAGTTCTCCGCTCTGCAGTTATCTCTTGTGCCGAATAACACATCTACTCGGACCTTACCAATGGGTTCACATGAAAGCCCTGGCACTATCCCATGGAAAGTGGTCCTCGTGGATTGCAACATGTTCTGCGATATTCCAAGTTTATGCATGGTATCTTTGTACATGATGTTGATACTACTTCCATTGTCAATGAGTACCTTTGAGAATTTCACATTGATGCTTGGTCCCACAAATGTCGGATCCAACACGAGTGCATATGAACCAGGATTCGGCATTATCTTGGGATGATCCTTTATGCTCCAAGTTACTTCCTGATCAGACCAAGGCACATATCTCGGTATCGCCGGCATAACTGCATTTACTTCCATATGCCGGCGTTGCACACTCTGTTTGTCTTGCTGTTCCGTTGTGAACACGCAATAAGACTGATGATGTTCTCTGTAATCATTGCGTCCGGTAGTCGCCGGATTTGTTCTTCCATCCTGGACTTGGTTCATCACTTGATGCACCGCGTCTCTCCGATCCGAGTTATCGTACCTCGGGGAGGCGGTAACATCGATTCTTTGTGCATTTGCTCCGATCAATCGTGGCTGATCTTTGATGTACTTGATGGGGTGCCTGAACCCCTGCGGGGTTCCCCATTGCATTTTTCATCCATGCACATTGGTGGGTTGTATGGTTGGCTGGTCTGGATGGGTTTGACGTGTGAAATTTGCACGGCTGATCTAGCATGGATTCGAACGTGTACTTCGGCCTCTCTTGCCACTGTTTCTTTTGTTCGGGGGTCCATTGCCTTTTTCCTTCATTCCTCGGTGTCCACTGCTGAGGACCATTCTTTTGCCGTTGAGCCGCTCCGTGACTCGGCTGATCTTGCGCTACTGCCGCTACATGGGCCGAATTATATCTATAATCCGGTCTTTCCTCTCTTCTTCTTCCTCTGAAATCACCGCGCCTGGATGACCCGGCCGAATCTCTTGCATAATGGTCCTGCTTTCGCGATGATCCGACATTAACTCTGGCTGCGTTGGGTCTCCTAATGCGTGAGTCCACTATTCGATAGTTTACGCCGATGTGGTCGGCATATCTCTTTGTAGACGCTGCCACAATACGCTGCCATAACGGCATCCTTGTGCGAACCAAGCAATTGCCTGCGATTCTATGACTCCTTCACATGAGTTTCTCAGGTTACACCACCGAGTTAAAAACTCTCTATCTGTTTCATTCGGCCTCTGCTTGCACATGGCTAACTGTTGTGGCCTGTTTGGCCTCTTGTATGTACTGGTAAAGTTGCTGACAAACATTTCCTCAAAATCCAGCCAACAGTTGATACTGCCGGCTGGTAGATTATTCAGCCACACTCTAGCTGGTCCTTCCAGCATTTGTGGTACATACCGTACTGCCCATCGTAGGTTCCCACCCGCTATTTTTACAGCAGTGGCATAGTCAATTAACCAGTCTTGTGGTTTGGTACTTCCATTATATGTTTTCCCGCCCCTTGCCAGCTGAAAGTTCGGCACAGGAGGTTCGCCCATGATCCGTGGTCCAAAGCATGTCGGCCCCGGTGGACCCTGTTCTTCCAACAACTCGGACCTGTATAGCCGGTCTAGCTTCACTCTTGCATCATTTGATGGCAAATCTCTGTACAAAACTCTGTCCTGTATTCCATAATGGTTGTTTCCTCCATGGATTGCATATTCCATTTCGGAATAACCATCATTATATCTCTCATTAATTTGATTGTGGCGAGCTGGCCTTGTTTCTCTTTCCTGCCGGGTTTCATGCCTCGGTTGTGGGTTGAGTGGCAGTTCTCTCCTTACTTCGACCGGGGTATTGTTCTCATGATTGCCTCTCGCGGGCTCTCTTCTGCCGAGGTCTCCGTTGCCTCGGCTTCCGCCGTCTTTCTCCACACGGCCGTGGTTCCTCTCCCCACTGTTACCTCGGCTTGCATTGCCTCTGTTTTCATTTGCCTTTCCGGCCATTGCCGGATCATATGGGAAAATCTGCTTGTTCCTCTTCCCCGAGGTTACTGCTTTGTCTCTTCGAGCATTATTTCTGGGTGAAGATGCTGCAGCCACAGACAAGGCTGGTGCTGCTCCTGCCGAATGAACCATTCGCGAGGCCCCCGGCCTTGCCGGGTTTGCTCTGAGCATTTCCTTGTTTTGCTGGTTCGCGATGCGCACCAGCTCGTTTACTCTTTCTTGTTGTTTCTGCCGGGCCTCACCGGTCAACCCCTCTAACTCTAATGCTGCGGCATTTGCCGCTCTTAGGTTTCTTGCCGGGGTACTGTACCTCGGCAAGCCCAAATCCTCTGATTCTGCTTTATGAGCTTCATGCTCTTTGTTGATGTCATCCATGAGGTTCTTCCCTCTCAATCTTAGTTTGTCCACCCGTTCGGGCACGACGTCAAGCTTATTTGCTTTGGCATATTCTCGCAGGGTCCTGTTTAAGGACTCCCGCAAGGCCGACACCTTTTTTGCCTCTATCAGCACCTTTTGCCTGGTTTCCTCTAACTCTGCCTGAGCATTTGCCGGATTAAGTATCGGCGCTACAGGTGTAGTCAAGCTTTCTATGGTCGCCTGAAGAATATTCTCTGGCCTTTCCAGAGGTGGCCCTCTTACTCTTGGTGCCTTTGGGGTGGTGTTTTGCACCTCGGTCGGGTTGGTTGCTGGTGGGATTACCTCGGAGGACATTGGTGTTGTCTGCCTGTGTGCGCCCTGTACATCGGTAGCGGGTTCTCTGCCTGATCCGGCAGCTTCTACTCCAGTTTGCACCCCGGCCACGACCATTACCTCGACGCTACCTGCAGGATGCGCTCCGGGCGGACGGCCTGCAGCGTTAAGAGGTGGATCTCCTGCAACAACAACTTGGTGAGGATAAACGCCGGAGATGTCGACGCCGATGTAAACCTGGTGCCCGCCCAGGTTGATGAAGACACCATTACGCGGGGGAGCTTTCCCCCTGAAGCTCCCTGCATTGTCGCTGACATAATCATAGAGACCAAATCTCTGGACTAAGCCAGACACAACGCGCTCGCCGGTCTTGATGAAGTTTCCCGTCCGGATCATAACTCCAGCTAGCACCGCTGCTGGCCCCACGGTGGGCGCCAACTGTCGTGGTGGTGGCACGGCAGATGCCATGGGTAGGCTAAAGTTAGGGGCCAATGGATGCTAGTGGGATCTGGGGACGGAAGATGTAGTGGATTCTACACACAGAAAGCTAACACAAAGATCTGTATTTCTCCTTCCTTGAGTTACAAGTGCTCCTTGAGCTGTATACAAGGAGAAAGAGAGAACTTTACCAGCCTAACGGTACCAAGAATGAGTCGATGCCCTCCTTTGGGTTCAAGCCTGCCCTTATAAAGGAGAGCCTTGGGTTCCTTTAGGGCTGATGTGGCAAGCATATTCGAGGAATATGCTTGTCCCAATATAGTAGTTCGGCGCCCCCCTTTCCCTGTCGCTCCCCTAATGACGGCAAGGTTCCAGAGGGGCCCTCCTGTGTGCCTCGGGCTTCAGGACTGTCACCTCCGTGACCTCCTTCTGTCTCTCTGTCGCTCTGCGCCTTTGTCCCTAGTGCTTGGCTTCGCTCAGATTCTCCCTAGCCTGCTACTAGAGTTTGACTTTAGGCTTCTCCTTCTCCTGCAAGCTTCAGATTCATTGCCCTCGCGTAACTTCGGCTTGTCCTTCACCTGCATCAAGATTACTTGGGCTAACCCGGCCGACTTACGCAGTATCTCGGCCGGATAATGCCTTGCCCTTACTATAAGGATCCTGTCCTTTCCTATCTCGGCCGACCTCTACAGGATTCGGCCGACTCAGAGTGTAACTCGGAAACTAGACGGGGACCACCCTTTCATCTTTTTCCTTCTTTACCCTATCCGGGGGTTACCTCCCCAACAATCTCCGATTCCACCTTGTCTCGGATTGCTCTACGTGTACGTACTTCGTGGCTGTTGTCATATATACTTCCAACGCCGATTCCAGATCCGTTTCGAATTGCTGTACGTGCAAAGCCCAGAGCTATATCTACTACGCGGTGACCAGCGACAGCAGCATCACAAATTCGAACCCGTGGTCGATCGCTTGGCTCGCCTCAACACCGAAGAACGCCATGTCGTCGCACAAGCGCTTCTCGCTGCCGGTGCTGCTCGTCTTCCTCATGGTGGTGCTACTCTTCCTCGGCGGCGCAGCCTTCACGCTTCATCACAAGGATCATAATAACCCGTCAGCAGGATCACGAGCGATCAAAGATTCCGGAGCAATAATCCCACGTAAGATGCTGCGCGTAGTCTACCGCGAATGAAATCGGATGTGCCCAGGAAGGCGTCGGGCGGCGCGGCTCTGCCGAGCGGCATCGTGCACGGCATGTCCAACCTGGAGATGGTGTCCATGGTCGGCGACCCTGAGCAGCAGCACGGCGGCAGGCCGTCCTCGAAGAGCTTACTCGCAATCCCGGTCGGCATCAAGAACAAGGTGGCCGTCGACAAGCTCGTTTCCATGTTCCCCGCCGGCAGATTCACTGTGATTCTTTTCCACTACGACGGCGCCGGGGAGGAGCAGTGGGATGACCTCGAGTGATCGCGTCGCGCGGTGCACGTCTCGGCGCGCGGCCAGACCAAGTGGTGGTTCGCCAAGCGGTTCCTGCACCCGGACGTTGTCGCCGAGTACGACTACGTCTTCCTGTTGGACGAGGACGTCGAGGTGGACGCATTCGACCCCATCCGTTACCTCGACGTCGTCAAGAGAGAAGGGCTCGAGGTATCTCAGCCGGCGCTCGACCGCCGGTCCGAGATCCACCACGGCATCACCGCCCGTGCAACTAACAGAGGAGGCGACGTGCACCGGCGATTCTATAAGGCGGCTTCGACCTTGGGAGGAGGAGGGTGCGACGACCGCAGCACGGGACCGCCGTGCGCAGGATGGGTGGAGATGATGGTGCCGGTGTTCTCCCGCGCGGCGTGGCGCTGCAGCTGGGGGATGGTCCAGAACGACCTCGTGCACGCCTGGGGCCTCGACTACAAGCTCGGCTACTGCGCGCAGGGCGACAGGACGCTCAAGGTCGGCGTCGTCGACAGCGAGTACGTCCTCCACAGGGGAGTCCCCACCCTCGGCGGCACGGAGGGCAAGGCCGCAGCTTTCCGGGTAGCCGTGAGGAGGCGATCGTTCGACGAGATGCAGATATTCGACAGGAGATGGAAGGAAGCTGCGGCCAACGACGCGTCCTGGACAGACCCTTACTAATCAGTAGCTTCCGTGTAGATATAGGTGTAATTACTTAGTACTCCATCCGTTTTAAAATAGTTGTCGTAGATTTATCAAAATTTAAATAATTTTAAGCACTATTTAGTATACAAATGCATTTAAATTTTGATAAATTTCCGACATCTAGTTTGAGACGGGGAGTACATATTTTTGTTGATTCAAACCATATAGGGCTTTCGTACGATGCATGAGATTTTCACATGCTCTTGTACAGCATTTGTGCTATACACAAGTTCTTTGCATTCTCTTCGCTTTTTTTCATCAAAAATATTTTGTCAGAATAAACCAAAGGGACGTGCGTACTGAAATGCTGTCAAAGTACATTCACATAAGCAACTATCTGCAAGAAACAATGCACTAGAAACCTGGAATAGGCTTGCTCAATCAACACTCTAATGTTTCCAAAACGTGCCTCACCTAATGGCAGCCTTCTCTTCACACTTTGTTCTGTCAGTTGGAGATATGCCCAAGAGGCAATAATAAAATGGTTATTATTATATCTTTGTATTTATGATAAATATTTATATCCCATGCTATAATTGTATTAACCGAAAACATTAATACTTGTGTGTTTTGTAAATATAAAAGAGTCCCTAGTAAGCCTCTTGTTCAACTAGCTTGTTGATTAATAGATGATCATGGTTTCCTGATCATTAACATTAGATGTTATTAATAACAAGATCATACCATTAGGAGAATGATGTGATGGACACACTCTTATAATTAAGCATAAGATCAAGTCATTTAGAAATTCGTTTGCTATAAGCTTTTTTATACATTGTTACCTAATCCTTCGACCATGAGATCATGTTAATTGCCATCACCGGAACGATACTTTGATGACATAAAACACCACTTCCGTAGATGGGTGATTATAAAGGTGGCATTAGGTATTCTAAAAGTATGTGTTGAAGCGCATAGATCAAGAGTGGGACTTGTCCATCCATATGACGGAGAGATACACTCTGGGCCCTCTCAATGTAATGCCATCCAATTAGCATGCAAGCATGTGACTTGGTTACAAGGGATGCCATTCCACAGGAACTAGTAAAGAGTACTTATCAGTAACGAGGTTGAACTAGGTATAGAGACACCGACGATCAACCTCGGATAAGTAAAGTATCGTGAGACAAAGAGGAATTGGTTTCGAATGTTAAATAGTTCATTTTGATCACGAAGTCATCGTAGAAATATGTGGGAGGCATATGAATTTCCAAATTCCTCTATTGGTTATTGATCGGAGAGGAGTCTCGATCATGTCTGCATAGTTCACCAACCGTAGGGAGACACACTTAAGGATTCGATGTTGTTTAGTACATAAGACCCGGTATGGTGGGATGAAGCGGCTCGGGCTAACATTACATGTCATCGTATACGAGACTTGCTCCACGCTCAACGTGCAACTTGCATTGCACAAGTGGCTTTGCGAGTGTCTGTCTCTCCCATCATAGTGAAGATTCAATTTACAACGGGCACTTGACAATACTTGTATCAATGTTGTGGTTCATGTTCGTAAGTTAGAACAGTTCTTATTCGAAAGCCCCAGCCACGTAAAACATGCAAAGAAAATCAGAGGCATCTAACTTGTTTTTGCAGGGCTTGTGTTGTGATGTGACATGTCCATGATTGTGATTATATATGATGTATGCAATGATCCTTATTGTAAGTTGGTAACCGACAGGAGCCTTATGGTTGTCTTTAAATTTTGTTTAAGACCTGCGTGTCTATTCATCAAAGTAGTTGTAATAGTTGCTGTTGGTAGTGGACAACCATGAAGCGGCGCCATTGACCTTGACGCCACGCCGGTGATGATGGAGATCATGTTCGTGCTTTGGAGATGGAGATCAAAGGCACGAGAAGGAAGGCCATATCATATCACATATTATGAATTGCATGTGATGTTAATCCTTTTATGCATCTTGTACTGCTTAGATCGCGATGGTAGCATTATAAGATGATCTCTCTCACTAAATATCAAGTAATAAAGTGTTCGTCCATAGTAGGCACCGTTGCTAAGACTCGTCATTTCGAAGCATCTCGTGATGATCGGATGTGATAGATTCTACATGTGCATACAAGGGGTGCAAGCCAAATTTCCACATGCGGATACTTAGGTTAACTTTGACGAGCCTAGCCTGTATAGACATAGTCTCGGAACACAGAGTACCGAAAGGTAAAGCATGAGTCATATGGTTGATATGATGAACATGTTGATTGATCTCCTTTGAAGCTAAATCATCTCTCGTGATGATTGGACTTGGTGTAGTGGATTTGGTTCGTGTAATCTCCAAGACAACACGAGGGATGTTGTTTCGAGTGGTAGTTCAGATAGTAATATGATTAAGTTGAACATAATTTATCATAAAAAATCAAAGTGAATTTGCATAGTTTGTTGTAGTCATTGGCATCCGTTCACCACCTTACGCTTAGTTATATTTGAGATACTAGAACTATAGAAATTCTGGATATTTACTTTACAAACTGGTATCATATTGTTTTAAGTGTCATTCTAAAGTTTAAAAGTCCTATTGCAACCTTTCAGCAAACTCCGTTTACTCCATGAAATTGTAATAAATAGTATTAAATCAAGTATAATAGTTACAGTGTTAGTATCTAATGTATCATGTTTGCCTCCATGATTCTTGATATTCAAAATATTGTTTTAATATCAAGGTTATCTAGGAGCTGAAAGAAATGTTTCAGAAACCATCATGTGTGAAAGATATTACGATATCTAAAACAATGTTTTGGTTGCAACAAATAGAGTATAGTTTAAGCAAAATATAAATTCTCATATTTGATGAGAATTTATGAAGGTTGGAGACGCTAGTCGTCATAATCCTCCAAAAGGTTTTGGAAAATAAACATTATACCCGTGATTCACCTTTATAAGCTATAGTAGCTTGATCATGAAAGTTGTCATGATAAGGATGAATAGAAAATGTAGGAAAAATGTTTACTACAATAAAAGATTACTAAAGAATGGATTTTGAAAGAACACCAAATATTTGATAATGGTGATCTACTTCAAAGTGCAAGTCCAAAGATATTAGTATTTGACTATACAAGCTTTGGACTATGTGTCATGAGTATGGCACCACTATTGATGTTGATAGATTATTTTTAGGAAAGAAAATGTTGAAAGAGAATCTCAGAAATATTTGGTAGAAAAATATAAAAGACTGGACTTGTACAGCTCATATATATAGATGATATACATGTTATGGTTGTATTGTTTGCTTGTTAAACAATGTGGTTCTTAGGTATTTGGATACACGAATTTGTTGGTGAAGTGTCATACAAAAACAACACAATTCATGAACTACAATGATCTAAGTAACTAGCAAGAGAATATGTGATGATGTTAATCGAAAACAAACAACGTGTTGTTATATTTCTCATTGACATAAAAGCTAGCCTTCAAGATTTGTTTTGATAATTGTTATTCTGATCAGGTATTATGAGAACAAAAGGTTGTTCAAATAATTACCATATTCCATAATAGATGGATGATATACAAATATATTTGGAAAAATCACATCCATAAAAGCTAATGCCAAAACTATCACAAGACAAATGATTGCAACATCACTTACAAAGTGACGTCGCCATTTAAATTATATTGGAAAGAAAACATGAAGAAACTCCATGTTGATGGAATTTTGGAGTCTTTTGATTTTTGATCAAATGACATTTGTGAGGATTTTCTGGAGATAATTGAAACTTCATTCAAAGGCCAAAGAAGAACGAACGACTAACTTATTGGAAGATGTACATATTGATGTATGTGGTTGATGACTGCAAGTGCACAGATCATTTGTAGCTAGTTTCGAAATAAAGATATCGATCCCACAGAGAGCAGGAGTCTGAAGTCTAATAATTCTTGAAATAGTTATTACGATAGAAATGCTAGATAAAGTTCTAAGTAACAAGATAAAATGCGAGTGTTGTGTAAAAAGGTGTTTTTGGGTTTTGGGTAAAATAGCTATAATAAAGTAAAGCAAAATAACTTAATACAGAAAGTAAGTATCGCGTATGTAAAGAAATATTAGAACTGCAGTAGGGAAAAAGCGTTCTCAGGGAGTAGCGGATACACCACTAGTATTTGTGAAGATCTAAGATAAAGATTATCATCATAAACATTCTCAACTATGTATGTGTGGGAGGAACTTCGTATGTGGATGAATAGGCAACAACCCCTGCTCACACCATCTTCATAACCACAGTAGTCAACAATCGACATCAATCGAATTACTGCGCTATTAAGGGACGTAATCCCGTAGGACGTATCCCATGGCATGGATAGTTTTTCATGAGTTTTCTCGGTTTCCCAAGTTGATACGTAAGGATTTCTAACAACTTTATAGTCACTGTAAATGCTAGCACGTCTCCGTCTACCAACAAGTAGTTCCCTTCATCAAGTCCTCGCAAGAGGCAAATATTGAGAGGTCAACTTCTCCCAACATCAAGATGTAGAGAACCTAACACATGGTCACAACGATGAATATCATAATAGACTTTATCTTATTTCAATCTCATACTAGGGTTTCTCCATCTCCCCAAGAACTAATGATCTACTCAGACATGGAGGCAATCAACATCATGGCAATGGTAATAGAAACAATTATAGATGAATAGTACTTGTATAAATCCACAACGAGTATAGGAATTACAACAATATCTAGACAAGATGTAGATGGGATGGATGGAGATGGTGGTGATGCAGGGGTGTATGATGAAGATCGATGCCTTAGCCTCCCGGATCTACGCAGGGCGAAGATGGATCCCTTGTGGATGAGTTCCCCCTCTAGATGCCTTCCAGAGGTGAGGTTTCTGTGATTTCTGGGTGTTCTGTATGTCGTCTCCTCGAACTAATTGCACATGGTGAAACTATTTGACAAGGTGGAGGTGGCGCCAACTATAAGGCCGGATCTATATGGGCGGAAGAAATGCTCCCTCCATATAGTTGGTCGTTGTGCTCTCTGGCTCCTTTATTCGCTTATGGTTTTCTTCTGGTATTATTAATATTTTCCAAATAAGCGATTTATGTTGTTTTTTACTCCTTTTTTCCACAATATAACTGCTTCAATAATTGTATCCATTGGATCCATCATCGTCCTGATCCTGGTGAAAACAAACATAAAATATGCGCGCAAGAGCCGTAAAATACTAAGATCCTACATCTACAATACAAAATAATAATGTAAATCATGATGCAAATATGCACTCATCAACTTCTCCAAGATTAGACTCTTGATTGTCCCGAGCAAGTTTTTAGCTTAATGGATGTGATCCTCATATTCATGAAGCTGAGTCGATAAAATAAATGAGGCAATTGCAGCATGTGTTTATCATGTACAATACAGGAGAATAAGTTCATGAATAGTACCTTACTCGAACCATCTGAATAGTATTGGAAGGCTTCCATACCTTAGTTATCAATAGTTCATAAAAGATGAATCTCAACATAATGTAAAAGAATCATGTTCAACCGAATGAGTTAACGAGGTAGTCCCAAGTGTATTAGGATCAACGTATTCACTTGGGATTCAAAATCTCAAAAGTGCCTCTTTGTCATACTACAATACAGTGGTATATGCCTATTTGCTCTTTGCACATTCGCTCTTTTTCTTCTTTCTTTTTCTTTTTCTTTTGCATATATGCTCACACTTTTGTTTTATGTGTTGTGCTAAGGAGCTAGCCATATATTCCACCTTATGTAGGAATTCAAAGTTCAACGATCTCAATTATCAAATTCCAACTGTATATGAAGCATTCTTATGACTTGAGATTGTACCACGACTTGTTCTCACTCTATTTAGATAGCACTTTCATTTTCCTTTGTTCAAGGTTTTCTTTTTCAACTTAATTGTATAGATAATTTTTGTTTGTGAATCAAACCGTAGACTTACAGCATATTGACCAAATTATCTTTATATGTTCCATTAATACCAATGGTGTGGAAGACTCCTTTTGCTATCATCAAGTGCAAGTAAAATCATACTCAAGCCATTCATATATCAATAAAGCAAACACAAACTCAATATTGCTCCATATATAATAATAAACTCGGAATTTCATAAAAGGGATCGACTATTCCTGAAGGGAATTCTAATGATGCAAAATTTATTTCTAGTTTGAACTAATGCAAGAATAATAATAAAAACTTATAAGATATATTACAAGGTCTTAAAGATCTCGCCAAGCTTGGAATCAAGCCAGGCGGGATCAAATAATCCCCTGCGATTATTTGATACTGTGATTGTTGTAGAATACTGGGGTGCCATGGCACGTGGTATCTTCTCCTCATGGGCCATCCTGAGGCGGAGGGATTGATTGACAGCTTCTAATTCCTTAACACGCAACTTGTAGAAAAGATTGTTCCTCTCCAGCACTTTCACTTATTCTTTAATGAACTCATTGCTATATTGGAGTGTTTGTAGCGCCTTAAGACTCATGGCAAAACCCGCTTTGATTGTTCGCTTTATATCTTCATCAAGTTTATCAAGATAAAGTCACAGCAATCGAAGGTGTTTGGGTGTCCCTGGCTTCTCCTTGTCCGGTTCCTCAATCTTCAGCTCCAGGGCCTTCAAATCCCTCTTCCGATACCCATGGTCAGCATCAAGGAACTCTATAGGGATGGTCTTGATCTTCTTGCCTTGGTCGCTGTTGCTCCCGATCTCCATGGTAGCCCTTCTTCTTGACATCTATCCCTTGGCTAAGAGCCCTCTCGCAAAAATAAGAGGTAGATTGGTTTCTGTAGATTACGATTAGAGAGAGAGACAATGCAGTATATAAGAGGGGTTAGAGGTCGGTAAAACTCACGAGAAACACCAAATTGTCATCCAAGAAAAGAAACCAAACGGGACTGAAAAAGAAATAACGGATTTGGAAGTAACCTGCCGTGTAACGACCAACTATACAGGCGCGGTCCGTGTAGGTCTGGCCGTATAGTTGGTTCCGGGCAGATAATTCCAAATATCTCAAGTCCAGGTCGATTAAATCATGATTCAGAACCGACAATAACATTTTTTTGAATATAAAAGAAAGATCGGACGAAAAAGTGTCTAAGAGTTTAACGACCAACTATACGGCCAAAATTTTTGCTCTGGTCGTATAGTTGTGACCGTATAGTTTCAAACACCGAAAATCAAAAGTGCCTGGGATTTTAACAACCAACTATACGGCCAGAATTTTTGCTCCGGTCGTATAATTGCGACCGTATAGATACAGACACCAAAAAGCAAAACTATCTAAGAGTTTGACGACCAACTATACGGCCGAAATTTTTGCTCCAGTTGTATAGTTGAGACCGTATAGGCTCAGATATCGAAAACAATTTCATAAATATGATACGGAGAGTTTAACGACCAACTATACAGTGGGAGCCCCCGCTCCGGTCGTATAGCTCCGCCCGTATAGTTGGTAAAACCCCTCTAAAAACTTTAGAAAAACACAAGGAGTTCGAAAACAGAATTTTCAAGAGTAAAAATTGTGAAAATAAATCACTTATTTGAGTTAGAACACTTAACTTGTACTTACCATCGTTTAATCGAGGATGAAAAGTTCCTCCCACAGCAAGGACTCCTTCTTTCTTAGAGGAATTGACTTTAGTTCATCAAATAATTCCTGTAAACGAAAATCACCAGGACTAAAGTTCCTCTCAATAAGATTAGTGTCTTCCTGGGCAAGCATGGACACTGCATCTAACATCTTTATTTCCTGTCTTTGCATAATCTGCAACTCAAATTCTTGTAGTGAAAGAATCCAACGGATCAGCCTTGGCTTATGGTCTTTCCTTTCAAGGAGTTCTTTTGAGCCATCACGATCTGTATGAACTCTCACCTTTGCATCAACTATGTAAGAACGGAATTTATCACAAGAGAAAAATATAGCAAACAGTTCCTTTTCTTCCTTCGGGTAATTCTTTTGAGCACCATTAAGAGTTCTACTAGCATGATGTATAATATTAAATCTACAACCAATATGTTGTCCAAGAGTTACTCCTACAACATCATCGCTAGCTTCACATATTAAATCAAAGGTTGTATCCCAGATAGGTGGTTTAATGATGGGAGCACGAGTTAAAGCATTTTTTAGTTTATCAAAGCCTTCAAGACACTTATCATCAAATTTAAATCTCATTCCCTTTTTCAAGAGGTTATTCAAAGGTTTAGATATCCCAAAGAAATTTCTAATGAACCTTCTATGAAAACCCACATGACCAAGAAAACTTCTTATACCTTTAATATCCCTAGGTGGTGGCATTTTCTCTATTGCTTCAACCTTAGCTCTATCAACTTCAATTCCCTTACCTGATACCTTGTGTCCGAGGACTATACCTTCTTTGACCATAAAGTGGCACTTCTCCCAGTTTAGAACAAGATTAGTTTCTTCATAACGCTGCAAAACTTTCTTGAGATTATCCAAGCAACTAGTAAATAAAGTTCCATAGATAGAAAAGTCATCCATAAATACTTCCATTATAATTTCTTTGAAATCAGCAAAAACAGCAGTCATACATCGTTGAAAAGTAGCTGGAGCATTACATAGACCAAAAGGCATACGTCAGTAAGCATGTAAACCGTAAGGACTTATGAAAGTTGTTTTAAGTTGATCATTCGGATGGACAACTATTTGGGAGAAACCAGAGTATCCGTCCAGGTTTGCTAACCTTTCTAAAGTTTGATCTATGAGCGGTAATGGATAATGATCTTTCCTAGTTTCTTTATTTAATTTTCTGAAATCTATGCACATCATGTGCCCAACAATACTACTAGTAGGTATTAGTTCATTGTTTTCATTAGGAACAATAGTAAAACTGCCCTTCTTAGGGACACAATGAACATGACTTATCCAATCACTCTCTTTAACATGATAAATTATACATGCATCCAATAGGCGTACAATTTCTTTTCTTACCACTTCTTTCATTTTAGGCTTCAATCTTCTATTAAATTCCGCAACTGGTTTAGCACCTTCTTCCATGAATATTCGATGGACGGATATCATGGGACTAATGCCCTTCAAGTCATCCATTAAGTACCCAAAGGCTTGACTATGCTCCTTAAGTATCCTCATGAGTTCTTCTTCTCCTGAAAGTTTAGCACTAATAATAACAGGGAATTTATTGGTATCATCTAAAAACATGTATTTGAGATTATCTGGTAGAGTCTTCAATTCTAGGGGTGGTAGTTCCTCATCCCCTCTCTTTTCTGGCTCTTCAAAGGCCTCATCAGTCGGAGGTCCCAAAATGGGAAGTGACTCGAATTCATCTTCTAGTTCTTCTAGGGACTTGTCCTCGATAACTATTTCTTCATAATTTGGATCTTCATTTGTTTCTTCTTCTTGATTACCAAAGAAAGGAGCTGTCATTTCCTCAATGGTTCTCTCTTCCTCTTCTTCTTGTATCTATGGAGGTATGTATTAAAATTTTGAAAAATGGAATTTATTTTCCGTTCCCCCAAAAAGCTTAAGAGTCACAATATCCTTCTTGAAATTAACATAGGAACCTATATCACCCAAAAAGGTTCTTCCAAATATAATAGGGCAAAAAGTGTCAGCTGGCATATCAACAACTACAAAATCGATAGGAAAGTTTTTGTTGCCAATTGTGACAGTTGCATTGTCAACTACTCCCATTGGAATTCTAAGATTTTTATTGGCTAACATAATTGTTATATCAGTATTTTCAATTGTAGCCGGTTCTATTTCTTCTTTTATTTCTAGGTAGAAATCATAAGATATGACATTAACTTCGGTACCAAGATCACATAAACCGTAATGAGAGGTTTATTTAAATATGCAGGGAAGAATAGGCTTACCCACATCTTTTACCTTTGTTTTACCTTCAACCAATATGGAAGTCTCTACATCAAGTTCAACTATGTTACAGTGTGAGTACATAGCCATAATTGCTTCCTTGGTTACCTCTTCATCTTTGTTTTCTTTCAGGTGTTTCGTGACTTTTGGCATGCTTTCCTCTTCCCTCTTTTCCTGTACTACTTTGACCTATTCATATTCAAAAATATGGTTTTGTGCAATGTTAGGGAAAGGTACTTCATATATTGGTTCTATGGAGGCTAGTGTTGCTTTATCTTCTCTTTTCTTTTCTGGTTCAGGTGGTGGATCATACTTGACTGGACCCTCCTTTGGAGCTTTAATATGTTCTGTAAAAGCTTTAACAACTTGCAACACAAGATCTGAATCTAGATAAAGTTCTTTAGACAATTCTTTCACATGGCCTTTTTTATTATAGTCATGAATACAATCATGCTCTATTTCTACACCTCCTTCACTTCCTAGACCAAAATTCCATGAAACTCTATGATCACGAATTCTATTAAGTAAAGCCCAAGCTTTAGGTATAGGAAGATTCATAAAGGCTCCTTCCGCGAAAGATTCTAGTTCAATTTTATTAGGTTCAATTAAACCGCCATAAAAGATATGTAGTAAATACCATACTGGCAAATCATGATGAGGACATAGTCGTAGTGAATCTTTAAATCTAATATAAGCTCTTACTAGTCCTTCATTAGATTTTGAAAAGATGCCTGATTATAAGACGCCTGATTCCAAAAGATTTTGATAATGGATAATATTTTGATATAAATTCACAGGCTAAATTATCCCAAGTAGTAGTGGCTTCAGGGGGTAGAGATCTATACCATGAGAGAGAGCTATACTTGTCAAAATTTGACTAAAAAGTTTAACCCTTACCTCATCGGAGGTATATCCCGTCAATAGAAAAGTGCCACGTATATCTTTAAAACATGCAATATGCCCATATGGATCAGGATCTTCTTCATCTCCAGTAAATTGCTTCTTATGTAGAATACTAAGTAGTAGAGAATTTATTTCAAACCCCCTTGTCTTCTCATTGGAGTTGTCTCTTTTATAGATATCATAGGGCTTCCCAAAGTGGTTGAGTGGGTTAGCACTAGTCATATGCTCAAACTCCATCATGTTGGTGGAAACCTGAAACTCAAAAAAAAAATTAGCAAGACAAAAATTAATAAGCAAAAACTAAAAGACCTACAGCGCTTAGCTCCCCGGCAACGGTGCCAGAAAATAGCTTGATGACTGCAAGTGCACAAATTGTTTGTAGCTACTTTTGAAATAAAGATATCGATCCCACAGGGAGCAGGAGTCAGAAGTCTAATAATTCTTGAAATAGTTATTGCGATAGAAATGCTAGATAAAGTTCTAAGTAACAAGATAAAATGCGAGTGTTGTGTAAAAAGGTGTTTTTGGGTTTTGGGTATTAGAGCTATAATAAAGTAAACCAAAATAACTTAATACAGAAAGTAAGTATCGCGTATGTAAAGAAAGTTTAGAACTGCAGTAGGGAAAAGGCGTTCTCAGGGAGTAGCAGATACACCATAGTATTTGTGAAGATCTAAGATAAAGATTATCATCATGAACATTCTCAACTATGTATGTGTGCGAGGAACTCCGTATGTGGATGAATAGGCAATAACCCCTGCTCACATCATCCTCATAACCACATTAGTCAGCAATCGACATCAATCAAATTACTAAGCTATTAAGGGACGTAATCCCGTATGACGTATCCCATAGCATGGATAGTATTCTATGAGTTTCCTCGGTTTCCCAAGTTGATACGTAAAGATTGCTAACAACTTTATAGTCATTGTAAGTGCTAGCACGCCTCCGTCTACCAACAAGTAGTTCCCTTCATCAAGTTCCCGCATGAGGCAAATATTGAGATGTTGACTTCTCTCAACATCACGATGTAGATAATCTAACACATGGTCACATCGATGAATATCATAATAGACTTTATCTTATTTCAATCTCATACTAGGGTTTCTCCATCTCCCCAAGAACTAATGATCTACTCAGACATGGAGGCAATCAACATCATGGCAATGGTAATGGAAACAATCATAAATGAATAGTACTTGTATAAATCCACAACGAGTATAGGAATTACAACAATATCTAGACAAGATGTAGATGGGATGGATGGAGATGGTGGTGATGGAGCGGTGGGTGATGAAGATCGATGCCTTAGCCTCCTGGATCTGCGCAGGGCGAAGATGGATGCCTTGTGGATGATTTTCCCCTCCAGATGCCTTCCGGAGGTGAGGTTTCTGCGATTTCTGGGTGTTCTGTATGTCGTCTCCTCGAACCAACTGCATGGGGTGAAACTATTTGACGAGGAAGATGCGGCGCAAACTATACGGGTGGAGCTATACGAGCGGAAGAAATGCTCCTGCCGTATAGTTGGTCCTTGTGCTCTCTGCCTCCTTTGTTTGCTTCTGGTATTATTAATATTTCCCAAATAAGCGATTTACATTGTTTTTCACTCGTTTTCTACACAGTACAACTTCTTCAATAATTGTATCCATTGGATCCATCATCTGTCCTGATCCTGGTGAAAACGGACATCAAATATGCGCGCAAGCGCCGTAAAATACCAAGATCCTACATCTATAATGCAAAATAATAATGTAAAACATGATGCAAATATGCACTCATGAGTGGTCCATTATGTGTAGTCGTGAGCGATGGATTTCAACTTCATATGCTTTCTCCAGAATTTTGAGTGAATACATGTGTATATTTACTTAATGAAGGAGACGTATGAAACGTTTGAAAATGTTCAAAAGACTTTCAAAATGAAGTGGAAAATCATCGTAACAAGAAAATGAAGAGTTTATGATTGGATCATAAAGGAAGATATTTGAGCTACAAGTTTAGCAAAACACCTAAGATTTGAGGAATCGTTCCATGGATTTGCATTTCCTGAAACACCATAGGAGTATGGAGTGTTCGAGATATGTAATGAAACCTTGTCTGACATGGTGAGATCAAAGGTGTCAATTATAAAACTGCCATTTTATTTGAAAGATTAAAGCTTTAGAGACTATTGCTTTTACATTTAAAAGAGATCCATCATGATCCGTTGAAATGAAACCATATAAGTCATGGTTTGGGATAAAACCCAAGTAGTCATTTCTTAAATATTGGTATGCTAGGCATAAGTAAAATGTTTACAACCAAAGTCAGATGAGCATATCTTTGTATGTTATTTTGAATAAACCGTTGGATATTCCTCCATAACACCAAAGACAAAAGTGTTTGTCGCTTAGAATGTCAAGTTTCTTGAGAAGGAATTTTTTCATGAAAAGTTAAGTGGGAGGACAATAGACCTTTGATAAGGTTATAGAACCTTAGCTAATATGTGCTGAGTTGTGCAGCGCCGGAAAGTGTCCCAGAGGCAGCAATAATGCTCATGGCTCATGTGCCGCAAAGGTTATGGTCATGGAGGTCTAAGTTCTTATTGAACTAAGTAGGTCGGGTAAACAATCAAATACTAAGATTTGAGAGTAAATAATTATTGTTTGACAATGATGAACCGACTACATACAAAGAAGCAATGATGGGCCCTGACTCCGTCAAGTGGCTTGAAGCCATAAAATCCGTGATAGTTCCATACACGAGAAATCAAGTTTTTCGAACTTGGAAGACCCTCTAAAAAGGTGTAAAACATATCAGTCGTATTTGGATCTATAAAGAAATAAACATGGATGTTTGAAATCTATGAAATTGTCGACATGTTGGGAAAGAGTTTCACGACAACGTTCAAGAAATTGACTATGACAAGATTTGATCTTTCATAGCAATATTTAGTCTAGACGGATTAATGTAGCAACCAGTACATATAATTTGGTATATATTAGTTGAACAAACAAAACAAGTTCTTCTAATAGAATGGTTAACTAGGACGTGTACATGACATGATCCAAAGGGTTTTGTTAATTCAAAGAATGCTAAAAGCGCATGCAAACTTCAATGGTTGAAGTAAGCATCGCGGAGTTGGAATCTTCACCATGACGAAACTGTTAAAAGGTTTAATTTCATCAGAGACGATGAAGATGCTTGCATTTGCAAGAAATTAAGTGGGAGTGCTAAGACATATTTCTAATACATTATGTGAAAGGTATATTGCTGATTGGAAATGATGTATCTTTTATTGACATAGGTTAAGAATTTCATTTCGATGAAAGACTTAGGCAAAAACTGAATATTAGGCATCAATGTCTATATGGATAGATTGAGATGCTAATATGGTTGTGCCAAATGTACATAGATGAGATATTGAATGAGTTCAATATGGAAGCGACAAGAAAGGTTCTTGTTGCACAGGAAGGTTTGAATCAAGATTCAAGTGTTTTGACACTTGGTGAGTGAAATCACAAGAATATTTTGATCAATCATACTGTGATATATACACATCCAGATATGTCCTATGCTCTAAATGTTATGAGCATATACCAGAATGACTCATAAGATGATCATTGGACGATAGTAAGGATATTCTTATAATCTTTGGAAGAATTAAGAATATGTTATTTATGTAGAGGTGACAAATAGATATATAGTTCGTTGTAAGGTGTTACATTGGTACTAGTTTTGTCACAAGATACGAATTAAATTTATCTCAATTTAAACTATGGGTGGCACAATGTAATGGAAAGGAAGTTCCATAACGGATTTGGATGAGTTCCAAGTTAAGACATTGTGATAGATACTACAACAATAGGCTAAGTATATGAATGCTATTGTAACAACAAAAGAGGGCATTTGTGTCAAATAGTTTGTTATCAAACTAGGTGTGGTTCACAGTGGGCTAATACTATGAAGATATATTGTACAACAACTGTATCGACATGATTTAACCCCAAGGAACTAAAAGGTCTCACCAAAGAATCAAATTTATACAATGTCATCTCATTGGAGAATGAGTGATGCATAGAGACGCAAAGACATGCAAATACACACGGACCTAGAAGTGTCAAATCCAAGGATTATGTTTACCACTAGCAATCGTGTATATACAACACTGGAAAGCCATAGGTGTTGAATACACAAAGGTCTTAACTAGATTATTAACTCTAGTGCAAGTGGGAGACTGTTGGAGATATGTCCAATAGGCAATAATAAAATGGTTATTATTATATCTTTGTGTTTATGATAAATGTTTACATCCCATGCTATAATTGTATTAATCGGAAACATTAATACTTGTGTGTTTTGTAAACATAAAAGAGTCCCTAGTAAGCCTCTTGTTGAACTAGCTTGTTCATTAATAGATGATCATGGTTTCCTGATCATGAATATTAGATGTTATTAATAACAAGATCATATCATTAGGAGAATGATGTGATGGACACACTCCTATAATTAAGTGTATCATAAGATCAAGTCATTTAGAAGTTCATTTGCTATAAGCTTTCATATACATGGAAATAGTTCATTATCTGGTAAGCAGACAAGGATGCATCGCATATATATGTGACATCCGCAACCTCAGAACCTAATCCTTTGACCATGAGATCATGTTAATTGCCATCACCAGAAGGATACTTTGATGACATCAAACACCACTCCCGTAACTGGGTGGTTATAAAGGTGGCATTAGGTATTCTGAAAGTATGTGTTGAAGCGCATGGATCAAGAGTGGGACTTGTCCATCCATATGACAGAGAGATACACTCTGGGCCCTCTCGGTGTAATTCCATCCAATTAGCTCGCAAGCATGTGAGTTGGTCACAAGGGATGCCATTCCACATGAACGAGTAAAGAGTACTTATTAGTAACGAGGCTGAACTAGGTATAGAGATACCAACGATCAAACCTCGCATAAGTAAAGTATCATGAGACAAAGAGGAATTGGTTTTGAATGTTAAATGGTTCATTTTGAGCACGAAGTCATCATAGAAATGTGTGGGAGCCATATGAATTTCTAGATTCCTCTATTGGTTATTGATGGGAGAGGAGTCTCGATCATGTCTGCATAGTTCACGAACCATAGGGAGACACACTTAAGGATTCGATGTTGTTTAGTAGATATGTAATATGTGTTGGAGAATCGAATGTTGTTTGGAGTCTCTGATTGGATCCAGGACATCACGAGGAGATCCGGAATGGTCAGGACAATAAGATTCATATAAGGAAAGTCAATTTCCGGGGTTCAGAAATGTTTTCGGTGTTTTGACCGGAAGCTTCTAGAATGTTCTAGAAGGTTCATCGCTTCAGAGGGAAGGGGTACATGGAATGTACTAAAACTTAATTGGAAGAATGGTTCATACCCTAGGTCACTTGGTTGGCCGAAAGTTTGATAAAAGATCAAACAAGTGTTTGAAAAAGTCAAACCGGATTTTTGGAAAGTCAAATCCTGGTGGAGGAAGGAGAGGAAACCTTGAGGGGAGAGGTTTCCCTCTCCCTCCCCAATCCGCCGGCCACCAAGGGGAGTTGGGGAGGACTCGGCCTCCCCTCTCCCCAAACCGCCTCTCACTCTCATAAAAGGAGGGGGCACCCCCCTCGACCACCCCAAAACCCTAGGTCGCCGCCGCCCAAGCCGCCACCGCCCTAGCCCTCCAAGTCGCTGCCGCCTTGATCCCTCAAGCCGCCAGCGCCACCACCTATCCTTGGCACCTAGACCTAGCCGCTGAGGCCCTTTCTAGTCCACCATACCTGCTCCGTCTTAGGCGAAGCCCTGCAGGATCTACTCCACCACCACATCGTCGTGCTGCTGGAATTGCGAGGAGATCTACAACCTCCGCTGCCTGCTGGAACAAGGGAGAGGAAGGTCTTCATCGACTACCGTATGTGTGACTGACTGCGCAAGCATTGTCGGAATGTGGCACCGAAAGGATCGTCTACACGATCTTGATATCGGCAAGTGATCGACTACATCAACCACGAGAATCTGATCTCGTTAAATGCTTTGGATCTACGAGGGTTAGTTCTCTACAAACTCGTTGCACTGATCTCGTAGATTAGATCTTGGCTTTTCTATGTTCCCACAATAGAAAATTTTGTTTTCCATGCTACGAACCCTACAAGCTCATATGTTTTTCTTTTCTGAAAAGGAGGTTGAAACCTCTGGCCTCCGCATCAAAATGATGTCCAAAGCCTTCTTTAGTACATTATTCAACGAAGGTAGACAAAACCAAGTGCAATTGATCAACCCAAAGGCACCTTTCATGCAACCTCTGTCACTGCACCTGCAAGATTGATGATAGGGTGACCATGATCGGGGCCATTGCTAAATCTTTCATCAACGCACACCATATAAACTGGAGCCTCATAATGCCGCCCAGCGGCGAGACATGAGTACAACATAGTCCATCTGATCCTCAATGATTGACCTTGCCATGCTTGCAGTCGAAGATACCATCACACGAGACACACCACCGCTCTATGCATGTCTATCATCGCACATCTGAAGCCGAGTACCCATTGCACCATGCCGTGGTGACTTGACGTCATTGATGTAGTAGATGCCATACCGCTCCACCTTTTGATCCATCTAGCGCCTGCTTAAAAAAACGATGCCCTAGTAGGGAGAACAGAGCTGACATAGCTATCATTCGATCCGGGGGACCTAGAACCGGGGTTTCCCCTGGAGCAGCCCGAACTAAGAGGCGAGAGCTGAAATGGCATGAAGGTAACAATGAAAAGACACCACCATCACCTTCCAATGCCGAAGTCGGCTCGGTTTTCACCAGAAGCCATGTCTCTCTAGCCCTACCGCTAACAATTGGTGGACCGGATCAGGCTAAACTTAGCCGAAATAGACGCAACACCGCAACCCCTCTAAAGCCAACTAGGACCTCCACGAGAAGTAGTGGGGGATGCCTACCCCATCAAGACAATCCAGAGTTGGAGACTAGCTGTCGCCACCACCATGATGAACATTAGTCATGTTGAAGGAGATCGACGCTGCACTGCCGGTCTGAGTTAACCCTCCCCAAGATCTTTGTGCCGCCGTGGGTAGGGTGGAGCTACGCAAGGGAAATACCCACCCCCATTGTCATCCTTGTGGGCTTAGCCCAGTGGTGGGAGGCAGTGGGCTGGGCGGCAGGGCCCGTGGATGAGAACAAAATCATAGAAGCGCCTGTAGCTTTTAATTTCTGTATGTTGTTAACCATTGCTCTGCCACCTTATTTTTACTGATCCAGATAGTTATAGTGCTTGTATATGATGGCATGAGACCTTCACATGCTCTTGTACAATATCACAATTTTTCCACGTACACCCCTAAAATGATAAAGAAATTTGTGCCATTTTTCGATAAAGAGCATATATTAATATCGCAGAGATACCAATTACACATAGACTTTGCTACAACGCATTGCCTTAGCGGTCTTACTGATGCACATAAACAAAAAAAATACAAAAAAGAAAATCCCGCTACAACGATTAATTTCTTGTAGCAGCGACACTAACACCACCAAAACAACACCAGAAGTACAACCTCTCCAATAGCTACTGAAAGGACAAGGATGTCGCCTAGAGTGGGTGAATAGGATATTTAAAACTTTTACAAGATAGGCTCAACAAAGGTGGAATTAAACTAGCATTTACTTTGTCAAGAACAAAACCTAGAACAACTAGGGTTTACCTATGTGCACCAACAACTTATGCTAAGCAAGACAAGCAATTATGTGATAGCAAGATATAGACTTCAAGCATGAAGGCTATCACAAAGTAAGGTGCATAAGTAAGATCTCGGGTATAGAGATAACCGAGGCACGCGGAGACGACAATGTTTTACCGAGTTCCTCCCAACAATGGAGTACTTCTCGTTTGGAGAGGGGGTGGTTGATGACCCACAAGTATATGGGGTGTATCGCAGTATTTTCGAGGGAAGTGAAACCCAATTTATTGATTCGACACAAGGGGAGCCAAAGAATATTTATAAGCTTTAACAACTGAGTTGTCAATTCAATGCACACTGAAACAATCTTGCTCACAGCAGTTTATCAAGAGCAATAGTTTTGTAGTAGGAATAGTAAAGTAACAGCAGTAGTAAAGTAAAAAGAATAATAGCAGTAAATAGTAGGATTCGAGTGCGGTAGGCATAGGGATGGATGGACGGGCGTTGCATGGACAAGACAATTCACATAGCAATCAGAATATAGGGCAATTGCAGATAAATAAGATAAAGCATCCAAGTACTAGATAATCCTAGGCATGTGTTCCATAAATAGTCATACGTGCTCGCAATGAGAACTTGCACAACATCTTTTGTCCTGCCAGCCCGTTTGCAGCAGGGCCTCAAGGGAACTACTGGCAATTAAGGTGCTCCTTTTAATAGAGCACCGAAGCAAAGCATTAACACTCCGTGAACACATGTGATCCTCATATCAAAGCCATTCCCTCTGGTTATCCCGATTTCTGTCACTTCGGGGCCATTGGTTCCGGACAGCAACGTGTGTATACAACTTGCAGATAAGACCATAAACAATTCTATCATAATGAATCAATAACATATTCAGATCTGAAATCATGGCACTCGGGCCCTAGTGACAAGCATTAAGCATAACAAGTCACAACAAATTCATAAAGCACTAATAAAAGACACTAGGCACCATGCCCTAATAATCTCATGCCATTACATGAATGATCTCATCCAATCCCTACCATCCCGATAGCCTACAGCAGGGGATTACTCACTCATAGATGGGGGAAACATGGATGGTCGATGGAGAAGCGATGGTGATGATGATGGCGATGATCTCCTCCAATTCTCCATCCCGACAGGGTGCCAGAACAGAGTTTCTGGTGTTGTTTCGTGGAATCTGGTGGTGGCGGCGGAGCGGAACTCCTTCTGGAAAAACATCGAACCCCCCTGAGTTTTTTGTTCAGAAGGAATCTTATAGGCGAAGAGGGAGACCGAGGGGGTGCCTGGGGCGGCCAGACCACCCCTGGCGTGGCTAGGCCCAGCCCGCGCGGCCAGGTGGTGTGGCTGGGCCCTAGCCCCATTCCGTCTCATATTCTGGCTCCGGGAGTCTTCTAGTGAAATAGGATTTTTGGCTTTTGTCCCATCCAATTCAGAGAATATTCATTTTCTGACTTTCCTGGAACCAAAAACAGCAGAAAACAGGCAGCTGGCACTGTGGCTCTTGTTAATAGGTTAGTCCAAGAAATCATATGAAAAGTACTCCAAAGTGTGGAGAAAACACAAGAAAGTAGATAAAACCAAGCATGGAACATCAAAAATTATAGATACATTTGCAATGTATCAACATCCCCAAGCTTAACTCCTGCTCGTCCTTGAGTAGGTAAGAAAGAATAATTTTTGAGGTGACATGCACCATCAAAGACTTGATCAAAGTATTTGTAAAACATTCAAAGCTAGGATCACAGTACTTCAATCATAACATGAAAGACAAAGTTCTAGCAATAAGACAAAGAAACTATGATGCAACATGAAAAGGCACAAACAAAAGATTCATGAATAACAATGCTTTGTAAGACGTTTGTTTGTTTCACATAAAGAAAACATAGCATAATAGTATTCAGCTTGTCCCTCATAGAGTAACAAATATAAATGCATATGACACCTTCAAAGTTCATAAGAGTGACTAGATACAAATAGTTTAAAACAAGCAATATCAAGTTATGCATCAATCGACTAGTCTTGGGACAATGCACATAGAACTAAGAATGTCCACTATGCTCTCAAAGTAGGTGCATAAAGGTAGAAGGTGGAGACTCAATATAATGGTGGAAGAAAGGCCTTCATAGAAGAAAGCAGGGATTCAAGTCTCATAAAGAGCTTCCAAAAATTAAGGTACTTATAGCTTTCAGCTCTCATTGCCCCTATCATAAGCATCTTGAAGGTGATTAAGGTTAAAGTGACACAACTAAGAGGATATGCTTGACAAGTTATAAACCGAAATCTCATGCCCCTTACTTACGAAGACCAAACCTCATGCTACTCAACTTTAGTCACAAGTAAGCTCTTGTCATTGTAAGTACATATGTATCATAAAGAACCGCCAACAGGGTACCCCTTGCACATGATACAGGAGCTATCCCATAATCAAAATGACAAGGCAAGCAGACAATGAGCATCTCAGCAATCTTTTTATTTGCTATTTGCATAGGTTTTTATTGAGGATGCTTCATAGAGTGCTCATTATGGTGATGCTGCAAGTTTCCACCATGATTAGGCATGGCTTAGGATAGTGGCCCAGGCGTTTCTCTAACACACATACAAACTCCATGATCTTACAAGTTCCACTTTTATTTCACACCGCCGGGATCCATAAGCAAAAGAACATGATATCAACGGGGTACAAAGTACAGGTGCAATGTTGAAAGCGTTCCCCATGATACATGGTTCTGCTAATTTCAACTTATAAAGCGCAAGCATATACGCAACAAAGAAGGACCCAATGGTTCAAGCTTATTAAGGGCAAGTAAAGTAAAGTGTGCCATCAAGTTCGTGAGAGCTTTAATCACTAGTTTTCTCATAACAAGTTTAATTTGGAAGGTAAACAAAAGCATGAATATACTTGGAATAGCATAAGCTAGTAGGTAGGTATGGTGGACTCTTTGGAATTACTTGGTTTAAGGAGTTGGATGCATGAGTGGAACTCATACTTGGTTGTGGAGGCTAGTAAAAGACTGGGAGCGACAAACTAAGAGAGCAATAATGGCCATAATCATGCAGAGCGACAAAACATCATTGATCAAAGCATAAAGTGATACTACAAGTTGAAAACTAAAGGATCATAAAGGCTTATGGTTACTTTAGATAGTCATAACATGGTGTGAGCATGCGCCAAGTCAACCCAAATAAAGCATCAAAGGAGAAAACCACTATACTATGCTCTAATATGCTAAAACAACGCATGATTCTTCAAAGGCACATTAAGCAATCTCAATTGTTTATAACAAGTCATGCTACAGCAAATAATACTAAGCATAAAGCCAAAACAATATCAAGCATGGCATGACAAAGCATAGGCCACAGTCAAAAACAAACTCTCTTACCACTTAAGCATGAACTTTCCTACTCTTTTCCAAACCAAACCAAACTAAACTATTTGAACACCAATGTATGAAAGAGGGGTTCCAACCAATTTATTCAGAAAACTAAGCAAACAAAGAAAACGAAAAACCAAAATGAAAACGAAAAAGAAGACGCTCTAGGAACAACACAATTCTGCATGAAACAATAAAAATGAAGTGTTTGGAAGAAACCTGGGATTTTTATTGATGAAGAGGGGGATGCCTTGGGCATCCCCAAGCTTTGACGCTTGTCCTTCTTGGATATTTCTTGGGGTGACACGCGTGGCATCCCCAAGCTTGAGCTTTAGTCCATCCTTCATCTCATTACTCATTCCTTCCATACATCTGAAATTTTTCCTTCATACAAAACTTCACACAATCTTTATTAGCAACATTAGTGCACTCAAGATAATCGGTCTTTAGGTTCAGTTCTAACACCAATAAACTTCCATAGAACACTAGCTACTGTAGCACTTCCCTCAAAAGGCTCAATTCCCCAAAAGAACTCAAAAAGGAACCAACAAGAAGCAAATGCAGAAAATGGCAGAAATCTTTCAAAACAGAACAGCAGGTAAAGACGAAGTTTTTCAAAGACCTTCTGTTGCTCAAATCAAAAAGTGTTGAACTAACTAAAGTTAGATAACAACCTGGGGCAGAAGGACAAAAATTCACGCCTCAAAAATACGTTTAGAGATTTTACACGAATTTTTACGGTGAAGCACAGAAATCTGGTTTGGGAGAGCAACTTTCCCAATCATTACTTCTCTCTCATTAGAGGTTACTCTTGCACAAAAAGCAAATAAAAAGGATAAGGAGCGGTTATTACTGTAGTAATAACTTCCAAGACTCATCTAAAACTTTTGGGTTATCTCCCAATAAGTACTTTTCTTTAACGCCTTTAAGTTAGGCATGATAGTTTGAGAGGATGCTCACATAAGAAATATGAATTGAAGTAAAAGAGAGCATCAAGAAGAAAATTCCAAACACATTTAAGTCTAACCCACTTCCTATGCATATGAATCTGGTATGCAAATAAATTCGCAAATAACAAAGTGACAGGCATAGGAAGATAAAACAAGAGTAACTTCAAAACTTTCAGCACATAGAGAGGTGTTTCAATACCATGAAAACTTCTACAACCATATTTTCCTCTCTCATAATAATTTTCAGTAGCCTGATGAATAAACTCAACAATATAACTATCACATAAAGCATGCTTTTCATGATCTACAAACACATAATTTTTATCAAGCTCAAAAATTGTGGGATTAAAACCTTCAATCCCACTTTTAACAATTCTATAACACGATGACTGATCATTCAATATAGGTCCATCATCTAGAGCTTTATCATAAACAATTTCTAAGAAAAACTCTTTAGTACCATGCATCTCGAAGTTAGGCACAAATAAAGGATTATCACAGATAACATGAGCATAACATTCATCCTACTTTGGTAAGCATGGGGGACAATCAAATAATGTAAGGGGTAAAGAGTTACTCTCATTAGAAGGTAGGCATGGGTAGATAATCCATTCTTCCTCCTTTTGTTCATCACTCTCCTCCTCTTTTTCTCTAATGAGCTTTCAGGTTCATCAATTTCTTCTTCCATAGGATCCTGCAAGGCATTAGTATCTTCCATTTGTGGAAAGCATCTATTACTATATTCAAGAATATAACCATTTTCTTCCTTGTAATTATCAAAGAAAAATCTAAGTATATCATAAACCTCATATTTATAAGGTGAATCATCAATATTTTCAAGCAAACTAGCAAGTTCAAATGCACCCTTCCAAGCAATAAATTCCTCAATTTGTTCCACATCATAAAAGTCATAATTTCCTTTAACATAAGAAGATATGGTAACATTATCATTATACTCACATTGAAAAGGGAGGTGTTATACCTCTTACAGCAACAAGATTTATCAAAGTAATAAGTAACATTATAAGTAGAGCAGACGTTTCTAGCAATGGTATACAATTTATCAATTTGTTTCCATAAGTGTTTCCCTTTTTGTGACAAGCGATGTTCCTTATAATAATATTTTTGTTCTTCCGTGAACCCACCTTGCCAATAAGATTCAGTTTCAAAGAAACCAACCATTGACAATAAGCATGATAAAACAAGTCAATAACAGACCAACGAAAATAACAACTAGAGTAGGAACTATTTTTTTGTATTTTTGATAAAGAAACAAGCAAACAAGGCGGAAATAAACTAAGCTTGAACAATAGTGAATCCGAGTGAACTTGATAACTAAAGCTATGCTCCAAAGCGGCGCTTAAAATAGTCTTGATGACCCACAAGTATAGGGGGTGTATCGCAGTATTTTCGAGGGAAGTGAAACCCAATTTATTGAGTCGACACAAGGGGAGCCAAAGAATATTTATAAGCCGTAACAACTGAGTTGTCAATTCAGCTGCACTTGGAAACAATCTTGCTCACATCAGTTTATCAGTAGCAACAGTTTTGTAGTAGGAATAGTAAAGTAACAGCAGTAGTAAAGTAAAGACAACAGTAACAATAGCAGTAAACAGTAGGATTCAAGTGCGGTAGGCATAGGGATGGATGGACGGGTGTTGCATGGACAAGACAATTCACGTAGCAATCAGAACATAGGGCAATTGCAGATAAATAAGATAAAGCATCCAACTACTAGATAATCCTAGGAATGTGTTCCATAAATAGTCATACGTGCTCGCAATGAGAACTTGCACAACAATTTTTGTCCTGCCAGCCCGTTTGCAGCGGGCCTCAAGGGAACTACTGGCAATTAAGGTGCTCCTTTTAATAGAGCACTGGAGAAAAGCATTAACACTCCATGAACACATGTGATCCTCACATCAAAGCCATTTCCTCCGGTTATCCCGATTTCTGTCACTTCGGGGCCATTGGTTCTGGACAGCAACGTCTGTATACAACTTGTAGATAAGACCATAAACAATACTATCATAATGAATCAATAACATGTTCAGATATGAAATCATGTCACTCGGGCCCTAGTGACAAGCATTAAGCATAACAAGTCGCAACAAAGTCATAAAGCACTAATAAAAGATACTAGGCACCATGCCCTAACAATCTAATGCCATTACATGAACGATCTCATCCAATCCCTACCATCCCCATAGCCTACAACGGGGGATTACTCACTCATAGATGGGGGAAACATGGATGGTTGATGGAGAAGCGATGGTGATGATGATGGCGATGATCTCCTCCAATTATCTGTCCCGGCAGGGTGCCAGAACGGAGTTTTTGGTGCTGTTTCGTGGAATCTGGTGGTGGCGGTGGAGCGGAAATCCTTCTGGAAAAACGTCGAACCCCCCTGAGTTTTTAGGTCAGAAGGCATCTTATAGGCGAAGAGGGTGCACAGGGGGCGCTGCAGACCACCTGGCGTGGCCAGGCCCAGCCTTGGTGTGGTGGCTGGCCCCAGCCCCACTCCGTCTCATATTCTGGCTCCAGGAGTCTTCTGGTGAAATAGGATTTTTGGCTTTTGTCCCGTCCAATTCATAGAATATTCATTTTCTTACTTTCCTGGAACCAAAAAAGCAACAAAAACAGTGGCTCTTGTTAATAGGTTAGTCCAAGAAATCATATGAGAAGTACTCCAAAGTGTGGACAAAACACAAGAAAGTAGATAAAACTAAGCATGGAACATCAAAAATTATAGATACATTTGCAATGTATCAGTGGTTTCATACCACCAATGCGACAAAAGGCCTCCCTTATTCTCCGATGAATCTCACTCCAACGGGATCGATCCACACTTCCACTATCGGTGCACTTGTCGGTGGCAATTCGGAACCTCTCACAAGATTGGGGCACTTCTCCACAACTCAATTGGAGGCTCCCAACAAATAAGCTTGGGGAAAGCTCCACAACTTAATTGGAGGCCCCAAGTAATCCACAACCCTGCAACACAACTAAACCGTCTAGGGTTCCAAGAACCCAAGAGTAAAATGCTTCTCACCTTTCACCCAATCGAATCCTCACCGAGAACTCAAACCGATGCACCAATTGCAATGGCAAGAACACAAGAAGTGCTCAAGTCCTTCACTCCCAAATTCCACCAAAGCTACAAAAGATTATGGGGGAATAAGAGAGGAAGAACAATGGAGGAATTCCACAAAAGACTCCAAGATCTAGATCCCAAGTTGCTCCCCTCACTTAGAGAAGAGATTGATTGGTGGGATTTGATACGTTGTAAACATATCTATAATTTTTGATGTTCCATGCTTGTTTAGTATCTACTTTCTTATGTTTTGTCCGCCAACTTAGAAAAGTTGGGCCGCCAACTACCGAGAGGGTCCATTTCGATGCAAACTCGTCTCACCCCTACCAAATCCAAACATGCCGTGAAACTGCCCCGTGAAGTAGACGGTCGGGACCCTCATGTCGGTCATCTGTCCGTGACGTGGGCGCTAACGCGGCAACCTCTTAGGCAAATCGAGCAGCTAAGTGGATTGGATGCGTTGACCAATTTCACAAATCCATTCCCAGCTTTCCCCTAGCACCGGCGGTGTCGGAATCCGCCCTCCAGGCAGGACGATCCCTTTGGACATTTGACTTCCGGCGCCAAGTTGCTGCACCTAGTTGCTGCGCCCAGTCGCTGATCCCGAGCTCCAATGGCGCATGCCGTAGCCGCCATTGCGAGGCTCTAGCCTGCCTCCACTGCCGACGAGCCGAGCAACTCGGAGGATGGCAGATCCTACTATCAAGAAAGAAGAAGTTCTGTCTACAAGCGGGTGATCTACCCTTCTCTTTGCTATTCGCACTAGTTACAACTGCTAGCTGGCTACTGAACCTCAAATTGTTTGTTAGCCCAACGGTGACAAACATATTTTGTCCACGGTTTTCTGTCAAGTGGGATCTGCGCGGACCCCCCTTACCTGGTTACGGTAGTCCTCTATAGGTACGGCTCTAAGGGCAAGAGGTATGGACACCATTGTTTCATGATGGAAGAAGCGCTGCTTGAATCGCACTATATTTGGTATGGTTGCTGCTCTGCGTAATCATGTTGAATTATGGCCGAAGCAGACTGCAAAGTTCGGCTTCATGGATGAACGTGGCATCATGGTTCCTATAACGTGTGACAGTCAGCTAATTGGGTTGATGAAAAGGTGTGCTTCAACTGCCATGTTTGAGCTGAAATGTGATGTACTGGATGTGGAAGCTGCTGCAACTGGGAGTCGCCCTTCTATTCTTGGACAGGGTGGTTGCTCGAACCCAATTAGCTCCTGGTAAGCAAAGGTCTCTTGGGGTTCACATGTTTATGCTGAATTGTAATTTTTGTTTTATTTACTCTGTACATATTGGCCAGTTATGCAACAGTCTTGTTTCTTTGACAGGAAGCGCCGCAAGGTTAGAAACATGACTGTCGGGTCAGTCATTTTGCTGCCCGAAGAAATTAAAAACGAGTGGAAAGATGTCATTTTGTTGCCCGAAGGAATTTAAAACGAGTGGAAAGGTGATGCTGGACACAATTCTGGTGCCCATTGTCCCGGCGATGCAGAGTACGTGAAGCTAAGAAAATTGGCACCGAGGAAGAGGAAGAAGGCAGGAAATGAAGAAGCCATTGGACGTAAAGGCTTGGCACCCAGGCTGCGGAAGAAGGCTGCTGGCAATGAAGATGCATAGTAATGTGTTGAACTTGAACCTATATATGCAATTCTATTAAATTCTGATCGCTCTGTGTGTGGCATGTTGCTGGGCAAAACAAACTACCCACGTTCTCTAAGTAAAATGTACCGTGGCTTAGGGTTTGGAAACACCCGAGTCAGTAGTTGAATCCGAAATTGTGATTGTGCCACTGCTATCTAAAAACAAGGATCCACCGGTTCCACGATTGCTGAGGGGCAGGAGGTCTCCAAATACGACGGAATGTAAGTGGCACAGAAATAAATTATTTAAGCTGCCACGCTCCACGAAGCGACAACTTATTTCAGATGCTACACAACGACATGGCAACATAAACATTAATGTTCTCACCGATAATGCCCAGATGAAGAGTAAATCAATACCACTTTCTGGCCTAATCTTGAGCCCGTCTATCTCACCGCCTCTCTGCTCCTGCATCCCCTGCATCTAGCGAAGCTCCTGGATCTCCAGTAACCGGGTGTACGTGCTTCCACTTTATAAATTGTGGTTGTGCCATTTGCATACGGCACAATCCACGTAGATCACGTTTAAATAAACCACCAATGTCAGAATACACTAGTAGAAAATGTGTCTTTGGTCCATGGTCACGTTCCCAATCTAGGACAGAGATCTAAATCGAGGCGGAAATTGATCTGAATCACAAATTCTTCCACAAATTAATCGAGACAGAGATCTAAATCGAGGCATTTCATTACTTTAACCACAAATTCTTCTAAACAAAGGTGCGATTTCACATCGTACATTAATTCAACCACTAGTCAACAATTTCACTTCCGCTGCCACTGTCATTCGAGCCGCCGGCTTCCTCGTTGCTGTCAGACGGAACCTCCACGATGTCTGCATTGTTCGCGAGATGGAGCACCTCTTCGCGTCGAGCGGCGGCGATTACGGTGTACTTGGTCCGTCCAGCGACGGACCAGAACCTCTCCCGCCCTTCTCGGTTGGGGAGATCTCGGTGCACCATGCGCATGTCAACGATGCGGTTGCCAATCTTGGCCTTCCGCTCCTTCTTGAACAACGCCGGCCAGTATAGGCTGGCCGCCGCGTACCGAGGCAGCGCCCTCTTCCACGTGGGCATCTGGCGGCGGTGCGCTGTGATTTCGCTCTCCATCTCGGCTCGGCCTGGTAGCAGAGCCACCGGCACCCCCGCAAAGCTGATGCGCCATCCATGGGGCACCTTCGCGGCTGGCGGCGCGAGGATGACGAAGTTCGCGAACATCACCGCCTCGTACAAGTTCAGATCGGGCATCTCCATGGCGGCGCGATGGATATTGGAGAGGACGAGGGGATGGACGACGATGCGACGCGTTGTGGCGCCTCCTATTTGTACACGTGGATGATGAAGCGACGGTCATACAAAAGAAGTAATGCAGGGTCAGACAAAAGAAGTAATGCAGGGTCAGACAAAAGAAGTAATGCGGGGTCAGAGAAATTTTTTTCCTCCCTGGAATCCGGGACCAATAGTTCAGACCGCTAGGTCAACAAGTACAAATATTACAACTTAAAAAGGCACGGAGCTTAAGCTAAATAGAACTAGTTATCACACATCTCCTTGATCTTCCTAATCTTGGCCCGATGCGCATCTTCCTGCAAGAGCAAGGATCGAATTGTTTGCTCCTTCCTTTTAGCATCTTCCTTGCACAGCTTCAATTGTTTCTTTGCATTTTTCCTCATGCACTTGTTAATACTCGTAGTTGTGTACTACGGGACTTTGGCCTGGTGGAGATCATTCCTTGCTTGAGTCAGTTCTTGCTCTGCTTTAGCCTTCATGGCCAACGCCGCATCCCTCTCCTTCTCGACTTTGATAACCATGTCTTGCACCCACCTGAGATCTCTCTTATGCTTGGTCGTGTCAACTGGTTCCCATAGCTTCGTCTCAACACTGTCAAGAAGTGAGCTGAATACGGATTCTTTCAACTCGACAGTCATTTCCCATAGTTTGTCCAGCGTTTTCTGCATCGATTTGGTCCACTCTAGATCTACCCATTTGACAACACCGCAACTTCCGCCTTGCATCATTGCACGATGTCCTTGACACCATAGAAACCTCCTGCCTGCGTTTTGTCCTTTGAACGCTACAAATTTAGTGGGCACATATCCATGTTTACATACCAGAGGACTGTCTTCATCCTCTAAACCGTGATAGTCGGAGTCATACATCGTCTGGTTGGCCGAACACATCATACGTGCATGAGTAAACAGATTAGGTCTAGCTCAAAAAATAGATAACTGGCCACAGATGATAGAAATAGAGACGAGGCGACTCACATCGAAATCACCGTCCCTGTCGTCATGACGCGTTTCCTCGCCATCTCCCCTTGAACCCATGGGGAGAGGGGAGGGGGTGGCTGCCGGAGAGGGGATTGGGATGGAGGCGCCGTCGGCTTGCGGCTACGGCAGGATGGGAGTGAAGTGGGGAAAGTGGCTTCGAGGGTAAGAAAGAAAAGTACGGGGAGGAAGAGAAGTAATGGGGACGTTACACTAGGATGTGGCCCACTGAACTCGTGAGACGTGACACTCGCAACAGGGGAGCGCCCGGTATTGCCCGTTTTTCTAGAGCAAGCATGGCCAATCATGCCGCAGAACAGCCTACTCGCGAATCGCTCTCACGAAGACCATCGCAATCGTCCAAGCGCCCCAATCGAACGGTATGTAACAATCGTCAAGAAAAACAACTATGTTAGGGCGTGCCTTCTAGAAGACTCGGTCTAATGGCTACCCATGCAATGACACTGGTGTATCCATGTGTGGTTTGTGAAAAGAACAGACATGCAATCACACTAGGTGGATCCATATGTGGTTTATGGAAGTAACAGACATGCAATGACTCTAGCTATGATTCATGAAAAGAACAGACATGCAATGACACTGGTGGATCCATGCGCGGTTCATGGGAAGAACACACATGCAATGACACTGATAGATCCTTATGTGGTTCATGAAAAGAACAGACATGCAGTGACACCGGGTGTGGTTCATGAAAAGAACAGACATGCAATGACACTGGGTGTGGTTTATGAAAAGAACAGACATGCAATGACTCTAGTTATGGTTCATGAAAAGAACACACATGCAATGACACTGGGTCTGGTTCATGAAAAGAACAGACATGCAATGACACTGGTGGATCCTTATGTGTGGTTTGTTTAGAATAACACACTTGCAATGACACTAGTGGATCCTTATGTGGTTTGTTTAGAGGAATAGACATGCAATGACACCGGTGGATCCTTATGTGTGGTTCATGAGAAGAACTGACATCAGTGACACTGGTTGTGGTTCATGAAAAGAACAGACATGCACTGACACTGGGTGTGGTTCATGAAAAGAACAGACATGCAATGACAGTGGTGGATCCTTATATGATTCATGAAAAGAACAGACATGCAATGACACTAGTGGATCCTTATGTGGTTTGTTTAGAAGAACACACATGCAATGACACAGGGTGTGGTTCATGAAAAGAACTGATGCAATGACACTGGTGGATCCTTATGTGGTTTGTTTAGAGGAACATACATGCAATCACACCGGTGGATCCTTATGTGTGGTTCATGAGAAGAACATACATCCAATGACACTGGGTGGATCCATGTGTGGTTTATGGAAGTAACCGACATGCAATGACTCTAGCTACGGTTCATGAAAAGAACAGACATGCAATGACACCGGGTGTGGTTCATGAAAAGAACAGACAGGCAATGACACTAGTGGATATTTATGTTGTTTGTTTAGAAGAACACACATGCAATGACACTAGGTGTGCTTCATGAAAAGAACAGACGTGCAATGACACTGGTGGATCCACATGTGGTTTGTTTAGAGGAACATACATGCAATGACACCGGTGGATCCACGTGTGGTTCATGAGAAGAACAAACATCCAATGACACTGGGTGGATCCTTACGTGGTTCATGAAAAGAACTAACATGCAGTGACACTGGGTGTGCTTCATGAAAAGAACAGACATGCAATGACATCGGTGGATCCATGTGTGGTTTATGGAAGTAATAGACATTCAATGACTCTAGATGTGGTTAATGAAAAGAACACGCATGCAATGACACTAGGTGTGGTTCATGAAAAGAACTAACATGCAATGACACTGGTGGATCCTTATGTGGTTTGTTTAGAGGAACAAACATGCAATGACACCGGTGGATCCATGTGTGGTTCATGAGAACAACACCGGGTGTGGTTCATGAAAAGAACACACATGCAATGACACTGGTGAATCCTTATGTGGTTTGTTTAGAAGAACACACATGCAATCACACTGGGTGTGGTTCATGAAAAGAATAGACATGACATGACACCGGTGGATCCTTATGTGTGGTTCATGAGAAGAACTGACATGCAGTGACACTGGTGGATCCTTATGTGGTTTGTTTAGAGGAACATACATGCAATGACACCGGTGGATCCTTATGTGTGGTTCATGAGAAGAACACACATCCAATGACACTGGGTGTATCCATGTGTGGTTTATGGAAATAACCGACATGCAACGACTCTAGCTATGGTTCATGAAAAGAACAGACATGCAATGACACCGGGTGTGCTTCATAAAAAGAACAGACATGCAATGACACTGGTGGATCCTTATGTGGTTTGTTTAGAAGAACACACATGAAATGACACTGGGAGTGGTTCATGAAAAGAACATACATGCAATGACACTGGTGGATCCACGTGTGGTTTGTTTAGAGGAACAAACATGCAATGACACCTATGGATCCAAGTGTGGTTCATGAGAAGAACACACATCCAATGACACTGGGTGGATCCTTATGTGGTTCATGAAAAGAACTGACATGCGGTGACACTAGGTGTGGTTCATGAAAAGAACAAACATGCACTGGCACTAGGTGTGGTTCATGAAAAGAACAGACATGCAATGACACTGGTGGATCCTTATGTGGTTCATGAAAAGAACAGACATGCAATTACACTGGTGGATCCTTATGTGGTTCATGAAAAGAACAGACATGCAATGACACTGGTGGATCCTTATGTGGTTTGATGAAAAGAACAGACATGCAATGACACTGGTGGATCCTTATGTGGTTCGTGAAAAGAACAGACATGCAATGACACTGGTGGATCCTTATGTGGTTCATGAAAAGAACAGACATGCAATAACACTGGTGGATCCTTATGTGGTTTGATGAAAAGAACAGACATGCAATGACACTGGTGGATCCTTATGTGGTTCATGAAAAGAACTAACATGCAATGACACTGGGTGTGGTTCATGAAAAGAACATACATGCAATTACATCGGTGGATCCATGTGTGGTTCATGAGAAGAACACACATCCAATGACACTGGGTGGATCCATGTGTGGTTTATGGAAGTAACAGACATGCAATGACTCTAGCTATGGTTCATGAAAAGAACAGACATGCAATGACACCAAGTGCGGTTCATGAAAAGAACAAACATGCAATGACACTGGTGGATCCTTATGTGGTTTGTTTAGAAGAACACACATGCAATGATAGTAGCTATGGTTCTTGAAAAGAACAGACATGCAATGACACCGGTGGATCCTTATGTGGTTTGTTTAGAGGAACAGACATGCAATGACACTGGTGGATCCATGTGTGGTTCATGAGAAGAACACACATGCAATGGCACTGGTAGATCCTTATGTGGTTTGTTTAGAGGAACAGACATGCAATAACACCAGTGGATCCTCGTGTGGTTCATGAGAAGAACACACATCCAATGACACTGGGTGGATCCTTATGTGGTTCATGAAAATAACTGACATGCAGTGACACTGGTAGATCCTTTTGTGGTTCATGAAAAGAACAAACATGCAATGACACCGGTGGATCCACGTGTGGTTCATGAGAAGAACACACATCCAATGACACTAGGTCGATCCTTATGTGGTTCATGAAAAGAACTGACATGCAGTGACACTGGTAGATCCTTGTGTGGTTCATGAAAAGAACAGACATGCAATGACACTGGTGGATCCTTATGTGGTTTGTTTACAAGAACACACATGCAATGACACTGGGTGTGGTTCATGAAAAGAACAGACATGCAATGACACCGGTGGATCCTTATGTGGTTTGTTTAGAGGAATAGACATGCAATGACACCGGTAGATCCATGTGTGCTTCATGAGAAGAACACACATCCAATGACACTAGGTGGATCCTTATGTGGTTCATGAAAATAACTAACATGCAGTGACACTGGGTGTGGTTCATGAAAAGAACATACATGCAATTACATCGGTGGATCCATGTGTGGTTCATGAGAAGAACACACATCCAATGACACTGGGTGGATCCATGTGTGGTTTATGGAAGTAACCGACATGCAATCATTCTAGCTATGGTTCATGAAAAGAACAGACATGCAATGACACCGAGTGTGGTTCATGAAAAGAACAAACATGCAATGACACTGGTGGATCCTTATGTGGTTTTTTTAGAAGAACACACATGCAATGACAGTAGCTATGGTTCATGAAAATAACAGACATGCAATGACACTAGTGGATCCTTATGTGGTTTGTTTAGAGGAACAGACATGCAATGACACTGGTGGATCCATGTGTGGTTCATGAGAAGAACACACATGCAATGGCACTGGTAGATCCTTATGTGGTTTGTTTAGAGGAACAGACATGCAATAACACCGGTGGATCCTCGTGTGGTTCATGAGAAGAACACACATCCAATGGCACTGGGTGGATCCTTATGTGGTTCATGAAAATAACTGACATGCAGTGACACTGGTAGATCCTTTTGTGGTTCATGAAAAGAACAGACATGCAATTACACTGGTGGATCCTTATGTGGTTCATGAAAAGAACAAACATGCAATGACACTGGTGGATCCTTATGTGGTTTGATGAAAAGAACAGACATGCAATGACACCGGGTGCGGTTCATGAAAAGAACAGACATGTAATGACACTGGTGGATCCTTATGTGGTTTGTTTAGAGGAACAGACATGCAATGACACCGGTGGATCCATGTGTGGTTCATGAGAAGAACACACATCCAATGAAACTAGGTGGATCCTTATGTGGTTCATGAAAAGAACTGAAATGCAGTGACACTGGTAGATCCTTGTGTGGTTCATGAAAAGAATAGACATGCAATGACACTGGTGGATCCTTATAAGGTTTGTTTAGAAGAACGCACATGCAATGACACTAGGTGTGGCTCATGAAAAGAACAAACATGCAAAGACATTGGTGGATCCTTATGTGGTTTGTTTAGAGGAACAGACATGCAATGACACCGGTAGATCCACGTGTGGTTCATGAGAAGAACACACATCCAATGACACTGGTTGGATCCTTATGTGGTTCATGAAAAGAACTGACATGCAGTGACACTGGGTGTGGTTCATGAAAAGAACATACATGCAATGACATCGGTGGATCCATTTGTGTTTCATGAGAAGAACACACATCCATTGACACTGGGTGGCTCCATGTGTGGTTTATGGAATTAACAGACATTCAATGACTCTAGCTGTGGTTCATGAAAAGAACACACATGCAATGACACTGGGTGTGGTTCCTGAAAAGAACATATATGCAATGACTCTGGTGGATCCTTATGTGGTTTGTTTAGAGGAACAAACATGCAATGACACCGATGCATCCATGTGTGGTTCATGAGAACAACACCTGGTGTGGTTCATGAAAAGAACAGACATGCAATGACACTGGTGGATCCTTATGTGGTTTGTTTGGAAGAACACACATGCAATCACACTGGGTGTGGTTCATGAAAAGAACAGACATGCAATGACACCGGTGGATCCTTATGTGTGGCTCATGAGAAGAACTGACATGCAGTGACACTGGGTGTGGTTCATGAAAAGAACAAACATGCACTGACACTGGGTGTGGTTCATGAAACTAACAGACATGCAATGACACTGGTGGATCCTTATGTGGTTTGTTTAGAAGAACACAGATGCAATGACACTGGGTGTGGTTCATGAAAATAACATACATGCAATGACACTGGTGGATCCACATGTGGTTTGTTTAGAGGAACAGACATGCAATGACACCGGTGGATCCATGTGTGGTTCATGAGAAGAACACACATCCAATGACACTGGTGGATCCTTATGTGGTTTGTTTAGAAGAACACACATGCAATGACACTAGCTATGGTTCATGAAAAGAACATACATGCAATGACACTGGTGGATCCTTATGTGGTTTGTTTAGAGGAACATACATGCAATGACACCGGTGGATCCATGTGTGGTTCATGAGAAGAACACACCTGCAATGGCACTGGTAGATCCTTATGTGGTTTGTTTAGAGGAATAGACATGCAATGACACCGGTGAATCCTTATGTGTTCTTTCTAGAGGAACACACATGCAATGACACCGGGTGAGGTTCATGAATAGAACAGACATGCAATGACTTATGTGGTTTGTTTAGAAGAACACACATGCAATGACACTAGGTATGGTTCATGAAAAGAATAGACAGGCAATGACACTGGTGGATCCCTATGTGGGTTGTTTAGAAGAACACACATGCAATGACACTGGGTGTGGTTCATGAAAAGAACAGACACGCAATGACAGTGGTGGATCCTTATGTGGTTAATGAAAAGAACACACATGCAACGACACTGGTGGATCATTATGTGGTTTGTTTAGAGGAACATACATGCAATGACACCGGTGGATCCACGTGTGGTTCATGAGAAGAACACACATCCAATGACACTGGGTGGATCCTTATGTGGTTCATGAAAAGAACAGACTTGCAGTGACACTGGTAGATCCTTGTGTGGTTCATGAAAAGAACAGACAAGCAATGACACTGGTGGATCCTTATGTGGTTTGTTTAGAAGAACACACATGCAATGACACTGGGTGTGGTTCATGAAAAGAACAGACATGCAATGACACTGGTGGATCCTTATGTGGTTCATGAAAAGAACTGACATGCAATGACACTGGTAGATCCATGTGTGGTTCATGAGAAGAACACACATGTAATGACACCGGTGGATCCACATGTGGTTTGTTTAGAAGAACACACATGCAATGACACTGGTAGATCCTTATGTGGTTCATGAAAAGAACTGACATGAAGTGACACTGGGTGTGGTTCATGAAAAGAACAGACATGCAATGACACTGGATGTGGTTCATGAAAAGAACAGACATGCAATGACACTGGTGGATCCTTATGTGGTTCATGAAAAGAATAGACATGCAATGAGACTGGTGGATCCTTATGTGGTTCATGAAAAGGACAAACATGCAATGATACTGGTGGATCCTTATGTGGTTTGTTTAGAAGAACACACATGCAATGACACTGGGTGTGGTTAATGAAAAGAACAGACATGCAATGACACTGGTAGATCCTTATGTGGTTCATGAAAAGAACAAACTTGAAGTGACATAGGGTGTGGTTCATGAAAAGAACAGACATGCAATGACACTGGGTGTGGTTTATGAAAAGAACAGACATGCAATGACTCTAGCTATGGTTCATGAAAAGAACACACATGCAATGACACTGAGTGTGGTTTATGAAAAGAACAGACATGCAATGACACTGGTGGATCCTTATGTGTGGTTCATGAAAAGAACAGACATGCAATGACACTAGTGGATCCTTATGTGGTTTGTTTAGAAGAAAACACATGCAATGACACTAGTAGATCCCTATGTGGTTTGTTTAGAAGGACACACATACAATGACACTGGGTGTGGTTCATGAAAAGAACAGACACGCAATGACACCGGTGGATCCTTATGTGGTTTGTTTAAAGGAACAGACATGCAATGACACCGGTGGATCCACGTGTGGTTCATGAGAAGAAAACACATTCAATGACACTTGTAGATCCTTATGTGGTTCATGAAAAGAACTGACATGCAGTGACACTGGGTGTGGTTCATGAAAAGAACTAACATGCAGTGACACTGGGTGTGGTTCATGAAAAGAACAGACATGCAATGACACTGGATGTGGTTCATGAAAAGAACAGACATGCAATGACACTGGTGGATCCTTATGTGGTTCATGAAAAGAATAGACATGCTATGACACTGGTGGATCCTTATGTGGTTCATGAAAAGAACAGACATGCAATGATACTGGTGGATCCTTATGTGGTTTGTTTAGAAGAACACACATGCAATGACACTAGGTGTGGTTAATGAAAAGAACAGACATGCAATGACACTGGTAGATCCTTATGTGGTTCATGAAAAGAACATACTTGAAGTGACACCGGGTGTGGTTCATGAAAAGAACAGACATGCAATGATACTGGGTGTGGTTCATGAAAAGAACAGACATGCAATGACTCTAGCTATGGTTCATGAAAAGAACATACATGCAATGACACTGAGTGTGGTTCATGAAAAGAACATACATGCAATGACACTGGTGGATCCTTATGTGTGGTTCATGAAAAGAACAGACATGCAATGACACTAGTGGATCCTTATGTGGTTTGTTTAGAAGAAAACACATGTAATGACACTGGTAGATCCCTATGTGGTTTGTTTAGAAGAACACACATACAATGACACTGGGTGTGGTTCATGAAAAGAATAGACACGCAATGACACCGGTGGATCCTTATGTGGTTTGTTTAAAGGAACAGATATGCAATGACACCGGTGGATCCACGTGTGGTTCATGAGAAGAACACAAATTCAATGACACTTGTAGATCCTTATGTGGTTCATGAAAAGAACTGACATGCAGTAACACTGGGTGTGGTTCATGAAAAGAACTGACATGCAGTGACACTGGGTGTGGTTCATGAAAAGAACATACATGCAATGACACTAGATGTGGTCCATGAAAAGAACAGACATGCAATGACACTGGTGGATCCTTATGTGGTTCATGAAAAGAATAGACATGCAATGACACTGGTGGATCCTTATGTGGTTCATGACAAGAACAAACATGCAATGATACTGGTGGATCCTTATGTGGTTTGTTTAGAAGAACACACATGCAATGACACTGGGTGTGGTTAATGAAAAGAACAGACATGCAATGACACTGGTAGATCCTTATGTGGTTCATGAAAAGAACAGACTTGAAGTGACACCGGGTGTGGTTCATGAAAAGAACAGACATGCAATGACACTGGGTGTGGTTCATGAAAAGAACATACATGCAATGACTCTAGCTATGGTTCATGAAAAGAACACACATGCAATGACACTGAGTGTGGTTTATGAAAAGAACAGACATGCAATGACATTGGTGGATCCTTATGTGTGGTTCATGAAAAGAACAAACATGCAATGACACTAGTGGATCCTTATGTGGTTTGTTTAGAAGAAAACACATGCAATGACACTCGTAGATCCCTATGTGGTTTGTTTAGAAGGACACACATACAATGACACTGGGTGTGGTTCATGAAAAGAACAGACACGCAATGACACCGGTGGATCCTTATGTGGTTTGTTTAAAGGAACAGACATGCAATGACACCGGTGGATCCACGTGTGGTTCATGAGAAGAACACACATTCAATGACACTTGTAGATCCTTATGTGGTTCATGAAAAGAACTGACATGCAGTGACACTGGGTGTGGTTCATGAAAAGAACTAACATGCAGTGACACTGGGTGTGGTTCATGAAAAGTATAGACATGCAATGACACTGGATGTGGTTCATGAAAAGAACAGACATGCAATGACACTGGTGGATCCTTATGTGGTTCATGAAAAGAATAGACATGCTATGACACTGGTGGATCCTTATGTGGTTCATGAAAAGAACAGACATGCAATGATACTGGTGGATCCTTATGTGGTTTGTTTAGAAGAACACACATGCAATGACACTGGGTGTGGTTAATGAAAAGAACAGACATGCAATGACACTGGTAGATCCTTATGTGGTTCATGAAAAGAACATACTTGAAGTGACACCGGGTGTGGTTCATGAAAAGAACAGACATGCAATGATACTGGGTGTGGTTCATGAAAAGAACAGACATGCAATGACTCTAGCTATGGTTCATGAAAAGAACATACATGCAATGACACTGAGTGTGGTTCATGAAAAGAACATACATGCAATGACACTGGTGGATCCTTATGTGTGGTTCATGAAAAGAACAGACATGCAATGACACTAGTGGATCCTTATGTGGTTTGTTTAGAAGAAAACACATGTAATGACACTGGTAGATCCCTATGTGGTTTGTTTAGAAGAACATACATACAATGACACTGGGTGTGGTTCATGAAAAGAACACACACGCAATGACACCGGTGGATCCTTATGTGGTTTGTTTAAAGGAACAGACATGCAATGACACCGGTGGATCCACGTGTGGTTCATGAGAAGAACACACATTCAATGACACTTGTAGATCCTTATGTGGTTCATGAAAAGAAACACATGCAAAGGACACCGGTGTGGTTCATGAAAAGAACTGACATGCAGTGACACTGGGTGTGGTTCATGAAAAGAACATACATGCAATGACACTAGATGTGGTCCATGAAAAGAACAGACATGCAATGACACTGGTGGATCCTTATGTGGTTCATGAAAAGAATAGACATGCAATGACACTGGTGGATCCTTATGTGGTTCATGACAAGAACACACATGCAATGACACTGGTGGATCCTTATGTGGTTCATGACAAGAACAAACATGCAATGATACTGGTGGATCCTTATGTGGTTTGTTTAGAAGAACACACATGCAATGACACTGGGTGTGGTTAATGAAAAGAACAGACATGCAATGACACTGGTAGATCCTTATGTGGTTCATGAAAAGAACAGACTTGAAGTGACACCGGGTGTGGTTCATGAAAAGAACAGACATGCAATGACACTGGGTGTGGTTCATGAAAAGAACATACATGCAATGACTCTAGCTATGGTTCATGAAAAGAACACACATGCAATGACACTGAGTGTGGTTCATGAAAAGAACAGACATGCAATGACACTGGTGGATTCTTATGTGTGGTTCATGAAAAGAACAGACATGCAATGACACTAGTGGATCCTTATGTGTTTTTTTAGAAGAAAACACATGCAATGACACTGGTAGATCCCTATGTGGTTTGTTTAGAAGAACACACATACAATGAAACTGGGTGTGGTTCATGAAAAGAACAGACACGCAATGACACCGGTGGATCCTTATGTGGTTTGTTTAAAGGAACAGACATGCAATGACACCGGTGGATCCACGTGTGGTTCATGAGAAGAACACACATTCAATGACACTTGTAGATCCTTATGTGGTTCATGAAAAGAACTGGCATGCAGTGACACTGGGTGTGGTTCATGAAAAGAACAAACATGCTATGACATTGGGTGTGGTTCATGAAAAGAACAGACATGCAATGGCACTGGTGGATCCTTATGTGGTTCATGAAAAGAACAGACATGCAATGACACTGGTGGATCCTTATGTGGTTCATGAAAAGAACAGACATGTAATGAAACTGGTGGATCCTTATGTGGTTTGTTTAGAAGAACTCACATGCAATGGCACTGGGTGTGGTTAATGAAAAGAACAGACATGCAATGACACTGGTAGATCCTTATGTGGTTCATGAAAAGAACAGACATGAAGTGACACCGGGTGTGGTTCATGAAAAGAACAGACATGCAATGACACCTGTGGTCTATGAAAAGGAACAGACATGCAATGACTCTAGCTGTGGTTCATGAAAAGAACACACATGCAATGACACTGGGTGTGGTTCATGAAAAGAACAAACATGAAATGACACTGCTGGATCCTTATGTGTGGTTCATGAAAAGAACAGACATGCAATGACACTAGTGGATCCTTATGTGGTTTGTTTAGAAGAACACACATGCAATGACACTGGTAGATCCCTATGTGGTTTGTTTAAAAGAACACACATGCAATGACACTTGGTGTGCTTCATGAAAAGAACAGACACGTATTGACACCGATGGATCCTTATGTGGTTCGTTTAGAGGAACAGACATGCAAAGACATCGGTGGATCCACGTGTCTTTCATGAGAAGAACACAGATCCAATGACACTGGTAGATCCCTATGTGGTTCATGAAAAGAACTGACATGCAGTGACACTAGCTGTGGTTCATGAAAGGAACTGACATGCAGTGACACTGGGTGTGGTTCATGAAAAGAACAGACATGCACTGATACTGGGTGTGGTTCATGAAAAGAACAGACATGCAATGATACTGGTGGATCCTTATGTGGTTCATGAAAAGAACAGACATGCAATCACACTGGTGGATCCTTATGTGGTTTGTTTAGAGGAGCATACATGCAATGACACCGGTGGATCCTCGTGTGGTTCATGAGAAGAACACACATCCAATGACACTGGGTGGATCCTTATGTGGTTCATGAAAATAACTAACATGTAGTGACACTAGTAGATCCTTGTGTGGTTCATGAAAAGAACATAGATGCAATGACACCGGGGGATCCTTATGTGGTTTGTTTAAAGGAACAGACATGCAATGACACCGGTGGATCCACGTGTGGTTCATGAGAAGAACACACATCCAATGACACTTGTAGATCCTTATGTGGTTCATGAAAAGAACTGACATGCAGTGACACTGGGTGTGGTTCATGAAAAGAACTGACATGCTGTGACACTGGGTGTGGTTCATGAAAATAACAGACATGCACTAACACTGGGTGTGGTTCATGAAAAGAATAGACATGCAATGATACTGGTGGATCCTTATGTGGTTCATGAAAAGAACAGACATGCAATGACACTAGTGGATCCTTATGAGGTTTGTTTTGAGGAACATACATGCAATGACACCGGTGGATCCTCGTGTGGTTCATGAGAAGAACACACATCCAATGACACTGGGTGGATCCTTATGTGGTTCATGAAAATAACTAACATGAAGTGACACTAGTAGATCCTTGTGTGGTTCATGAAAAGAACAGACATGCAATGACACTGGTGGATCCTTATGTGGTTTGTTTAGAAGAACACACATGCAATGACACTGGTGTGGTCCATGAAAAGAACAGACATGCAATGACACTGGTGGATCCTTATGTGGTTCATGAAAAGAACTGAGATGCAATGACACCGGTAGATCCACATGTGGTTCATGAGAAGAACACACATCCAATGACACTTGGTGGATCCTCATGTGGTTTGTTTAGAAGAACACACATGCAATGACACTGGTAGATCCTTATGTGGTTCACGAAAAGAACTAACATGCAGTGACAGTGGGTGTGGTTCATGAAAAGAACAAATATGCAATGACACTGGTGTGGTTCATGAAAAGAACAAACATGCAATGACACTGGTGGATCCTTATGTGGTTTGTTTAGAGGAACAAACATGCAATAACACTGGTAGATCCATGTGTGGTTCATGAGAAGAACACACATCCAATGACACTAGTAGATACTTATGTGGTTTGTTTAGAGGAACAAACATGCAATGACACCGGTGGATCCTTATGTGGTCTGTCTAGAGGAACAGACATGCAATGACACCGGGTGCGGTTCATGAAAAGAACAAACATGCAATGACACTGGTGGATCCTTATGTGGTTTGTTTGGAAGAACACACATGCAATGACACTAGGTGTGGTTCATGAAAAGAACAGACATGCAATGACACTGGTGGATCCTTATGTGGTTCATGAAAAGAACTGACATGCAATGACACCGGTAGATCCATGTGTGGTTCATGAGAAGAACACCCATGCAATGACACCGGTGGATCCACATGTGGTTTGTTTAGAAGAACACACATGCAATGACACTGGTAGATCCTTACGTGGTTCATGAAAAGAACTGACATGCAGTGACACTGGGTGTGGTTCATGAAAAGAACAGACATGCAATGACATTGGGTGTGGTTCATGAAAAGAATAGACATGCAATGACACTGGTGGATCCTTATGTGGTTCATGAAAAGAACAGACATGCAATGACACTGGTGGATCCTTATGTGGTTCATGAAAAGAACAGACATGCAATGACACTGGTGGATCCTTATGTGGTTTGTTTAGAAGAACACACATCCAATGACACTGGGTGTGGTTAATGAAAAGAACAGACATGCAATGACACTGGTAGATCCTTTTGTGGTTCATGAAAAGAACAGACATAAAGTGACACCGGGTGTGGTTCATGAAAAGAACAGACATGGAATGACACTGGGTTTGGTTCATGAAAAGAACAGACATGCAATGACTCTAGCTGTGGTTCATGAAAAGAACACACATGCAATGGCACTGGGTGTGGTTCATGAAAAGAACAAACATGCAATGACACTGCTGGATCCTTATGTGTGGTTCATGAAAAGAACAAACATGCAATGACACTAGTGGATCCTTATGTGGTTTGTTTAGAAGAACACACATGCAATGACACTGGTAGATCCCTATGTGGTTTGTTTAGAAGAACACACATGCAATGACACTGGGTGTGGTTCATGAAAAGAACAGACACGCAATGACACCGATGGATCCTTATGTGGTTTGTTTAGAGGAACATACATGCAATGACACCGGTGGATCCACGTGTGTTTCATGAGAAGAACACACATCCAATGACACTGGTAGATCCTTATGTGGTTCAAGAAAAGAACTGACATGCAGTGACACTAGGTGTGGTTCATGAAAAGAACTGACATGCAGTGACACTCGGTGTGGTTCATGAAAAGAACAGACATGCAATGACACTAGTGGATCCTTATGAGGTTTGTTTTGAGGAACATACATGCAATGACACATGTGGATCCTTGTGTGGTTCATGAGAAGAACACACATCCAATGACACTGGGTGGATCCTTATGTGGTTCATGAAAATAACTAACATGCAGTGACACTAGTAGATCCTTGTGTGGTTCATGAAAAGAACAGACATGCAATGACACTGGTGGATCCTTATGTGGTTTGTTTAGAAGAACACACATGCAATGAAACTTGTGTGGTCCATGAAAAGAACAGACATGCAATGACACTGGTGGATCCTTATGTGGTTCATGAAAAGAACTGAGATGCAATAACACTGGTAGATCCACGTGTGGTTCATGAGAAGAACACACATCCAATGACACTTGGTGGATCCTCATGTGGTTTGTTTAGAAGAACACACATGCAATAACACTGGTAGATCCTTATGTGGTTCATGAAAAGAACTAACATGCAGTGACAGTGGGTGTGGTTCATGAAAAGAACAGACATGCAATGACACTGGTGTGGTTCATGAAAAGAACAGACATGCAATGACACTGGTGGATCCTTATGTGGTTTGTTTAGAGGAACAAATATGCAATGACACTGGTAGATCCATGTGTGGTTCATGAGAAGAACACACATCCAATGACACTAGTAGATACTTATGTGGTTTGTTTAGAGGAACAAACATGCAATGACACCGGTGGATCCTTATGTGGTCTGTCTAGAGGAACACACATGCAATGACACCAGGTGCGGTTCATGAAAAGAACAGACATGCAATGACACTGGTGGATCCTTATGTGGTTTGTTCAGAAGAACACACATCCAATGACACTGGGTGTGGTTAATGAAAAGAACAGACATGCAATGACACTGGTAGATCCTTTTGTGGTTCATGAAAAGAACAGACATAAAGTGACACCGGGTGTGGTTCATGAAAAGAACAGACATGGAATGACATTGGGTGTGGTTCATGAAAAGAACAGACATGCAATGACTCTAGCTGTGGTTCATGAAAAGAACACACATGCAATGACACTGGGTGTGGTTCATGAAAAGAACAAACATGCAATAACACTGCTGGATCCTTATGTGTGGTTCATGAAAAGAACAAACATGCAATGACACTAGTGGATCCTTATGTGGTTTGTTTAGAAGAACACACATGCAATGACACTGGTAGATCCCTATGTGGTTTGTTTAGAAGAACACACATGCAATGACACTGGGTGTGGTTCATGAAAAGAACAGACACGCAATGACACCGATGGATCCTTATGTGGTTTGTTTAGAGGAACATACATGCAATGACACCGGTGGATCCACGTGTGTTTCATGAGAAGAACACACATCCAATGACACTGGTAGATCCTTATGTGGTTCATGAAAAGAACTGACATGCAGTGACACTAGGTGTGGTTCATGAAAAGAACTGACATGCAGTGACACTCGGTGTGGTTCATGAAAAGAACAGACATGCAATGACACTGGTGGATCCTTATGAGGTTTGTTTAGAGGAACAGACGTGCAATGACACCGGTGGATCCTCGTTTGGTTCATGAGAAGAACATACATCCAATGACACTGGTGGATCCTTATGTGGTTCATGAAAATAACTGACATGCAATGACACCGGTAGATCCAAGTGTGGTTCATGAGAAGAACACACATCCAATGACACTTGGTGGATCCTTATGTGGTTTGCTTAGAAGTACACACATGCAATGACACTGGTAGATCCTTATGTGGTTCATGAAAAGAACTAACATGCAGTGACAGTGGGTGTGGTTCATGAAAAGAACAGACATGCAATGACACTGGTGTGGTTCATGAAAAGAACAGACATGCAATGACACTGGTGGATCCTTATGTGGTTTGTTTAGAGGAACAAACATGCAATGACACTGGTAGATCCATGTGTGGTTCATGAGAAGAACACACATCCAATGACACTAGTAGATCCTTATGTGGTTTGTTTAGAGGAACAGACATGCAATGACACCGGTGGATCCTTATGTGGTCTGTCTAGAGGAACACACATGCAATGGCACTGGGTGCGGTTCATGAAAAGAACAGACATGCAATGACACTGGTGGATCCTTATGTGGTTTGTTTAGAAGAACACACATGCAATGACACTGGGTGTGGTTCATGAAAAGAACAGACATGCAATGACACTGGTGGATCCTTATGTGGTTCATGAAAAGAACTGACATGCAATGACACCGGTAGATCCACGTGTGGTTCATGAGAAGAACACACATGCAATGACACCGGTGTATCCACATATGGTTTGTTTAGAAGAACACACATGCAATGACACTGGTAGATCCTTATGTGGTTCATGAAAAGAACTGACATGCAGTGACACTGGGTGTGGTTCATGAAAAGAACAAACATGCAATGACATTGGGTGTGGTTCATGAAAAGAATAGACATGCAATGACACTGGTGGATCCTTATGTGGTTCATGAAAAGAACAGACATGCAATGACACTGGTGGATACTTATGTGGTTCATGAAAAGAACAGACATGTAATGACACTGGTGGATCCTTATGTGGTTTGTTTCGAAGAACTCACATGCAATGGCACTGGGTGTGGTTAATGAAAATAACAGACATGCAATGACACTGGTAGATCCTTATGTGGTTCATGAAAAGAACAGACATGAAGTGACCCGGGTGTGGTTCATGAAAAGAACAGACATGCAATGCCACTGGGTGTGGTTCATGAAAAGAACAGACATGCAATGACTCTAGCTGTGGTTCATGAAAAGAACACACATGCAGTGACACTGGGTGTGGTTCATGAAAAGAACAAACATGAAATGACACTGCTGGATCCTTATGTGTGGTTCATGAAAAGAACAGACATGCAATGACACTAGTGGATCCTTATGTGGTTTGTTTAGAAGAACACACATGCAATGACACTGGTAGATCCCTATGTGGTTTGTTTAGAAGAACACACATGCAATGACACTTGGTGTGGTTCATGAAAAGAACAGACACGCATTGACACCGATGGATCCTTATGTGGTTCGTTTAGAGGAATAGACATGCAAAGACACCGGTGGATCCACGTGTGTTTCATGAGAAGAACACACATCCAATGACACTGGTAGATCCTTATGTGGTTCATGAAAAGAACTGACATGCAGTGACACTAGCTGTGGTTCATGAAAGGAACTGACATGCAGTGACACTGGGTGTGATTCATGAAAAGAACAGACATGCAATGACACTAGTGGATCCTTATGTGGTTCATGAAAAGAACAGACAAGCAATGACACTGGTGGATCCTTATGTGGTTTGTTTAGAGGAACAGACATGCAATAACACCGGTGGATCCTCGTGTGGTTCATGAGAAGAACACACATCCACTGACACTGGGTGGATCCTTATGTGGTTCATGAAAATAACTGACATGCAGTGACACTAGTAGATACTTTTGTGGTTCATGAAAAGAACAGACATGCAATGACACTGGTGGATCCTTATGTGGTTTGTTTAGAAGAACACACATGCAGTGACACTGGTGTGGTTCATGAAAAGAATAGACATGCAATGCCACTGGTGGATCCTTATGTGGTTCATGAAAATAACTGACATGCAATCACACCGGTAGATCCACGTGTGGTTCATGAGAAGAACACACATCCAATGACACTGGGTGGATCCTTATGTGGTTTGTTTAGAAGAACATACATGCAATGCCACTGGTAGATCCTTATGTGGTTCATGAAAAGAACTGACATGCAGTGACACTGGGTGTGGTTCATGAAAAGAATAGACATGCAATGACACTGGGTGTGGTTGATGAAAAGAACAGACATGCAATGACACTGGTGGATCATTATGGGGTTCGTTTAGAGGAACAAACATGCAATGACACTGGAGATCCATGTGTGGTTCATGAGAAGAACACACATCCAATGACACTAGTGGATCCTTATGTGGTTTGTTTAGAGGAACACACATGCAATGACACGTGTGTTTCCTTATGTGGTCTGTCTAGAGGAACACACATGCAATGACACCGGGTGCGGTTCATGAAAAGAACAGACATGCAATGACACTGGTGGATCCTTATGTGGTTTGTTTAGAAGAACACACATGCAATGACACTGGGTGTGGTTCATCAAAAGAACAGACATGCAATGACACTGGTGGATCCTTATGTGGTTCATGAAAAGAACAGACATGTAATGACACTGGTGGATCCTTATGTGGTTTGTTTAGAAGAACACACATGCAATGACACTGGGTGTGGTTAATGAAAAGAACAGACATGCAATGACACTGGTAGATCCTTATGTGGTTCATGAAAAGAACAGACATGAAGTGACACCGGGTGTGGTTCATGAAAAGAACAGACATGCAATGACACTGGGTGTGGTTCATGAAAAGAACAGACATGCAATGACTCTAGCTGTGGTTCATGAAAAGAACACACGTGCAAGACACTGGGTGTGGTTCATGAAAAGAACAAACATGCAATGACACTGCTGGATCCTTATGTGTGGTTCATGAAAAGAACAGACATGCAATGACACTAGTGGATCCTTATGTGGTTTGTTTAGAAGAACACACATGCAATGACACTGGTAGATCCCTATGTGGTTTGTTTAGAAGAACACACATGCAATGACACTAGGTGTGGTTCATGAAAAGAACAGACATGCAATGACACCGGTGGATCCTTATGTGGTTTGTTTAGAGGAACATACATGCAATGACACCGGTGGATCCACGTGTGGTTCATGAGAAGAACACACATCCAATGACACTGGTAGATCCTTATGTGGTTCATGAAAAGAACTGACATGCAGTGACACTGGGTGTGGTTCATGAAAAGACCTGACATGCAGTGACACTGGGTGTGCTTCATGAAAAGAACAGACATGCAATGACACTGGGCGTGGTTCATGAAAAGAACATACATGCAATGACACTGGTGGATCCTTATGTGGTTCATGAAAAGAACAGACATGTAATGACACTGATGGATCCTTATGTGGTTTGTTTAGAGGAACATACATGCAATGACACCGGTGGATCCACGTGTGGTTCATGAGAAGAACACACATCCAATGACACTGGGTGGATCCTTATGTGGTTTGTTTAGAGGAACATACATGCAATGACACCGGTGGATCCTTATGTGGCCTGTCTAGAGGAACACACATGCAATGACACCGGGTCTAGTGGATCTATCTTGGCGTAATTTGATGTATTCCACGATGTATTTCATTGTAAAGACACTTTCCATTTTTATACTACTCAGTTTTGCCCTTGGTTTTATGTGGTACTACTTAGTTTTTCCCCCCTCTCTCTCTATCTTTCGTTGAAGCCCAAACCTATGCTGACCCTGTCTGCTACTTCCTGATTGGTTGTCATAGTTGTCACGCCGATCGTGTGCACCAACCGTTGATTCTGTGCGATCCAACGATGATCGTTGCACACGTCGTGCCCTTCACAGTACAACGTGAGACAGCACGGACGTCTCCCTCTGCGAGACTTCTAGAGGAAGGAACACGATGCCGTCCATGGAAAAAGTCGTCGAGCGGTCATGTCAAGTTTAATCAAGTATGAAAATCCTACTACTGCTACTACAACTCATGCACAGGGCAACGGGGTCATCGAGTGCACGGTTGTCGACGGGACGCTGCAATTTATTGCCACTTGATTTTAATAAGACATATCCCATTTTTACGCAGCGCTCTCAATCTCACTTCCAATTGGGCCCTACCACTAGTAACTTCCATGAGTCAAGGGCCCCTCTCGAGTAGATCTAACGTTGCTAGAAATTTGTTCCGCACCAGTTGCATGCAGTGGAATCGAGGTCTGCCATGAGCGTGTTTTCAATGCAGCTCTAAAGTGGAGATCGTGGCTATTTCAAAAAAAAGGGAACCGGAAAAAAGGGCAGAGATCGTGGTAGCCCCCTGCCCCCCGCCCACCACACGTGTCCACTCGAGGACTACAAACGGTCCGGTGTTTATAACCCCCCTCTACCTTCTTCTTCCATGAGCTCGTGTCATTTCGCCCCAGTCTGTCTAGTCCCAAGACCCCAACCTACACCTGCCGCGCGCGCCGAAGCTCCCTCGCTTGCACTACCTTCTTCCCTTGGTTCGCCATGAAGCGTACGCGTGGAGACGAGCCGGAGGTGAAGCCAGTTGAAGGCGCAGAAGTAGATGGCTCGGTCATTGCCAAGCAGGCGGAGGCGTCTTCTCCGGGCACGAACGCCGCTCGTCGCTGCGCCGTCGAGGGTGCGAGCTCATCCGTCCAGCCAGTAGCCATCGCCGCCGAGCAGCAGGTGGTAGCCATCACCACCGAAGCAGCGGCGATGCCGCCACCGAGCAAAGAGGTGGTAGCGATCGCCGCGTCAATGAGTAGCTGCTGCCGCCAAGCAAGCGATAGTAGCCGCCACCGGCAAAAGCAATTGGCCGACAACGTCGTGGTGCCAGTGACAGATCTGGATGGAGGGCAGGCGGCAGGCAGAGGCAATCCGGTGATCTACATCAACGACCCCATCGCCGAACAAGAAATCTTCGATGCAATCGTGGAGAATGATGAGTTCGAGGAGGAGGTCCCTGATGAGGAGTCTGAGGTACTACATTGCTAGCTTCTCTAGTCCCATCGCCGTACAAGAAATATTTGTATTGTTTCTGATCTATGAATGCGTTGTATGATGCATTTGTATATCCCTAAATATTGTTTTGTACGATTACATTTCAATTTCTTATTATGGCCAAGGATTCAAATTTTCCCCAAAGAGAGGCAAACACATTGGTGTCAAAAAATTTCAGGGATGAGTGAGCGAACCTAGGGCCATCTACAAGATCAATATAAGCTATGCAATTGTTACTTGGTTCGCTTACGCCATCTCTGTAGAAACTTATGAGGCCGCAATCTTTATTCTACATTCATAGAACTATGATATTTGAATTATCTATTCCATGTATTCATAGTGTATAAGAATTACATTTTATTTTGTCACCGACGCCGATGATTGAAATTTGCCCCAAAAGAGTTCAAGGGGAGACACATATGATGGTGTCGTGTTTTAAGGATGGGTTGGTGAACCTGAGGCAGCAATGCACACAAACAATATAGGTTGTGCTGTTGGTACTTTGGTTCGCCAACTCCATCTCTGAAACAAATTATGAGGCCCTAGATTTATTCTCATATGGAACTGCATATATGATCCTTGAATTATTTCTGATCTTTTAATGATTGGTATGATGCATATGTATATGAATGGTTTTGATCATAAGTATTTTTAACATGTACCTGAAGATTAATTGTTTGGGTTTTTATTTATAATTACAATATTTAGGCTTGTTTTTGTACCTGACTATGTATATCCCTGAATAATGTTTTGTACGATTACATTTCAATTTCTTATTGTGGCCAATGATTCAAATTTGCCCCAAAGAGAGGCAGACACATTGATGTCAGATTTTTTCAGGGATGAGTGAGCGAACCTGGGACCATGTATAAGAACAACATAAGCTGTGCAATTGTTACTTGGTTCGCTTACGCCATCCCTGAATAAACTTATGAGGCTCTTTATTCTACATTCATAGAACTATGATATTCGAATTATCTATTCCATGCATTCATAGTGTATAAGAATTACATTTTAGTTTTTCACCGAGGCCGATGATTTAAATTTTCCCCAAAAGAGTTCAAGGGGAGACACGTATGATGGTGTAGTGTTTTAGGGATGGGTTGGTGAACCTGAGGAAGCAATGCACACAAATAATATGGGTTGTTCTTTTGGTACTTTGGTTCCCCAACTCTATCTCTGAAACAAATTATGAGGCCCTTGATTTATTCTCATATTTGGAACTACATATATGATCCTTTAATTGTTTTTGATCTTTTAATGATTGGTATGATGCATATGTATATGAATGGTTTTGATCATAAGTATTTTTAAGATGTACCTGAAGATTAATTGTTTGGGTTTTTATTTATAATTACAATATTTTAGGCTTGTTTTTGTACCTGACTATGTATATCCCTGAATAATGTTTTGTACGATTACATTTTAATTTCTTATTGTGGCCAATGATTCAAATTTGCCCCAAAGAGAGGCAGACACATTGGTGTCAGATTTTTTCAGGGATGAGTGAGCAAACCTGGGACCATGTACAAGAACAACATAAGCTGTGCAATTGTTACTTGGTTCACTTACGCCGTCCCTGTAGAAAATTATGAGGCCTTAATCTTTATTCTACATTTATAGAACTATGATATTCGAATTACCTATTCCATGCATTCATAGTGTATAAGAATTACATTTTAGTTTGTCACCGAGGCCGATGATTGAAATTTGCCCCAAAAGAGTTCAAGGGGAGACACATGATGGTGTCGTGTTTTAGGGATGGGTTGGTGAACCTGAGGCAGCAATGCACACAAACAATATAAGTTATGCTGTTGGTACTTTGGTTCGCCAACTCCATCTCTGAAACAAATTATGAGGCCCTAGATTTATTCTCATATGGAACTACATATATGATCCTTGAATTGTTTCTGATCTTTTAATGATTGGTATGATGCATATGTATATGAATGGTTTTGATCATAAGTATCTTTAACATGTATCTGAAGATTAATTGTTTGGGTTTTTATTTATAATTACAATATTTAGGCTTGTTTTTGTACCTAACTATGTATATCCCTGAATAATGTTTTATACATTACATTTCAATTTCTTATTATGGCCAATGATTCAAATTTGTCCCAAAAGAGAGGCAGACACATTGGTGTCAGATTTTTTCAGGGATGAGTTAGTGAACCTGGGACCATGTACAACAACATTACAGGTTATGCAATTGTTACTTGGTTCGCTGACTCCATCCCTGAAGAAACTTATGAGTCCGCAATCTTTATCCTACATTCACTCTGATGCAATTATTTATCATTGTGTTGAGATGAAATGATATATGAACCGATCAAACTATTGTTGTGATGCTTTATCTTTGATATCTACGGATATATTGACTTACATATACATGTTGTCAATTCTTGAGTTGTAATACAATTCAATCATATGTATGAGTTCTAAGTTATGTTCTTAAAAATAAACAGGAGGATGATGATGAAGTGGACGATAGCAAGGTATCCAGAGACAACAAGAGTCGCTACGTGCTGAGGCGGTTACTATGTGGGCTAATCCATTTCCACCGTAGGGGGAGACTGTTTTGCCCATTCTGTGGCAGAGCAATCAACATGGACCTCAACAACATGATCCAGCACGCGGAGGGCGTTGGCAGAGGCGGAGGCAGAAGCCATAGGCCGATTACCTTGGCGCGACACGCAGCCTATGGGAAATTCCTCCGGAAGTATGTCAGGACTGGCCTGTATCCCATCAACTAGGATGTCACTTCCTCCTGCTGATAAACCCCTGCCCTGCTAGGCGTCTCCGTGTCCCGGCCTCCTGCTGCAAACCCTGCTTTTATTTTGTTCTAGTTAATTATTACCTGTGTGTGGCATGTAAGACAATATATCCGTTGTGTCTCTGGTGAACCTTCTATATTAATCTACTCCTTTATATGGAGTGCCTTAAAGTTTCTAGTGTTCAATTATATTTACTAATCATGCTCATGCACACTACAAAATATTTCTAGTGCTCGATTATATTATAATTGTCAAGAAATACATCAACAAGTTAAATTGGTCGAAATTTTGTATTGAAGTAACTAAATGTATCACACACATATTTAACTAGAAACTAAAATCTAGTTCAAACACATAATATATCACCACCACTTGTTGTCGTCCTTGACTTGCTTCCCCTTCAACTGCTTGATGTCGCCACCGTCCCAAGATCCCCGCTCGTCCTGAAACCGCTTTCTGTCCTCCTCGCGCTTCTTCTCCTGGGCTAGCTTGCAACCAGGGCATAGCTCTCTCGCGAAAAACCCCGACTTAACCATCCCATCTTTCATGGTAATGAGCTTACTGTACAACTCGTACACCATGTAGGCGTCTCTGGCTGCATACTCGAGAATTGGTGCGGGTGCAACCACGGCGACGGCGAGCTCGGATTCTAGAGGAGGAAAACAGAACCGAGCATGGTCGACAAGGTGATAGATCTCACCGGGAACCAATTCTCATCCCCGCACCATGCCATGGGTGCGTCCACGGTGAGGGCGAGCTCTGACTCGGGATGGGGAGGAGAGCGGGGCCGAGCAGCTTCGTCACGTCCCAGCTCTGCGCCATGGCCGCGACCACAGATTGTTGTTCTGGGGAAGAAGACGCGTAATGGATGCAGGCGCCAACACTGCAAGCCTACAAGGAGGAGAGCTGGGCCGAGCAGGTTCGTCCACATCCCAGCTCCGCATCGTGGCTGCGACGCCCCACAGATTGCCGCTCCGGGGAAGAAGAAGACACGTAATGGATGCAGGCGCCAACGCAGCAAGCCTAATTGACACCTAAGCAACGGGAGTGACGGGAGCGACATAACGGCGAGAAATGACAGGGGGGCCCAACTTGACGGACGTTAGCCTGATTTTTTGTATTGAAACGTAAAGTTGAATTCGTGCCGAAAAAGACCCTCTGAGTATTTGGCACACCAACTGTAGTCATCGCGGATGATTTCAGGGAACTTGGGTACCGTGTTGCCTGGACACCCCAACTTTTAGGCCGCAAAATGATATTCTCCTCGAGGACGAGCAGGAGTTAAGCTTGGGGATGTTGATACGTTGTAAACATATCTATAATTTTTGATGTTCCATGCTTGTGTAGCATGTACTTTCTTATGTTTTGTCCACACTTTGGCGTATTTTATACATTTTCTAGAACTAACCTATTAACAAGATGCCACAGTGCCAGTTGCCTATTTTCTGCTATTTTTGGTTTCAGAAAAGCTAGTAAGGAAATATTCTCGGAATTGCACGGGAGAAAAGCCAAAGTCAATATTTTACTAGAAGGAACACGGAGTCCGGAGGGCAGCCGAAGGAGGGCCAGGGGCTGGCCACACCCTATGGTGGCGCGAGTACCCCCTGGCCGTGCCACCAGGTAGTGTGGGCCCCTCGGGCCTCCACCGACCTCGCCTCTTCCCCTATATAAGCCTCCCGGGACGAAAACCCTAGACACAAATTCAGAATTCCACGAAAGTTCCACAACACCGTTGCCACCGAAGAGGAGATTCGGGGGACAAACGTCTCTGTTCCGGCACCCTACCGGGACGGGGAAGTGCCCCCGGAGCCATCTCCATCGACTTCACCGCCATCTCCATCACTGTTGCTGACTCCCATGCTGAGGAGGGAGTAGTTCTAGATGGGGAATGCGAACTTTAAGGTGTGTTGTTATAGCCCTAAATCGTCCAACCGAAGAGTAGTTTAGGGTAGCATAATAAAGAGAAGATATTTATATGAGAGTGTCCACTAGTGAAAGTATGATCCCTAGGCCTTGTTTCTAAGCATTGAAACACCGTTTACCATTAGTCTTGTTACATGTTTGCTTGCTGCCACTTGATACGTCCATTTTGCATCACTATTCTATGTCATAATTCATTGTAATTCATTGATATATTTCGTATTGAGAGGTGATACTTATGTTATTTCATATGTTTTTGCATGGTTGATGACTTTTGGAGCATGGACCGCTGCAGTCAGGATTCTGATGGAAAAGGTGCTGTTTGGAGGCAAAACTCGCGAAGATCAGAAAATCCGGGAAAATATACGGAAAATCCTATTTTTCCAGAAGACTAAGGATGCCAAAAGGAGGAGTGGAGATGCGCCACAGGGGGCCCACACCACCCCCTGGCGCGGTCCACCCTAGGCCATGCCACCAGGTGGTGTGGCCGCCCTGGTCCACCTCTGGCTCTCCCCTCTGGTGTATATATTCCTCCCGAAACCCTAAGACTCGGGGAGCGACCACAGAAAGATTCCGTCGCCTCTACGGGGTGGAAAACACCGAGAGAGAAAGATCTCTCCAGCAGACAGATTTCTGCCGGGGGAATTCCTTCCCGGAGAGGGGAGATCGTCGCCGTCAACACCATCATCAAGCTGGACTTCATCGGGATCATCATCATCATCACCACCACCATCACCATCAGCACGCCCATCACCATCTCCATATTGCTGTAACAATTGGGTTGAATCTTGCATAGTTCTTAGGGGAAACTTTCCGGGTGTTGATTACTCTTTGTAGTTGATGCTATTGAGTGAACCATTGAATTATTGTTTATGTTCAGATTGTTATACATCATTATTCCATCTCTGATCATGATCCATATGATATCTTGTGAGTAGTTCATTTTGTTCTTGAGGACATGGGAGAAGTCATGTTGTTAGTAGTGGAATTGTGTTGAGAAAGATTCAATAGTTTGATATTTAAGTTGTGGTGTACTTCTTCTAGTGGTGTCATGTGAATGTCGACTACATGACACTTCACCTATATGGGCCTAGGGGAATGCATTGTGTATTTGGCTACTAATCGTAGGGGTTGCCGGAGTGTAGAAACCTGAACCCCCGTTAGGAAACCATTGCAGAAGGGACGTAAGGGTCTTAGAGTTTAAAGTTGTGGTTAGGTTTCTACCTTAATTACTTTCTTGTACTTACGTATGTTTGCAAGGGGTATAATCACAAGTATGTATTAGTCCTAGGAAGGTCGGTACATTAGCACAGGTTCACCCAGACAACACTTAGCAAGCTAAAGAAGATTAATTAACTATATGAAGCGAAAGCACTTGACAGTCTTCCCATGTGTCCTCGAGAACGTTGGGTCATCTTAAGTAATACAACCGGCTTGTCCTTTGCTGAAGAAAGGATTGGTCCACTTGCTGCATTTATTCCTACTGTATTTTATTTACTCGTACTTTATTTACTTGCATTTTCAAAAACCCCTAAAAATATGTTTGCTAAGTATTTGCAGAGAATTCCTGATCCATACCACTAGCCAGCACCTTCTTCTCCTCGTTGGGTTCGACACTCTTACTTATCGAAAATACTGCGATACACTCCCTATACTTGTGGGTCATCAAGACTATTTTCCGCGCCGCTGTCGGGAGTGAAGCGCTATTGGAGAGTGGAACTGGTAAATGAAACTTCTACTGTGAGTATTGTTTACTTCTGTTAGTTGCTTTATTTTTGTTATGGATAATTCGCTGAGTTTCTTATTTGGTAAAGCTACTACCACTTCTAAGGTAGTAGATGAACCATCACCTGCTGAGAATGATGCTTAAAATACCAACAAGAATTATTGATCGTGCTATGGATAATTACTATGTTGGGGATGGAACTGTCCATCCCGGTGATCATTTGCTCTTTATACATGAATTATGCGGGTTGTTCAAGTGTGCAGGTATTACTACAGATCAAGTTAAGTAGAAGTTATTCTCATTATCGCTAAAAGGAAGAGCTGAAGAATGGTATAAGCTGCTGAAGAATGGTCAAGCTCTAGAATGGGAGGAAATAGTACCTCTCTTTTATTCAAAGTTCTATCCTCCTAGTGAGATTCATAAAGATCGGAATCAAATATACAACTTTTGGCCCCTTGATGGAGAGAGTACAACTCAAGCTTGGGGGAGATTGAAGTTACTAATGCTCAAATGTCCCATTCATGAGCTCCCCAACAATATTATTATCAATAACTTTTATGCAAGGCTCCCTCTACATGATAAGGATTTATTGGATGCTTCTTGTGCTGGATCATTCACTCGCATGGAAGAAGAAGCTAAATGGGATCTTCTGGACCGTATTCAAGATAATGCTGAAGCTTGGGAGAATGACAAAGGTAGAAAGTCAGGTATAAATTATGATTATGAATGCATTGAATTTTTTATGGGAACTGATGACTTTCAAAATATTAAAAATGCTTATGGTCTAGACTCTCAAGCTATTGCTTCTTATTTTAAGGCTTTTGCTTCCTACATTGAAGTGCCTAAAAAGAAGTGCAATAAGTATCATGAACCTTATAAAGATATTGCTAAGAGTGTTCCTGCGAGAAATACTGAAGTTTATACTACTAATCATGTTTTATCTGAATCTTATATTGAGAAAATGCCTTTCCCAGTTAAGGTAAAGGAACATTCTATGATAGCTAGTATGGTTAATGAAAGTACAAATAAAGCTATTGAACCTGATAAACAAATGGTTGATGAACCTATAATAGCGAATGTGAAAGACTTCGTTACTAAATATGAAGAAGAGGGACACACTATCCTTTGTAAGGATACCTCTAATATTGTTTCACAAAGTAGTGTTATGAGAGCTAGTATTCCCGTGTTTTCTGTTAGAATAAGTGATCATTGTTACGATGGTCCTTGTGATAGTTATATTGTTAAGTTTATGCATGATACTGAAAGTTACTATGAGAGAGGGAAAAGTGTTCTTTTGCATCTCAATAATATCAAGTTTCCTCTATTTATGCTGAAAGTTTTTATGTTGCACTTCTTTTGCCTTCTTATACAAGTAGCCTCTGGTCTCAACAATTTGTTTGTTTACAAAATTCCCTTGCATAGGAAGTGGGTTAGACTTAAATGTGTGTAATTTTTATTCTTAATGCTCTCTTTCACTTCAATTCATATTTCTATGAGAGCATCTTTGAAATCATCATGCCCATCTTAATGGCTATAAAGAAAGAGCTTTTTGGGAGACAACCCAATTTATTTTTATTTTCAGTTTGTTTTTGTTTCTTTGAGTCTTGGAAGTTATTACTTTTGTAATAACCTCTCCTTATTCTTTTTGTTTGGTTTTTGTGTCAAGATCAACCTCTAATGAGAGAGAAGTAATATGTGGGGAAGTTGCTGTCCCGAAACAGATTTTTGTGCTTCACCGTAAAAATTCGTGAGAGATCTCTAAATGTCGGATTGAGCTGTAATTTTTTTGTGCTTCTGCTCGAGGTTGTTATTTAACTTTCGTTAGTTTTGCACTTTTTGATTTGAGCAACAGAAGATTTTCGAAAAAATTGATCTTTACCTGCAGGTCTGTTTTGACAGATTTTGCCACTCTTGCATTTGCTTCTTTATTCGATTTCCTTTTTGAATTCTTTTTGGGTTTTCAGAAGGAGTTGCTACAATAGCTTATGTTTTGATGGTTTTCAGTTGAGGTTGGACTCAAAAGGTTTTATCACTTCACTAATACTAATGTTGCTAATGAGAACTGTGTGAAGTTTTGTGTGAAAGAAATTTCCAGGTAGTGGAGAAAATGGTGTAATAAGGAAGTGAAAGGTTTTATGACTCAAGTAATAAGTGTATGAAGATGAAGATATTGATGTTATTCAAGTGGTGACTCCGGAAGAACCCACGAAATACCAAGTTCAGAGACCTGCAGAGTCTGTTTTCAAATAGGTAACAGTTCTGGTAAGAAAAGTTCCACGAAAATACAATCCAATTATATTTTTGCAGTTTTTATCCAATAAGGAAAGTTATGAAACGAAAGAGGGACGGAAACAGAGCCAGGGTGGCTCACACCACCCTGTGGTGCAGGTCCACCCCTGGCCGCGCCACCAGGTGGTGTGCCCACTCCGGACTCCGTCTCCAACTCGTTTTCTCCAGTACCTTCCTTTTGTTATGAAACTTCGTAATATATAATCCCCCGGATCCCCCGTGGTTCATATATCATGTTTTCGTCGTGTTTTCGTTTCGATCTATTTCTTCCAGAAACTATCTTTGAAAACTTAGAAGCACAATGGTGTCCGCCAAGGGTAAAGGAAAGGAGCCTATGGAGGAGGATCTCCAAGACCCCGGGCAGGAGAAGGAGATCAAGAGTGAAGATGAAGAGGAGGCAAAGCACATCAGCACTACCATTGCGAGCATTGGAGTGGTGGCAAACCCTTCCAGGACTATGTCAATTGGAGGGAAGCCTCCTCATCACCGTTCAGATCCCTGGTCACTTCCCCCACGCGCCAAGAATCCTTTCCATACCCTTATCCATGAGCACCAATACCAGAATATGCCCAAGGAGAAATTACCCTCTAATTGGGATTTGCCTCCTTCTAGCCATGCAGGAAAGGAAGACTTCAAGGAGGAAGAGTGGGGAAAGAATCACAAGAGCTGGAATTCGCAACCCGACACGATCATGAGCCGCATTGAGAAAAACTCGCGGCTTATTCGTAATCCCACCTTTGAGATCGAGGATTTGGGGAAACTGATCAAAGAGCTCGTCAAGAGAATACCACCACCACCGAAGGAGTAATTCGTCATCAGGTTTGGCATCCCCTTGGTTTGTTCCAAGCTTGGGGGAGTGTCGCGGTATCATATCACTATCTTCTATCTTTTTACCTTTTTAGTAGAGTCATATCATCAATAGAGAAGTTATCATATAGGATGGTTTGCATTATGGAAGTGTCCCCTCTCTCGTTATATATGTACCCCTTAGTGTGAGTTTCCGTTATGGAATATTAATGAGAAGTTCTATCATTTACTCTTTTGCATATCTTATATTAGTTTTCAATTCATGGTTATATGATTGATCTTGTTGTTAGTATTGGTAGCACTTTGGGATCATTGAGTTAATTTAGTTGGTTTTGGCAAACCTGGCTCGGTCAGTAGCAACACTATTTTTGAGAGTTGAATGAAAAAGATAAAAATACTCTAGAGAAAAATAATTTCATCATCTTTCTTTCTTGATTTTCTCATAAGTTTAGTATTCTCTAGTTAAGATTTTTTGTGCTTCCAAGGAAGATTGCATGTTTGTCTTTTGTCACTTGTATGTTTGTCTATTTCCTTCAACTCTTATACTTGCTACCCAACCTTGCTAGCCAAAAACCTGTACCGAGAGGGAATTCTTCTCGTGCATCCACTTCCTTAAACCAAACCTTTGCCATTTGTGTCCACCATACCTACCTATTAGCATTATTGCTATTCCAAGTAAATTCTTGTTTTTATCTACCTTCCAAATTAAACTTGTTATGTGAAAATTAGTGATTAAAGCTCTCACGAACTTGATGGCACACTTTACTTTCTTGCATTTAATAAACTTGAACCATTGTGCCCATCTATGTTGCGTATATGCTTGCGCTTTGTAAGTTGTGGATTAGCAGAACAATGCTGCCATGGGGAACGCTTTCAACATTGCACTGGTAATTTGTACCTAGTTGATATCATGTTCTTTTGTCTATGGATGTCGTCGGTATGAAATGAAAGGGGAGCTTGTAAGTCCATGGAGTTATGCATGTGTGTTAGAGAAACGCCTAGGCCATTGGTCTAATCCATGCTGACATGGTGGAAACCTGCAGCGTAACCATAATGAGCATCTATGAAGCATTCTTCTTATAAAAAAAGAGATAGAGATTGAGTAAAAGAGAAAAAAGAAAAAAAGAGATTATGAAAAGAGGAAAGAGAGAAAAAAGCACCATATTCCCATGGTAAATAAGAAGATTGCTGAGATGCTTGTTGTCTGCTTGCCTTGTCATTTTGATATGGGGATTCTTCCGTATCATCGGGCAAGGGGTACCCCGTTGGCGGTTCTCTATGATACACATGTGCTTACGATGACAAGAACTTACCGGTGACTAAACTTGAGTAGCATGAGGAGCGGCCCTCGTATTCAAGGGACATGAGATTCTCAATTTACAACTTGTCAAGCATATCCTCATATTTGATCACTTTAACCTTTATGACCTAAATATGCCTATGATAGGGGCAATGAGAGCTGAAAGCTAATAAGTACCATAATTTTTGGGAGCTCTTTATGAAACTTGAAATCCCTGCTTCCCTCTGCGAAGGGCCTTTCTTTTACTTTTTAGTTGAGTCAGTAAACCTATTCCCTTCTATCTCAGCAAGTATTTTGAGTTGTTGTGTTTCATTCATTCATATGATGATTTATTCAATCATGTTTCATATGTTCCTTGTTTTGCACATTGCTCTTATCTTAGTATTTACTACTTTGAAAGCTATCATTGAAAATCAGTTATTTGTGAACTCCAGCAAATTATCAACTATTCTTCAACCAAGAGCTAAGTTTGCCATTACCAATTATGGTTCACCTTATGTATCTTTATTGTGTTTCCTTTACTTATTGCAAGTTAAGTATATAATAGTCAGTTGTCTTCTATTATGAGCTATGTATTGATGAATGTGATGCTTCTTGTCTGTATTCTTTTATCGACTCTTCACTCCATAAACCCGAGGTCATGTTTATTGAGCTCAGTTTCGCTTGGGGACAAGCGAAGTCTAAGCTTGGGGGGAGTTGATACGTCCATTTTGCATCACTATTCTATGTCATAATTCACTGTTATTCATTGATATATTTCGTATTGAGAGGTGATACTTATGTTATTTCATCTGTTTTTGCATGGTTGATGACTTTTGGAGCATGGACCGCTGCAGTCAGGATTCTGATGGAAAAGCTGCTGTTTGGAGGCAAAATTCGTGAAGATCAGAAAATCCAGGAAAATATATGGAAAATCCTATTTTTCCAGAAGACGAAGGATGCCAGAAGGAGGAGTTGAGATGGGCCAAGGGGGCCCACACCACCCCCTAGCACGGGCCACCCTAGGCCGCGCCACCAGGTGGTGTGGCCGTCCTGGCCCACCTCTGGCTCTCCCCTCTGGCGTATATATTCCTCCTGAAACCCCAAGACTCAGAGAGCGACCATAGAAAGATTCCGCCGCCTCTGCGGGGCGGAAAACACCGAGAGATAAAGATCTCTCCGGCAGACATATTTCTGCCGGGGGAATTCCTTCCCGGAGAGGGGAGATCATCGCCATCAACACCATCATCAAGCTGGACTTCATCGGGATCATCATCATCATCACCACCATCATCACCATCAGCACCCGTAACACCATCTCTATATTGCTGTAACAATTGTGTTGAATCTTGCATAGTTCTTAGGGGAAACTTTCCCGGTGTTGGTTACTCTTTGTAGTTGATGCTATTGAGTGAACCATTGAATTATTGTTTATGTTCAAATTGTTATACATCACTATTCCATCTCTGATCATGATCCATATGATGTCTTGTGAGTAGTTCGTTTTGTTCTTGAGGACATGGGAGAAGTCATGTTGTTAGTAGTGGAATTGTGTTGAGAAAGATTCAATAGTTTGATATTTAAGTTGTGGTGTACGTCTTCTAGTGGTGTCATGTGAACGTCGACTACATGACACTTCACCTATATGGTCCTAGGGGAATGCATTGTGTATTTGGCTACTAATCGTAGGGGTTACCGGAGTGACAGAAACCTGAACCCCCGTTAGGAAACCATTGCACAAGGGACGTAAGGGTCTTAGAGTTTAATGTTGTGGTTAGGTTTCTACCTTAATTACTTTCTTGTACTTACGGATGTTTGCAAGAGGTATAATCACAAGTATGTATTAGTCCTAGGAAGGTCAGTACATTAGCACATGTTCACACACACAACACTTAGGAAGCTAAAGAAGATTAATCAACTATATGAAGCAAAAGCATTTGACAGTCTTCCCATGTGTCCTCAAGAATGTTTGGTCATCTTAAGTAATACAATCGGCTTGTCCTTTGTTGAATAAAGGATTGGGCCACTTGCTGCATTTATTCCTACTGTCTTTTATTTACTCGTACTTTATTTACTTGCTTTATCAAAAAAACCTAAAAATCCGTTTGCTAAGTATTTGCAGAGAATTCATGATCCATACCACTAGCCAGCACCTTCTGCTCCTCGTTGGGTTCGACACTCTTACTTATCAAAAATACTGCGATACACCCCCTATACTTGTGGGTCATCACCACTCTTATTTCATATTGCAATTACCACTTATAATCATCCATATTTGTTGTATTTCACCATCTCTTTGCCGAACTAGTGCACCTATACACCTGACAAGTGTATTGGGTGTGTGTGGGACACAAGAGACTTCTTGTATCTTGATTGCAGGGTTGCTTGAGAGGGATACCTTTGACCACTTCCTCCCTAAGTTCGATAAACCTTGGGTGATCCATTTAAGGGAAACTTGCTACTGTTCTAGAAACCTCTGCACTTGGAGGCCCAACACTGTCTACAAGAATAGAAGCGTGCGTAGACATCAGGATTGTAGATCTAAATCTCCTCTTTCAATTCCCTCAAGAATATGCAAGAATCATATGAGTGATAGAGGGATAGCAAGCTCAAGAAGGTCAACAATGGAGGGGAAAACTTGCAGTAAGAGAGAGCTAACCATTGGGGAAGAAGGGCCCCCTTATATAGGCCCACTCACTTCAGACCGTTTTCTGCCTGTTGGGGAAAAACCACACTGGAGACTCCGGTCTGGGGACCGGAGATTTCGGTCTGCACACATCTTACACCGGAGATTCCAGTCCATCTCTAGAGTCCGGACAATCTCTGGACCCACATAAAGAATGACCCAGACATGTTTTCGAGGGTCACACCAGAGACTCGTGCCGGAACTCTGGATAGGGACACCAGAGACTCCGGTCTTTACACACCGGAGATTCTGGCCTGTGTTTTCACACCGGAGATTCCGGACAAAATCCGGCCAGAGGCAAAACTTCAACTAGCGATATCTAGTGTTTGGAAACTCCGATTGACCGAAAACCAATTTTTTTGGAAATATTGGATACCCCCAAGAGAGAACATTTCATGTATTATAATGTGAGATACCTCCCTTGGTGAGAATCTGGAAAACCTCCAAGATAAAAAACGCAATAAGATATAAAGGGAATCTGTTTTTGATGAACTAGATCTTGTTATGAATATCACGATAAGCTCTAGAACCTCACATGGATAAGATCAAAATAAGAACCAAGAAAGATGATGCCAAGTATGCAAAGGTTTGAGCTCTCTCCGAAGGATATGATCAAGTTACTCACTCGAGAGCCCCTCTTGATGGTACGACTACCTATCCTATAAACCGGTCTCTCCAACTAACACTACGAGACCAGTAAGAAAGAAACCCTATCCAGAATATAACTTTTCCTTGCGCATATTCCACTTGAGCTTAATAACGACGATCTTGTCTATCTCAAGGTGGAACACCTTTCTTGATTGCGCTAGCTTGGTGAAGAATTGCAGGTTGCTCCCTCATATTCACTATGGTAGAGCTTCTCTTTTGAACATATCTTCACATATCCATGAACGCCATAGGATTGCAAGCTTCAAGCAAATGATGTCTTCGAGATGGCTCATCTTGAACTTGCACTTCATTTCTTCTTTCTTTATCATGTTGGTGTCTTGAAGGTACACAACAGATATCACACCATCTTTATTCTTCAAGACACACTTGCCATAGGATCAAATCTCACATGACCAATCTTTGGATCACTCCTTGAACACCTTGGTCATCACTTGATCTTGTTCACTTTCTTCTTCTCCCAACCTTAAAGCCAACATATGGTTCAAGAATTGCCTATGGACAAATCCTACAAGTAAAACTCAATGCAAACATAAGTTCATAAAGATTGTCATTAATTACCAAAACCACACATGGGGGCACACATGCACTTTTAGCGACGCCTTCAAGAAGGAAGTAGTGCACAAGCATTATCATCGCCTGATCAAAGATCATAGATTTTCACCCCAAGAAAGTCCTCGCTCACAAAACAATGCCTTCAACAAGGCTATTGCCAGACATAAACAATTAAGACCAGACCTTAGATTTTCAACCTGCAAGGTAACACTGTGAACTTCTCATGTGTTGTCACCCCCTCTAATAGTCGCTGCTACGAGTCATTGATCACCAAGCCAAATACTCATTGCCACAAAGACTCAAACCACCATCGCTAGCCCTCATTTACCTTTGATGACATTTTCTGCATCTGACTTCACCATGGATCATCAAAGACATGACACGTGATAGTAATAGATAGCATAGCTTAGCAACGCTCACTCTGGAACCAAACGGTCAGCAAAAAACAGCAGTGCACACGACCGGATGCCTTCTGATCTAGAAAACTTCAGGCATTGGTTGGCAGTTTGGTACTAGTATAACTATACGGCCGGGCCGGTGGCTCATTTAGTGGCCGCAGCCCACCTATGCCGCCACCGTCGGTGACAAACTACTGCGGCGTGCATCAGCGGGCCTGGGAGACATGGATTGTAGAAATTATGGACCGCAACACCCACATCAAGATCTGAATTGGTATATTCCAATGGGCAGCGCATGTGGTGTGCCCATATGACTGCAAGAAATTCAGCCTCCACGGGTTGGACTTCGGCGACTTGAACTTCCCAAAGTTCGACGGGCCAATGACGGACCTAGCGCCCGTCGATCACATTGTGACCTCCACGCGAGAGGAGCGGGAAGACCGGGAGGTCCAAGAGCGCCTCGAAGCCGAGCACAGTGACGAGCAGTTGATGCATGTGCTCCATGAAGAGCACCTGAAGGTCATCGAGGAGGAGCATCATCGCTTTGTGGAGTACATGACTAGGAGTAGTGGAGTCGGGCTGTCGCCCAAAGCGTCGGAGGAGCAGGGCCGTCGTCCCACATGGCGTCGGTCATCGACCTTGTCAACTCCTTGTTGTTGTTTGACTTCGGCATCACCAACGATGACGAGAAGTTTTAAATGTTCGTAGTTTTAGCTTAATTTCGTTTAATGTACTAATTGTGGTTAACTGTTTGTTGTTTTAGCTTAATTTCGTTTAATGTACTAATTGTGGTTAACTGTTTGTAGTTTTAGCTTAATTTCGTTTAATGTACTAGTTCGTGGTTAATTGTGTGTAGTTTTAGCTTAATTTGTCAATAGTAGGAACTGTATGAATTTGTACGAATTTGTGATCAAATTTGTTTGAAATTGTGGTTTAAAGAGTTAAGTTTAGAGGGTGGGGGGTGGTTCAGCCACATGTACTACTAAATAGTAGTTCAGGTACATATGTATGCAACGTTACGGATTAAAAGTGAAGGCAATCACGCTCTTTCGACTAGTGTCAGAGGATCAGATTGGCCGTAGAGGTTTGAAAAAGGAAAAAGTCTGAAACGAACCTTGAATTCGTATGCAAAAGCTAAATCAAACCTCCAACTCTCAATCCCCGAAATCGGCACTCTGAACATAGTAATCCCGATCTATTTTAAACCTTATAGCCATTTGGTAGTAGTCAATTCGTATTCACGCTTTGTGCTAGCTTGCTGATTAATCAGATCAAGTGCTATCTATCCATGTATCCAGCCTTGTACATAGCGAATCAATCAAGCTAGATAATACGGTTAGCTTTACACAAGGAGCTTTGCACAACAGTCGCCCCAGTGCTGCATGTTCCCTCAATGAGAAATCCAAAGCGGCGGCAGAGTGGTCGATGGTGACCCTTGTGACGGCCGACTCTCGTATTCCCGCCAGGAGTTCATCGCTGGCGAAGCAAGCACAGGAGCAGCGCCGCTTCTTTGTGTTGCCAAAGCCGCCAGTACATGGAGTCGGCACTGCGGCATGTGCAAGTGCGGCCGCGATGCGGGGATTCAGGCGTAGGAGATCCAGGAAAGGTTGAAGATAGATATGACAAGTGGACCAGTGCTGTCAGTTGGAGTAGCAATTTGAGTTTATTTTTTTCTGGGTGAAATATATGCGCAGGGTTTAGAATAGACCGGGATTTACAAGTATGGAGTGCCAATTTCAGGATTAAGAGTTGGAGGTTCGATTTAGCTTTTGACTACAAATTCAAGGTTTGTTTTGAGCTTTTCCCTTTGGAAAATTGAGGCTTTTTTGTCACAACAGCGTGAATACAGATAGTATCAGATTTGACGATACATAATCTTGAGGAAGAGGAAAAAAAAACTCTCTCCATCTCAAAATAAGTGAATTGGGCTTGTCCATCTATATAGACTAAAATAAGTCTAGGTGCATACGAATCTAGACAATTGAAGTCATTTATTTTGGAACGGAGGGAGTATAATGTTTTGCATATTGAACTCCCTGAGATATCTCATAACGCAAAACCCATAACTACTAATCAACTCCATACAAATTATAAAGGAAACACTTTCGCCATGAGCAATGAATTCATCAACAGCTCGAGAACGAGCAATTCTAAAGAGTTCAATATCAAAAAGTACGACTATTGTTGCTGATGACGAGGGCGACGGCGGCGGCTAGCGAGCAGGGATCAGGGGTGGCCGGGACCGAGCAGGGTAATTTGTTCTTGAAGAACCTGGGCATCTGTATGCTCGCTGTCCATGACGAGCATGATCGGCAACACCAGCACGATCGCCGACGTCACCGCGATCCACGCCGCCTTCCCCGTGCTCCGCGCCAGCTTCCACGCAATCCCCGGCACCACCTGATACCCCTTATCCGCCACGGACAGGCACGTCGCCCCGGCGGACCAAGCCGCCTTTCCCGTGCCCTTCGCCAGCTTCAGTCCCTGGTCCGCCACGGCCTTCCCCGTGCCCCTCGCCAGCTGCAGTCCCTGATCCGCTACGGACGACAACATCGCCATGAAGGCCGCCTCCGCTTCCGCTCTTTGTCTCGATTAGATCTCGATCGGGGGTTAGGGTTTAGGCCTCTCGTGTTAGGCTCAGCGCCTCTGTCTCGGCCTATTAATACGAAGACTGTTTGGAACTTGGAAAGAATTTGGATCCGGATCGATCCGGTCCTGACTTGAGCCGGAAGAAATTACTACTCAGTACAAAGATGCACGGCTTACGTACGATTCTGCTTTTCCCCTAAAAGAAAAAAAACTACCCTCCGTCCTAAAAAAAAGATCGTGAATTTGTGGAAGTTCAAATGTATCTTTTCCCTGGCTGATTCCAGCATCGCATCAGCCGCTAAGGCGTCCGATTTATGATTTCTCATTTGTGTCGTCAGGTTTGTCAATACTTGTCACGCGTTGAGAGTTGTCTTTTTTTCCGAAAAGGGGAGTAAAATCCTGGCCTCTGCATTGGTTGATGTAAGCTGCATTTTATTAAAAGTTCATCAACCATATTTATTACACCAAGGATCGCTCAAAGTTAAAACATGAATCAACCTTTGAAAAATAAACCTCGGCCTCTGCCCTCGAGAGTTGTCTACCTCTTCCTCAACTTCTTGTTACACAAATAGCTCATTAGCAAATATGGCGCAGAAATGCCACAATGGCTGGACGTTGCTTCATGGAGCCAGTCAAACCGGCACAGGTGGGCCAAGAACTAACGTGGCTTAGATCCAACGCCAGCACTACACATCTTATTGAAGCCGTGAGTTTGTGTTTTATATCTCCACGTGTTGTTCCAAGTTCAAGAAAGAAAAGGGTCTAGGAGTAAACGAGTCTATGTTCGCTAGCTAGGTCTGGATTATCCTTATTGGTTAGTTCAACGAGACATGTGGATGGCTCAAATGTTCATGGTGAGAAACTATTGACACTAAACGGTGGTGGCGGAGCTCGTAACATGGTGGTTAACACATGATGGAGATGGAGTTGGTGCCAAGAAGATATAAGAATATGATGGGATTTGCGGAAGTGTTTCTATGGTTGCTCAGATGTGGGTCCGACAAGTATCGACTAAGGTGGATTCGTCGTCCAAGAGACGGATTGGGTGAGGGACATGGATTCTTGGCGGTGAGAGGTTAGTGAATTTTATGTTTTTTGTTGCATAGGTGGTATCCACATGTTGTATGTGTGTTTATTGTTTGTTTCACACACACGAGAGATGTGTTGCAATGATGCTCGACATGTGTTGTGATTGGAACAATGTTTCTTATTTGTTGTATGTTTTATTCTTTTATGTTGGTTGCATTGGCTTTTTGTCATGTGTGTGTGGAGCATCCATTTTTAACTTAGTTCACTACAATGAAGCGGGATTTTTTTGAATGTTAAGGGGGTCTGGAAAGACCCCGATGCTGCATTAAACTGTCAGTGGAGTACAAGTTACAGAAAAGGCCACAAAGAAAAAAGAAAATATATCTAAGCCTATAGAATTTGGACCAAAGCCCCTAAAAAGAAGACTGGAAAAGCAACCGGGTCCAGGGCATCTTGTTGCTCCAACTCCACATCATCGACGAAGCAACCAAGAGTGGCCAACAACGCCACCGCCGGGGACTACGCCACTTGGGGTGGATCATCGGGAGCTCGCCGTCTTGGAGAGAAAGAGCCCCCCTGTCGGCATCCAGGCCTGGAGGAGAATCACCTTGCGCCGGGAAAGTGGCGACCGGGATGGGAGAGGTTGCCCTATAGCCATGGATTTGGGCAGCTAGAGGGTGTCTTGCTGTCGACAAGTTGCTGGCAAAGAATTCTTCCAAAGAAGAGGAGTGGCTGCCCTTCAGCAAAAATAGCCGTCGGCAAGCACACCGATGTGATGTCGCTCCAGGAAGACGCAACATCAGCGTTTCTTGCCCACCAACCTCTAGTCTGCAGGAAAAGTAGCTTTCCCTAATTCTTCCCTCGCCACCATGGCCGGCCGGAGAAGGAGAGAAAGATTTGATCTGTAGAAACGAGAGGCCACCTCGCCAAGAACTAGGAGCAGAGCTGGGCACAACAACCCAACTCCTCCCCTCACCACCTCGTCCGGCTGGAGGATGCCCGGCTGCGCCTTCACTCATCTCTAGTTCGTGGCTCCACACCACGGATTTATTGAAGGGAGCGTCGCCTCTCCTCAACTCCTGCCGCTCCGACCAAAGAAGCATGGAGGCAAGAGAGAGAAGACCAAGAATGCACCATACTGGACCGCTTCGCTCCATCTTCTCACTCCAAACTACGGGCATACAACCCAACCTACTCCTAGAACTACCATGTACACACCGACGGGGACTCCCCACCCCACTTAGCTTGATCACCGCCGGCACCTCTGATATTTAGGTTGATCGGCCCCCCTTTTAGTTCAATCCTACCTCCGCCACTGAGTGGAGTCATAGTCGCATGCAAACTATCCCGTGTATTCTAGGTATGGCTTGCCTTGTGCTCCAAGTTTTCTTTGTTCTTCGTGTTCCAATCAGACTTCGTATCAATAACTCGGCCATCTTGTACTCATCGGCCAGCCTTTGTCTTCCGTGAGATACCAAGTATATATTGTACTTGTCGGTCACATGGTGTTTTTATGAAACTTTTTGTGCAATGTTATGTGTTGAATTAGGATGTCAATTTCCACGTTAACTATGTATTAAATATAAATTTATACTATATCATTTGATAAATTTGAATTGTTGTTGCATCCATGTGTTCTACAATACTAGTAGGAAAGCGCTTGGTCACTGAGAACTCTCTTGTTGTCTGATCTTCAATGATATTCGCTATGGAGGAAAAGTTTGATGAGGATGATGTGTTCACGTGGTAGCTTTGTTCTGCTTATGTAGAACCTGATTCCACTGACAGTGACCTCGCAAAACTGTGATGCAATCACTGAGCAGACAGTTGAAACTGTGTTGCCCTCTTGATCTTCTCTGTTGAGGTGACCATAAACACGACGTCCCCGTTGCTACCATACTTCATGTTCGTAAACAAAATTAGCAGCAAAGAATCCACGAGTCCATCACATGTTCGTATTCATTATTCCGCTCTCATATTACAGCCGCATATTCATTTCCAAGAAGGAAACAATCATGCAAGCACCGGACAAGGCACCGACGCAACTTTAGGCCAGTTTATGTAGGGCATATGCTCGGGTAGAGCCGCATAGCATCCATCCCTTTGGGCTCAACTCACGGTTCTGGTCATCTCCGACGTGATGGCAGATGCCGAGTTGCCCAAAACGGAGACCCATCGTTCGGCAGCGCCGGAAAGCGGGGTCTGGCCGAACACGATACCAAGGTGGACAATGGGCGCACCGCGCACGGCACGACAGAGCAGAAACGGGCCACTTTAAATTAAATTAAGCGGTCTTTCGTGGAGTCCCTAAACCTAGCGCTACAGCCTCTCATGGCATCTCCACGGGCGCTCCCAACGGGTGGCCGGCAAACGCGTCACAGTTGGTTTGGGGGGCGCTGGCAGTTTGGGGAGGAAGTCCCAGATCGGCGCCCCCAACGATCGGCCCTACAACGACCACGCGCTCAGAAATAATAAAACATAAAAGAAATTTATTTAAATTTAAATTTTGAACTTTGCGCGAATTAAAACCTAAAGCTAGGTTACTATGCGGCGGCGCTAGGGTTTGTGCCGCCGCGGCCTACTCCTCGTCGGAGGCGATGTTCACCCAGCGGCGCCAGCGTAGGCCCTCGCTAAGCGGGTGACAGAGGTGGTTGGATGGGCGGTGGCGGTGGCGGTGGCTGGTGGAATCGCGGAGGCGATGGAGGTGTGGGCGCGGCGACGGGAGCTTGCAGCGCCTGGAAGGTGCTGGCCCAGCGTGACTCATCCTCTAGTTCCCGTTGCGCCTACGACTCGCCGTTAACTCCGGCTCGTTGGAAGACGAGCCGTCACGCGGGCGCGTACAAGTACAACGCAGGGTCATTAATTACTTTGACCGACCGCTTTTGGTGGCTGCCATGTGGGTCCGGTGCGGATGGACGTGGCGCGTTGCTGGCAGCCCTAGCCCAGCCCCTGGTTGTCGGGGGAAGCAAGGAGTCCCGAACAGTTCAGTGGGCGCTCTAAACTGCCGACACCGGTTAGGAGCCTCCGGTGTGGGCCCTATTTTGGCCTCCACCCCCTTCCCTCCCCCCCCCCCCCCCCCCCACCCAACCTCGGTTGGGCCGGGTTGGAGGCCGCTGGTGGAGATGCTTTTACGTGACGTGGTCGCACAAATATAATGTTTACTATTCCGTCTCTAATTTTTTTACGAGTATAGAAAACATGAATTGTTTTTTATAACATCGGTGCAATATGCATGCATTTATCGTACATGAAATTCAAATAATGAATACATTTGCACAACAGAAAACGAAAGAATTTCAAATAAAAGTCTACCGCGACTCAACAAGATTTGTCCTTTTGTTTCTTCAAGTCTACGGTGAGTTTGCATTCGATATTTTCGTGGTAGATATATACTGTATCGAACTATCAATGTTAGATGGAAAGTTGTAGGATTGTTTTACCACAATTTTGAAATTCATCAGTATAATCGATAGCACAGAAAGATGTCGTAGCACAAGATACTTTCTAGCCACTAATTTGTGTCTCGTTTTCGTGCATTTGATATTATTTTGTCCTTTCTTTGCATGTCAGGTATTTTTGCTGGTTTTCAATTGTATCTGATGTGGATTGACCTCTATGGGATGCCCAATCTTCATAGATTCATGAGCGGTTTGATGGAGAAAAAGAATAACATGATAAACACGACGAAGAACATGATACAAACGCACACCACATCCATTACAGTCTGGTTTGCTATCGGTGGTCCGAACCACTAACCAAATAGAATCACAAAGGAGAGATCATGGGGTAGAATCCCTTATGAGATATCGACACGTTCTTGATAGAATCTATGTGGGAGGAGTGGTTGCTCCAAGTACTATCCAAAGAGGGGACACTAAGTAGCAATAAATTATAACTCCATAAAGAGATCAAGTGCTTGAAGAGATCGTGTACAATTCTAAAGTATAACTAGAGAGGCCTTGATATCCACATGGGGAATCTTCTCCACAATGGAGAGATGATGAGAAAAACTCTATCTTTTTCTCTTTTCTAGGGTTCACGTATGGAGGCACGGGCATATATATAGCCAGCCACGAGGTAGGGATAGTTTAGGCGTAAAGGAGGGGTACATGGGCGTTGGCTCAAGTCAGCTACATGCAGGCAGTCTACTTAGGTCAGAGACTCCGGTATGCTCGGGTCAGTGAGTCCGGTCTGTTCGTTAGGGATTATGACTCCGGACAGTTTATGGACTGGGTCTTTAATGGATCATCACACTTGGTTGCCGTGATGGATCAAAGACTCCGGTATTACTAGAGACTTGGGCATTGGAGTAGGAGGGTTGGATACTCCGGTCTATGAGGGATGAAGACTACGGTGCAGACGATGCAATTTCTTCTTCATTCTCTTCCAAGCTTCAATCTTGTTGGGCTTAGTTAAAATAGGTGTTTAGGGTTTTCCGCTGGTGTTTAACCTCCATCTCTCCTATTTATATAATAACTTGACAGATACAATATACAAGTTACATACGTATGATGGTATGGTGATAGGACTTGTACGTGCACATACCCATTCTAACACACCCTCTCAATCTAAACTGTTCCAAACAAGATTTAGATTGAACTTAAATCGGTCTAACATCTGCTGTGCGGCTGGTTTTGTAAATACATAAACCAACTGATCATTGGAAGAGATAAACCGAAGCTTGGGTGCACCTGCAGCAACATGCTCTCACACGAAGTGCAAATCTTTATCGATGTGCTTAGTACGAACATGGAAAACAAGATTTGCCGTGGGATAGGTTGCCCCTAAATTATGACACCAAAGTATGTGTGTGCGCTGCTGGATTACACCGAGATCCTTGAGCAATGAGTCCAACCATTACTTCAGCAACTATCGTCCAGTGCCTTGTACTCAGCCTCGGTACTCGACCTCAATATTGTAGATTGTCTTCGAACTACAACACATAAGGTCCAGTCCAACAAACACAACAAAGACACTAGTAGACCAAGGATCATCCTCACATCCAACCCAGTCAGCATCAGTCAATTTGATAATGCCAGTGGATGGAGACTTGCGAAAACACAAACATGTGTGCAACGTTCCTTTGATATTGTTGGAAATATGCCCTAAAGACAAATGATAATAAGGATTATTATCATATTTCATAAAGTTTATGATGAAGTTTTATATCATGCTATAACTGTATTGATAGGAAACATCAATACACGTGTGATATATAAACAACCAGGGGTTCTCGGTGAAACTGTAGTCACTGGTTCATTGGTCAACATATGATCAAGGTTTCCTGATCATGTGGCATTTATGCCAGTTGGAAATGGAGTCAACTTATTCTGAGAATGAGATGATGAACCAATACCCAACCTAAACATCATGACCCGATCATGTCACAAAGTTCAAGTTATGATGATTAGAATGGATCCTCGTATACTATTCCTTAGACCATGAGGCTATATCAATCACTGTCTCCCGAGAATGCTTAGATAGCATCAAACGTCACTTGGTAATATAGTGACAATAAAGGTGTGTTCAGGTATTCGGAGGAATCATAGAGGCAATATATGCCAAGAGCGGGATTTGTCCGTCCACGTGACGGAAAGATACTCAAGGGCCCACTCGGAAAAGTTATATCCAATAGCTGCGCAACGTGTGATTTGATCACAGGGATATCACTTGTCGGAACGAGTCAAGTAGAATTTTTCGGTAATGCGATTGAACATGACATGGTGATGTCATTGATCAGATCTCAGGCAATGCAAGTATCGAGAGACAAAGGGAATAAGACACGACTTTCCCGGTTCAAACGACAAAAGATCTTCGTGGAATGCACAGGGGTCACATGAACATCCAGGTCCCTCTATCGATCATTGGTCCGGGAGTGTCCCAACCATGTTTGGAGTGTTCCCTAACCGTGGGGTATCACGCTTAAGGGCTTGATGATGCTTAGAGAGTGTTTATAGGTTTGGTAGAATCGCCGAAGAAGATAAGAGAGAAAAATGGAAGGGTTTTGGTAAGTCCGGAGGATGTCCGGAGTGGAGGTGGAAGGTGTTCCATAGCCACGGAGATTGAATAATATGTGAATGAATGTTAAATATTGATTTAATAATTTATTCATAATTATTTAATAAAAGAGAAAATCAATTAAATGGTCAAAAGGCTTAATGGGCCAATTCCGGAGGGAGAAGGGCCCATGAGGGAAAGGCAAGAGGGGAGAAGGGGCAAGGGGATGGCCGGCTGGGCCAAGCCCACCCCCCCGCCCGGGGCCAACTAGGGCCAGCCGGGGGCTGTCCTCCTCTCCCTCTCCTTTAGTCCCACCCCGGGACTTTGAGGGAGGTAGTACCTCCCCTCCCCGTATATATAGTGGGGTATTTGGCCAAATAAAACACACAATATTCAATAAAGGTTTCCTCACTTTTGGGGAGAACTCCAATTGATATTCTCTCTCTCTCCCGTGACCATGGTCCCAAGTTCGGACTGCGCTAACGAGAGACATCTTCACCGCGGAGCGTCATCGCGCTCCGAGATTCGGATCCAGGAGCTCTACTTCTGCAACTGCTGCTGGATCGGGGAAGCGGGAGTCATCGTCAGGCACCAGACATGTGTAACTCCCCGCGAGGTGTCACACTTGAGGCACTCAAGTCCTTGGAGCCACATGAGTGCAAGGACTTCATCACGACCTTGAGGTCGGCTTCGGCTCGTCTACATCAACCACGCTCTCCTGAGCATTGACAACGCTTTTCGGTCTTCAAGTGTAAGTTCGTGAAAAGCCCCTCCCGTTACTATATTACTAATAGATAGGTCCTGGAAACATCAGGGGTTCAGGGGCGCAGGGTAAAATTTTATTGTTTTCATACGCGGGACCCTTATAGTGGTATCAGAGCTAGATCTATGCATAGTAATGCTAGTATTGGTAGAACACATGAGATATAGCGTGTGGGCGTTGATCTTTTTGTTGTTACCCTCCCACGTGTACTTGTGTATACCATAGTAATGCTTGATGAAGCGGTCCCCAACCGACTTTACACGTTCATTCGGGATACTGGTCCATGCTTGACATACAGCTTGTACCGTATAAAGTGGCTTAGGGGGTGTCTGTCTCTCTCGCATTAGTTGGTATTCCATTTGCAACGGAGGGCCCCGAAAGGGGTATAGTATAGACAACTACTTGATCAGCGTTGTGGTGGAAGTTCGTAGGTAAGAACGGTCCTTGTGCGAAAGCCCATTCAGCCACGTAAAACATTCAAAGATAAATTAGAGGCGTCTAACTTTGTTTTGCAGGGGGCGTTACTTTTTGATATGGTTGTGGCAAAGGTAACGTGATTACCTTATGTTACGAAGTAGTAGATAGTCACGGAGGTGATGGACTACCACGCTAGAAAGACGCTGGTACCCTAGTGTCTACGACGCCGGAACCCTGGCACCGGAATCCGGTGACGACGGATGGAGATCATGACATGAAGGACCATATCACATCGCATTTACATTCAATGTTATTGTTTGTATATCTTATTGTGTGCTAGTATTAGATACTCGACGGTAGCCTAATAAGATGATCCCTGTTTAAAAAATTACCAATGACTATGTTCCCCCTTAGTGTGAACCACCAAGAAAGTTCTTCGGTATGAGGCAGGCCGTGATGAGCGGGTGTCAGACATATCTACGTTCGCATACAGTGGGTGTAATCCATTTTGCACAGCGAATACACTAAAGTTGAGTTGGTGAGCCTAGCATGTAGCAGACATGGCCTCGGAACACGGATGGTCGAAAGATCAAGCACGAGTCGCATGAATGATGTGACCGACGTTTAGCGTCCACCCTAGCACATTGATGGACGTGATGATCGGAGGAGATGTGGGGGAAAAGGGGCCGTGTTATCACTAGAACCCTTCAGCGGATAGGTGTTTATGAGTGGAGTTATTATTAACTCATTCAATTATAAACTTAGTCTAAATTCCTTTTGTAATTATAAATGTATAAAATGGTTCTCCCTGATGCTACCTTTCCTGTTGATGATTGGTTAGAAGGAGAGAAGCTCAGGCTAGACGGATCAAACTTCTCTATATGGGTTGCGTGTCTCCACGTTCTTCTTAGCGAGAATAACGTGGTCGACTATATACTCAACGAGATGGATTTGGATCAGCCCAGTGACCTAGAGACCGAAGAGCAGCGGGAAGACCGCTATTACCATCATGAGATGCCCTCCTTCATTTCAGTTACAATGCGTTTTGGAATGGTGGATGAGCTGTGGCCTGTCGTGGGTAATATCGACCCTCGTACGGTAATGCTACATCTTAGGACAGATTTCGTGGAACAAGCACGCATATGGGAGCATGAGCTGATGGGAGATTTCCTCTCCATTAAGATGGAGGAGAAATCTTCGCTCGAAGACCACTTGGAGCGCATGCATGATGTGTACATGAGGCCAGCATACTTCCTGGACAGCTGGATGATGAGCTCTTTTGCAAATGGCGATGTGTTGCGGTCGCTGCCACCAAGCTACTGAGCACATGTCAGGACTTGCATCATGAGAGGCGATGCGGAAACACAATATTTCTACAGGTTTATTTCACATCTTAGGAATGTGGAGGTTGAACCCATTGCAGGAGAGGTCATCAATGACAAAGGTATATATTTGATATACAATTTAAAAATGTTATAATCTTGCAAACACATATTGTAGTGTTAAGTATATTTGATACTTGTTTTGTTTTACTGAAAACAGGTCCTTCTGCATAGAGGTGCTTGCTAGAGAGGAGGTGACGTTGTGTGTTGATGGAGAGCATGATGATGATGATGGCCAACGAGACTCTCCCTCGACATTTATCACTTAGTTTATGTTTTTAGTGAGTCTCACACTTTGTGAGACTGTTATTCATATGAGCTTGTAACAAACAATTGTTCCACTTTGATGAATGATCTCTATTTGTTCATATCTTGTTCGATTATGTGTGAATTATCCTTGTTTTGAAACTAATTGATAATACATGAACATTTGTAAAATATTGAAATGCCTTAAATTACCCAACTTAATGATATATTCATTAATGAAGGAAACCATTGTTTAAATTCATAGTTATAATGATAATATGTGAAATACACTTGTTTTCTTGTCACATGTGAATCATGCCAAAGTTCGGCAAAATAACTTGAACACCATGTATTACATGAATACAAAGTGTTTTAATGAATTGTTAAAAGTAAATACATATTTGATGTATTGTGTTTTGATAAAATGGTAATTATCATTATATGATTGTTTAAATATGTAAAGATTACCAAAGGAAACATAAGTATGAGACTATTTGATATGATGAAAGTGTTTCATCAACAAAGGGTATTAAAGATAAAAGAGAATCTAATTACTATGATTTGATCAATAGTAATGAAATTCGACTTTATAAGAATGGCATAAAAGGAAATTGTGAAATGCAATGTGTTTGAAATGTCAAAATGCAAAGCATCACAATATGATATTAGATATCAAAGTGGGTGAATAGATGACACCAAATAAATCGTTGTAGTGTAGATGTACAGACCATTAGTTAGAAATAGTTAGCACTCGATTAAGATATATAGTGAACCATTTGGATTCATGAGATCAGCTCCATATCTAGTATGGATCATCGTAAAAAGTTTTGGAGATATTCGATATAACCAAAAAATAGAGAGTAAGTCCTTGTAGAGTATTCATTGGAAACCTTTGAATACGAAATCCATAGCTGAAACCAAAAGAGAAGCAAAACTAGTATTGCTTGGATTTTGGTGCATTCTTGAGAACGTTCACTTTTAGTGGTTTTTCTCGATTATGGAGCAAATGGAAGATAGTGAAAAACATGATGAGGATTCAAAACCCTACATCAGAGTGTTGATAAGCACAACGGAAAGCGTTCCTGAATGATACTCTTCACAAAGGAAAGAATCAATGATAATGATCATTATGTTTTCCCCACTAGTGTTTTCACTACATGAAGTAGGATTCAAAATGTAGCCCATATCTTGTATGGAGACATTTGTGAATCATTTGTCATGATTACCAGAATATGACATACCTATGAACTACTAAGGAAATAATGGTAAGCTAAAGATATGAGAGTCCTAGAAGCAAAATCCCTGAGATTAGAAAACAATTCGTTGCTGAATCTTACAAGTAAAGGGGTTACTTGGATTTTCGCAAATGATTGCAAAGCCATAGTGGAAAAGGAGGTGAATGACAAAAAGCACAATTTGTCAAGTATTGGACAAATTCAAATGAATTTGATTCAAGTGTGCTGAATGTCTAGTGGATTTAAAACTAGTAAAAGTACTAATATCTCATAGTAAATCTCCAAGTTTGATATTTGATCAAAGGATTTTGAAGTTGTTCGAAATAGTGAGTGGGTATGCAATTTGCATGAAATTGAGTGGGAGCTATGAAAGTCTTCCTAAAACAATATGTGAATGACATATTTTTAAGTGGGAGCAATATAAGTCTCAAATTCAAATATGTAGGATCATAGTTTGAGTAAGAGTGGTGACTCATACCCAAATATGTTGGGAACATATTTTGAGTGGGAGCTTAAAGGAGTGATTCTTAAGTGTGTATACGACACATTAAGAATAAAAGTGAAAGTGTCGATAAATAATAATTTATAAGGGGTAGAAGTTTATAATAAGTGTATTATGATATTATGTAGTACTCCTTAAAGGATTCTGAAAAGAGTTTGAAAATAGAAGTTAATTAAGGAACTGGTCCTTAATAACTCAAGTTAGGAATTGTATTAAGTTTAACATCGATGGTTGAAAGAAAGAAAAGGATGATCATCATCCACTATGTTGAGACATAGGTTCTATCTTGGAAAAACCACGAAGACAACTTGACATAATATATGATCCAAGAAGAAACGTTTGAAAAGTAATTAAGTTCGAATCACGGAACATTGAGCTAAGTTTGTCCGCAGTGTCTAATAGAGAACTATAGACATTTTTTCCAAATCCATGAAGGATGACATATCTTAAAGCATAAAGGGTTATGTTATAAGGGAATATGTTGGAAACTCCTGTAATACCGACTAAATTCAAGTAGTAAGTGAGGTGAACAAAAACATCGAAAGTTGCACAGGGTGCACTCGTGTTTCGATGATTACATTTATAATAATAGATAAGGGTACCATCTAAAGTGTTGTATAATGTTATGGCGGGGCTAGTTCGCTTTTAACGTAGAATGATGTGTCCCAGGGCACAGTGCCCATGAGAAAGCCCTCGAGGTTGATCTAAAGTCACTGTAGGCTCCTAGAATTTGGCCTTGTTCTACTGCCATAGCGACGATGCATACACAAAGATGTTATCATGTGATGATAAAGTATTAATGTCAATCAAGGTGACATTAGTAAGTTGCAAAGGATTTGGGACTGTAAGTACAGGCCCAAGACTCCACCTCTTCCATGAGCAAGCATGTTCAGGGTACCGGGATATATGGTGCCAATGAGTAAGAACAAATGTAGCTAGTTTATTTGTACTCTAATGCAAGTGGGATACTGTTGGAAATATGCCCTAGAGAAAAATAATAATAAGGATTATTATCATATTTCATAAAGTTTATGATGAAGTTTTATATGTGAATGACATATTTTTGAGTGGGAGCAATGTAAGTCTCGAACTCAAATGTGCCAGGAACACATTCTGAGTGGGAGCAATATAAGTCTCAAATTCAAATATGTAGGAACGTAGTTTGAGTAAGAGTAGTGACTCATACCCAAATATGTTGGGAACATATTTTGAATAGGAGCTTAAAGGAGTGATTCTTAAGTGTGTATACGTGATGTCTACGCACTTCTATTCTTGTAGACAGTTGTTGGGCCTCCAAGTGCAGAGGTTTGTAGAACAACAGCAAGATTTCCCTTAAGTGGATCACCCAAGGTTTATCGAATTCAGGGAGGAAGTGGTCAAAGGTATCCCCTCTCAAGCAACCCTGCAATCAAGATACAAGAAGTCTCTTGTGTCCCCAACACACCCAATACACTTGTCAGGTGTATAGGTGCACTAGTTTGGCAAAGAGATAGTGAAATACAAGTGGTATGGATAATTATAAGTGGTAACGGTGATAGAAAATAGCTTGCTGGCGTGTGGTTAACGTGGGAAAAGACTAAAGGCAAACTGAAATAAAGAAGGAAGCAAGCAAACATATAACATATCTAGTTGCAAATGGTGTATCAATGCTTAGAAACAAGGCATAGGGATCATACTTTCACTACTCTTATATAAATATATTCTTCTTTATGATACTACGCTGAACTACTCTCCGGTTGGACACTCTAATCCATGGTAGGGCTATAACAGCACACCTCAAAGTAAGCCTTTCCCATCTAGATAACCCCACACTGTCACCTTGAGTACTAGATGGTTCCAACAAACACCACAATTTCATAAAGACATCCAACTCCAAATATAACTCATAACAAGTATTTGTAATCCTAGCCTAAGTGCCACCATGGTGTGCACACTGTCAACTTCACACACATGGGGAGAGCAGAGATCTATTAAAGCACTTGAGTAGCAAGGTAGATCTATAGATTACAAGCTCATGATCACAATATGATCATGCATAGAGAGAGAGATGAACACATAGCTACCGTAGAACCCTTAGCCTCGAGAGAGAACTACTCTCCTCATCATGGGAATCAAATGGTGATGGAGATGGCGGTGGAGATCGATGGAGATGGCTTGGGCACTTCCTCGTCAGGGTGCCGAACAGAGACTTCTCCCCCAAATCTCCCTTCGGTATGGGCAACTGCAGAACTTTTCATGGATTTCTGATTGACTATCTAGGGTTTTGGTATCGGGAGGCTCTTATAGGCGAAGGAGGCAAGGTCGGTGGCCAGCCAGGAGGCCCACACCATGCCTTGGCGCGGCCTAGGGTTGCCCGCACCAAGGGGGGTGTGGCCACCCTGTGGCCCCTCTCCGACTCTCCTTCTGGCTCTGTGAGTCTTCCGGGAAAATAGTAACTTTGGCTTTTGTCCCGTCCAATTCCGAGAATATTCATTTTCTGACTTCCTAGAACCAAAAACAGCAGAAAACAGACAACTGGCACTGTTGCATCTTGTTAATAGGTTAGTCCAAGAAATCATATGAAAAGTACTCCAAAGTTGGAACAAAACACAAGAAAGTAGATAAAACCAAGCATGGAACATCAAAAATTATAGATACATTTGCAATGTATCAACATCCCCAAGCTTAACTCCTGCTCGTCCTCGAGTAGGTAAGTGATAAAAAGAAAGAATAATTTTTTGAGGTGACATGCACCTTCATAAACTTGATCAAAGTATTTGTAAAACATTCAAAGCTGGGATCATAATACTTCAAGCATAACATGAAAGACAAGGTTCTAGCAATAAGACAAAGAAACTATGATGTAACATGAAAAGGTACAAACAAAAGATTCATGAATAACAATGCTTTGCAAGACGTTTTTTTTGTTTCACATAAAGAAAACATAACATAGTGGCATTCAGCTTGTCCCTCATAGAGTAGCAAACATAAATGCATAGGACACCTTCAAAGTTTATAAGAGTGACTAGATACAAATAGTTTAAAACAAGCAATATCAAAGCTATGCATCAATCAACTAGTCTTGGGACAATGCACATAGAACTAAGAATGGCCACTATGCTCTCAAAGTAGGTGCATAAAGATAGAAGGTGGAGACTCAATATAATGGTGGAAGAAAGGCCTTCATAGAAGGAAGCAGAGATTCAAGTTTCATAAAGAGGTTCCAAAAATTATGGTACTTATAGCTTTCAGCTCTCATTGCCCCTATCATAAGCATCTTGAAGTGATTAAGGTTAAAGTGAACAAACTATGGTGTACATGCTTGACGAAGTATAAGTTAGGAATCTCATGTCCCTTGTATACGAGGCCGCTCCTCATGCTACTCAAGTTTAGTCACCGGTAAGTTCTTGTCATTGTAAGTACATGTGTATCATAGAGAACCGCCAACGGGGTACCCCTTGCCCGATGATATGGAAGAATCCCCATATCAAAATGACAAGGCAAGCAGATAACGAGCATCTCAGCAATGTTCTTATTTACCATGGGAATATGGTGCTTTTTTCTCTCTTTCCTCTTTTCATAATCTCTTTTTTCTTTTTATATTTTTTTCTCAATATAGGACCCTTTTTTATAAGAAGAATGCTTCATAGACAGCTCATTATGGTTACGCTGCAGGTTTCCACCATGTCAGCATGGATTAGACCAGCAGCCCATGCGTTTCTCTAGCACATATACATAACTCCATGGACTTACAAGCTCCCCTTTCATTTCACACCGACGACATCCATATACAAAAGAGCATGATATCAACTAGGTACAAGTACCAAGTGCAATGTTGAAAGCGTTCCCCATGAAAGCATGGTTCTGCTAATTCCCAACAAATAAGTGCAAGCATATACAACATAGACGACACAATGGTTCAACTTTATTAAGGGAAATAAAAGTAAAGTGTGCTATCAAGTTCGTGAGAGATTTAATCACTAGTTTTCTCATAACAAGTTTAATTTGGAAGGTAAACAAAAACATGAATATACTTGGAATAGCATAAACTAGTAGGTAGGTATGGTGGACTCTTTGTAATAACTTGGTTTAAGGAGTTGGATGCATGAGTGGAACTCATACTTGGTTGCGGAGGCTAGCAAAAGACTGGGAGCAACAAACTAAGAGAGCAATAATGGCCATAATCATGTAGAGCGACAAAACATCATTGATCAAAGCATAAAGTGATACTACAAGTTGAAAACTAAAGGATCATAAAGGCTATGGTGACTTGAGATAGTCATAACATGGTGTGAGCATGCGCCAAGTCAACCCAAATAAAGCATCAAAGGAGAATACCACTATATTATGCTTTAATATGCTAAAACAACGCATGATTCATCCAAGGCACATTAAGCAATCTCAATTGTTTATAACAAGTCATGCTACAGCAAAGAATACTAAGCATAAAGCCAAAACAATATCAATCATGGCATGACAAAGCATAGACCATAGTCAAAAACAAGCTCTCTTTACCACTTAAGCATGAACTTTCCTACTCTTTTCCAAACCAAACCAAACTATTTGCAAACCAATGTATGAAATAGGAGGTCCAACCAATTTATTAAGCAAACTAATCAAACAAAGCAAACAAAAAACCAAAATGAAAATGAAAAAGAAGACGCTCCAAGAACAACACAACTGTGCATGAAACAATAAAAATGAAGTGTTTGGAAGAAACCTGAGATTTTTATTGATGAAGAAGGGGATGATGCCTTGGGCATCCCCAAGCTTTGACACTTGTACTTCTTGGATATTTCTTGGGGTGACATGCGTGGCATCCCCAAGCTTGAGCTTTAGTCCATCCTTCATCTCATTACTCATTCCTTCCATACACCTGAAATTTTTTCTTCATACAAAACTTCATACAATCTTTATTAGCAACATTAGTGCACTCAAGATAAATAAGTCTTAAGGTTCAGTTCTAACACCAAATAAACTTCCATTAGAACACTAGCTACTGAAGCACTTCCCTAAAAAAGCTCAATTCCCCAAAAGAACTCAAAAAGGAACCAACAAGAAGCAAATGCAGAATATGGCAGAAATCTGTCAAAACAGACCAGCAGGTAAAGACTAATTTTTTCGAAGACCTTCTGTTGCTCAAATAAGAAAGTGTTGAACTAACGAAAGTTATATAACAACCTGGGGCAGAAGCACAAAAATTCACGCCTCAAAAAGATGTTCAGAGATTTTACACGAATTTTTACGGTAAAGAACAAAAATCTGTTTCGGGACAGCAACTTTCCCAATCATTACTTCCCTCTCATTAGAGGTTACTCTTGGCACAAAAAGAAAATAAAAAGGATAAGTAGGGGTTATTACTGAGGTAATAACTTCCAAGACTCATCTAAAACTTTTGGGTTATCTCCCAATAAGTACTTTTCTTTAACGCCTTTAAGTTAGGCTTGATAGTTTGAGCAGATGCTCACATAAGAAATATGAATTGAAGTAAAAGAGAGCATCAAGAAGCAAATTCAAAACACATTTAAGTCTAACCCACTTCCTATGAAAAATAATCTTGTAAAGAAACAAGTCATGAAAGCACAAAGCAACGAGCATAGGAAAGCAAAACAAGTGCAACTTCAAAATTTTCAACATAAAGAGGGGAAACTTAATAATGTTGAGATACATAAGCCCATGTTTCCCTCTCTCATAATAACTTTCAGTAGCATCATGAATAAAATTAACAATATAACTATCACATAAAACATTCTTATCATGAGCCACATGCATAAAATAATTAATACTCCCCATATAAACATAGTCATTCTTATTAATTATAGTGGGAGCAAATTCAACAAAATAGCTATCATTATTATTTTCATCACCATAATCATCAAATATAGGAGGCATATTGTAATCATAATTAATTTCCCCCTCAATAGTAGGTAGACTGAAAATATCATATTCATCATTGCAATCATCATATATTGGAGGTATAGTATCATCATAAGCAATAGAATAGTTATCCTCCAAAGTGTGTTCATTTGTAAACATATCATCATTGGAAGGATCATGGATAACACTAATAGTATAGCAATTATTAATATCATCATTTTCAGAATTGGTACCGAAGAGATTATCAATATCAAAAGTAGTGTCCTTTTCCCAATCATGATCACTACTATAGGTAATAGGCATAGGAACATCATCGAGTTCAGACTCATCAAAAACTATAATAGGAGCAACATGCTTAGGGGAAAATACCGTTTCCTCTCTCCTTTTACTCCTCCTCTTCTTCTTCTTCTTTTTCTTCTTCTCTTTAGGAGGGAGAGGCTTGAAAGGAAGCTTCTCCATATACCCTGGTTCATTGTTAGAGACAATAGAAGAAACTTTGGAGGATTCCTCCTTTTCATTAATAAGTCCAAAACACATATTAGTCCTGTCATATTTTGGTAAAATATCATCATTTATAATATTTTGTATATAAGTATTTGTGTGGCAATTATCAACACAATAAAGATGACAACCATGCATGACGCTATTCATACCAAAAGCACTCATATCTACCAAAGAAGTTTTTCTTGATAATTCTTCACACCCCAAAAATAATGTAAGTTCATCATGCTAATTAGGAGTGATCATGTCATCACAATACAAACTTGCAGTACTCATTGGATTAAAAGGGCTATTATTATGGCCTGAGCATTGAAAATTGAAATGTCCCACTTCAAAACAGAGTTCACAAACAAAAGGATAGAGGGAACAAACTTTTTTACCAAGATCATTTAGAGCCCTATACCACGTTCTAGATTTTTCATTCCTGTGGGTGATACAATATTCTTCTTCAATTTAATTATTCTCACAAGGTCTATGTATTCCACAAAAATTAACATGCTTATAAGAAGTAGTACTTTCAGAGGTTTGAGCATGTTTATTGCTATCATTAATAACAATTTCATTTTCCATGCAAGTGTCTTTATAAGGCTCATGATACATGTCCCATTTTTCTTTAGGAGCATTAATATGAGAAGCAAAGGTTCTATAACAATCAACAAGAATTTGAGGATCAAGACCATATTTACACTAAGCTCTTGAAATCAATAGTTTCAGCAAAAGACTTAATGCCATCATACTCATAGTTTATACCTGGTTCTTTACCTTTGTTGTTATCCCAATCTTGGGTATTGCTTTGAATTGTTTCAAGAAGATCCCACTTAGCTTTGACCTCCTTACTTGTGGGATCCCTCTAAACAAGTATCTAGATAGTCCTTGTAATGTCCTAAAAGCCTTGCATAGAAATTATTAATAACAATATTACTGGGGAGCTCATGAATGGGACATTTGAGCATTAGTGACTTCAATATCCCCCATGCTTGGGAAATACTTTCTCCATCATGAGGATGAAAATTATAAATGTAATTCCTATCTTTATGAATTTCATGAGGAGGATAAAATTTAGAGTAAAAGAGAGATTCAAGTTCCTTCCACTCCAAATGATGAGGATCATCTAGTAGCTCATACCACTCGCTTGCTTTGCCCTTAAATGAAATAGGGAATAGCTTCCTCTTAAATTGGTTCATTGAAATACGTGCACACTTGAGCAACTCACATAATTCATGTATAAGGAGTAAATGATCACTAGGATGGACAGTTCCATCTCCAAAATAGCAGTTATTCATAACATGTTCAACAATTTTTATAGGTATTTTAAAAGGGATGCTTTCGGTATGTGGATTTAAAATATCACAAGTATCATCAGAATTACCACATATGAGAGATAAAGTATCACCAGAGCAAATTTTCTTCTTTAAAGCTGGGGAACTAAAAAGATCATTTTCATAAAAACTAACTTCCCCAAGATTAGACGTTTCCATAGCATTAGTAACAAAGGTGTTCAAAAGATTCATAATAATAACATTGCTATTAGCATGCAAAGAAAGTTCCATGGGTTTTTTAGTTTTCTTTTCAGACAATTCAAGTTCTATCTTTGGAAAAATACTAAAAAGCTCTCTAATTTTGTTCTTGTTTTCCATTAAGCCTAACTAGTGAAAACAAGAAACAAAAAGAAAAAATTGCAGAATCTAAAGGAAATAACTTCGAGCACTCACACCGGAGGATGTGAGTACCATTTACCTTACCTCCCGGCAACGGCACCAGAAAATAGGCATTTGTCGTGGGAGGTTCTTCTTCTTTAATCCTCCGGTGTGAATACCTTTTACCTTACCCCCCCGGCAATGGCGCCAGAAAATAGCTTGATGTCTACGCACTTCTATTCTTGTAGACAGTTGTTGGGCCTCCAAGTGCAGAGGTTTGTAGAACAGCAGCAAGTTTTCCCTTAAGTGGATCACGCAAGGTTTATCAAACTCAGGGAGGAAGTGGTCAAAGGTATCCCCTCTCAAGCAACCCTACAATCAAGATACAAGAAGTCTCTTGTGTCCCCAACACACCCAATACACTTGTCAGGTGTATAGGTGCACTAGTTCGGCGAAGAGATAGTGAAATACAAGTGGTATGGATAATTATAAGTGGTAACGGTGATAGAAAATAGCTTGCTGGCGTGTGGTTGATGTGGGAAAAGACTAAAGGCAAACTGAAATAAAGAAGGAAGCAAGAAAACATGTAACAGATCTAGTTGCAAACGGTGTATCAATGCTTAGAAACAAGGCCTAGGGATCATACTTTCACTAGTGAACACCCTCATATAAGTATATTATTCTTTATGATACTACGCTGAACTACTCTCCGGTTGGACACTCTAATAAATGGTAGGGATATAATAGCACACCTCAAAGTAAGCCTTTCCCATCTAGATAACCCCACACTGTCACCTTGAGTACTAGATGGTTCCAACAAACACCACAATTTCATAAAGATATCCAACTCCAAATATAACTCATAACAAGTATTTTTAATCTCTAGCCTAAGTGCCACCATGGTGCGCACACTGTCAACTTCACACACATGGGGAGAGCAGAGATCTATTAAAGCACTTGAGTAGCAAGGTAGATCTATAGATTACCAGCTCATGATCACAATATGATCATGCATAGAGAGAGAGATGAACACATAGCTACCGGTAGAACCCTTAGCCTCGAGAGTGAACTACTCCCTCCACATCATGGGAATCGGCAATGGTGATGGAGATGGCGGTGGAGATCGATGGAGATGGCTCTGGGGGCACTTCCCCATCCCGGCAGGGTGCCGGAACAGAGACTTTCTGTCCCCCGAATCTCCCCTTCGGTGGCTGCGGCGCTGCAGAACTTTTCGTGGATTTATGATTGACTATCTAGGGTTTTGGTATCTGGAGGCTCTTATAGGCGAAGGAGGCAACGTCGGTGGCCAGCCAGGGGGCCCACACCATGCCCTGGCGTGGCCTAGGGTTGCCCGCACCAAGGGGGGTGTGGCCACCCTATGGCCCCTCTCCGACTCTCCTTCTGGCTCCGTGAGTCTTCCAGGAAAATAGTAACTTTGGCTTTTGTCCCGTCCAATTCCGAGAATATTCATTTTCTGACTTCCTAGAACCAAAAACAGCAGAAAACAGGCAACTAGCACTGTGGCATCTTGTTAATAGGTTAGTCCAAGAAATCATATGAAAAGTACTCCAAAGTTGGAACAAAACACAAGAAAGTAGATAAAACCAAGCATGGAACATCAAAAATTATAGATACATTTCCAATGTATCAATACGACACATTAAGAATAAAAGCGCAAGTACCAAAAAATGATGATTTATAGGGAGTAGAAGTTGATAATAAGAATATTACGATATTATGTAGTATTCCTTAAAGGATTTTGAAAAGGGTTTTAGAATAAAAGTTAATTGAGGAACTGGTCCTTGATAACTCAAGGTAGGAATAGTATTAAGTTTAACATCAATGGTTGAAAGAAAGAAAAGGATGATCATCATGCACTATGTTGAGACATAGGTTCTATCTAAGAAAACCAATATGATCCAAGAAGAAATGTTTGAAAGGTGATTAAGTTTGAATCACGGAACGTTGAGCTAAGTTTGTCCGCAGTGTCTAATAGAGAACTGTAGACATTTTTTTCCAAATCCATGAAGGATGACATATCTTAAAGCATAAAGGGTTATGTTATAAGGGAATATGTTGGAAACTCCTGTGATACCAACTAAAGTCAAGTAGTAAGTGAGTTGAACAAAAACATCGAAAGTTGCACAGGGTGCACTCGTGTTTCGATAATTACATTTATAATAATAAATAAGGGTACCATCTAAAGTGTTGTATAATGTTATGGCGGGGCTAGTTCGCTTTTAACATAGAATGATGTGTCCCAGGGCACAGTGCCCATGAGAAATCCCTCGAGGTTGATCTAAAGTCACTGTAGGCTCCTAGAATCTAGCCTCGTTCTGCTGCCATAGAGATGATGCATACACAAAGATGTTATCATGTGATGATAACGCATTGATGTCAATCAAGGTGACATTAGTAAGTTGCAAAGGATTTGGGTCTGTAAGTACAGGCCCAAGACTCCACCTCTTCCATGAGCAAGCATGTTCAGGGTACCGGGATATATGGTGCCAATGATTAAGAACAAATGTAGCTAGTTTATTTGTACTCTAGTGCAAGTGGGATACTGTTGGAAATATGCCCTAGAGACAAATAATAATAAGGATTATTATCATATTTCATAAAGTTTATGATGAAGTTTTATATCATGCTATAACTTTATTGAGAGGAAACATCAATACACGCGTGATATATAAACAGCCAGGGGTTCCCGGTGAAACTCTAGTCACTGGTTCATTGGTCAACATATGATCAAGGTTTCCTGATCATGTGGCATTTATGCCAGTTGGAAATGGAGTTAACTTATTCTGAGAATGAGATGATGAACCAATACCCAACCTAAACTTCATGACCCGATCATGTCACAAAGTTCAAGTTATGATGATTAGAATGGATCCTCGTAGACTATTCCTTAGACTGTGAGGCTATATCAATCACTGTCTCCCGAGAATGCTTAGATAGCATCAAACATCACTTGGTAATATAGTGACAATAAAGGTGTGTTCAGGTATTTGGAGGAATCGTAGAGGCAATATATGCCAAGAGCAGGATTTGTCCGTCCACGTGACGGAAAGATACTTAAGGGCCCACTCGGAAAAGTTATATCCAATAGCTGCGCAACGTGTGACTTGATCACAGGGATATCACTTGTTAGAACGAGTCAAGTAGAATTTTTCGGTAATGCAATTGAACATGACATGGTGATGTCATTGATCAGATCTCAGGCAATGCAAGTATCGAGATACAAAGGGAATAAGACACGACTTTCCCGGTTCAAACGACGAAAGATCTTCGTGGAATGCACAGGGGTCACATGAACATCCCGGTCCCTCTGTCGATCATTGGTCCGGGAGTGCCCCGACCATGTCTGGAGTGTTCCCGAACTATGGGGTATCACGCTTAAGGGCTTGATGAGGCTTAGAGAGTGTTTATAGGATCGGTAGAATCGCCAAAGAAGAGAAGAGAGAAAACCGGAAGGGTTTCGGTAAGTCTGGAGGATATCCGGAGTGGAGGTGGAAGGTGTTCCATAGCCATGGAGATTGAATAATATGCGAATGAAAGTTAAATATTGATTTAATCATTTATTCATAATTATTTAATAAAAGAGAAAATCAATTAAATGGTCAAAAGGCTTAATGGGCCAATTCCGGAGGGAGAAGGGCCCATGAGGGAAAGGCAAGAGGGGAGAAGGGGCAAGGGGGTGGCCTGCTGGGCCAAGCCCCCCTCCCCACGCAGGGCCCACTAGGGCCGGCCAGTGGAGAATATCATTTTGCAGCCCAAAATTTAGGGCGCCTAGGCAACGTGGTACCCAAGGTGCCTGTAATCAGCCGCGATGACTACAGTTGGTGTGTCAAATACTCAGAGGGTCTTTTTCGGCACAAATTCAACTTTACATTTCAATACAAAATATCAGGCTAACAGCCATCAAGTTGGCCCCCCTTGTCAGTTCTTGCTGTTATGTCACTCCCATCGCTTAGGTGTCAATTAGGCTTGCAGCGTTGACGCCTGCATCCATTACGCGTCTTCTTATTCCCTAGAGCGGCAATCTATGGGGCGTCGCACCCATGGCATGGAGCTGGGACGTGGACGAACCTACTCGGCCCCGCTCTCGTTCCTGTAGGCTTGCAGCGTTGGCGCCTGCATCCATTACGCGTCTTCTTATTCCCTGGTGCGGCAATCTGTGGTCGCGGCCATGACGCAGAGCTGGGATGTGACGAACCTGCTCAGCCCCGCTCTCCTCCCCATTTCGAGTCGGAGCTCGCCCTCACCATGGATGCACCCATGGCATGGTGCGGGGACGAGAATTAGTTCCCGATGAGATCTATCACTGTGTCGACCATGCCCGGTTTTGTTTTCCTCCTCTAGAAACCGAGCTCGCCATCGCTGTGGTTGCACCCGCACCAATTCTACCACCTCTGCCGAGGTCTCTGTGGTAGCTCAAGTTCTACCATGTTGGACCTGTAAGCAAATTCGGAGCTGGGCGGGGGCAACCTGTTGTTGAACCTGTAAGGAATTTGCTGAAGACTGCGTGCCGCTCCAAGGTCTTCGGCTGATGCCTTCGGCTTCTGCCAACGTCCACCGCCGATGTGAGATCATTTAGTTACTTAAATACAAAATTTCGACCAATTTAACTTGTTGATGTATTCCTTGACAATTATAATATAATCGAGCATTAGAAATATTTTGTAGTGTGCATGAGCATGATCACTAATATAATTGAACTCTAGAAATTTTAAGGCACTCCATATAAAGGAGTAGATTAATATATATAGAAGGTTCACCAAATACACCATGGATATATTGTCTTACATGCCACACACAGGTAATAATTAACTAAAACAAAATAAAAGCAGGGGTGGGCATCAGCAGGAGGCAGAGACAACCTAGTCGAGGGGATACAGGCCAGTCCTGACATAATCCCGGAGGAATTTGTCGAAGGCTGCGTGCCGCGCTAAGGTAATCGGCTTATGCCTTCTGCCTCTGCCTCTAGCAATGCCCACCGCATGCTGGATCATGCTATCGAGGTCCACGTTGATTGCTCTATCACAGAATGGGAAAAACAGTCTCCCCCTACGGTAGAAACGGATTATCCCACAAGGTAACAGCCTCAGCACGTAGCGTCTCTTGTTGTCCCTGGATTCCTTGCTATCGTCCACTTTATCATCATCCTCCTATTGATTTTTAAGAACACAACTTAGAACTCATACATATGATTGAATTGTATTACAAATCAAGAATTGACAACATGTATATGTAAGACAATATATCCGTGGATATCAAAGAGAAAGCATCTCAGCAATAGTTTGATCAGTTCATATATCCTTTCATCTCAACACAATGACAATTAATTGCATCAGAGTGTATGTAGAATAAATCTAGGAGACTCATAAGTTTCTTCACGGATGGAGTGGGCGAACCAATTAACAATTGCACACCTATAATGTTCTTGTACATCGCCCCAGGTTCGCTAACTCATCCCTGAAAAATCTAACACATATGTGTCTGCCTCTCTTTGGAGGCAAATTTGAATCATTGGCCACAATAAGAAATTGAAATGTAATCATACAAAACAATATGCAGGGATATACATAGTCAGGTACAAAAAACAAGCCTATATATTGTAATTATAAATTAAAAAACCAAACAATTAATCTTCAGGTACGTGTTAAAAATACTTATGATCAAAACCATTCATATACATATGCATCATACGAATCATTCAAAGATCAGAAAACATTCAAGGATCATATATGTAGTTCCATATGAGAATAAATCAAGGGCCTCATAATTTGTTTCAGAGATGGAGTTGGAGAACCAAAGTACCAATAGCACAACCTATATTGTTTGTGTGCATTGCTGCCTCAGGTTCACCAACCCATCCTTAAAACACGACACCATCATACGTGTCTCCCCTTGAACTCTTTTGGGGCAAATTTCAATCATCGGCCTCGGTGACAAACTGAAATGTAATTATTATACACTATGAATGCATGTAATAGATAATTCAAATATCATAGTTCTATGAATGTAGAATAAAGATTGGGGCCTCATAAGTTTCTTTAGGGATGGCGTAAGCGAACCAAGTAACAATTGCGCAGCTTATATTGATCTTGTACATGGCCCCAGGTTTACTAACTCATCCCTGAAAAAATATGACACTAATGTGTCTACCTCTCTTTGGGGCAAATTTGAATCATTGGCCATAATAAGAAATTGAAATGTAATCATACAAAACAATATTCAGGGATATACATATGCATCATACGACGTATTCATAGATCAGAAACAATATAAAGATTATATATATAGGTTCCATATGAGAAAAAAATTAGGGCCTCATTTTTTTCAAAGATGGTGTCGGAGAACCAAAATACCAACAACACAACCTATATTGTTTATGTGCATTGCTGCCTCAGGTTCACTAACCATCACTAAGAAAACGACACCATCAGATGCCCTTGCACTATTTTGGGGCAAAATTGAATCATTGGGCTCAATAAGGAATAGAAATGTAATGTTATAGGCATGTTGTGTATTGAAATCAACACTCAACTAGCAAACTCAACTAGATGGAAGATGAGCAGATTGAGGTTTTGTGACTAGACGGATTGAGGTTTTGTGACTAGATGGCAGATGCATCAATCGATCGATCGAACCATATATATACTACCCTACTTCAAGAGAAAAAGAATTTGTACACGATTGAGCAAATCCTATGTATGAACAGTGAAATCTGCGGCTGAGACTAGAGAAGTGATACATTGCAAATGTATCTATAATTTTTGATGTTCCATGCTTGGTTTTATCTACTTTCTTGTGTTTTGTCCACACTTTGGAGTACTTTTCATATGATTTATTGGACTAACCTATTAACAAGAGCCACAGTGCCAGCTGCCTGTTTTCTGCTGTTTTTGGTTCCAGTAAGTGAGAAAATGAATATTCTCGGAATTGGACGGGACAAAAGCCAAAGTTGCTATTTTACCGGAAGACATATGGAGCCATAATACGAGACAGAGAAGGGGTGGGGCCCGGCCACACCACCTGGCCGCGCGGCCAGGCCTGGCCTGCGCTAGGAGGTGGTCTGGCTGACCCCATCACCCCCTCGGCCTCTCCTTCCGCCTATATATTGCCTCCGATACAAAAACCCTAAGTACCCGATCAAAAATCCATGAAAGAGTCTATAGACGCCATCATCTCCATCCCTAGATCGGGAGGGATCTGAAGCTCTTCCCGGCACCCTGCCGGAGAAGGGAATTCACCCTGGAGACCTTCTTCATCATCATGCAAGCCTCCGGTGTGATGCGTGAGTAGTTCATCTCTAGACTAGGGGTCCATGTAGTAGCTAGATGGCTGGTTCTCCTCCTTTGTGCTTTCATGTTTAGATCTTGTGAGCTCCATTCATGATCAAGATCATCTATTTGTAATCCATACATGTTGTGTTTGCGGGGATCCGATGGATATTGAGATGCTATTTTAGATTGATTATTGATTCTATCATGTCTTTGTTATTTGTGATCTTGCATGCTTTCCGTTGTTAGTAGCTATATTGGCCAAGTAGATGCTAGCAACTCCAAGAGTTAGTATTTATGCTCGATAGTGGGTTCATGCCTCTGGTAATCTGGGGAAGTGACAGAAATCTCTAAGGTACTAGATGTGCTGTTGCTACTAGGGAGAAAACAACAATACTTTGTTCATAGAACAATCGTATTGTTTACATTACATGCAATTCATAAAGCAATAATCTGTTGCTTTGAACTTAATACTAGAGGGGGTTCGGATGATAACCTGAAGGTGGATTATTAGTCATAGATGCAGTTGGATGGCGGTCTATTTTTAATGTTGTAATGCCCAATCAAGTCTCAAAGGAGTCAAGATGATTAGTATATGCTTGTATGCTTTCTCGATGTTTGTCAATTGCCCCGCTGTAATTTGTTCACCCAGCATGTTATCTATCTTAAGGAGAGCCACCTCTAGTGAACTATGGACCCCGGTCCTTTCTTTTACATACAATCTACAAACTGTTTACTGCTTTGTGTTTACTTTCTGCAAACTATTACTTTCTTCCATTCGATACGTTTAATCCTTTGTTTTCAGCAAAACCGGTGAGATTGATAACCTCATCACAATTTGGGGCAAAGTTCTGTGGTTGTGTTGTGCAGGTCTCCACGTTGCTTCTGGCACCGGTAGTGCGCCCTGCCAACGTTCAACTAGCTACACCTTTGGGGTGTTTCCTTGCTACTACTGGATTGATAACCTTGGTTTCTTACTGAGGGAAAACTTGCTGCTGTGCTCATCGTACCTTCCTCTTGGGGTTCCCCAACGAGCTCGATATATTTTGGGCCATCAAGAAGCTAGCAATGTAGTACCTCAGACTCCTCATCAGGGACCTCCTCCTCGAACTCGTCATTCTCTGTGATTGCGTCGAAGATTTCTTGGACGGTGATGGGGTCGTTGATGTAGAGCACCGGATTGCCTCTACATGCCGCCTGCCCCCATCTAGAACTGCCGCTGGCACTACGACGTTGTCGGCCACCAGCTGCTCGGCGGTGACGGCTACTGGCTGGACGAATGAGCTCGAACCCTCGAAAGCGCGGTGACGAGCGGCGTTCGTTCTCGAAGAAGACGCCTCCGCCTGCTTGGCGACAACCAAGCCATCTGCTACTACGCCTTCAACTAGCTTCACCTCCAGCTCGTCTCCATGCGTACGCTTCATGGCACACCTAGGGAAGGTGGTAGTGCAAGTGAGGGAGCTTCGGCGTGCGCGGTAGGTGCAGATTGGGGTTTTGGGACTAGACAGATTGGGGGAAATTGACACGAGCACATGGAAGAAGAAGGTCGAGCGGGTTTATAAACACCGGACCATTCGTAGTCCTCGAGTGGACACATGTGGTGGGTGGGGGGCTACCACGATCTCCACCTCTTTTTTTTGGGTTCCCTTTTTTTAAACAACCATGATCTCCACTTTAGAGCTGCATTGAAAACACGCCCATGGCAGACCTCGATTCCACTACATGCAAGTGGCGTGGAACCAATTTCTAGCAACGTTATATCTACTCGAGGGGGGCCCTTGACTCATGGAAGTTACTTGCGGTAGGGCCCAGTTGGAAGTGAGATTGAGAGCGCTGCGTAAAAATAGGATATGTCTTATTAAAATCAAGTGGCAATAAATTGCAGTGTCCCAACGACAATCGTGCACTCGATGAACCTGTTGCCCTGTGCATGTGTTGTAATAGTAGTAGTAGCCTTTGTAGACTAGATTAAACATGACATGACCACTCGACGACTTTTTCCATGGATGGCATCATGTTCCTTCTTGTAGAGGGAGACGTCTGTGCTGTCTCATGTTGTACTGTGAAGGGCACAACATGTGCAAAGATCATTGTTGGATCACACAGGATCAACGGTTGGTGCGCATGATCCGCGTGACAACTGTGACAACCAATCAGGGTGTAGCAGACAGAGTGAACACATGTTTGGGCTTCTACGAAAGAGAGAGAGGGGAAGGGCAAAATTGAGTTGTATCAAAAAACCATGGGCAAAACTGAGTAGTATAAAAATCGAAAGTGAGTGTCTTGTACAATGAAATACATCATGGCATACATCAAATTATGCCAAGATAGATCTACTAGAGTTTATTGCATGTGTGTTCTTCTCATAAACCACATATGAATCAGCTAGAGTCATTGCATGTGTGTTCTTCTCATGAACCACACATGGATCCACTGGTGTCATTGCATGTGCATTCTTTTCATGAACCACAGCCAGAGTCATTGCTTGTCTATTCTTCCCACAAACCACACATGAATTCACTAGTGTCATTGCATGTCTGCTGTTTTCATGAACCACGGCTAGAGTCATTGCATGTCTGTTCTTTCCCCAAACCACATATGGATCCACCAGTGTCATTGGATGTGTGTTCTTTTCATGAACCATATCCAGAGTCATTGCATGTCTGTTCTTCTCACAAACCACACATCTATCCACCAATGTCATTGCATGTCTATTCTTTTCATGAACCACAACTAGAGTCATTGCATGTCTGTTCTTCTCACAAACCACATATGGATCCACCAGTGTCACTGGATATGTGTTCTTTTCATGAACCACAACCAGCGTCACTGCATTTGTGTTCTTCTCATGAACCACACATGGATCCACCAGTGTCATTGCATGTGTGTTCCTTTCATGAACCACAGCCAGAGTCATTGCATGTCTGTTCTTCCCACAAACCACACATGGATCCACCAGTATTATTGCATGTCTATTCTTTTCATGAACCACAGCTAGAGTCATTGCATGTCTGTTCTTTCCACAAACCACATATGGATCCACCAATGTCATTGGATGTGTCTTCTTTTCATGAACCACACCCAGAGTCATTGCATGTGTGTTCTTTTCAAAAACACATAAGGATCCACCAGTGTCATTGGATGTGTGTTCTTTTCATCAACCACACCAGTGTCATTGCATGTCTGTTATTTTCACAAACCACACATGGATCCACTAGTGTCATTGGATATGTGTTCTTTTCATGAACCACACTAGTGTCATTGCATGTCTGTTATTTCCACAAACCACACATGGATCCACCAGTTTCATTGCATGCGTGTTCTTCTCACAAACCACATAAGGATACACAAGTATCATTGCATGTGTGTTCTTCTCATGAACCACACATGGATCCACCAGTGTCATTGCATGTCTGTTCTTTTCATTAACCAGAACTAGAGTCATTGCATGTCTATTCTTTTCATGAACCACAGCCAGAGTCATTGCATGTTTGTTCTTCTCACAAACCACACATGGATCCACCAGTGTCATTGCATGTCTGTTCTTCTCACAAACCACATAAGGATACACCAGTGTCATTAGATGTGTGTTCTTTTATGAACCACACCCAGTGTCATTTCATGTGTGTTCTTCTCACAAACCACACATGAGTCCACCAGTGTCATTGCATGTCTATTCTTTTCATGAACCACAGCTAGAGTCATTGCATGTCTGTTTTTCTCACAGACCACATAAGGATACACCATTGTCATTGGATGTGTGTTCTTTTCATGAACCACACCCAGTGTCATCTCATGTGTGTTCTTCTCACAAACCACACATGGATCCACCAGTGCCATTGCATGTCTATTCTTTTCACAAACCATAGCTAGAGTCATTGCATGTTTGTTCTTTCCACAAACCACATATGGATCCACCAGTGTCACTGGATGTGTGTTCTTTTCATGAACCATAGCTAGAGTCATTGCATGTGTGTTCTTTTCACAAACCACAGCTAGAGTCATTGCATGTCTGTTCTTTCCACAAACCATGTATGGATCCACCAGTGTCATTGGATGTGTGTTCTTTTCATGAACCACAACTGGAGGCATTGCATGTGTGTTGTTTTCACAAACCACATAAGGATCCACCAGTGTCATTGGATGTGTGTTGTTTTCATGAACCACACCCAGTGTCATTGCATGTGTGTTCTTCTCACAAACCACACATGGATCCACCAGTGTCATTGCATGTCTGCTCTTTTCATGAACCACAGCTAGAGTCATTGCATGTGTGTTCTTTCCGTGAACCACACCCAGTGTCATTGCATGTGTGTTCTTCTCACAAACCACACATGGATCCAACAGTGTCATTGCATGTCTGTTCTTTTCATTAACCACACCCACTGTCATTGCATGTCTATTCTTTCCACAAACCACATAAGGATCCACCAGTGTCATTAGATGTGTGTTTTTTTCATGAACCACACCCAGTGTCATTGCATATCTATTCTTTCCATAAACCACATATGGATCCACCAGTGTCATTGTATGTGTGTTCTTTTCATGAACCACACCCAGTGTCATTGCATGTGTGTTCTTCTCATGAACCACACATGGATCCATCAGTGCCATTGCATGTATGTTCTTTTCACAAACTACAGCTAGAGGCATTGCATGTCTGTTCTTTCCACAAACCACATATGGATCCACCAGTGTGATTGCATGTGTGTCCTTTTCATTAACCACAGCTAGAGTAATTGCATGTCTGTTCTTTCCACAAACCACATATGGATCCATCAGTGTCATTGGATGTGTGTTCTTTTCATGAACCAGAGCTAGAGTCATTGCATGTGTGTTATTTTCATGAACCACGGCTAGAGTCATTGCATATTTGTTCTTTTCACAATCCACATAAGGATCCACCAGTGTCATTGGATGTGTGTTCTTTTCATGAACCACACCCAGTGTCATTACATGTGTGTTCTTTTCATGAACCATGATGGCTCAATGCACGGTGCCCAGAAAAGTATTGGTGCGTGGTTGATGTAGAACTCACTGGGAACCCCAAGAGGAAGGTATGATGAGCACAACAGCAAGTTTCCCTCAGTTATGAAACCAAGGTTTAATCAAACCAGTAGGAGCAAGGAAACACCCCAAAGGTGTTACTAGCTGAGCTTTGGCAGGGCACACTACCGGTGCTAGTAGCAACATGGAGACCTGCACAACACAACCACAGAACTTTGTCCCCAACTTGCGATGAGGTTGTCAATCTCACTGTGTTTTGCGGAAAACAAAGGATTAAACATATCGAATGGAAAGAAGTAAAAGTTTGCAGAAAGTAAACACAAAGCAGTAAAAAATTGTAGATTGAATATAAAAGACAAGGACCGGGATCCATAGTTCACTAGAGGTGGCTCTCCTTAGATAGATAACATGTTGGGTGAACAAATTACAGCGGGGCAATTGACAAACACCGAGAAAGCAATACATGCATATACTAATCATCTTGACTCCTTTGAGATTCGATTGGGCATTAAAATATTATACATAGACCGCCATCCAACTGCATCTATGACTAATAATCCACCTTTAGGTTATCATCCGAACCCCCTCCAGTATTAAGTTGCAAGCAACAGATTATTGCTTTACGAACTGCGTGTAAAGTAAACAATACGATTGTTCTATGAACAAAGGATTGTTGTTTTCTCCCTAGTACCAATAGCACATCTAGTACCTTAGAGATTTCTGTCACTTCCTAGATTACCAGAGGCATGAACCACTATCGAGCATAAATACTAACTCTTGGAGTTGCTAGCATCTACTTGGCCAAGATAGCTACTAACAACGGAAAGCATGCAAAATCACAAATAACAAAGACATGATAGAATCAATAATCAGTCTGAAATAGCATCTCAATATCCATCGGATCCCCACAAACACAACATGTAGAATTACAAATAGATGATCTTGATCATGAACGGAGCTCACAAGATCTAGACATGAAAGCACAAAGGAGGAGAACCAGCCATCTAGCTACTACATGGATCCGTATACCAAGGATGAACTACTCATGCATCACACCAGAGGCTTGCATGGTGATGAAGAAGGCCTCCAGGGTTAATTCCCCTCTCCGGAAGGGTGTCAGGAAGAGCTTCAGATCCCTCCCGATCTAGGGATGGAGATGACGGCGGCTACAGACTCTTTCGTGGATTTTTGATCGGATACTTAGGGTTTTCATCCCGAGGGCAATATATAGGCGGAACGAGAGGCCGAGGGGGTGCCAAGAGGAGCCACACCACCCCCTGGCACAGGCCAGGCCTGGCCGCACGGCTAGGTGGTGTGGTGGCCCCATGGCCCCTCTCCGTCTCGTATTCTGGCACTTGATGACATCCGGAAAAATAGGCACTTTGGCTTTTGTCCCGTCCAATTCCGAGAATATTCTGTTGGGTCCGCAGCATAGAAAACAAAAAAAATTCCTACGATGAGAATTACACGCCAAGATCTATCTACTAGATACAGAGCAAACAGGTGGACATATATCCATGGAGAACATACCCTCGAAGACAACGAGCTTTGTTAACGAGTAGGAACTCGTGGTTGATGTAGTCGTACACTTGCCGATCTCAAGATCGTGAGGAAGTCCGAGCGCCGCAACTCAGCAGCACATCCGCACTCGCACACACGTTCAAGCCACCGGACAACCTCCACCTCCTCGCTCCAGCGATCTAGCGGAAGCAGCAACTCCTTCCATTTAAATGCCACCGGGAACATGTATCTCGCTAATCCGAGACCATGGGGGAATAATTCTAGAGGGGGAGAGAGATCCTTCACAAGGAGGTGTGAGGATGAAGGAGGGAATGGGTGGCCTTTTATAGGAGGAGGGGGGTTCCCCCTCTCTCCATGGCCGGCGCATGGGGGGGTGACCCCTCACCTCCCCCATTCATGTAGTGGTAACCCCTCCACATTAAAGTTCCTCTTCACATTCCCTTTTAAAGTCTCCACTTTAAATGCATTAAGTTTCTCCAAATTTAATGCTCTCTCATTTGGTAAAACTCTTTTTATTAAATTTATTCAGAATTTTGTTAATTACTTTAATTAACAAACATTCACATATAGCCCCTTGCAATATTTCAATATCACATGCAGAACCACCTTCTGCAATTTCACCCGAAACAATTTCCGGTTTCTATTGAAACAATTCCTGCGCTTTGCAATTCTTTCGTCTGAAACATATGTGCTCCAAAATGGTGTCCGGTAACTCTTAAGTGTGCCACCCTACGGTTCACGAATAATGCGTATGATCGAGACCCTTCTCCGATCAATAATCAGCAGCGGGACCTGGAGATCCGTACTGACTCCTACACATTCAACGATGACTCCTGTGATCGTGAGAACCTTTAACGCTTGTAACTAAATCCCTTTGTCTCTCGATATATTACATGTCCGAGATTCGATCATCGGTATCTCCATACCTAGTTTGATCTCAAGCATCGACATGCACTCTTTTCTCGTTCCCATGATATAACATTCTAGTGATCACATCACTTGCTTGCAAGCTATCCTAATGTGATATCACCGAGAGGGCCCAAAGTATATCTATCCGTCATCTGGATTGACAAATTCCACTCTTGATCCATGAGCCTCAACATAACACCTTCGTAGCACTGAACCCATCTTTATAGTCACCCTATTACGGTGTGACGTTTGATGTTATCAAGATACTCTTCCGGTGTTAGCAATTAACATGATCTCATGGTCTAAGGATAAAGATTACTTCGTATGATGTTATAGCAATATAAACATAATGACTTGATCGTAATGCTATACTTCGGATGAATGTTCATCACATCATTTCACAAATGTTGTGACCTAGTTATTAACAACATCCAATGTCCATGATCAGGAAACCTTGATCATCTTGTTAATCAACAAGCTAGTCTATAAGAGAGGCATGACTAGGAACCCTTTTTGTTTATTAAACACACATGTATTGATGTTTCCTATCAATACAATTATAGCATGCAAAATAAACATCTATCATATACAAGGAATACATAATAACAACTTTATTATTGCCTCTCAGGGCATATTTCCTTCAGTCTCCCACTTGCACTAGAGACAATAATCTAGTTTATATAGTGATAAATCTAACACCCATGGAGTTCTGGTGCTGATCATGTTTTGCCCTAGGGAGTACTTTAGTCAATGGATCTGCTACATTCAGGTCCGTGTGTACTTTACAAATCTTTATATCTCCATCCTTGACATGCTCGCGGATGGAGTGAAACCGGCGCTTAATATGCTTGGAATTCTTGTGAGAACTTGGTTCCTTGGCGTTGGCTATGGCTCCATTATTGTCACAATAGATCACCATTGGGTCCAACGCACTAGGAAACACACCTAGTTCCGTTATGAACTCCTTCATCCAAACCGCTTCCTGTGCTGCTTCTAAAGCAGCAACATATTCCGCCTCCGTCGTTGATCCAGCCACCACAGGTTGTTTGGAGCTCCTCCAACTAACTGCTGCTCCGTTCAAGAGAAATACGTATCCGGATTGAGACTTAGAGTCATCCGGATCAGTGTTAAAGCTAGCATCGACATAACACTTAGCGACTAGCTCTTCTTCACCTCCGTATACAAGAAACATATCCTTAGTTCTTCTCAAGTACTTAAGGATATTCTTGACCGCTATCCAGTGTTCCGAATCTGGATCAGATTGGTACCTACTAGTCAAACTAATAGCATGTGCCACATCCGGTCTTGTACATAGCATGGCATACATTATAGAGCCTATGGCTGAGGCATAGGGGATCTTATCCATTATCTCTCTTTCTTCCGCCAGAGTCAGACTTTGAGTCTTACTCAATGTCTTGCCTTGCAACATAGGTAAGTACCCCTTCTTACTTCCGTCCATATTAAACTTCTTTAATATCTTATCAAGGTATGTACTCTGCGATAGCCCAATTAGGGTCTTGATCTATCTCTATAGATTTTAATGCCTAATATATATGAAGCTTCACCAAGGTCCTTCATCGAAAATTTGCTGTTTAGATAACTTTTAACACTGTTTAAAAGATCTAAATCATTTCCAATCAATAATATGTCATCCACATATAATATCAGAAATGCCACATTGCTCCCACTCACTTTCTTGTAAATACAAGTTTTCTCCATAAGTTTGGACAAATCCAAACTCTTTGATCACCTCATCAAAGCGGAGATTCCAACTCCGGGATGCTTGCTTCAGTCCATAGATGGATCGCTGAAGTTTGCACACCTTATCAGCATCCTTAGGATCGACAAAACCCTTAGGTTGTATCATGTACAACTCTTCTTCAATATTACCATTGAGGAACGCAGTTTTGACATGCATCTGCCATATTTCATAATCGAAATATGCAGCAATTGTTAACATAATCCTAACCGACTTAAGCATCGCTACGGGAGAGAATGTCTCATTGTAGTCAACTCCTTGAATTTGTCGAAACCCCTTTGCGACAAGTCGAGCCTTATAGATGGTTATATTACCATCAGCATTAGTTTTTCTTTTGAAAATCCATTTATTCTCAACGGCCTTTCGATCGTGAGGTAAGTCCACCAAGGTCCAAACCTGGTTTTCGTACATGGATTCCATCTCGGATTTCATGGCTTCTAGCCATTTGTTGGAATCAGGGCTCATCATCGCTTCTTCATACATCGCAGGGTCATCTATTTCATCAATCATGAAATTCATAACATGATTGCCGTACAATTTAGGAGCTGCACATGTCCTGCTTGACCTGCGAGGTTCGGTAGTGTCCTCTTTCGGAGTTTCATGATCAATATCATTAGCTCTCTCTTCATTAGGTGAAGTCAACTCCGAAACAACTTCTGGAGCTGCGCTACTCGCCATTTCATGAAGAGAAGGTTCAATAACCTCTTCGAGTTCTACCTTCCGACTACTCACACCTTTCGCGAGAAAATCCTTCTCAAGAAAGGATCCATTCTTGGCAACAAAGACCTTGCCCTCGGATCTATGAATAGAAGGTATACCCAATTGTTTCCTTAGGGTATCCTATGAAGACGCGTTTTTCCGCTTTGGGTTCGAGTTTATCCGGTTGAAGTTTCTTCACATAAACATTGCATCCCCAAACTTTAAGAAATGACAGCTTAGGTTTGTTTCCAAACCATAATTCATACGGTGTCTTTTCAACGGATTTAGATGGTGCCCTATTTAAAGTGAATGCAGCGGTTTCAAAGGCATAACACCAAAATGACAGTGGCAAGTCAGTCAGAGACATCATAGATCGAACCATATCCAATAAAGTACGATTACGACGTTCTGACACACCATTGCGTTGTGGTGTTCTGGCAGGCATGAGTTATGAAACTATTCCACAGTCTTTCATATGTGTGCTAAACTCGTAACTAAGATACTCTCCTCCACGGTCGGACCGCAGAAATTTGATCTTTCTGTTATGATGATTTTCCACTTCATTCTGAAATTCTTTGAACTTTTCAAAAGTTTCAGACTTGTGTTTCATCAAATAGATATACCCATATCTACTCAAATCATCCGTGAAAGTAACAAAATAACGATATCCACCTCGCGCCGACACACTCATTGGTCCACACACATCAGTATGTATGATTTCCAATAAATCACGCCTGCTCCATTCAACCGAAAACGGCGTTTCTAGTCATCTTGCCCATAAGGCATGGCTCACATGTATCAAATGATTCAAAATCAAGTGATTCCAAAAGTCTATCAGAATGGAGTTTCTTCATGCGTTTAACGCCAATATGACCTAGACGGTAGTGCCACATATATGTAGATATATCATTATCAAGTTTAATCCTTTTAGCATCAACATTATGAATGTGCGTAATATTACTATCGAGATCCAATAGAAATAAACCATTCAACATAGGTGCATGACCATAAAAGTTATCATTCTTATAAATCGAACAACCATTGTTCTCAGATTTAAAGGAATGACCACTTTGCATCAAACACGATCCAGATACAATGTTCATGCTCAGTGCAGGCACCAAATAACAATTATTCAGGTTTATAACTAATCCCGACGACATATGGAGAGGCAACGTTCCGACGGCAATCACATCAACTCTTGATCCATTGCCAATTCAAGATCGTGACCTCATCCCTTGCTAGTTGTCGCTTGTTCCGCAGCCCTAACCGAGTTACATATATTAGCAACCGATCCCGTATCAAATACCCAGTGCTATCGAGTACTAGTCAAGTACACATCAATAACATGTATATCACATATACCTTTGTTTGCCTTGCCGGACTTCTTGTCCGCCAAATACTTGGGGCAATTGCGCTTCCAATGGCCAGTCCCCTTGCAATAGTAGCACCCGGTGTCAGACTTAGGGCCAGCTCGGGGTTTCTTTTTAGGCGTGGCAACAGACTTGCCACCCTTCTTTCCCTTGTGCTTGCCTTTCTTGTCCTTCTTGAAACTGGTGGTCCTATTGATCATCAACACTTTATGTTCTTTCCTAATCTCCACTTCTGCAGTCTTAAGCATCGATGAAGCTCGAAGAGACTTCTTCATGCCCTGCATATTATAGTTCATCACGAAGCTCTTGTAGCTAGGTGGCAGAGATTGGAGAACACGATGTATGCCTAAGTCAATGGGAATCGTTATTCCCAAGGACACAAGCTTATCGGCGTACCCAGACATTTTGAGTACGTGCTCACTAACGGAGCTGTTTTCCTCCATCATGCAACTAAAGAACTTTTCTGCAGCATTATAACTCTCTACGACAGCATGGGTATCGAAAATCATTTTCAATTCTCCCATGGTATCAAAGGCATTGCCATTTTCGAAACGCTTTCAAAGTTCTGGCTCTAGCCCATACAGTATGCCGCAATGAACTAAGTTGTGGTCCTCCTGACGAGTCACATATACATTCTTTTCCTCGTCAGGGGCATCAGGAGCTGGTGGGGGGCCTAGCGGCGCATCTAGCACATATTGCTTTTGTGCAGCAGTGAGGAGAATCCTCAAATTCATAGCCCAGTTGGTGAAGTTGCTACCATTCGCAGCAAGTTTCTCTTTCTCCATGAACACTTTGAAATTAAAAGCAGGTGGTGCCATCTACAATAGAATTTGTAAAGTATATTTAGACTAAGTTTATGATAGATTGAGTTCAACTAATCCAAATTACTAATGAACTCCCACTCAAAAACGACATCCCTCGTGTCCTTTTGGTGATTACATGAACCAAATCCACTACACCATGTCCGATCATCACGTGAGTCGGTGTAGCTTCAAAGGAAAGCATCTATATGGGCATCATATCAACTATATGACTCATGCTTAACCTTTCGGTCCGTGTTCCGAGGCCATGTCTGTACATGCTAGGCTCGTCAAGTAAGAACCTTAGTATTTGCGTGTGTAAAACTGTCTTACACCCGTTGTATGAAAGCGTGGAGACGAGAACACCCGATCATCACGTGATGCCTCAAAACACGATCCACAAAACGGTGCATACTTAAGGAAGAACACATTTTATCTTGATATCTAAATGAGGGATCATCTTATAATGCTACCAAAAGTGCCAAACTAGCAATATAAGATGCTAACATCTAATGTGTGAAGTGAGGTGATATGGTCCATGCATTTGATCTCTATCATTTGCATCGTGGTATGATCTCTATCATTCCTTTGTGTGTAAGGCCAAGGTATATGGAACTTACACGTTAAGTGAGTTGTAAGAGTATCTATTATACATCTACTTACAACAATACCATATCAAAACACTAGCCCAACAACGATCTAAACTAGACGCCTCTAATTTATCAATTGCAAGTTTTACATGGCTTAGGGCTTTCGGAGATAGAACCGGTCTAACCTACGAACATGAACCACAACGAGGATAATCAAGTTATTAGCAACTCGTTTGTAAATCAGATATTGACTATAGTAGGACAGACAGACACCCGCCAGCCACTTATGCAAAACAAGTTGCATGTCAGTCGTGGAACCGGTCTCATGTACGATGACATGTAAGGTTGGTCCGGGCCACTTCATCCCACTATGCCACCAATATACAAAGTACATAGAAGATGCAGTAACATGATCATCATCGCCCACATATAAAGATATGTGTACTACCCGTGCAAAGCACCTACGCATAGATCAGGCTCTGATACCACTGTTGGGTCCATAGCATAGAAAACAAAACAAAATTCCTACGATGAGAACTACACGCCAAGATCTATCTACTAGATACAGAGCAAACGGGTGGACATACATCCATGGAGAACTTACCCTCGAAGACAACGAGCTTTGTTAACGAGTAGGAACTCGTGGTTGATGTAGTCGTACACTTGCCGATCTCAAGATCGTGAGGAAGTCCGAGCGCCAAGAATCGAAAGCAGCGATCCGCACTGCACACACGCTCAAGCCACGGACAACCTCCACCTCCTCGCCCAGCGATCCAGCGGAAGCAACAACTCCTTCCAGACGAAAATGCCACTGGAACATGTATCTCGCTAATCCGAGACCATGGGGGAATAATTCTAGAGGGGGAGAGAGATCCTTCACAAGGAGGTGTGAGGATGAAGGAGGGAATGGGTGGCCTTTTATAGGAGGAGGGGGTGCCCCCTCTCTCCATGGCCGGCGCATGGGGGGTGACCCCTCACCTCCCCCATTCATGTGGTGGTAACCCCTCCACATTAAAATGCCTCTTCACATTCCCTTTTAAAGTCTCCACTTTAAATGCATTAAGTTTCTCCAAATTTAATGCTCTCTCATTTAATAAAACTCTTTTATTAAATTTATTCAGAATTTTGTTAATTACTTTAATTAACAAACATTCACATATAGCCCCTTGCAATATTTCAATATCACATGCAGAACCACCTTCTGCAATTTCACCCGAAACAATTTCCGGTTTCTATTGAAACAATTCCTGCGCTTTGCAATTCTTTCGTCTGAAACATATGTGCTCCAAAATGGTGTCCGGTAACTCTTAAGTGTGCCACCCTACGGTTCGTGAATAATGCAGACATGATCGAGACCCTTCTCCGATCAATAATCAGCAGCGGGACCTGGAGATCCGTACTGACTCCTACACATTCAACGATGACTCCTGTGATCGTGAGAACCTTTAACGCTTGTAACTAAATCCCTTTGTCTCTCGATATATTACATGTCCGATATTCGATCATCGGTATCTCCATACCTAGTTTGATCTCGTTACCGACATGCACTCTTTTCTCGTTCCCGTGATATAACATTCTAGTGATCACATCACTTGCTTGCAAGCTATCCTAATGTGATATCACCGAGAGGGACCAGAGTATATCTATCCGCTATCCGGATTGACAAATTCCTCTTGATCCATGAGCCTCAACATAACACCTTCGTAATCGAACCCATCTTTATAGTCACTCTGTTACGGTGTGACGTTTGATGTTATCAAGATACTCTTCCGGTGTTAGCAATTAACATGATCTCATGGTCTAAGGATAAAGATTACTTCGTATGATGTTATAGCAATATAAACATAATGACTTGATCGTAATGCTATACTTCGGATGAATGTTCATCACATCATTTCACAAATGTTGTGACCTTGTTATTAACAACATCCAATGTCCATGATCAGGAAACCTTGATCATCTTGTTAATCAACAAGCTAGTCTATAAGAGAGGCATGACTAGGAACCCTTTTTGTTTATTAAACACACATGTATTGATGTTTCCTATCAATACAATTATAGCATGCAAAATAAACATCTATCATATACAAGGAATACATAATAACAACTTTATTATTGCCTCTCAGGGCATATTTCCTTCATATTCATTTTCTGACTTTCCTGGAACCAAAAACAGCAGAAAACAGGCAGCTAGCACTGTGGCTCTTGTTAATAGGTTAGTCCAAGAAATCATATGAAAAGTACTCCAAAGTTGGAACAAAACACAAGAAAGTGGATAAAACCAAGCATGGAACATCAAAAATTATAGATACATTTGCAATGTATCAACATCCCCAAGCTTAACTCCTGCTCGTCCTCGAGTACGTAAGTGATAAAAAGAAAGAATACTTTTTGAGGTGACATGCACCATCAAAGACTTGATCAAAGTATTTGCAAAACATTCAAAGCTGGGATCACAGTACTTCAATCATAACATGAAAGACAAAGTTCTAGCAATAAGCAAAAGAAACTATGATGCAACATGAAAAGGCACAAACAAAAGATTCATGAATAACAATGCTTTGCAAGACGTTTGTTTGTTTCACATAAAGAAAACATAGCATGATAGTATTCAGCTTGTCCCTCAATAGAGTAGCAAATATAAATGCATAGGACACCTTCAAAGTTCATAAGAGTGACTAATACAAATAGTTTAAAACAAGCAATATCAAGTTATGCATCAATCAACTAGTCTTGGGACAATGCACATAGAACTAAGAATGGCCACTATGCTCTCAAAGTAGGTGCATAAAGGTAGAAGGTGGAGACTCAATATAATGGTGGAAGAAAGGCCTTTATAAAAGGAAGTAGGGATTCAAGTCTCATAAAGAGCTTCCAAAAATTATGGTACTTGTAGCTTTCAGCTCTCATTGCCCCTATCATAAGCATCTTTAAGGTGATTAAGGTTAAAGTGACACAACTAAGAGGATATGCTTGACAAGTTATAAACCGAAATCTCATGCCCCTTACTTACGAAGACCGATCCTCATGCTACTCAACTTCAGTCACGAGTAAGCTCTTGTCATTGTAAGTACATGTGTATCATTAAGAACCGCCAATGGGGTACCCCTTGCACATGATACGGGAGCTTTCCCATAATCAAAATGACAAGGCAAGCAGACAATGAGCATCTCAGCGATCTTTTTATTTGCTATTTGCATAGGTTTTTATTGAGGATGCTTCATAGAGTGCTCATTATGGTGATGCTGCAAGTTTTCACCATGATTAGGCATGACTTAGGCTAGCAGCCTAGACATTTCTCTAACACACATATGAACTCCATGATCTTACAAGTTCCCCTTTTATTTCACACCACCAGGATCCATAGGCAAAAGAATCAAGATATCAACTAGGTACAAAGTACCATGGCAGTATTGAAAGCGTTCCCCATGATACATGGTTCTGCTAACTTCGACATATAAAGCGCAAGCATATACGCAACAAAGAAGGACCCAATGGTTCAAGTTTATTAGATGCAAAAAGTAAAGTGTGCCATCAAGTTCGTGAGAGCTTTAATCACTGTTTTTCTCATAACAAGTTTAATTTGGAAGGTAAACAAAAGCATGAATATACTTGGAATGGCATAAGATAGTAGGTAGGTATGGTGGACTCTTTGGAATAACTTGGTTTAGGGAGTTGGATGCATGAGTGGAACTCATACTTTGTTGTGGAGGCTAGCAAAAGACTGGGGGCGACAAACTAAGAGAGCAATAATGGCCATAATCATGCAGAGCGACAAAACATCATTGATCAAAGCATAAAGTGATACTACAAGTTGAAAACTAAAGGATCATAAAGGCTATGGTGACTTGAGATAGTCATAACATGGTGTGAGCATGCGCCAAGTCAACCCAAATAAAGCATCAAAGGAGAATACCACTATACTATGCTTTAATATGCTAAAACAACGCATGATTCATCCAAGGCACATTAAGCAATCTCAATTGTTTATAACAAGTCATGATACAGCAAAGAATACTAAGCATAAAGCCAAAACAATATCAAGCATGGCATGACAAAGCATAGGCCACAGTCAAAAACAAGCTCTTTTTACCACATAAGCATTAACTTTCTTACTCTTTTCCAAACCAAACCAAACTATTTGCAAACCAATGTATGAAAGAGGGGGTCCAACCAATTTATTCATAAAACTAAGCAAACCAAGAAAACTAAAAACCAAAACGAAAACGAAAAAGAAGACGCTCCAAGAACAACACAACTGTGCATGGAACAATAAAAATGAAGCGTTTGGAAGAAACCTGGAATTTTTATTGATGAAGAAGGGGATGCCTTGGGCATCCCCAAGCTTTGACGCTTGTACTTCTTGGATATTTCTTAGGGTGACACGCGTGGCATCCCCAAGCTTGAGCTTTAGTCCATCCTTCATCTCATTACTCATTCCTTCCATACACCTGAAATTTTTCCTTCATACAAAACTTCACACAATCTTTATTAGCAACATTAGTGTACTTAAGATAAATAAGTCTTAAGGTTCAGTTCTAACACCAAATAAACTTCCATTAGAACACTAGCTACTGTAGCACTTCCCTCAAAAAGCTCAATTCCCCAAAAGAACTCAAAAAGGAACCAACAAGGAGCAAATGCAGAAAATGGCAGAAATCTGTCAAAACAGACCAGCAGGTAAAGACGAATTTTTTTGAAGACCTTCTATTGCTCAAATAAAAAAGTGTTGAACTAACTAAAGTTAGATGAAGCACAAAAAATTACAGCTCAATCCGACATACAAAGCTCTCTCACGAATTTTTACGGTGAAGCACAAAAATCTGTTTCGGGACAGCAACTTTCCCAATCATTACTTCTCTCTCATTAGAGGTTACTCTTGGCACAAAAAGCAAATAAAAGGATAAGGAGAGGTTATTACAGAGGTAATAAATTCCAAGACTCATCTAATACTTTTGGGTTATCTCCCAATAAGTACTTTTCTTTAACGCCTTTAAGTTAGGCATAAGAAGCAAGAAAAAGAATCAAGTGTTCTCAAATGAAGAAGCATTAAGACCAAATTTTGTTTTCATAGGAGAAGCAAAAGAAATCTTTTCTCTCTTTTTATGGAAGTGTTCTATACCTTTCTTGAATGTGAGTTGATATTTAATGGTGCCTTCTTTCATATTAATGATGGCACCAACAGTTCTAAGAAAAGGTCTTCCCAAAGTAATAGGACAAGAAGCATTGTATTCAACATCCAAAACATAGAAATCAACAGGGACATAGGAATCGTTAACCATAATAAGAACATCATTAAGACTCCCCATGAGTTTCTTTTTAGTATTATCATCAAGTGGGACATTCAAATAACAATCTTCAAGAGGAGGCAAATCAAGCATATCATAAATCCTTATAGGCATAATAGAAACACTACTATCAAGATCACATAAAGCTTTGAAATCAAAGTCATTCACTTTCATATTAATGATGGGTTCCCAACCATCTTCTTGTTTAATAGGAATAGAAGCTTTATGTTTCATCTTTTCTTCTTTAATCTTTATGAGAGCATCAGTAATGTGTTTTGTAAAAGCCATGTTCATAGCACTAGCATTAGGACTTTTAGCAAGATTTTGTAGGAAATTAATAACTTCAGAGATATTGCAATCATCAAGATCAAAGTCAAATTTATCATCTAAAGTAGTAGAACTATTACTAGCCTCAACACTAGTGGTGGTGATAGTAGAAACACTAATGTTTCTAGCAATTTCATCTTCTCTTTCCCACTTAGCATGTAATTCAGCTAATAGTCTAACATTTTCATCAATTCTTACTTGTACAACATTAGTAGCTGCAAAGGGATTATCATTAGTTTCAGGTTTAGCAGCTATTTTATTCAAAGAAGATTGAGCTTCAGCCAAAGATGCTATATTTCTTTCAGCATTAGAGAGTTTTTCCTCAATAGTTTTATTGAAAGCAGTTTGTTTACTAATAAAATCTTTAAGCATAACTTCAAGTTTAGAGGGAGCACTCTTATTATTGTTGTAAGAATTTCCATAAGCATTACCATTGTTGTGAGGGAATGGCTTATAATTGTTGTTACCAAAATTGTTCCTATAAGCATTATTACCATAAACATTGTAGCCAAAATTGTTATTTCTTATGAAGTTCACATCAACTTGCTCTTATTGAGCAACCAAAGAGGCTAAAGGAACATTATTTGGATCAATATGGGCTTTCCCATTAACAAGCATGGACATAATAATATCAATCTTATCACTCAAGGAGGAAGTTTCCTCAACAGAATTTACCTTCCTACCTTGGGGTGCTCTCTCAGTATGCCATTCAGAATAATTAACCATCATATTGTCCAGAAGTTTTGTTGCAGCACCCAAAGTGATGGTCATAAAGGTACCTCCAGCAGGAGAATCCAATAGGTTCCTTAAAGAATAGTTCAATCCTGCATAAAAAGTTTGGATGATCATCCAAGCAGTCAGTCCATGAGTGGGACAATTCTTTACCAAAGATTTCATTCTTTCCCAAGCTTGAGCAACATGCTCATTATCAAGTTGTTTAAACTTCATTATTTCACTTCTCATGGATATAATCTTAGCAGGAGGATAGTATTTTCCAATAAAAAGCATCTTTGCACTTAGTCCAAGAATCAATACTATTCCTAGTTAAGGAATTCAACCATTCTTTAGCTTTTCCTCTCAAAGAGAAAGGAAACAATTTCAGCTCAATAATATCACCATCTATATCCCTATGCTTTTGCATCTCACAAAGTTCAACAAAGTTATTTAGATGGGAAGCAGCATCTTCATTACCAATACCAGAAAATTGTTCTCTCAGAACAAGATTGAGTAAAGCAGGTTTTATCTCAAAGAAAGTATTTTCAGGCATAGGTGGAGCAATAGGTGTGCTCATAAAATCATTGTTGTTGGTGCTAGTGAAGTCACACAACTTAGTGTTTTCAAGAGTAGTCATTTTTTTGGGTTTTCAAATAAGAAAGCAAACTAGTAAAACTAATTTTTTTGTGTTTTTGATAACAAAACAAGCAAACAAAGCAAAAAGAAACTAACCAAAACAAAAATAACAAAGTAAAGAGATTGGTTATGAGGGACTCCCCTTGTGAAGATGTCCTTGACTCCCCGGCAACGGTGCCAGAAAAATGCTTGATGGCTCAATGCACGGCGCCCAGAAAAGTGCTGGTGCGTGGTTGATGTAGAGCTCGTTGGGAACCCCAAGAGGAAGGTATGATGAGCACAGCAGCAAGTTTCCCTTAGTTATGAAACCAAGGTTTAATCGAACCAGTAGGAGCAAGGAAACACCCCAAAGGTGTTACTAGCTGAGCTTTGGCAGGGCACACTACCGGTGCTAGTAGCAACATGGAGACCTGCACAACACAACCACGGAACTTTGTCCCCAACTTGCGATGAGGTTGTCAATCTCACCATGTTTTGCAGAAAACAAAGGATTAAACATATCAAATGGAAAGAAGTAAAAGTTTGTAGAAAGTAAACACAAAGCAGTAAAAGATTGTAGATTGAATATAAAAGACAAGGACCGGGATCCATAGTTCACTAGAGGTGGCTCTCCTTAGATAGATAACATGCTGGGTGAACAAATTACAGCGGGGCAATTGACAAACACCGAGAAAGCAATACATGCATATACTAATCATCTTGACTCCTTTGAGATTCGATTGGGCATTACAACATTATACATAGACCGCGATCCAACTGCATCTATGACTAATAATCCACCTTTAGGTTACCATCCGAACCCCCTCCAATATTAAGTTGCAAGCAACAGATTATTGCTTTACGAACTACGTGTAAAGTAAACAATATGATTGTTCTATGAACAAAGGATTGTTGTTTTCTCCCTAGTAGCAACATCACATCTAGTACCTTAGAAATTTCTTTCACTTCCCCAGATTACCAGAGGCATGAACCCACTATCCAGCATAAATACTAACTCTTGGAGTTGCTAGCATCTACTTGGCCAATATAGCTACTAACAACGAAAAGCATGCAAGATCACAAATAACAAAGACATGATAGAATCAATAATCAATCTGAAATACCATCTCAATATCCATCAGATCCCCGTAAACACAACATGTAGAATTACAAATAGATGATCTTGATCATGAACGGAGCTCACAAGATCTAGACATGAAAGCACAAAGGAGGAGAACCAGCCATCTAGCTACTACATGGATCCGTATTCCAAGGATGAACTACTCACACATCACACCAGAGGCTTGCATGGTGATGAAGAAGGCCTCTAGGGTGAATTCCCCTCTCCGACAGGGTGCCGAGAAGAGCAATATATAGGCGGAAGGAGAGGCCGAGGGGGTGCCGGGAGCGGCCACACCACCCCCTGGCGCAGGCCAGGCCTGGCCGCGCGGCCAGGTGGTGTGGTGGCCCCCTGGCCCCTCTCCGTCTCGTATTTTGGCACTTGATGACATCCGGAAAAATAGGCACTTTGGCTTTTGTCCCCTGCATGTGTGTTCTTTTCATGAACCACAACTAGAGTCATTGCATGTCTGTTCTTTCCACAAACCACATAAGGATACACCATTGTCATTGGATGTGTTTTCTTTTCATGAACCACAACTAGAGTCATTGCATGTGTGTTCTTTTCACAAACCACATAAGGATCCACCAGTGTCATTGGATGTGTGTTCTTTTCATGAACCACACCCAGTGTCATTGCATGTGTGTTCTTCTCACAAACCAGACATGGATCCACCAGTGTCATTGCATGCCTCCTCTTTTCATGAACCGCACCAGTGTCATTGCATGTCTGTTCTTTCCACAAACCACACATGGATCCACCAGTGTGATTGAATGTGTGTTCTTTTCATGAATCACAACTAGAGTCATTGCATGCTTGTTATTTCCACAACCCACATAAGGATACACCATTGTCATTGGATGTGTTTTCTTTTCATGAACCACAGCCAGAGTCATTGCATGTGTGTTCTTCTCACAAACCACATGGATCCACCAGTGTCATTGGATGTGTGTTCTTTTCATGAACCACAACTAGAGTGTATTGCATTGTGTCATTTTCACAAACCACTTAAGGATCCACTAGTTTCATTGGATGTGTGTTCTTTTTATGAACCACACCCAATGTCATTGCATGTGTGTTCTTCTCACAAACCACACATGGATCCACCCGTGTCATTGCATGTCTGCTCTTTTCATGAACCACACCAGTGTCATTCCATGTCTGTTCTTTCCACAAACCACATATGGATCCACCAGTGTCATTGGATGTGTGTTCTTTTCATGAACCACAGCTAGAGTCATTGCATGTGTGTTCTTTTCATGAACCACAGCTAGAGTCATTGCATGTGTGTTCTTTTCACAATCGACATAAGGATCCACCAGGTTCATTGGATGTGTGTTCTTTTCATGAACCACACCCAGTGTCATTGCATGTGTGTTCTTCTCACAAACCACACATGGATCCACCAGTGTCATTGCATGTCTGCTCTTTTCATGAACCACACCAGTGTCACTGCATGTCTGTTCTTTCCACAAACCACACATGGATCCACCAGTGTGATTGCATGTGTGTTCTTTTCATGAACCACAACTAGAGTCATTGCATGTCTGTTCTTTCCACAAACCACATAAGGATACACCATTATCATTGGATGTGTTAGCCTTTTCATGAACCACAGCTAGAGTCATTGCATATGTGTTCTTTTCACAAACCACATAAGGATCCACCAGTGTTATTGGATGTGTGTTCTTTTCATGAACCACACCCAGTGTCATTGCATGTGTGTTCTTCTCACAAACCACACATGGATCCACCAGTGTCATTGTTGGAGATATGCCCAGGAGGCAATAATAAAGTAGGTTATTATCATATCTTCATACTTATGATAAATGTTTACATTCATGCTATAATAGTATTAACAAGGAAACCATTAATACTTGTGTGATTTGTAAACTTAATTTGAAGTCCCTAGTATAGCCTCTATACTTCACTAGCTTGTTGGTTGATTGATGATTGTGGTTTCCATATCATGGACATTGAGATGTTATCAACAACAAGATCATATCGTTAGGAGAATGATATGGTGGACATACTCCTGTAGATAAGCGTAGCATAAAGATCAAGTCATTTCAATAGTTCAATTGCTATATGCTTTCTGATACATAGTAACCTAATTCCTTCGACCATGAGATCATGCATATTGCCTTTACTGGATGGATGCTTTGATGTCATCAAACACCACACCGTAACAGGGTGGCTATAAAGGTGGCATTGAGTGTTCGGAAAGTATTGGTTGAAACACATGGATCAAGAGTGGGATTTGTCCATCCACATGACGGATAGATATTCTCTGGGCCCTCTCGGTGAAATGTCATCCAATTAGCTTGCAAGCATGTGACTTGGTCACAAGGGATCACATATCACGGGAACGAGAAAAGAGTACTTATCAGTAACGAGGATGAACTAGGTATGCAGAGATACCGACGATCATAACCTCGGATAAGTAACATATCGTGAGACAAAGGGAAATTGGTATCGTATGTAAGTGGTTCATTCGATCGCAAAGTAATCATAGAAATATGTGGGAGCCATATGAATTTCCAGATTCCTCTATTGGTTATTGTTCGAAGAAGTGTCTCGATCATGTCCACATAATTCACGAACCGTAGGGAGACACACTTAAGGATTCGACGTTGTTTGAGTAGTTATGGTATTATGAGAAAGAGACCGAATATTGTTCGGAGTCTCGGATGGGATCCGGGATATCACGAGGTGATCCGGAATGGTCCGGAGAATAAGATTCATATAAGGAAAGTCCCGTTTCGGAGTTGGGGAATGGTTCCGTGTTTTCATCGGAACATTCTAGAAGGTCCTGAATGTCCGCACCGGAGGGGATGGGTACATGAATGTGTCATTACATATTGGAATGATTGCATCATGTACTAAGTGTTCTCGCTGTCCAAAATAAAGGGTTTATTTAAATCCTAAATTGAAAAGTCAAACGGCTAGTTTGAAAGTCAAACGGCAAGTTTTGGAAAGTGGAAAGAGGAGGAAGAGGGAAACCGAGTTGAGAGGGAGACCTCCTCCAACCGGGCCAACTCCAATGCCGAGTTGGGAGGGACTCCACCTCCCCATGGCGCCCAGCCCCTCCCACCTATATAAGGAGGGCAGGCTCCCTCCTAGACACACTAGATCCTATCCTCTAAACTAAACCCTAGACCTAAACCCCGGTTTAGAGCTATTTCGTTTAGAGCCTTCTAATTGGTTTAGAGCCTTCTAATTGGTGTGTCTAATTACTAGACCACTAATAGCCTCTCTCATAAGCTCCGCCATACCGCACCGGCTTAAGGCGGCTCATGATCTCCCCTACTTCACCACGCCAGTCAGCCGAATCGCGAGGAGAGTGCTACAACCTCCGCCGCCTTTGGAACAAGGAGAGGAAGGTCTTCGCCGAGTACCGAACGTGTGACCGATCAAGGAGCGCTGGAACGTGCTGGAAGGATCGTCACACGATCTTGAGATCGGAAAGAGTACGACTACATCACCCACGAATCGCTCTCGTTAACCGCTGGAATCTTCGAGGGTGAGTTCCACTATCGACTCGTTGCTACAATCTAGTAGATAGATCTTGGCTTGTTTGTTTGTATGCGATAGAAAATTTTTGTTTTCCATGCTACGAACCCCTACAAAGGGTATCGAGCCGTGTCTATATGTAGATCTGTTGCACGAGTAGAACACAATGGTCATTGTGGGCGTTGATGCTTTTATTGTAGATTGCTTTTGTGTACTTTGCATCTTGCGGTATGTTGGGATGAAGCGCCCGGCTAACCTTACATGACATTGTTCATGAGACTTGCTCCACGCTTGACATGCAACTCGTATTGCATAAGTGGCTTTATGGTGCCTGTTTCTCCTAGCATAGTAAAGATCCAATTTACAACGGGTAATCAACAATGCTAGTATCAATGTTGTGGTTCTTGTTCGTAGGTTAGAACGACACTTATGGAAAGCCCCAAACCACGTAAAATATGCAAAGAAAGTAGAAGCGTCTAACTTTGTTTTGCGGGGTGTCTGATGATGTGATATGGCCATGATTGTGATTATATTTGATGTATGCAATGTTCCTTATTGTAAGTTGGCAACGGGAGCCATATGGTTGTGTTTAATTTCTGTTAAGACCTGCGTGTATATTCAAAATAGTTGTAATAGTTGAAGCTGGTGGACGACAATCATGAAGAAGCATCATTGACCTTGATGCTATGCCGGTGATGATGGAGATCATGTTCGTGCTTGAAGATGGAGATCGGAAGCACAAAGAAGAAAGGCCATATCATATCACATATTATGAATTGCATGTGATGTTAATCCTTTATGCATCTTGTATTGCTTAGTAGACGACGGTAGCATTATAAGATGATCCCTCATGCACATAAATTTCAAGTTCTAAAGTGTTCACCCTTAGTATGCACCGTTGCCAAAGCTTGTCGCTCAAGCACCACGTGATGATCGGGTGTCTTTGATTCCGGGTGAATACAACGTAAGCAAGCCAGATTTGCTTATGCGGTAGCTAAGGTTTGATCTTGACGAGCCTAGCATGTACAGACATGGCCTCAGGAACACGGATTACCGAAAGGTAGAGCATGAGTCACATAGAAGATATGATGAACATGTTGATTGTTCGCCATTGAAGCTATATCAACTCTCGTGATGATCGGTTTTGATGTGGTGGATTTGGTTCGTGTGATCACTAAAACAATGTGAGGGATATTGTTTTGAGTGGGAGTTCACCTAGATTAATTTAAATATTAATTAGAACTCAATTTATCATAAACTAAATCAAAGTGAATTTGCATAGTTGTTGTAGTCATTGGCATCCGTTTACCACCTTGCGCTTAGTTATAATTGAGATGATAGAACTATAGAATTCTGGTTAGTTACTTTACGAACTGGTATCGTATTGTATTGAAGTGTTAAATCTAAAGTTTAAAAGTCCTATTGCAAACTTTCAGTAAGTTCCGGTTACTCCATGAAGTTTAATAATTAGTATTAAATCAAGAGTAACGATTCCAAATGTTAGTATATAAGTATCATGTTTGTCTCCATGATTCTTGATATTCAAAGATTGTCTTAATATCAAGGTTATCTAGGATCTGAAAGAGTTGTTTCAGAAACCATGATGTGTGGAAGATATTGTGATATCTGAAACGAAGTTTTGGTTGCAACATGATAAAGTATAATATGGCAAAGTTCATGTTCTCATATTTGGATGAGAATTTGCAAAAGGTTGGAGACACTTATTGTCCTAATCCTCCAAAAGGTTTTGGAAAGCAACATTATACTCATAATTCATCGTTATAAGCTAAAAGTAGCTTGATCATGGACGATTCCATGATGAAGGTGAATATTTGATGTAGGTAAAATGTTTACTACGCCAAGAGATTACTAAAGAAAGGAATTTGAAAGAACACCAAACATTTGATGATGGTGATCTACTTCAAAGTGCAAGTCCAAAGACATTGGTATTTAACTATACACGCTTTGGACTATGTGTCATATGTATGACTCCACTATTGATGTTGATAGATTCTTTCAAACAGAAATACTGAAAGAGAATCTCATAAATATGTGGCAGAAAAGAAAAGACTAGAATTGTTCAGTTTAAGTATATAGATGATATACATGTTATGGATATATTCTTTGCTTATTAAACAATGTGGTTCTTAAGTACTTGATACTGAATTTGTTGGTATGAATCGTCATACGAAACAACACAATTCATGAACTACAATGGCCTAAGTAATTAGCAAAAGAAAATGTGATGATGTTCATCGAGAACAAATAAAGGGTTATTGTGTTGCTCGTTAAAACATCAAAGCTTGCCTTCAAAATTTGTTTTATCAGGTATTATGAGAACAAAAGGGTTGTTCAAATAATTGCCGTAATCCATAAAAGATGGATGATTCACAAATCTCGTTGGAGAAATCACATCCATAAAACTAGTGCTAAAATTGTCGAAAGACAAATTGATTGAAAGATCACTTAGGAAGTGACATCATGCTTAAATTATATTGGAAAGAAAACATGAAGAAACTCCATGTGAATGGAATTTTGGAGTCTTTTGATTTTTGATCAAATGACGTTTGTGAAACTTTCCTAGAGATAATTAAGACTTCGTTCATAGGCCAAAAGGGAACGAAAGACTAGCTTATTGGAACTTGTGCATATTGTTGTACGAACTCCATTATGTGTAGTCAAGAGCGATGGATTTCAACTTCATATGCTTTCTCCGAAAATTTGAGTGAATATATGAATATTTACTTAATTAGGATAAAGTATGAAACACTTGAAAAGTTCAAAGACTTTCAAGATGAAGTGCAAAATCATTGTAACAAGAATATGAATAGTTTATGATAAGATCATAAAGGAAGATATTTAAAGTTACAAGTTTAGCATAATACCTAAGATTTATGGAATAGTTCCGTGGATTTGCATTTCCCGAAACACCATAAAAGTATGGAGCATTCGAGATATGTAATTAAACCTTGTTTGACATGGTAAGATCAAAGGTATAATTCATAAAACTGCCATTATATTTTAAAGATTAAAAGCTTTAGAGATTACCGTTTTTTCCACTGAAAAGAGCTTCATCATAATCCGCTGAAATGACACCATATAAAGTTATGGTCTGGGATAAAACCCAAGTAGTCCTTTCTTAAACATTGGTATGCTTTGCATAAGAAAGATGTTTGCAACCAAAGTCGGATAAACCTGTCTTTGTATTACTATTAAGTATTCCTCCATAAAACACCGGAGACAAAAGTGTTTGTCGCTTAGAACGTCAAGTTTCTTTGAGAAGGAATTTTTCGTGAAAAGTTAAGTGGGAGGACAATAGAACTTTGATAAGGTTAAAAGAACCTTAGCTATATGTGCAAAGTTGCGCAGCACCGAAAAGTGTTCCGGAGGCAGCAACAATGCTCATGGCTCACGTGCCTCAAAGGTTGTGGTCACGGAGGTCTAAGTTTCTATTGAACCAAGTAGGTCAAGTAAACAATCAAATACCAAGATTTGAGGGTTGAATCATTATTTGAGAATAATGAACAGACTACATGCAAAGAAGCGATGATGGGCCCTGACTCCGTCAAATGGTTTGAAGCCATAAAATCCGTGATAGTTCCATACACGAGAAATCAAGTTTTGAACTTGAAGGACCCTCGAGAAAGGTGTAAGACCTTACAGTTGTGTTTGGATCTATAAAGAAGTAGACATGGATGTTTCACATCTATGAAATAGTCGACATGTTGGGAAAAAGTTCACAGCAATGTTAAAAGGTTGACTATGACAAGATTTGATCTTTCATAGTGATATTTAGTCTAGACGGATTAATGTAGCAACCACTACATATAAATTTGTTATATGGTAGTTGAATAAACAAAACAAGTTCTTCTAATAGAATCGTTACCTAGGACATGTGCATAACACGGTCCATAGGGTTTTGTTAATTCAAAGGATGCTAAAAGCATATGCAAACTTCAATGGTTAAAGTAAGCATAAGCGGAGTTGGAATCTTCACTATGATGAAACTGTTAAAAGAGTTTAATTTCATCGAAGACAATGAAGATGCTTGCATTTGCAAGAAATTAAGTGGGAGCGCTAAGACATGTTTCTAATACATTATGTGGAAGACATATTGTTGATTGGAAATAATGTATCTTTTATTAACACATATTAAGAATTTCATCCCGATGAAAGACTTAGGCAAAACCCAAATATTTGGCATCAATAGACGCTAATATGGTTGTGCCAGAAGTACATAGACGAGATATTGAATGAGTTCAATATAGAAACTACAAGAAAAGGTTCTTGTCGCACAGAAAGGATTGAATGAGTTCAATGTTGATGATATATTCAAGTGTATTGGCACTTGGTAAGTGAAACAAAGATTCAAGTATAGATTGATACTTGATGTATGAAATCACAAAAAGTATTTATATCAATCATACTGTGATATGTACAAATCCAGATATGTCCTATGCTATAAATATTATGAGCATATACCAGAATGAGTCATAAGATGATCATTGGACGATAGTAAGGATATTCTTATGATCTTTTGGAAGAACTAAGAGTATATTATTTGTAGAAGTGACAAATAGATGGTTAGTTCATTGTAAAAGTGCTACATTGATACTAGCTTTGTCACAAAGTACAAATTTAGTTTATCTCAATTTAAACTAAGGGTGGCACAATATAATGGAAAGTGAGTTCCATAATGGATTTGGATGAGTTCCAAAGTTAAGACATTGTGAAAGATACTACAACAAAAGGCTAAGTATATGACTGCTATTATAGCAGCAAAAGAGGGCATTTGTGTCAAGTAGTTTGTTATCAAACTAGGTGTAGTTCACAGCGGGATAATACTATGAAGATATATTGTACGACAATATTGTCAACATGTTTTAAACCCCAAAGAACTAAAGGTCACACCGAAAGACCAAATTTATACAAAGCCATCTCATTAGAGAATGAGTGATGCGTAGAGACGCAAAGACATGCAATTACACACGGACCTGGAAGTGTCGATCCGAGATCGAGTTAACCACTAGCAATCGTGTACATACAACACCGAAAGCCATAGGTGTTGAAAACACAAAGGTTTGAAACTAGATTATTGACTCTAGTGCAAGTGGGAGACTGTTGGAGATATGCCCAGGAGGCAATAATAAAGTAGGTTATTATCATATCTTCATACTTATGATAAATGTTTACATTCATGCTATAATAGTATTAACAAGGAAACCATTAATACTTGTGTGATTTGTAAACTTAATTTGAAGTCCCTAGTATAGCCTCTATACTTCACTAGCTTGTTGGTTGATTGATGATTGTGGTTTCCATATCATGGACATTGAGATGTTATCAACAACAAGATCATATCGTTAGGAGAATGATATGGTGGACATACTCCTGTAGATAAGCGTAGCATAAAGATCAAGTCATTTCAATAGTTCAATTGCTATATGCTTTCTGATACATAGTAACCTAATTCCTTCGACCATGAGATCATGCATATTGCCTTTACTGGATGGATGCTTTGATGTCATCAAACACCACACCGTGAGGTGGCTATAAAGGTGGCATTGAGTGTTCGGAAAGTATTGGTTGAAACACATGGATCAAGAGGGATTTGTCCATCCACATGACGGATAGATATTCTCTGGGCCCTCGGTGAAATGTCATCCAATTAGCTTGCAAGCATGTGACTTGGTCACAAGGGATCACATATCACGGAACGAGAAAAGAGTACTTATCGAACGAGGATGAACTAGGTATGCGAGATACCGACGATCATAACCTCGGATAAGTAACATATCGTGAGACAAAGGGAAATTGGTATCGTATGTAAGTGGTTCATTCGATCGCAAAGTAATCATAGAAATATGTGGGAGCCATATGAATTTCCAGATTCCTCTATTGGTTATTGTTCGGAGAAGTGTCTCGATCATGTCCGCATAATTCACGAACCGTAGGGAGACACACTTAAGGATTCGACGTTGTTTGAGTAGTTATGGTATTATGAGAAAGAGACCGAATGTTGTTGGTCTCGGATGGGATCCGGGATATCACGAGGTGATCCGGAATGGTCCGAGAATAAGATTCATATAAGGAAAGTCCCATTTCGGAGTTGGGGAATGGTTCCGTGTTTTCATCGGAACATTCTAGAAGGTCCCGGAATGTCCGACTCCGGAGGGAAGGGTACATGAATGTGTCATTACATATTGGAATGATTGCATCATGTACTAAGTGTTCTCGCTGTCCAAAATAAAGGGTTTATTTAAATCCTAAATTGAAAAGTCAAACGGCTAGTTTGAAAGTCAAACGGCAAGTTTTGGAAAGTGGAAAGAGGAGGAGAAGTGGAAACCGAGTTGGAGAGGGAGACCTCCTCCAACCGGCGGCCAACTCCAATGCCGAGTTGGGGAGGGACTCCACTCCCTCCCCATGGCGCGGCCAGCCCCTCCCACCTATATAAGGAGGGGCAGGGCTCCCTCCCCTAGACACACTAGATCCTATCCTCTAAACTAAACCCTAGACCTAAACCCCGGTTTAGAGCTATTTCGGTTTAGAGCCTTCTAATTGGTTTAGAGCCTTCTAATTGGTGTGTCTAATTACTAGACCACTAATAGCCTCTCTCATAAGCTCCACCATACTCGCACCGGCTTAAGGCGAAGCCTCAGGATCTCCCTCTACTTCCTGTACTACCACGCCGTTGTCTTTAGGAATCGCGAGGAGAGTGCTACAACCTCCGCTGCCTGCTGGAACAAGGGAGAGGAAGGTCTTCGTCGAGTACCGAACGTGTGACCGACTGCGGGAGCGCTGCTGGAACGTGGCGCTGGAAGGATCGTCTACACGATCTTGAGATCGGAAAGAGTACGACTACATCACCCACGAGAATCTGCTCTCGTTAACCGCTTTGGAATCTTCGAGGGTGAGTTCCACTATCGACTCGTTGCTACAATCTAGTAGATAGATCTTGGCTTGTTTGTTTGTATGCGATAGAAAATTTTTGTTTTCCATGCTACGAACCCCTACAGTCATTGCATGTATGCTCTTATCATGAACCCCACCAATGTCATTGCATGTCTATTCTTTACACAAACCACACATGGATCCACCAGTGTGATTGAATGTGTGTTCTTTTCATGAATCACAACTAGAGTCATGACATGTCTGTTCTTTGCAAAACCACATAAGGATACACCTTTGTCATTGGATATGTTTTCTTTTCATGAACCACAGCTAGAGTCATTGCATGTGTGTTCTTCTGACAAACCACACATGGATCCACCAGTGTCATTGGATGTGTGTTCTTTTCATGAACCACATCTAGAGTGTATTGCATGTGTGTTCTTTTCACAGACCACTTAAGGATCCACCTGTGTCATTGGATGTGTGTTCTTTTCATGAACCACACCCAGTGTCATTGCATGTGTGTTATTCTCACAAACCACACATGGATCCACCATGTCATTGGATGTGTGTTCTTTTCATGAACCACACCCAGTGTCATTGCATGTGTGTTCTTCTCACAAACAACACATGGATCCACCAGTGTCATTGCATGTCTGTTCTTTTCACAAACCACAGTTAGAGTCATTGCATGTCTGTTATTTCCAAAAACCACATATGGATCTACCGGTGTGATTGCATGTGTATTCTTTTCATTAACCACAGCTAGAGTCATTGCATGTATGTTCTTTCCACAAACCACATATGGATCCACCAATGTCACTGTATGTGTGTTCTTTTCATGAACCAGAAGTTCTGTCATTGCATGTGTGTTCTTCTCACAAACCACACATGGATCCACCATTGTCATTGCATGCCTGTTCTTTTCATTAACCACACCCAGTGTCGTTGCATGTCTATTCTTTTCACAAACCACATAAGGATCCACCAGTGTCATTGGATGTGTGTTCTTTTCATGAACCACACCTAGTGTCATTGCATGTCTGTTCTTTCCACAAACCACATATGGATCCACCAGTGTCATTGGATGTGTGTTCTTTTCATGAACTATCGTGGTATTGACCACGGCAGATGCTACAGGGTAGCTTACGTCGAGGAAAGGGAAAGGCGACGTAGGAGAATCCGGGAGCGAGATTGGCACATGATGTACCCAGGTTCACGCCCCCTCGGTGGAGGATCGCTACGTCTTGCTATCAATCCAGTATACGATCAAAGATTGGTTTACATGGGGGTCGCCATAGGCGGAGGGAGAGAGTAGATCTAATATCATGTGGGAGAGATCTAATACGACGTGGGAGAGATCGTGTCCCGTGGGGGTGCCCCTGGTGGCTTTATATATGCTGGGAATTAGGGTTTACAAGTGCTAATGGGCTTTCTATTGGAGTCGCCGTCTTGGGCCTCCAGTCGGCTAGTCGCCTGGCTCCAAAATATGCCAATCGCCGTATTCGGCGAGTCGATCTGCTCTGGCTTGGCTTCATTCGGCTCGCTCCAGCTGGCGACTCTGCTTCATGGGCATACCCCGATTGGTATTCCCCCATCATGAACCACACCCAGAGTCATTGCATGTGTGTTCTTTTCACAAATTACATAAGGATCCACCAGTGTCATTCGATGTGTGTTCTTTTCATGAACCACACCCAGTGTCATTGCATGTGTGTTCTTCTCACAAACCACACATGGATCCACCAGTTGTTGGGGTTCCGCGTATGAAAACAATAAATTTTACTCTATGCCCCTGAACCCCTGAAGCTGCCAGGACCTATCTATTAGTAATACAGTAATGGGAGGAGCTTTTCGCGAACTTACCCTTGAATACCGAAAAGCGTTGTCAACGCTCAGGAGAGCGTGGTTGATGTAGACGAGCCGAAGCCGACCTCAAGGTCATGATGAAGTCCTTGCGCTCCTTGGCTCCAACGACTTGAGTGCCTCAAGTGCGACACCTCGCGGGGAGTTACACAAGTCCGGTGCTTGACGATGACTCCTGCTTCCCCGATCCAGTAGCAGTTGCGGAAGTAGAGCTCCCGGACCCGAATCCCGCAGTGCGACGGCGCTCCGCGGTGAAGATGTCTCTCGCTCGCGCAGTCCAGACTTGGGACCACGGTCACGAGAGATAGAGGGGAGAGAGAAAATATCAATTAGAGGTCCTCCCAAAAGTGGGGAGACCTTTATTGATTATTGGTGTATTTAAATTGGCCAAATACCCCCACTATATATAGGAGGAGGGGAGGTACTACCTCCCTCAAAGTCCCGGGGTGGGACTAAAGGAGAGGAGGGGGGAGGGATGGCTGCCGGCCACCCTAGTGGACCCCGCGCGGGGGGGGGGGGACGGGGCTAGGCCCAGCCGGCCTCCCCCTTGGCCCCTCTCCCTCTCTCCTTTCCCCTAATGGGCCCTCTCCCTCCGGAATTGGCCCATTAAGCCTTTGACCATTAAAATTGATTTTCTCTTTATTTAAATAATTATGAATAAATGATTAAATCAACATTTAACATTCATTCGCATATTATTCAACCTCCGTGGCTATGGAACACCTTCCACCTCCAATCTGGACATCCTCTAGACTTACCGAAACCCTTCCAGTTTTCTCCCTACTCTTCTTCGGTGATTCCACCGATCCTATAAACACTCTCTAAGCATCATCAAGCCCTTAAGCATGATACCCCACGGTTCGGGAACACTCCAGACATGGTCGACACACTCCCGCACCAATGATCAACAAAGGGACCTGGATGGCCATGTGACCCCTGTGCGTTCCACGAAGATCTTTCGTCGTTTGAACAGGGACAGTCGTGTCTTATTCCCTTTGTCACTCGATGCTTGCATTGCCCGAGATCTGATCAATGACATCACCATGTCGTGTTCAATCTCGTTACTGAACAATGCTACTTGACTCGTTCCGACAAGTGATATCCCCGTGATCAAATCACACGCTGTGCAGCTATTGGATATAACTTCTCCGAGTGGGCCCTTGAGTATCTTCCCGTCAGATGGACGGACAAATCCCGCTCTTGACATATATTGCCTCTACGGTTTCCTCCGAGTACCTGAACACACATTTATAACCACCGTATTACCAGATGGTGTTTGATGCTATCTAAGCACTCTCGGCAGACAGTGATTGATATAGCCTCACGGTCTAAGGAATAGTCTATGAGGATCCATTTCTAATCATCGTAACTTGAACTTCGTGACATGATCGGGTCACGATGTTTAGGTTGGGTATTGGTTCATCATCTCATTCTCAGAATGAGATGACCTCATTTCCAACTGGCATAAATGCCACATGATCTGGAAAATTGATCACCTGTTAACCAATGAACCAGTGACTAGAGTTTCACTAGGAACCCCTAGTTGTTTATATATCACACGTGTATTGATGTTTCTACTCAATACAGTTATAGCATGATATAAAAATTAATCATAAACTATATGAAATATGATAATAGTCCTTACTACTATTTGTATGTAGGGCATATTTCCAACAGTCTCCCACTTGCACTAGGGTATAAATACACTAGCTGCATTTGTTCTCAATCATTGGCACCATATATCCGGTACCCTGAACATGCTTGCTCATGGAAGAGGTTGAGTCTTGGGTCTGTACTTTACAGTCCCAAATCCTTTGCAACTTACTAATTTCACCTAGATTGACATTAATACTTTATCATCACATGATAGCATCTGTGTGTATGCATCGTCGCTATGGCAGCAGAACGAGGCCTGATTCCAGGAGCCTACAGTGACGTTAGATCAACCTCGAGGGATTTCTCATGGGCACTGTGCCCTAGGACACATCATTCTGCGTTAAAAGCGAACTAGCCCCGCCATAACATTATACAACACTTTAGATGGTACCCTTATCTATTATTATAAATGTATTCATCGAAACACCAGTGCACTCTGTGCAACTTTCAATGTTTTTGTTCACCTCGCTTCCTACTTGACTTTAATTGGTATTTACAGGAGTTTCCAACATATTCCCTTATAACATAACCCTTTATGCTTTAAGATATGTCATCCTTTATGGATTTGGAAAACATGTCTACAGTTCTCTATTAGACACCGACGGACAAACTTAGCTCAAAGTTCTGTGATTCGAACTTAATCACTTTTAAACGTTCCTTATTGGATCACATATTATGTTAAGTTATCATCATGGTTTACTAAGATAGAACCTATGTCTCAACATAGTGGATGACGATCATCCTTTTCTTTCTTACAACCATTGATGTTAAACTTAATACTATTCCTAATTCGAGTTATTAAGGACTAGTTCCTTAATTAACTTTTATTCTAAAACCCCTTTCAGAATCCCTTAAGGAATACTGCATAATATCATAATACACTTACTATCAACTTCCACATCTTACAAATCATTATTCATAAGTATTTGCACTTTCATTCTTAACATACTTAAGAATTACTCCTATAATCTCCCACTCAAAATATGTTCCTACATATTTGAATTTGAGACTTATATTGCTCCCACTTAAAAATATGTCAATCACATATTGTTTCAGGGAGACTTTTATAGCTCCCACTCAATTTTATGCAAATTGCATATCCACTCACTATTTTGAACAACTTCAAAAACCTTTGATCAGATATCAAACTTGGAGATTTACTATGAGATACTAGTACTTTACTAGTTTTAAATCCACTAGACATTTAGCACACATGAATCAAATTCATTTGAATTTGTTCAATATTTGACAAATTGTGCTTTTGTCATTCATCCCCTTTTCCACTATGGCTTTGCAGTCATTTGGGAAAATTCAAGTAACCCCTTTTACTTGTGAGATTCAGCAACGAATTGCTTTCTAATCTCAAGGGAATTTTGCTTTTAGGATTTCTCATAATTCTAGTTTACCATTATTTCCTTAGTAGTTCGTAGGTATGTCATATTACAAGAATCATGACAAATGATTCACAAATGTCTCCATACAAGATATGGATTGCATTTTGAATCCTACTTCATGTAGTGAAAACACTAGTGGGGAAAACACAATGATCAATATCATTGACTCTTTCCTTCTGTGAAGAGAATCGTTCAAGAACGTTGTCTGTTGCGCTTCTCAACACTCTGATGCAGGGTTTCGAATCGTCATCGTGTTTTTCACTATATTCCATTTGCTCCATAATTGAGAAACATCACTAAAAGTGAGCTTTCTCAAGAATGTACCAAAATCCAAGCAATACGAATCTTGCTTTCCTTTTGGTTTCAGCTATGGGTTTTGTATTCAAAGTTTCCAATGAATACGCTACAAGGACTTATTCGCTATTGTTTTGGTTATGTCGAATAACCCCAAAACTTTCACGAATTTCAAATGGTTCACTACCTTCTAATTAAGTGCTCATTATTTCTAAGCTAATGGTCTCTACATCTACACTGCAACGATTTATTTGGTGCCTTCTATTCAACCCCTTTGATATCTAATATCACATTGTGATGCTTCGCATTTTGACGTTTCAAAATGCTTTGCATTCCACAATTTCTTTTATGCCATTCTTATAAATTTGAACTTCATTACTATCGATCAAATCATAGCAATTTGATTCTCTTTTATATTTATACCCATTGTTGATGAAACACTTTGATCAAATCAAGTAGTTTCATATTTATGTTTCCTTTGGTAAACTACTTTACACATTTAAACAATCATTTAATGATAATTACCATTTTCGTTAAAACACAATACATCGAATATGTATTAACTTTTAACAATTCTTTAAACACTTTGTATTCAAGTAATACACGGTGTTCAAGTTATTTTACCGAACTTAGGCATGATTTATATGTGACAAGAAATCGAATGACTTTCACATATTATCATTTATAACTTTGAATTTAAACAATGGTCTTCATTCCATAATGAAATATCATTTAAGTCAGGTATTTTAAGCAAGGCATTTTTAATATTTTACAAATGTTCATGCATTATCAATTAGTTTCAAACAACAAGGATAATTCACACATAATCAAACAAGATATGAACACGAATATAAATCATTCATAAAAGTAGAACAACTGTTTGTTACAAACTCATATGAATAACCGTCTCACGAAGTGTGAGACACACTAAAGAAGTTCACGATCTCCTGATTACAAAAATCATCCTAAAACATAAACTAAGTGATAAATGTCGAGGGAGAGTGTCGTCAGCCATCATCATCATGCTCGCCATCAACACGCAACGTCACCTCTTCTCCAGCAAGCACCTCTCATGCAGAAGGACCTGTTTTTAGCAAAACAGAACAAGTATCAGGTATACTTAACACTGCAAATGTGTTTGCAAGATTATAACATCTATAAGACTGTATATCAAATATATACCTTTGTCATTGATGACCTGGGCGACATCTGGTTCGACCAACACATTCCTGAGATGTGTCACGAACCAGTGGAACTCCATTGATTTCGCGTCGCCCCTCATTACGCAAGTCCTGACTTGTGCTTGGTAGCTTGGTGGAAGCGACCGCAACACAACACTGTTTGCGAAAGAGCCTGTCATCCAGTTATCCAGGAAGTATGCAGGCCTCATGTACACATCATGCATGTGCTCCAAGTGGTCGTCCAGTCATGAGTTCTCCTCCATCTTAATTGATAGGAAGTCTCCCATCATCTCATGCTCCCATATGCGTACTTGTTCCACGAAATGTGTCCTAAGCTGTAGCATCACCGAACGAGGGTCGACATCACCCACGAAAGGCCACAGCTCATCCACCATTTCGAAACGCATGGTAACTAAAATGAAGGAGGCCATCTCACGACGATGATAGCGGTCGTTCCGCTCCTCTAGGGTCTCTAGGTCAGTGGGCTGATCGAAATCCATCCCGTCGAGTATGTAGTCGACCACGTCGTTCTCGCTAAGGAGAACGTGGAGACTTGCAACCCATATTGAGAAGTTTGATCCATCTAAACTGAGCTTCTCTCCTTCTAACCAATCAACCGTCAACACGAAAGGAGCCATCTACATTTATAATTGCAAAAGGAATTTATACTAAGTTTATAATTAAATGAGTTAATAGTAACTCCACTCAGAAACACCTATCCCCAAAAGGGTTCCTAGTGATAACACGACCCCTATCAGCCACATCTCCCCCGATTGATCACGGCCATCGATGTGGGTTCAAAGGTGGACGCTAAACGTCGGTCACATCATTCATGTGACTCGTGCTCGATCTTTCGACCATCCGTGTTTCGAGGCCACGCTTCTATGGCGTGCTAGGCTTGCCAACTCAACCTTAGTGTATTTGCTGTGCAACATGGCTTACACCCATTGTATGCGAACGTAGATATGTCTGACACCCAGGCCTGTAACCCTGGATCGCCTCATACCGAAGAACTTTTTTGGTGGTGCACACTAAGGGGGAACACAATCGTTGGTAATTTTAACAGGGATCATCTTATTAGGCTACCATCGAGTATCTAATACTAGCACACAATAAGACATACAAACAATAACATTGAATGTAAATGCTATGTGATATGGTCCTTCACGTCGTGATCTCCATCCGTCGTCACCGGGTTCCGGCGCCAGGGTTCTGACGTCGTAGACACCAGGGTACCGGTGTCTTTCCGGTGTGGTAGTTTGTCATCTCCGTGTCTATCTACTACTATGTTACAAAAGGTAATCACTTTACCTTTGCCATAACCATATCACAAAGCAACGCCCCCTGCAAAACAAAGTTAGACGCCTCTATTTTATCTTTGCATCTTTTACGTGGCTGAATGGGATTTCACACAAGAACCGTTCTTACGTACGAACTTTCAGCACAACGCTGATCAAGTAGTTGTCTCTACTACACCCCTTTCGGGGCCCTCTGTTGCAAATGGCATACCAACTAATGCGAGAGAGACAGACACCCCCTAAGCCACTTTATACGGTACAAGCCGTATGTCAAGCATGGACCAGTCTCGCGAATGAACGCGTAAAGTCGGTTGGGGGCCGCTTCATCAAACATTACTGCGGTATACTCAAGTACATGTGGGAGGATAAAAACTAAAAGATCAACGCCCACACGCTACATCTCGTGTGTTCTACCCGTACTAGCATTACTACGCATAGATCTAGCTCTGATACCACTATTGGGGTTCCGCGTATGAAAACAATAAATTTTACTCTACGCCCCTGAACCCCTAAAGCTGCCAGGACCTATCTATTAGTAATACAGTAACGGGAGGAGCTTTTCGCGAACTTACCCTTGAAGACCGAAAAGCGTTGTCAACGCTCAGGAGAGCGTGGTTGATGTAGACGAGCCGAAGCCGACCTCAAGGTCATGATGAAGTCCTTGTGCTCCTTGGCTCCAACGACTTGAGTGCCTCAAGTGCGACACCTCGCGGGGAGTTACACACGTCCGGTGCCTGACGATGACTCCCGCTTCCCCGATCCAGCAGTAGTTGCAGAAGTAGAGCTCCTGGATCCGAATCCCGCAGCGCGATGGCGCTCCGCGGTGAAGATGTCTCTCGCTCACGCAGTCTAGACTTGGGACCACGGTCACAAGAGAGAGAGGGGAGAGAGAAAATATCAATTAGAGGTCCTCCCAAAAGTGGGGAGACCTTTATTGATTATTGGTGTATTTAAATTGGCCAAATACCCCCACTATATATAGGAGGAGGGGAGGTACTACCTCCCTCAAAGTCCCGGGGTGGGACTAAAGGAGAGGAGGGGGGAGGGATGGCTGCCGGCCACCCTAGTGGGCCCCGCGCGTGGGGGCTAGGCCTAGCCGGCCTCCCCCTTGGCCCCTCTCCCTCTCTCCTTTCCCCTAATGGGCCTTCTCCCTCCGTAATTGGCCCATTAAGCCTTTGACCATTAAAATTGATTTTCTCATTATTTAAATAATTATGAATAAATGATTAAATCAACATTTAAAATTCATTCACATATTATTCAACCTCCGTGGCTATGGAACACCTTCCACCTCCACTCCGGACATCCTCCGGACTTACCGAAACCCTTCCGGTTTTCTCCCTACTCTTCTTTGGTGATTCCACCGATCCTATAAACACTCTCTAAGCATCATTAAGCCCTTAAGCATGAGACCCCATGGTTCGGCAACACTCTAGACATGGTCGATACACTCCCGCACCAATGATCGACAGAGGGACCTGGATGGCCATGTGACCCCTGTGCGTTCCACGAAGATATTTCGTCGTTTGAACCGGGACAGTCGTGTCTTATTCCCTTTGTCACTCGATACTTGCATTGCCCGAGATCTGATCAATGACATCACCATGTCGTGTTCAATCTCGTTACTGAACAATGCTAGTTGACTCGTTCCGACAAGTGATATCCCCGTGATCAAATCACACGCTGCACAGCTATTGGATATAACTTCTCCGAGTGGGCCCTTGAGTATCTTCCCGTCAGATGGACGGACAAATCCTGCTCTTGACATATATTGCCTCTACGGTTTCCTCGGAGTACCTGAACACACATTTATAACCACCGTATTACCAGATGGTGTTTGATGCTATCTAAGCACTCTCGGCAGACAGTGATTGATATAGCCTCACAGTCTAAGGAATAGTCTATGAGGATCCATTTCTAATCATCATAACTTGAACTTCATGACATGATTGGGTCACGATGTTTAGGTTGGGTATTGGTTCATCATCTCATTCTCAGAATGAGATGACCTCATTTCCAACTGGCATAAATGCCACATGATCTGGAAAATTGATCACCTGTTGACCAATGAACCAGTGACTAGAGTTTCACTGGGAAACCCTGGTTGTTTATATATCACACGTGTATTGATGTTTCCACTCAATAAAGTTATAGCATGATATAAAACTTAATCATAAACTATATGAAATATGATAATAGTCCTTACTACTATTTGTCTCTAGGGCATATTTCCACCACCAGTGTCATTGCATGTCTGTTCTTTTCATGAACCACAGCTAGAGTCATTGCATGTATGTTCTTTCCACAAACCACATATGGATCCACCAATGTGATTGCATGTGTGTTCGTTTCATTAACCACAGCTAGAGTCATTGCATGTCTGTTCTTTCCACAAACCACATATGGATCCACCAGTGTCATTGGATGTGTGTTCTTTTCATGAACCACAACTAGAGTCACTACATGTGTGTTCTTTTCAGAAACAACATAAGGATCCACCAGTGTCATTGGATGTGTGTTCTTTTCAAGAACCACACCTAGTGTCATTACATGTCTGTTCTTTCCACAAACCACATATGGATCCACCAATGTCATTCGATGTGTGTTCTTTTCATGAACCACACCGGTGTCATTGCATGTCTGTTATTTCCACAAACTACACATGGATCCACCAGTGTCACTGGATGTGTGTTCTTCTCACAAACCACATAAGGATACACCAATATCATTGCATGTGTGTTCTTCTCATAAAGCACACATGGATCCACCAATTTCATTTGAATTCTATTCTTTTCATGAACCACAACTAGAGTCATTGCATGTATGTTCTTCTCACAAACCACATATGGATCCACCAGTGTCACTGGATCTGTGTTCTTTTCATGAACCACACCCAGTGTCATTGCATGTGTGTTCTTCTCATGAACCACACATGGATCCACCAATGTCATTGCATGTGTGTTCTTTTCATGACCCATAGCCAGAGTCATTGCATGTCTGTTCTTCCCACAAACCACACATGGATCCCTAGTGTCATTGCATGTCTGTTCTTTTCATGAACCACGGCTAGAGTCATTGCATGTTTGTTCTTTCCACAAACCACATATGGATCCAGTAGTGTCATTGGATGTGTGTTCTTTTCATGAACCACACCCAGAGTCATTGCATTTGTGTTCTTTTCACAAACCATATAAGGATCCACCAGTGTCATTGGATGTGTGTTCTTTTCATGAACCACACCAGTGTCATTGCATGTATGTTATTTCCACAAACCACACATGGATCCACCAGTGTCATTGGATGTGTGTTCTTCTCACAAACCACATAAGGCTACACCAGTGTCATTGCATGTGTGTTCTTCTCATGAACCACACATGGATCCACTAGTGTCATTGCATACATTATTTTCATTAACTACAACTAGAGTCATTGCATGTTTGTTCTTTTCATGAACCATAGCCAGAGTCATTGCATGTCTGTTCTTCCCACAAACCACACATGGATCCACCAGTGTCATTGCATGTATGTTCTTTTCATGAACCACAGCAAGTCATTGCATGTCTGTTCTTTCCACAAACCACATATGGATCCACCAGTGTCATTGGATGTGTGTTCTTTTCATGAACAACACCCAGATTCATTGCATGTGTGTTCTTTTCACAAACCACATAAGGATCCACCAGTGTCATTGGATTTGTGTTCTTTTCATGAACCACACCCAGTGTCATTGCATGTGTGTTCTTCTCACAAACCACACATGGATCCACCAGTGTCATTGCATGTCTGTTTTTTTCACAAATAATAGCTAGAGTCATTGCATGTATGTTCTTCTCACAAACCACATATGGATCCACCAGTGTCACTGGATGTGTGTTCTTTTCATGAACCACACCCAGTGTCATTGCATGTGTGTTCTTCTCATGAACCACACATGGATCCACCAATGTCATTGCATGTGTGTTCTTTTCATGACCCATAGCCAGAGTCATTGCATGTCTGTTCTTCCCACAAACCACACATGGATCCACCAGTGTCATTGCATGTCTGTTCTTTTCATGAACCACGGCTAGAGTCATTGCATGTTTGTTCTTTCCACAAACCACATATGGATCCACTAGTGTCATTGGATGTTTGTTCTTTTCATGAACCACTCCCAGAGTCATTGCATTTGTGTTCTTTTCACAAACCACGTAAGGATCCACCAGTGTCATTGGATGTGTGTTCTTTTCATGAACCACACCAATGTCATTGCATGTATGTTATTTCCACAAACCACACATGGATCCACCAGTGTCATTGGATGTGTGTTCTTCTCACAAACCACATAAGGCTACACCAGTGTCATTGCATGTGTGTTCTTCTCATGAACCACACATGGATCCACTAGTGTCATTGCATGTCTGTTATTTTCATTAACTACAACTAGAGTGATTGCATGTTTGTTCTTTTCATGAACCATAGCCAGAGTCATTGCATGTCTGTTCTTCCCACAAACAACACATGGATCCACCAGTGTCATTGCATGTATGTTCTTTTCATGAACCACAGCAAGAGTCATTGCATGTCTGTTCTTTCCACAAACCACATATGGATCCACCAGTGTCATTGGATGTGTGTTCTTTTCATGAACCACAACCAGAGTCATTGCATGTCTGTTCTTCTCGCAAACCACACATGGATCCACTAGTGTCATTGCATGTCTGTTCTTTTCATGATCCACAGCTAGAGTCATTGCATGTTTATTCTTCTCACAAACCACATAAGGATACACCAGTGTCATTGGATGTGTGTTCTTTTCATGAACCACACCCAGTGTCATTTCATGTGTGTTCTTCTCACAAACCACACATGGATCCACCAGTGTCATTGCATTTCTGTTCTTTTCACAAACCATAGCTAGAGCCATTGCATGTTTGTTCTTTCCACAAACCACATATGGATCCACCAGTGTCACTGGATGTGTTTTTTTTTCATGAATCACAGCTATAGTCATTGCATTTGTATTCTTTTCACAAACCACAGCTAGAGTCATTGCATGTCTGTTCTTTCCACAAACCAAATATGGATCCACCATTGTCCTTCGATGTGTGTTCTTTTCATGAACCATAGCTAGAGCCATTGCATGTGTGTTATTTTCAGAAACCACATAAGGATCCGCCAGCATCGTTGGATGTGTGTTCTTTTCATGAACCATAGCTAGAGTCATTGCATGTGTGTTATTTCAATGAACCACACCCAGTGTCATTGCATGTGTGTTCTTTCCATGAACCACACGCAGTGTCATTGCATGTGTGTTCTTCTCACAAACCACATATGGATCCACCAGTGTCATTGCATGTCTGTTCTTTTCATTAACCACTCCAAGTGTCATTGCATGTATGTTCATTCCACAAACCACATAAGGATCCACCTATGTCATTGGATGTGTGTTCTTTTCACGAACCACACCCAGTGTCACTGCATGTCTGTTATTTCCACAAACCACATTTGGATCCACCAGTGTCATTGGATGTGTGTTCTTTTCATGAACAACACCCAGAGTCATTGCATGTGTGTTCTTTTCACAAACCACATAAGGATCCACCAGTGTCATTGGATGTGTGTTCTTTTCATGAACCACACCCAGTGTCATTGCATGTGTGTTCTTCTCACAAACCACACATGGATCCACCAGTGTCATTGCATGTCTGTTTTTTTCACAAACAACAGCTAGAGTCATTGCATGTCTGTTCTTTCCACAAACTACATATGGATCCACCAGTGTGATTGCATGTGCGTTCTTTTCATTAACCATAGCTAGAGTCATTGCATGTCTGTTCTTTACACAAACCACATATGGATCCACTAGTGTCACTGGATGGGTGTTCTTTTCATGAACCACAACCAGTGTCATTGCATGTGTGTTCTTCTCACAAACCACACATGGAACCACTAGTGTCATTGCATGTCTGTTTTTTCATTAACCACACCTAGTGTCATTGCATGTCTGTTCTTTTTACAAACCACATAAGGATCCACCAGTGTCATTGGATGTGTGTTCTTTTCATGAACCACACCCAGTGTCATTGCATGTCTGTTCTTTCCACAAACCACATATGGATCCACCAGTGTCATTGGATGTGTGTTCTTTTCATGAACCACACCCAGTGTCATTGCATGTCTGTTCTTTCCACAAACCACATAAGGATCCACCAGTGTCATTAGATGTGTGTTCTTTTCATGAACCACACCTAGTGTCATTGCATGTCTACTCTTTTCATGAACCATAGCTAGAGTCATTGCATGTGTGTTCTTTCCATGAACCACACCCAGTGTCATTGCATGTGTGTTCTTCTCACAAACCACACGTGGATACACCAGTGTCATTGCATGTCTGTTCTTTTCATTAACCACTCCCAGTGTCATTGCATGTATGTTCTTTCCACAAACCACATAAGGATCCACCCGTGTCATTGGATGTGTGTTCTTTTCATGAACCACACCTAGTGTCATTGCATGTATGTTATTTCCAAAACCACATTTGGATCCACCAATGTCATTGGATGTTTGTTCTTTTCATGAACAACACCCAGAGTCATTGCATGTGTGTTCTTTTCACAAACCACATAAGGATCCACCATTGTCATTGGATGTGTGTTCTTTCATGAACCACAACCACTGTCATTGCATGTGTGTTCTTCTCACGAACCACACATGGATCCACCAGTTTCATTGCATGTCTGTTCTTTTCATAAACCACAGTTAGAGTCATTGCATGTCTGTTCTTTCCACAAACCACATATGGATCCACCAGTGTGATTGCATGTGTGTTCTTTTCTTTAACCATAGCTAGAGTCATTGCATGTCTGTTCTTTACACAAACCACATATGGATCCACTAGTGTCAATAGATGTGTGTTCTTTTCATGAACCACAGCTAGAGTCATTGCATGTGTGTTCTTTTCATGAACCACACCTAGAGTCATTGCATGTGTGTTCTTTTTATAATCCACATAAGGATCCACTAGTGCCATTGGACGTGTGTTCCTTTCATGAACCACACCCAGTGTCATTGCATGTGTGTTCTTTTCATGAACCACACGCAGTGTCATTGCATGTGTGTTCTTCTCACAAACCACACATGGATCCACCAGTGTCATTGCTTGTCTACTCTTTTCATGAACCACAACTAGAGTCACTGCATGTGTGTTCTTTTCAGAAACAACATAAGGATCCACCAGTGTCATTGGATGTGTGTTCTTTTCAAGAACCACACCTAGTGTCATTACATGTCTGTTCTTTCCACAAACCACATATGGATCCACCAATGTCATTCGATGTGTGTTCTTTTCATGAACCACACCGGTGTCATTGCATGTCTGTTATTTCCACAAACTACACATGGATCCACCAGTGTCACTGGATGTGTGTTCTTCTCACAAACCACATAAGGATACACCAATATCATTGCATGTGTGTTCTTCTCATAAAGCACACATGGATCCACCAATTTCATTTGAATTCTATTCTTTTCATGAACCACAACTAGAGTCATTGCATGTATGTTCTTCTCACAAACCACATATGGATCCACCAGTGTCACTGGATCTGTGTTCTTTTCATGAACCACACCCAGTGTCATTGCATGTGTGTTCTTCTCATGAACCACACATGGATCCACCAATGTCATTGCATGTGTGTTCTTTTCATGACCCATAGCCAGAGTCATTGCATGTCTGTTCTTCCCACAAACCACACATGGATCCCTAGTGTCATTGCATGTCTGTTCTTTTCATGAACCACGGCTAGAGTCATTGCATGTTTGTTCTTTCCACAAACCACATATGGATCCAGTAGTGTCATTGGATGTGTGTTCTTTTCATGAACCACACCCAGAGTCATTGCATTTGTGTTCTTTTCACAAACCATATAAGGATCCACCAGTGTCATTGGATGTGTGTTCTTTTCATGAACCACACCAGTGTCATTGCATGTATGTTATTTCCACAAACCACACATGGATCCACCAGTGTCATTGGATGTGTGTTCTTCTCACAAACCACATAAGGCTACACCAGTGTCATTGCATGTGTGTTCTTCTCATGAACCACACATGGATCCACTAGTGTCATTGCATGTCTGTTATTTTCATTAACTACAACTAGAGTCATTGCATGTTTGTTCTTTTCATGAACCATAGCCAGAGTCATTGCATGTCTGTTCTTCCCACAAACCACACATGGATCCACCAGTGTCATTGCATGTATGTTCTTTTCATGAACCACAGCAAGTCATTGCATGTCTGTTCTTTCCACAAACCACATATGGATCCACCAGTGTCATTGGATGTGTGTTCTTTTCATGAACCACAACCAGAGTCATTGCATGTCTGTTCTTCTCACAAACCACACATGGATCCACCAGTGCCATTGCATGTCTGTTCTTTTCATGATCCACAGCTAGAGTCATTGCATGTTTATTCTTCTCACAAACCACATAAGGATACACCAGTGTCATTGGATGTGTGTTCTTTTCATGAACCACACCCAGTGTCATTTCATGTGTGTTCTTCTCACAAACCACACATGGATCCACCAGTGTCATTGCATTTCTGTTCTTTTCACAAACCATAGCTAGAGCCATTGCATGTTTGTTCTTTCCACAAACCACATATGGATCCACCAGTGTCACTGGATGTGTTTTTTTCATGAACCATAGCTATAGTCATTGCATTTGTATTCTTTTCACAAACCACAGCTAGAGTCATTGCATGTCTGTTCTTTCCACAAACCAAATATGGATCCACTATTGTCCTTGGATGTGTTTTCTTTTCATGAACTATAGCTAGAGCCATTGCATGTGTGCTATTTTCAGAAACCACATAAGGATCCACTAGTGTCGTTGGATGTGTGTTCTTTTCATGAACCATAGCTAGAGTCATTGCATGTGTGTTCTTTCCATGAACCACACCCAGTGTCATTGCATGTGTGTTCTTTTCATGAACCACACGCAGTGTCATTGCATGTGTGTTCTTCTCACAAACCACACATGGATCCACCAGTGTCATTGCATGTCTGTTCTTTTCATTAACCACTCCAAGTGTCATTGCATGTATGTTCTTTCCACAAACCACATAAGGATCCACCTATGTCATTGGATGTGTGTTCTTTTCACGAACCACACCCAGTGTCATTGCATGTCTGTTATTTCCACAAACCATATTTGGATCCACCAGTGTCATTGGATGTGTGTTCTTTTCATGAACAACACCCAGATTCATTGCATGTGTGTTCTTTTCACAAACCACATAAGGATCCACCAGTGTCATTGGATGTGTGTTCTTTTCATGAACCACACCCAGTGTCATTGCATGTGTGTTCTTCTCACAAACCACACATGGATCCACCAGTGTCATTGCATGTCTGTTTTTTTCACAAATAATAGCTAGAGTCATTGCATGTATGTTCTTCTCACAAACCACATATGGATCCACCAGTGTCACTGGATGTGTGTTCTTTTCATGAACCACACCCAGTGTCATTGCATGTGTGTTCTTCTCATGAACCACACATGGATCCACCAATGTCATTGCATGTGTGTTCTTTTCATGACCCATAGCCAGAGTCATTGCATGTCTGTTCTTCCCACAAACCACACATGGATCCACCAGTGTCATTGCATGTCTGTTCTTTTCATGAACCACGGCTAGAGTCATTGCATGTTTGTTCTTTCCACAAACCACATATGGATCCACTAGTGTCATTGGATGTTTGTTCTTTTCATGAACCACTCCCAGAGTCATTGCATTTGTGTTCTTTTCACAAACCACGTAAGGATCCACCAGTGTCATTGGATGTGTGTTCTTTTCATGAACCACACCAATGTCATTGCATGTATGTTATTTCCACAAACCACACATGGATCCACCAGTGTCATTGGATGTGTGTTCTTCTCACAAACCACATAAGGCTACACAAGTGTCATTGCATGTGAGTTCTTCTCATGAACCACACATGGATCCACTAGTGTCATTGCATGTCTGTTATTTTCATTAACTACAACTAGAGTGATTGCATGTTTGTTCTTTTCATGAACCATAGCCAGAGTCATTGCATGTCTGTTCTTCCCACAAACAACACATGGATCCACCAGTGTCATTGCATGTATGTTCTTTTCATGAACCACAGCAAGAGTCATTGCATGTCTGTTCTTTCCACAAACCACATATGGATCCACCAGTGTCATTGGATGTGTGTTCTTTTCATGAACCACAACCAGAGTCATTGCATGTCTGTTCTTCTCGCAAACCACACATGGATCCACTAGTGTCATTGCATGTCTGTTCTTTTCATGATCCACAGCTAGAGTCATTGCATGTTTATTCTTCTCACAAACCACATAAGGATACACCAGTGTCATTGGATGTGTGTTCTTTTCATGAACCACACCCAGTGTCATTTCATGTGTGTTCTTCTCACAAACCACACATGGATCCACCAGTGTCATTGCATTTCTGTTCTTTTCACAAACCATAGCTAGAGCCATTGCATGTTTGTTCTTTCCACAAACCACATATGGATCCACCAGTGTCACTGGATGTGTTTTTTTTTCATGAATCACAGCTATAGTCATTGCATTTGTATTCTTTTCACAAACCACAGCTAGAGTCATTGCATGTCTGTTCTTTCCACAAACCAAATATGGATCCACCATTGTCCTTCGATGTGTGTTCTTTTCATGAACCATAGCTAGAGCCATTGCATGTGTGTTATTTTCAGAAACCACATAAGGATCCGCCAGCATCGTTGGATGTGTGTTCTTTTCATGAACCATAGCTAGAGTCATTGCATGTGTGTTATTTCCATGAACCACACCCAGTGTCATTGCATGTGTGTTCTTTCCATGAACCACACGCAGTGTCATTGCATGTGTGTTCTTCTCACAAACCACATATGGATCCACCAGTGTCATTGCATGTCTGTTCTTTTCATTAACCACTCCAAGTGTCATTGCATGTATGTTCATTCCACAAACCACATAAGGATCCACCTATGTCATTGGATGTGTGTTCTTTTCACGAACCACACCCAGTGTCATTGCATGTCTGTTATTTCCACAAACCACATTTGGATCCACCAGTGTCATTGGATGTGTGTTCTTTTCATGAACAACACCCAGAGTCATTGCATGTGTGTTCTTTTCACAAATCACATAAGGATCCACCAGTGTCATTGGATGTGTGTTCTTTTCATGAACCACACCCAGTGTCATTGCATGTGTGTTCTTCTCACAAACCACACATGGATCCACCAGTGTCATTGCATGTCTGTTTTTTTCACAAACAACAGCTAGAGTCATTGCATGTCTGTTCTTTCCACAAACTACATATGGATCCACCAGTGTGATTGCATGTGCGTTCTTTTCATTAACCATAGCTAGAGTCATTGCATGTCTGTTCTTTACACAAACCACATATGGATCCACTAGTGTCACTGGATGGGTGTTCTTTTCATGAACCACAACCAGTGTCATTGCATGTGTGTTCTTCTCACAAACAACACATGGAACCACTAGTGTCATTGCATGTCTGTTTTTTCATTAACCACACCTAGTGTCATTGCATGTCTGTTCTTTTTACAAACCACATAAGGATCCACCAGTGTCATTGGATGTGTGTTCTTTTCATGAACCACACCCAAAGTGTCATTGCATGTCCGTTTCTTTCCACAAACCACATATGGATCCACCAGGTCATTGGATGTGTGTTATTTTCATGAACCACACCCAAGGTCATTGCATGTCCGTTTTTCCACAAACCACATAAGGATCCACCAGTGTCATTAGATGTGTGTTCTTTTCATGAACCACACCTAGTGTCATTGCATGTCTACTCTTTTCATGAACCATAGCTAGAGTCATTGCATGTGTGTTCTTTCCATGAACCACACCCAGTGTCATTTCATGTGTGTTCTTCTCACAAACCACACGTGGATACACCAGTGTCATTGCATGTCTGTTCTTTTCATTAACCACTCCCAGTGTCATTGCATGTATGTTCTTTCCACAAACCACATAAGGATCCACCCGTGTCATTGGATGTGTGTTCTTTTCATGAACCACACCTAGTGTCATTGCATGTATGTTATTTCCAAAACCACATTTGGATCCACCAATGTCATTGGATGTTTGTTCTTTTCATGAACAACACCCAGAGTCATTGCATGTGTGTTCTTTTCACAAACCACATAAGGATCCACCATTGTCATTGGATGTGTGTTCTTTCATGAACCACAACCACTGTCATTGCATGTGTGTTCTTCTCACGAACCACACATGGATCCACCAGTGTCATTGCATGTCTGTTCTTTTCATAAACCACAGTTAGAGTCATTGCATGTCTGTTCTTTCCACAAACCACATATGGATCCACCAGTGTGATTGCATGTGTGTTCTTTTCTTTAACCATAGCTAGAGTCATTGCATGTCTGTTCTTTACACAAACCACATATGGATCCACTAGTGTCACTAGATGTGTGTTCTTTTCATGAACCACAGCTAGAGTCATTGCATGTGTGTTCTTTTCATGAACCACACCTAGAGTCATTGCATGTGTGTTCTTTTTATAATCCACATAAGGATCCACTAGTGCCATTGGACGTGTGTTCCTTTCATGAACCACACCCAGTGTCATTGCATGTGTGTTCTTTTCATGAACCACACGCAGTGTCATTGCATGTGTGTTCTTCTCACAAACCACACATGGATCCACCAGTGTCATTGCTTGTCTACTCTTTTCATGAACCACACCAGTGTCACTGCATGTCTGTTCTTTCCACAAACCACACTTGGATCCACCAGTGTGATTGCATGTGTGTTCTTTTCATGAACCACAACTAGAGTCATTGCATGTCTGTTATTTCCACAAACCACATAAGGATACACCATTGTCAATGGATGGGTATTCTTTTCATGAACCACAACCAGAGTCATTGCATGTGTGTTCTTCTCACAAACCACACATGGATCCACCAGTGTCATTGCATGCCTGTTCTTTTCATGAACCACATCTAGAGTGTATTGCATGTGTGTTCTTTTCACAAACCACACAAGGATCCACCAGTGTCGTTGGATGTGTGTTCTTTTCATGAACCACACCCGGTGTCATTGCATGTGTGTTCTTCTCACAAACCACACATAGATCCACCAGTGTCATTGCATGTCTGTTCTTTTCACAAACCACAGTTAGAGTCATTGCATGTCTGTTCTTTCCAAAAACCACATATGGATCCACCAGTGTGATTGCATGTGTGTTCTTTTCATTAACCACAGCTAGAGTCATTGCATGTCTGTTCTTTACACAAACCACATATGGATCCACTAGTGTCACTGGATGGGTGTTCTTTTCATGAACCACAACCAGTGTCATTGCATGTGTGTTCTTCTCACAAACCACACATGGAACCACCAGTGTCATTGCATGTCTGTTTTTTCATTAACCACACCTAGTGTCATTGCATGTCTGTTCTTTTCACAAACCACATAAGGATCCACCAGTGTCATTGGATGTGTGTTCTTTTCATGAACCACACCCAGTGTCATTGCATGTCTGTTCTTTCCACAAACCACATATGGATCCACCAGTGTCATTGGATGTGTGTTCTTTTCATGAACCACACCCAGTGTCATTGCATGTCTCTTCTTTCCACAAACCACATATGGATCCACCAGTGTCATTGGATGTGTGTTCTTTTCATGAACCACACCCAGTGTCATTGCATGTGTGTTCTTCTCACAAACCACACATGGATCCACCAGTGTCATTGCATGTCTACTCTTTTCATGAACCATAGCTAGAGTCATTGCATGTGTGTTCTTTTCATGAACCACACCAGTGTCACTGCATGTCTGTTCTTTCCACAAACCACACTTGGATCCACCAGTGTGATTGCATGTGTGTTCTTTTCATGAACCACAACTAGAGTCATTGCATGTCTGTTCTTTCCACAAACCACATAAGGATACACCATTGTCATTGGATGGGTTTTCTTTTCATGAACCACAACCAGAGTCATTGCATGTGTGTTCTTCTCACAAACCACACATGGATCCACCAGTGTCATTGCATGCCTGTTCTTTTCATGAACCACAGCTAGAGTGTATTGCATGTGTGTTCTTTTCACAAACCACATAAGGATCCACCAGTGTCGTTGGATGTGTGTTCTTTTCATGAACCACACCCGGTGTCATTCCATGTGTGTTCTTCTCACAAACCACACATAGATCCACCAGTGTCATTGCATGTCTGTTCTTTTCACAAACCACAGTTAGAGTCATTGCATGTCTGTTCTTTCCAAAAACCACATATGGATCCACCAGTGTGATTGCATGTGTGTTCTTTTCATTAACCACAGCTAGAGTCATTGCATGTCTGTTCTTTACACAAACCACATATGGATCCACTAGTGTCACTGGATGGGTGTTCTTTTCATGAACCACAACCAGTGTCATTGCATGTGTGTTCTTCTCACAAACCACACATGGAACCACCAGTGTCATTGCATGTCTGTTTTTTCATTAACCACACCTAGTGTCATTGCATGTCTGTTCTTTTCAGAAACCACATAAGGATCCACCAGTGTCATTGGATGTGTGTTCTTTTCATGAACCACACCCAGTGTCATTACATGTCTGTTCTTTCCACAAACCACATATGGATCCACCAGTGTCATTGGATGTGTGTTCTTTCATGAACCACAACCAGTGTCATTGCATGTGTGTTCTTCTCACGAACCACACATGGATCCACCAGTGTCATTGCATGTCTGTTCTTTTCATAAACCACAGTTAGAGTCATTGCATGTCTGTTCTTTCCACAAACCACATATGGATCCACCAGTGTGATTGCATGTGTGTTCTTTTCTTTAACCACAGTTAGAGTCATTGCATGTCTGTTCTTTCCACAAACCACATATGGATCCACCAGTGTGATTGCATGTGTGTTCTTTTCATTAACCACAGCTAGAGTCATTGCATGTCTGTTCTTTGAACAAACCACATATGGATCCACTAGTGTCACTGGATGGGTGTTCTTTTCATGAAGCACAACCAGTGTCATTGCATGTGTGTTCTTCTCACAAACCACACATGGAACCACCAGTGTCATTGCATGTCTGTTTTTTCATTAACCACACCTAGTGTCATTGCAAACCACATAAGGATCCACCAGTGTCATTGGATGTGTGTTCTTTTAATGAACCACACCCAGTGTCATTGCATGTCTGTTCTTTCCACAAACCACATAAGGATCCACCAGTGTCATTGGATGTGTGTTCTTTTAATGAACCACACCCAGTGTCATTGCATGTGTGTTCTTCTCACAAACCACACATGGATCCACCAGTGTCATTGCATGTCTACTCTTTTCATGAACCATAGCTAGAGTCATTGCATGTGTGTTCTTTCCATGAACCACACCCAGTGTCATTGCATGTGTGTTCTTCTCACAAACCACACATGGATACACCAGTGTCATTGCATGTCTGTTCTTTTCATTAACCACTCCCAGTGTCATTGCATGTATGTTCTTTCCATAAACGACATAAGGATCCACCCGTGTCATTGGATGTTTGTCCTTTTCATGAACCACACCTAGTGTCATTGCATGTATGTTATTTCCACAAACCACATTTGATTCCACCAGTGTCATTGGATGTGTGTTCTTTTCATGAACAACACCCAGAGTCATTGCATGTGTGTTATTTTCACAAACCACATAAGGATCTACTAGTGTCATTGGATGTGTGTTCTTTCATGAACCACAACCAGTGTCACTGCATGTGTGTTCTTCTCACGAACCACACATGGATCCACCAGTGTCATTGCATGTCTGTTCTTTTCATAAACCACAGTTAGTGTCATTGCATGTCTGTTCTTTCCACAAACCACATATGGATCCACCAGTGTGATTGCATGTGTGTTCTTTTCTTTAACCACAGCTAGAGTCACTGCACGTCTGTTCTTTAAAAAAACCACATATGGATCCACTTGTGTCACTAGATGTGTGTTCTTTTCATGAACCATAACCAAGGTCATTGCATGTGTGTTCTTCTCACAAACCACACATGGAACCACCAGTGTCATTGCATGTCTGTTTTTTCATTAACCACACCTAGTGTCATTGCATGTCTGTTCTTTTCACAAACCACATAAGGATCCACTAGTCTCATTGGATGTGTGTTCTTTTCATGAACCACACCCAGTATCATTGCATGTCTGTTCTTTCAACAAACCACATATGGATCCACCAGTGTCATTGGATGTGTGTTCTTTTCATGAACAACACCTAGAGTCATTGCATGTCTATTCTTTTCACAAAGCACATAAGGATCCACCAGTCTGATTGCATGTGTGTTCTTTTCATGAACCACACCTAGTGTCATTGCATGTGTGTTCTTCTCACAAACCACACATGGATCCACCAGTGTCATTGCATGTCTGCTCTTTTCACGAACCACACAAGTGTCACTGCATGTCTGTTCTTTACGCAAACCACACATGGATCCACCAGTGTGATTGCATGAGTGTTATTTTCATGAACCACAACTAGATTCATTGCATGTATGTTCTTTCCACAAACCACATAAGGATACACCATTGTCATTGGATGTGTTTTCTTTTCATGAACCACAGCCAGAGTCATTGCATGTATGTTCTTCTCACAAACCACACATGGATCCACCAGTGTCATTAGATGTGTGTTCTTTTCATGAACCACAACTAGAGTGTATTGCATGTGTGTTATTTTCACAAACAACATAAGGATCCACCAGTATCATTGGATGTGTGTTCTTTTCATGAACCACACCTAGTGTCATTGCATGTGTGTTATTCTCCCAAACCACACAGGGATCCACCAGTGTCATTGCATGTTTACTCTTTTCATGAACCATAGCTAGAGTCATTGCATGTGTGTTCTTTCCATGAACAAAACCCAGTGTCATTGCATGTGTGTTCTTCTCACAAACCACACATGGATCCACCAGTGTGATTGCATGTCTATCCTTTTCATTAACCACTCTCAGTGTCATTGCATGTATGTTCTTTCGACAAACCACATAAGGATCCACCCGTGTCATTGGATATGTGTTCTTTTCATGAACCACACCTAGTGTCATAGCATGTCTGTTATTTCCACAAACCACATTTGGATCCACCAGTGTCATTGGATGTGTGTTCTTTTCATGAACAACACCCAGAGTCATTGCATGTGTGTTCTTTTCACAAACCACATAAGGATCCACCAGTGTCATTGGATGTGTGTTCTTTTCATGAACCACACCCAGTGTCATTGCATGTGTGTTCTTCTCACAAACCACACATGGATCCACCAGTGTCATTGCATGTCTGTTTTTTTCACAAACAACAGCTAGAGTCATTGCATGTCTGTTCTTTCCACAAACTACATATGGATCCACCAATGTGATAGCATGTGCGTTCTTTTCATTAACCACAGCTAGAGTCATTGCATGTCTGTTCTTTCCACAAACCACATATGGATCCACCAGTGTCATTGGATGTGTGTTCTTTTCATGAACCACAGCTAGAGTCATTGCATGTGTGTTCTTTTCATGAACCACAGCTAGAGTTATTGCATGTGTGTTATTTTTACAATCTACATAAGGATCCACCAGTGTCATTGGATGTGTGTTCTTTTCATGAACCACACCCAGTGTCATTGCATGTGTGTTCTTTTCATGAACCACACCTAGTGTCATTGCATGTGTGTTCTTCTCAGAAACCACACATGGATCCACCAGTGTGATTGCATGTCTGCTCTTTTCATGAACCACACCAGTGTCACTACATGTCTGTTCTTTCCACAAACCACACGTGGATCCACCAGTGTGACTGCCTGTGTGTTCTTTTCATGAACCACAACTAGATTCATTGCATGTCTGTTCTTTCCACAAACCACATAAGGATACACCATTGTCATTGGATGTGTTTTCTTTTCATGAACCACAGCCAGAGTCATTGCATGTGTGTTCTTCTCACAAACCACACATGGATCCACTAGTGTCATTGGATGTCTGTTCTTTTCATGAACGACAGCTAGAGTGTATTGCATGTGTGTTCTTTTCACAAACCACATAAGGATCCACCAGTGTCATTGGATGTGTGTTCTTTTCATGAACCATACCCAGTGTCATTGCATGTGTGTTCTTCTCACAAACCACACATGGATCCACCAGTGTCATTGCATGTCTACTCTTTTCATGAACCATAGCTAGAGTCATTGCATGTGTGTTCTTTCCATGAACCACACCCAGTGTCATTGCATCTGTGTTCTTCTCACAAACCACACATGGATCCACCAGTGTCATTCCATGTCTGTTCTTTTCATTAATCACTCCTAGTGTCATTGCATGTATGTTCTTTCCACAAACCACATAAGGATCCACCCCTGTCATTGTATGTGTGTTCTTTTCATGAACCACACCCAGTGTCATTGCATGTCTGTTTTTTCCACAAACCACATTTGGATCCACCAGTGTCATTGGATGTGTGTTCCTTTCATGAACAACACCCAGAGTCATTGCATGTGTGTTCTTTTCACAAACCACATAAGGATCCACCAGTGTCATTGGATGTGTGTTCTTTTCATGAACCACACCCAGTGTCATTGCATGTGTGTTCTTCTCACAAACTACACATGGATCCACCAGTGTCATTGCATGTCTGTTCTTTTCACAAACCACAATTAGAGTCATTGCATGTCTGTTCTTTCCACAAACCACATATGGATCCACCAGTGTGATTGCATGTCTGTTCTTTTCATTAACCACAGCTAGAGTCATTGCATGTCTGTTCTTTACACAAAACACATATGTATCCACTAGTGTCACTAGATGTGTGTTCTTTTCATGAACCACAACCAGTGTCATTGCATGTGTGTTCTTCTCACAAACCACACACGGAACCACCAGTGTCATTGCATGTCTGTTTTTTCATTAACCACACCTAGTGTCATTGCATGTCTGTTCTTTTCACAAACCACATAAGGATCCACCAGTGTCATTAGATGTGTGTTCTTTTCATGAACCACACCCATTTGCATTGCATGCCTGTTCTTTCCACAAACCACATATGGATCCACCAGTGGCATTGGATGTGTGTTCTTTTCATGAACAACACCAAGAGTCATTGCATGTGTGTTCTTTTCACAAAGCACATAAGGATCTACCAGTGTCATTGGATGTGTGTTCTTTTCATGAACCACACCCAGTGTCATTGCATGTGTGTTCTTCTCACAAACCACACATGGATCCACCAGTGTCATTGCATGTCTGTTTTTTTTCACAAACAACAACTAGAGTCGTTGCATGTGTGTTCCTTCCACAAACTACATATGGATCCACCAGTGTGATTGCATGTGTGTTCTTTTCATTAACCACAGCTAGAGTCATTGTATGTCTGTTCTTTCCACAAACCACATATGGATCCACCAGTGTCATTGGATGTGTGTTCTTTTTATGAACCACAGCTAGAGTCATTGCATGTGTGTTCTTTTCATGAACCATAGCTAGAGTTATTGCATGTGTGTTCTTTTTACAATCCACATAAGGATCCACTAGTGTCATTGGAGGTGTGTTATTTTCATGAACCACACCTAGTGTCATTACATGTGTGTTCTTTTCATGAACCACACCCAGTGTCATTGCATGTGTGTTCTTCTCACAAACCACACATGGATCCACCAGTGTCATTGCATGTCTGCTCTTTTCATGAACCACACCAGTGTCACTACATGTCTGTTCTTTCCACAAACCACACATGGATCCACCAGTGTGATTGCATGTGTGTTCTTTTCATGAACCACAACTTGATTCATTGCATGTCTATTCTTTTCACAAACCACATAAGGACACACCATTGTCATTGGATGTGTTTTCTTTTAATGAACCACAGCCAGAGTCATTGCATGTGTGTTCTTCTCACAAACCACACATGGATCCACAGTGTCATTGGATGTGTGGTGTTTTCATGAACCACAGCTAGAGTGTATTGCATTTGTGTTCTTTTCACAAACCACATAAGGGACCACCAGTGTCATTGGATGTGTGTTCTTTTCATGAACCACACCTAGTGTCATTGGATGTGTGTTCTTCTCACAAACCACACATGGATCCACCAGTGTCATTGCATGTCTACTCTTTTCATGAACCATAGCTAGAGTCATTGCATGTGTGTTCTTTCCATGAACCACACCCAGTGTCATTGCATGTGTGTTCTTCTCACAAACCACACATGGATCCACCAGTGCCATTGCATGTCTGTTCTTTTCATTAACCACTCCCAGTGTCATTGCATGTCTGTTCTTTCCACAAACTACATATGGATCCACCATTGTCATTGGATGTGCTTTCTTTTCCTGAACCACAGCCAGAGTCATTGCATGTGTGTTCTTCTCACAAACCACACATGTATCCACCAGTGTCATTGGATGTGTGTTCTTTTCATGAACCACATCTAGAGTGTATTGCATGTGTGTTCTTTTCACAAACCACATAAGGATCCACGAGTGTCATAGGATGTGTGTTCTTTTCATGAACCACACCTAGTGTCATTGCATGTGTGTTCTTTCACAAACCACACATGGATCCACCAGTGTTATTGCATGTCTGTTTTTTTCACAAACAACAGCTAGAGTCATTGCATGTCTATTCTTTCCACATACTACATATGGATCCACCAGTGTGATTGCATGTGCGTTCTTTTCATTAACCACAGCTAGAGTCATTGCATGTCTGTTCCTTCCACAAACCACATATAGATCCACCAGTGTCATTGGATGTGTGTTCTTTTCATGAACCACAATTAGAGTCATTGCATGTGTGTTCTTTTCATGAACCACAACCAGAGTGATTGAATGTCTGTTCTTTTTACAATCCACATAAGGATCCACTAGTGTCATTGGATGTGTGTTCTTTTCATGAACCATACCCATTGTCATTGCATGTGTGTTCTTTTCATGAACCACACCCATTGTCATTGCATGTGTGTCCTTCTCACAAACCACACATGGATACACCAGTGTCATTGCATGTCTGCTCTTTTCATGAACCACACCAGTGTCACTTCATGTTTGTTCTTTCCACAAACCACACATGGATCCACCAGTGTGATTGCATGTGTGTTCTTTTCATGTACCACAACTAGAGTCATTGCATGTCTGTCCTTTCCACAAACCACATAAGGATACACCATTGTAATTGGATGTGTATGAACCACATCTAGAGTCATTACATGTGTGTTCTTCTCACAAACCACACATGGATCCACCTGTGTCATTGCATGTCTGTTCTTTTCACAAACCACAGGCAGAGTTATTGCATGTCTATTCTTTCCACAAACCACATATGGATCCACCAGTGTGATTGCATGTGTGTTCTTTTCATTAACCACAGCTAGAGTCATTGCATGTCTGTTCTTTACACAAACCACATATGGATCCACTAGTGTCACTGGATGTGTATTCTTTTCATGAACTACAACTAGTGTCATTGCATGTGTGTTCTTCTCACAAACCACACATGGAACGACCAGTGTCATTGCATGTCTGCTTTTTCATTAACCACACCTAGTGTCATTGCATGTCTGTTCTTTTCACAAACAACATAAGGATCCACCAGTGTCATTGGATGTGTGTTCTTTTCATGAACCACACCCAGTGTCATTGCATGTCTGTTCTTTCCACAAACCACATATGGATCCCCCAGTGTCATTGGATGTGTGTTCTTTTCATGAACAACACCCAGAGTCATTGCATGTATGTTCTTTTCAGAAACCACATAAGGATCCACCAGTGTCATTGGATGTGTATTCTTTTCATGAACCACACCTAGTGTCATTGCATGTGTGTTCTTCTCACAAACCACACATGGATCCACCAGTGTCGTTGCATGTCTATTTTTTTCACAAACAACAGCTAGATTCATTGCATGTCTGTTCTTTCCACATACTACATATGGATCCACCATTGTCATTGGATGTGCTTTCTTTTCATGAACCACAGCCAGAGTCATTGCATGTGTGTTCTTCTCACAAAGCACACATGGATCCACCAGTGTCATTAGATGTGTGTTATTTTCATGAACCACATCTAGAGTGTATTGCATGTGTGTTCTTTTCACAAACCACATAAGGATCCACTAGTGTCATAGGATGTGTGTTCTTTTCATGAACCACACCCAGTGTCATTGCATGTGTGTTCTTTCACAAACCACACATGGATCCACCAGTGTCATAGCATGTCTGTTCTTTTCACAAACCACAATTAGAGTCATTGCATGTCTATTCTTTCCACAAACCACATATGGATCCTCCAGTGTGAATGCATGTGTGTTCTCTTCATTAACCACAGCTAGAGTTATTGCATGCCTGTTCTTTCCACAAACCACATATGGATCCACCAGTGTCATTGGATGTGTGTTCTTTTCATGAAACACAACTAGAGTCATTACATGTGTGTTCTTTTCACAAACCACATAAGGATCCACCAGTGTCATTGGATGTGTGTTCTTTTCATGAACCACACCCAGTGTCATTGCATGTGTGTTCTTCTCACAAACCACACATGGATCCACCAGTGTCATTGCATGTCTATTTTTTTCACAAACAACAGCTAGAGTCATTGCATGTCTGTTCTTTCCACAAACTACATATGGATCCACCATTGTCATTGGATGTGCTTTCTTTTCATGAACCACAGCCAGAGTCATTGCATGTGTGTTCTTCTCACAAACCACACATGGATCCACCAGTGTCATTGGATGTGTGTTCTTTTCATGAACCACATCCAGAGTGTATTGCATGTGTGTTCTTTTCACAAACCACATAAGGATCCACTAGTGTCATAGGATGTGTGTTCTTTTCATGAACCACACCCAGTGTCATTGCATGTCTGTTCTTTTCACAAACCACAATTAGAGTCATTGCATGTCTGTTCTTTCCACAAACCACATATGGATCCACCAGTGTCATTGGATGTGTGTTCTTTTCATGAACAACACCCAGAGTCATTGCATGTGTGTTCTTTTCACAAACCACTTAAGGTTCCACCAGTGTCATTGGATGTGTGTTCTTTTCATGAACCACACCCAGTGTCATTGCATGTGTGTTCTTCTCACAAACCACACATGGATCCACCAGTGTCATTGCATGTCTATTTTTTTCACAAACAACAGCTAGAGTCATTGCATGTCTGTTCTTTCCACAAACTACATATGGATCCACCATTGTCATTGGATGTGCTTTCTTTTCATCAACCACAGCCAGAGTCATTGCATGTGTGTTCTTCTCACAAACCACACATGGATCCACCAGTGTCATTGGATGTGTGTTCTTTTCATGAACCACATCTAGAGTGTATTGCACGTGTGTTCTTTTCACAAACCACATAAGGATCCACTAGTGTCATAGGATGTGTGTTCTTTTCATGAACCACACCCAGTGTCATTGCATGTGTGGTCTTTCACAAACCACACATGGATCCACCAGTATCATTGCATGTCTGTTTTTTTCACAAACAACAGCTAGAGTCATTGCATGTCTATTCTTTCCACAAACTACATATGGATCCACCAGTGTGATTGCATGTGCGTTCTTTTCATTAACCATAGCTAGAGTCATTGCACGTCTGTTCTTTCCACAAACTACATATGGATCCACCAGTGTCATTGGATGTGTGTTCTTTTCATGAACCACAATTAGAGTCATTGCATGTGTGTTCTTTTCATGAACCACAGCTAGAGTCATTGCATGTGTGTTCTCTTTTACAATCCACATAAGGATCCACTAGTGTCATTGGATGTGTGTTCTTTTCATGAACCATACCCAGTGTCATTGCATGTGTGTTCTTTTCATGAACCACACCCATTGTCATTGCATGTGTGTTCTTCTCACAAACCACACATGGATACACCAGTGTCATTGCATGTCTGCTCTTTTCATGAACCACACCAGTGTCACTGCATGTTTGTCCTTTCCACAAACCACACATGGATCCACCAGTGTGATTGCATGTGTGTTCTTTTCATGAACCACAACTAGAGTCATTGCACGTCTGTCCTTTCCACAAACCACATAAGGATACACCATTGTAATTGGATGTGTTTTCTTTTCATGAACCACAGCTAGAGTCATTACATGTGTGTTCTTCTAACAAACCACACATGGATCCACCTGTGTCATTGCATGTCTGTTCTTTTCACAAACGACAGGCAGAGTCATTGCATGTCTATTCTTTCCACAAACCACATATGGATCCACCAGTGTGATTGCATGTGTGTTCTTTTCATTAACCACAGCTAGAGTCATTGCATGTCTGTTCTTTACACAAACCACATATGGATCCACTAGTGTCACTGGATGTGTGTACTTTTCATGAACTACAACCAGTGTCATTGCATGTGTGTTCTTCTCACAAACCACACATGGAACCACCAGTGTCATTGCATGTCTGTTTTTACATTAACCACACCTAGTGTCATTGCATGTCTGTTCTTTTCACAAACCACATAAGGATCCACCAGTGTCATTGGATGTGTGTTCTTTTCATGGACCACACCCAGTGTCATTGCATGTCTGTTCTTTCCACAAACCACACATGGATCCACCAGTGTCATTGCATGTCTATTTTTTTCACAAACAACAGCTAGAGTCATTGCATGTCTGTTCTTTCCACAAACTACATATGGATCCACCATTGTCATTGGATGTGCTTTCTTTTCGTGAACCACAGCCAGAGTCATTGCATGTGTGTTCTTCTCACAAACCACACATGGATCCACCAGTGTCATTGGATGTGTGTTCTTTTCATGAACCACATCTAAAGTGTATTGCATGTGTGTTCTTTTCACAAACCACATAAGGATCCACTAGTGTCATAGGATGTGTGTTCTTTTCATGAACCACACCCACTGTCATTGCATGTGTGTTCTTTCACAAACCACACATGGATCCACCAGTGTCATTGCATGTCTGTTCTTTTCACAAACCACAATTAGAGTCATTGCATGTCTGTTCTTTCCACAAACCACATATGGATCCTCTAGTGTGATTGCATGTGTGTTCTTTTCATTAACCACAGCTAGATCATTGCATGTATGTTCTTTCCACAAACCACATATGGATCCACCAGTGTCATTGTATGTGTGTTCTTTTCATGAAACACAACTAGAGTCATTACATGTGTGTTCTTTTCACAAACCACATAAGGATCCACCAGTGTCATTGGATGTGTGTTCTTTTCATGAACCACACCCAGTATCATTGCATGTGTGTTCTTCTCACAAACCACACATGGATCCACCAGTGTCATTGCATGTCTATTTTTTTCAAAAACAACAGCTAGAGTCATTGCATGTCTGTTCTTTCCACAAACTACATATGGATCCACCATTGTCATTGGATGTGCTTTCTTTTCATGAACCACAGCCAGAGTCATTGCATGTGTGTTCTTCTCACAAACCACACATGGATCCACCAGTGTCATTGGATGTGTGTTCTTTTCATGAAACACAACTAGAGTCATTACATGTGTGTTCTTTTCACAAACCACATAAGGATCCACCAGTGTCATTGGATGTGTGTTCTTTTCATGAACCACACCCAGTGTCATTGCATGTGTGTTCTTCTCAAAAACCACACATGGATCCACCAGTGTCATTGCATGTCTATTTTTTTCACAAACAACAGCTAGAGTCATTGCATGTCTGTTCTTTCCACAAACTACATATGGATCCACCATTGTCATTGGATGTGCTTTCTTTTCATGAACCACAGCCAGATTCATTGCATGTGTGTTCTTCTCACAAACAACACATGGATCCACCAGTGTCATTGGATGTGTGTTCTTTTCATGAACCACATCCAGAGTGTATTGCATGTGTGTTCTTTTCACAAACCACATAAGGATCCACTAGTGTCAAAGGATGTGTGTTCTTTTCACGAACCACACCCAGTGTCGTTGCATGTATGTTCTTCTCACAAACCACATATGGATCCACTAGTTTCACTGGATGTGTGTTCTTTTCATTAACCACAACCAGTGTCATTGCATGTGTGTTCTTCTCAAAAACCACACATGTATCCACCGGTGTCATTGCATGTCTGTTCTTTTCATTAACCACACCCAGTGTCATTGCATGTTTGTTCTTTCCACAAACCACATAAGGATCCACCCAGTGTCATTGCATGTTTGCTCTTTCCACAAACCACATAAGGATCCGCCCAGTGGCATTTCATGTTTGTGTTTTCCACAAACCACATAAGGATCCACCCAGTGTCATTGCATGTGTTTTCTTTTCATGAACCATAGCCAGAGTCATTGCATGTCTATTCTTCCCACAAACCACACGTGGATCCATTAGTGTCATTGCATGTCTGTTCTTTTCATGAACCACAGCTAGAGTCATTACATGTCTGTTATGTCCATAAACCACATATGGATCCACCAGTGTCATTGGATGTGTGTTCTTTTCACAAACCATAGTCAATGTCATTGCATGTCTGTTCTTCTCACAAACCACACATGGATACACCAGTGTCATTGCATGTCTGTTCTTTTCATGAACCACGGCTAGAGTCAATGCATGTTTGTTCTTCTCACAAACCACATAAGGATACACCAGTGTCATTGGATGTGTGTTCTTTTCATGAACCACACCTAGTGTCATTGCATGTGTGTTCTTCTCACAAACCACACATGGATCCACCTGTGTCATTGCATGTCTGTTCTTTTCACAAACCACAACTAGAGTCATTGCATGTTTGTTCTTTCCACAAACCACATATGGATCCACCAGTGTGATTGCATGTGTGTTCTTTTCATGAACCACATCTAGACTCATTGCATCTGTGTTCTTTTCACAAAACACAGATATAGTCATTGCATGTCTGTTCTTTCCACAAACCACATAAGGATCCACCAGTGGCATTGGATGTGTGTTCTTTTCATGAACCACACCCAGTGTCATTGCATGTGTGTTCTTCTCACAAACCACACATGGATCCACCAGTGTCATTGCATGTCTGCTCTTTTCATGAACCACACCAGTGTCATTGCATGTCTGTTCTTTCCACAAACCACACATGGATCCACCAGTGTTATTGCTTGTGTGTTCTTTATATGAACCACAACTAGAGTCAATGCATGTCTGTTCTTTCCACAAACCACATAATTATACACCATTGTCATTGGATGTGTTTTCTTTTCATGAACCATAGCTAGAGTGATTGCATGTGTGTTCTTTTCACAAACCACACATGGATCCACCAGTGTCATTGCATGTCTGTTCTTTTCATGAACCACAGCTAGAGTCATTGCATGTATGGTCTTCTCACAAACCACATATGGATCCACCAGTGTCACTGGATGTGTGTTCTTTTCATGAACCACAACCAGTGTCACTGCATGTGTGTTCTTCTCACAAACTACACATGGATCCACCAGTGTCATTGCATGTCTTTTCTTTCCATAAACTACATAAGGATCCACCTAGTGTCATTGCATGTGTTTTCTTTTCATGAACCACAGCCAGAGTCATTGCATGTCTGTTCTTCCCACAAACCACACATGGATCCACCAGTGTCATTGCATGTCTGTTCTTTTCATGAACAAAGCTAGAGTCATTGCATGTCTGTTCTTTCCACAAACCACATATGGATCCACCATGTCATTGGATGTGTGTTCTTTTCATGAACCATACCCAGTATCATTGCATGTCTGTTCTTCTCACAAACCACACATGGATCCACTAGTGTCATTACATGTTTGTTCTTTTTATGAACCACAACTATAGTCATTGCATGTCTGTTATTCTCACAAACCACATTAGGATACACCAGTGTCATTGGATGTGTGTTCTTTTCATGAACCACACCCAGTGTCATTGCTTGTGTGTTCTTCTCACAAACCACACATGGATCCACCAGTGTCATTGGATGTGTGTTCTTTTCATGAACCACAGCTAGAGTGTATTGCATGTGTGTTATTTTCACAAACCACACATGGATCCACCAGTGTTATTGGATGTGTGTTCTTTTTGTTAACCACACCCAGTGTCATTGCATGTCTATTCTTTCCACAAACCACACATGGATCCACCAGTGTCATTGGATGTGTGTTCTTTTCATGAACCACACCTAGTGTCATTGCATGTCTGTTCTTTCCACAAACCACACATCGCTCCACCAGTGTCATTGGATGTGTGTTCTTTTCATGAACCACAGCCAAATTCATTGCATGTCTGTTCTTCTCACAAACCACACATGGATCCACTAGTGTCATTGCACGTCTGTTCTTCTCACAAACCACATAAGGATACACCAATGTCATTGGATGTGTGTTCTTTTCATGAACCACACCCAGTGTCATTGCATGTGTGTTCTTCTCACAAACCACACATGGATCCACAAGTGTCATTGCATATCTGCTCTTTTCATGAACCACACAAGTGTCATTGCATGTCTGTTCTGTCCACAAACCACACATGGATCCACCAGTGTGATTGCATGTGTGTTCTTTTCATGAACCATAACTAGATTCATTGCATGTATGTTATTTCCACAAACCACATAAGGATACACCATTATCATTGGATGTGTTTATTTTTCATGAACCACAACCAGAGTCATTGCATGTGTGTTCTTCTCACAAACCACACATGGATCCACTAGTGTCATTGGATGTGTGCTCTTTTCATGAACCATAGCTAGAGTGTAGTGCACGTGTGTTCTTTTCACAAACCACACATGGATCCACCAGTGTCATTGGATGTGTGTTCTTTTCATTAACCACACCCAGTGTCATTGCATGTCTGTTCTTTCCACAAACCACACATGGATCCACCGGTGTCATTGGATGTGTGTTCTTTTCATGAACCACACCCAGTGTAATTTCATGTGTGTTCTTCTCACAAACCACACATGGATCCACCAGTGTCATTGCATGTCTGTTCTTTCCACAAACTACACATGGATCCACCACTGTCATTGCATGTCTGTTCTTTTTATGAACCACAACTAGAGTCATTGCATGTCAGTTCTTCTCACAAACCACATAAGGATACATCAGTGTCATTGTATGCGTGTTCTTTTCATGAACCACACCCAGTGCCATTGCATGTGTGTTCTTCTCACAAACCACACATGGATCAAGTAGTGTCATTGCATGTCTTCTCTTTTCATGAACCACACAAGTGTCATTGCATGTTTGTTCTTTCCACAAACCACACATGGATCCACCAGTGTGATTGCATGTGTGTTCTTTTCATGAACCACAACTAGAGTCATTGCATGTATGTTCTTTCCACAAACCACATAAGGATACACCATTGTCATTGGATGTGTTTTCTTTTCATGAACCAAAGCCAGAGTCATTGCATGTGTGTTCTTCTCACAAACCACACATGGATCCACCAGTGTCATTGCATGTCTATTCTTTTCACAAACCACAGCCAGAGTCATTGCATGTGTGTTCTTCTCACAAACCACACATGGATCCACCAGTGTCGTTGGATGTGTGTTATATTCATGAACCACAACTAGAGTGTATTGCATGTGTGTTATTTTCACAAACCACACATGGATCCACCAATGTCATTGGATGTGTGTTCTTTTCATGAACCACACCCAGTGTCACTGCATGTGTGTTCTTCTCACAAACCACACATGGATCCACTAGTGTTATTGCATGTCTGCTCTTTTCATGAACCACACCAGTGTTATTGCATGTCTGTTCTTTCCACAAACCACACATGGATCCACCAGTGTGATTGCATGTGTGTTATTTTCATTAACCACAACTAGAGTAATTGCATGTATGTTCTTTCCACAACCCACATAAGGATACACCATTGTCATTGGATGTGTTTTCTTTTCATGAACTACGGCCAGAGTCATTGCATGTGTGTTCTTCTCACAAACCACACATGGATCCACGAGTGTCATTGCATGTCTGTTCGTTTCATGAACCACAGCTACAGTCATTGCATGCATGTTCTTCTCACAAACCACGTATGGATCCACCAGTTTCCCTGGATGTGTGTTCTTTTCATGAACCACAACCAGTGTCATTGCATGTGTGTTCTTCTCACAAACCACACATTGATCCACCAGTGTTATTGCATGTCTTTTCTTTTCATTAACCACACCTAGTTTCATTGCATGTTTGTTCTTTCCACAAACCACATAAGGGTCCACCCAGTGTCATTGCATGTCTGTTCTTTTCATGAACCCCAGCCAGAGTCATTGCATGTCTATTCTTCCCACAAACCACACGTGGATCCATTAGTGTCATTGCATGTCTGTTCTTTTCATGAACCCCAGCCGGAGTCATTGCATGTCTATTCTTCCCACAAACCACACGTGGATCCATTAGTGTCATTGCATGTTTGTTCTTTTCATGAACCACATCTAGAGTCATTGCATGTCTGTTCTTTCCACAAACCACATATGGATCCACCGGTGTCATTGGATGTGTGTTCTTTTCATGAACCACAGCTAGAGTCATTGCATGTCTGTTCTTCTCACAAACCACATAAGGATACACCAGTGTCATTGGATGTGTGTTCTTTTCATGAACCACACCTAGTGTCATTGCATGTGTGTTCTTCTCACAAACCACACATGGATCCACCAGTGTCATTGCATCTCTGTTCTTTTCACAAACCACAACTAGAGTCATTGCATGTCTGTTCTTTCCACAAACCACATATGGATCCTCCAGTGTCACTGGATGTGTGTTCTTTTCATGAACCACAGCTAGAGTCATTGCATGTGTGTTCTTTTCACAAAACACAGCTAGAGTCATTGCATGTCTGTTCTTTCCACAAACCACATATGGATCCACCAGTGTCATTGGATGTGTGTTCTTTTCATAAACCATAGCTAGAGTCATTGCATGTGTGTTCTTTTCACAAACCACATAAGGATAAACCAGTGGCATTGGATGTGTGTTCTTTTCATGAACCACACCCAGTGTCATTGCATGTGTTTTCTTCTCACAAACCACACATGGATCCACCAGTGTCATTGCATGTTTGCTCTTTTCATGAACCACACCAGTGTCATTGCATGTCTGTTCTTTCCACAAACTACACATGGATCCACCAGTGTGATTGCATGTGTGTTCTTTTCATGAACCATAACTAGAGTCAATGCATGTCTGTTCTTTCCACAAACCACATAAGTATACACCATTGTCATTGGATGTGTTTTCTTTTCATGAACCACAACCAGAGTCATTACATGTGTGTTTTTCTCACAAACCACACATGGATCCACCAGTGTCATTGCATGTATGTTCTTTTCACAAACCACAGCCAGAGTCATTGGATGTGTGTTGTTCTCACAAACCACACATGGATCCACTAGTGTCATTGGATATGTGTTCTTTTCATTAACCACACCAAGTGTCATTGCATGTATGTTCTTTCCGCAAACCACATATGGATCCACAAGTGCCATTTTATGTGTGTGTTCTTTTCATGAACCACACCTAGTGTCATTGCACGTGTGTTCTTCTCACAAACAACACATCGATCCACCAGTGTCATTGCATGTCTGCTCTTTTCATGAATCACACTAGTGTCATTGCATGTTTGTTTTTTCCACAAACCACACATGGATCCACCAGTGTGATTGCATGTGTGTTATTTTCATGAACCATGTGGCGTCCCGCTAAAACCACTACTAGAAAATCGCGTGTTGTTTTAATTCTGTGCATCATCTGACATCATCATTCATTTTTTTATTCTCAATTTTGACTGCAAACTATTTCGCTACAAACCTATTTTTCGTTTTACTAAAATATCCTTGTGGTTTTATTAAATCCGTTTTACTCTTCTTATTTTCAAACTAAAATAAAATAATACTTTCGGTACGTTATGAGACCACAAATGATTTCTTGTTGAAATAAAAATAAAATTAGGCAAAAAGCCCGTCTAAAATTTTAGCCTAAAACTAGCCTCATCTAGTCTACTTTAGACTAGATAAATATCCCAATTCAAACATTCAATTAAAAAAACAATAAAAAAAGGGTAAATTGGAAAACACCGTGGCCTTTTTTCCTAGCTAACTCCTGTTGTCGTTGACCTCCTGAGAGAGACACGAGAGCCGGCCATCACGCGGCGCTGTGAACCTTTTTTTTTTTTTGCCTCTGTTTTTTTTTGGCCAGCTCCAGGACCGTATCCAACCCTAGTACAGCTTCATTTTTTCCGCATCTAGCCGCCGCCCCTCTGCCCCATATTTTCCCCATTGAAAAGAATTCCTCACCACCACCATGGATGGGAGCTCGACCTAGGCTTCTCCCGTCTAATACGAGCAGGCTCAGGCTTCCCGGCCCCTCCACGGACTCCATCAAGGTCGCATGTGCCGTGTTCGCTGAAGACTAGGAGCCGGAGCTGCTAGGAGCGCCGCCATGGTCTTCCTTCCCGAGCGTCGTCGTGCGCACCGTCGACGTCCACCTCGCCGCACCGACAACTCTGTCGATTTCAGCCTCATCCGGCTCACCACCAGAACCAGGGTGAGCACCGCTCCATGTCCCGCCCCTTCCTAGCTTTGTCTCTGCAGCGTCGCCGCTGTCTAGCGCCGCGCGCGTGACCGCGTTGTCCCCGGCGATCACCACCATGCCCAGCTCAGTAACGAGATCAAGCTCGTGTGGCCACTGCCACACTGCTGCTGATCCCTAGCTACACACGAACACACACCTCAGTTTACACGTTGCCCCGCACGTTCACGTTAATCAGCTAGCTAGCTATGCACCTGTGGTTTTGTTTCAGCAGTTTGCTTGCCTGCTTAGCTAGCTATGCACGACACCAATCCTATATTCTCTACCTAAAATGGTTTGCATCTTTTCCTGATATAAACCAGCCACACTGATGCATCCTTGTGCCATTACCTTGGCTCAAATCCCAGCACCTGTGGGAAATAAATCCACAACCTTTTGTTTTAGAGTTCTGTACGCTGGTTTTCCCCGTGCAACTCTGTTTGACTTCTTTTAAATTCTATAGTATTCTAGTTTGGCCCTGGTTTTTCTTTTCTTTTATATAAGCTAACTACTGGACTAAACAAAATCCAATTCCAACAAATGATATGTGTTTTGAAATCAGTAAAAGTTGAGGTACTTAATTTCAACATCCGTATTACCTTTGACAAACTAAAAGTTGACCAAATAATTGAATACTTCTCTACATAAGTAAAACTTGATATTTGTCTAACTTTAATTCTATAACTTTAAATTTGATAAATAATATGTCTTATGTTATTAGAAAAGTTGAAGGAATTTAAATATGACATTCATCATGCTTTTTGCATCGTGTTTCCTTACTGGACATTAATGTGCTGCAAGCAAATACAATTTAAAAGTGGTCAAATAAATTTATTTCTTGCATAACAATTACTTTGGCCACCTTCTATTGTTATACCATCAATATAAAATGCAAAGTGCACCATTCCCACTTGTCATGCATATCATCTCATGATCATTGCCGATTCTTCCGCATTAGTTGTAATTGTTGCATCGCTTGTTTCTTTTAGTGTTTTGCTTCTTCCCGGATAGGACGATGAGATGTTGTGAGCTTCGACAAGTTCTTCGGATATGTATCTTCAGCTATTTTTCCCAGGCAAGCATCTCTCCCCCTTCTACCTATTTTGCATTTATAGTCTTTATTTTCTCCTGTTGTTCTATTGCTATCCGTGTCGCGATGCTTTAGTTTCCGTACACCAGTTATGCCCCGTGCAGCCTCTATATTGCCTTGGACACCTCCTATTACCTGTGTTTGGTAGATAGCTGGCCTTGCGAATTGTAGTCGCTTGCTCAGGTGTGATCTCGTGTTGTCAAGTACCATAGTTGTTGGAATGCTGGCAGATTACCACAGCTGTTGGAATGCTGACAGATGTTTATGGTGGAGATGCTTTACGGTGGAGTTGATCATGACTTTAAATACAACTATTAAAATGCTAGATATAACTAATGCAGAGGCATCAGTGGGCAATAGATGTTATTTGGTTCTTCCACGCTCACTTGTGTCCCGTAGGACCCCGAGTACTTGATACCTGTTCCTTGATTTTTCGCACTATCCACATCCGGGAGGCCGTGGACCCCCCTGAGCCAGAGCTTGATTCATTTCTATTTCTTGGGGCCACAAACTAGTTTGGGGTTTTATTACTATCATGTACTTATGCCATGTTTACTGCTTTATTTAAGATTATGCGTGGAGCACCTGTACTGTTTAGGATTGCGGAGTGTTTTCGCGGCATCGACAAGCCCAGTCACACTTTCGGGTTCCCAGTCGTTTACAGCCATTGGCGCAAACCTTGGGTCCGTCTCGGAGTCGGCCAACTTCGTTGCAGGTAGCTTAATGGGGTGGCCCCCTGAAATATTTATGAATCCTATGATTGTTTTGTCGTGAAAGCCTCATTGGGTTTTGAGTTAGTTTTTCCGAGGTTGATCGAGTGTGTGTTGCTATTTGTGCACCCCTGCAGGGTAAACTTTCTGAAAGACGTGTCCGCGGTTATGGATGACTTGGAGCACAGTATCTCGATCATAGACAAGCATAACTAAAATAGTGCTATAAATTTGACTTAATATGTGACTAGTAATCAGCTTCAACTATAACAGAATGGATATTAAAAATGCCAACAACTGGTGGATCTATGGTGATCTGTGTCATGCTATACCTGCCTAGTAAGTATTGCAACTCCAATGGAATATGATAAAAGTGCCAACAACTGCTAGGTTTGGGATTCCTCAGGACAATTATATATGACTAGTAAATGTTCCAACTACAACGAAATGTTAACTAAAACTACCCACTATTTATGTTCCAGGACGACTCATGCTATCTATATCTGATTAGTAAGTGCTGCAACTATAACGGAATGAGTAAAATTGCCAACCGTGTGAGTTCCTCGGTTTGACTTCCTCGTTTGGTCTCGGGGGGGGGGGGGGGGAATATCAGGATGGGTTTGTTTGGTGTTAGTTTCAGGTTGGATCCGAATAGGTCTTTCTTACCCCAAACTGATAACCGCCAGTTGTCTCGAGTCTCTAAAGGTTGTTTAGTGTGCTGTACTGCAGCTCCAGCCACCATACCTATGTAGGCGAGAGACGCAATTTAGCCTCGCTGTCTTGGCCTCACATCGACGCCTCTTTTTCCTTTGCCTTTGTCGGCACCCCTTTTGTTTTAGCAGGTTTGAGATCGACATCGTTAGCAGGGTTACCCTTCTGGCTTGGCCTGGGCAGGGTTATGGACGCCATTGGTTATCCTTCAGGTCTCTTAGCCCCATTTGCATCTTGTCCATAGTCGAACGCTCTATCGTTTTCAAGGTGATTTGGATCTTTGTATATTATATCTGTATTCTTGACTCATGGAGTTGTTTTTGTATATATATGTTCTGTGGGTTCCATCATGGACTAATGTGTAATGGTATTACTTCGTTTTACACCCACACGCAAGTGTCTGGTGGGCGTCCTTGAATCGTTTCTATGCGGGTTTGGCGGGAAGCGCTAGAACTTACATAGGGCTGATTCGAGGGTGTTACAAACCACAACTAGAGTCATTGCATGTCTGTTCTTTCCACAAACCACATAAGGATACACCATTGTCATTGGATGTGTTTTGTTTTCATGAACCACAACCAGAGTCATTGCATGTGTGTTCTTCTCACAAACCACACATGGATCCACTAGTGTCATTGCATGTCTGTTCTTTTCATGAACCATAGCTAGACTCATTGCATGTATGTTCTTCTCACATACCACGTATGGATCCATCAGTGTCACTGGATGTGTGTTCTTTTCATGAACCATAACCAGTGTCATTGCACGTGTGTTCTTCTCACAAACCACACATTAATCCACCAGTGTCATTGCACGTCTGTTCTTTATTAACCACACCAGTGTCATTACATGTCTGTTCTTTCCACAAACCACATAAGGATCCACCCAGTGTCATTGCATGTGTTTTCTTTTCATGAACCACAGCCAGAGTCATTGCATGTTTGTTCTTCCCACAAACCACACATGGATCCTCCAGTGTCACTGCATGTCTGTTCTTTTCATGAACCAAAGCTAGAGTCATTGAATGTCCGTTCTTTCCACAAACCACATATGGATCCACCATGTCATTGGATGTGTGTTCCTTTCATGAACCATAGCTAGTGTCATTGCATGTCTGTTCTTCTCACAAACCACACATGGATCCACTAGTGTCATTACATGTCTGTTCTTTTTATGAACCACAACTAGAGTGATTACATGTCTATTCTTCTTACAAACCACATTAGGATACACCAGTATCATTGGATGTGTGTTCTTTTCATGAACCACACCCAGTGTCATTGCATGTGTGTTCTTCTCACAAACCACACATGGATCCACTAGTGTCATTGGATGTGTGTTCTTTTCATGAACCATAGCTAGAGTGTATTGCATGTGTGTTATTTTCACAAACCACACATGGATCCACTAGTGTCATTGCATGTCTGTTCTTTCTACAAACCACACATGGATCCATCAGTGTGATTGCATGTGTGTTATTTTCATGAACCACAACTAGAGTCATCGCATGTCTATTCTTTTCACAAACCACATAAGGATACACCATTGTCATTGGATGTGTTTTCTTTTCATGAACTACAGCCAGAGTTATTGCATGTGTGTTCTTCTCACAAACAACAGATGGATCCACCAGTGTCATTGCATGTCTGTTCATTTCATGAACCACATCTAGAGTCATTGCATGTCTGTTCTTCTCAAAAACCACATATGGATCCACCAGTTTCACTAGATGTGTGTTCTTTTCATGAACCACAACCAGTGTCATTGCATGTGTGTTCTTCTCACAAACCACACATTGATCCACCAGTGTTATTGCATGTATATTCTTTTCATTAACCACACCAGTGTCATTGCATGTTTGTTCTTTCCACAAACCACATAAGGATCTACCCAGTGTCATTGCATGTGTTTTCTTTTAATGAACCACAACCAGAGTCATTGCATGTCTATTCTTTCCACAAACCACACGTGGATCCATTAGTGTCATTGCATGTCTATTCTTTTCATGAACCACAGCTAGAGTCATTGCAAGTCTGTTCTTTCCACAAACCACATATGGATCCACCAGTGTCATTGGATGTGTGTTCTTTTCATGAACCATAGCGAGTGTCATTGCATGTCTGTTCTTCTCACAAACCACACTTGGATCCACCAGTGTTATTGCATGTCTGTTCTTTTCATGAACCACAGCTAGAGTCATTGCATGTTTGTTCTTCTCACAAACCACATAAGGATACACTAGTGTCATTGAATGTGTGTTCTTTTCATGAACCACACCTAGTGTCATTGCATTTGTGTTCTTCTCACAAACCACTAATGGATCCACCAGTGTCATTGCATGTTGATATATTGCAAATGTATCTATAATTTTTGATGTTCCATGCTTGGTTTTATCCACTTTCTTGTGTTTTATCCACACTTTCTTGTGTTTTATCCACTTTTCATATGATTTCTTGGACTAACCTATTAACAAGAGCCACAGTGCCAGCTGCCTGTTTTCTGCTGTTTTTGGTTCTAGGAAAGTCAGAAAATGAATATTCTCGGAATTGGACGGAACAAAAGCCAAAGTGCATATTTTTCTGGAAGTCATCAGATGCCAGAATACGAGACGGAGAAGGGCTGGGGGCCGGCCACACCACCTGGCCGCGTGGCCAGGCCTGGCCCGCGCTAGGGGGTGGTCTGGCCGACCCCAGCACCCCCTTGGTCTCTCCTTCCGCCTATAAGATGCCCTCGGGATGAAATCCCTAAGTACCCGATCAAAAATCCACGAAAGAGTTTGTAGACGCTGTCATCTCCATCCCTAGATCGGGAGGGATCTGAAGCTCTTCCCGGCACCCTACTGGAGAGGGGAATTCACCCTGGAGGCCTTGTTCATCACCATGCAAGCCTTCGGTGTGATGCGTGAGTAGTTCATCCTTGGACTACGGATCCATGTAGTAGCTAGATGGCTGGTTCTCCTCCTTTGTGCTTTCATGTTTAGATATTGTGAGCTCCGTTCATGATCAAGATCATCTAATTGTAATTCTGCATGTTGTGTTTGCGGGGATCCGATGGATATTGAGATGCTATTTCAGATTGATTATTGATTCTATCATGTCTTTGTTATTTGTGATCTTACATGCTTTCCGTTGTTAGTAGCTATATTGGCAAGTAGATGCTTGCAACTCCAAGAGTTAGTATTTATGCTCGATAGTGGGTTCATGCCTCTGGTAATCTGGGGAAGTGATAGAAATCTCTAAGGTACTAGATGTGTTGTTGCTACTAGGGAGAAAACAACAATCCTTTGTTCATAGAACAATCATATTGTTTACTTTACACGCAATTCGTAAAGCAATAATCTGTTGCTTGCAACTTAATACTGGAGGGGGTTCGGATGGTAACCTGAAGGTGGATTATTAGTCATAGATGCAGTTGGATGGCGGTCTATGTATAATGTTGTAATGCCCAATCAAGTTCCAAAGGAGTCAAGATGATTAGTATATGCATGTATTGCTTTCTCGATGTTTGTCAATTGCCCCACTGTAATTTGTTCACACAACATGTTATATATCTTAAGGAGAGCCACCTCTAGTGAACTATGGATCCCGGTCCTTTTCTTTTACATACAATCTACAAACTGTTTATTGCTTTGTGTTTACTTTCTGCAAACTATTACTTCCTTCCATTCGATACGTTTAATCCTTTGTTTTAAGCAAAACCGGTGAGACTGACAACCTCATCGCAAGTTGGGGACAAAGTTCTGTGGTTGTGTTGTGCAGGTCTCCACGTTGCTACTAGCACCGGTAGTGCGCCCTGCCAAGGCTCAGCTAGCAACACCTTTGGGGTGTTTCCTTGCTCCTACTGGTTTGATTAAACCTTGGTTTCATAAGTGAGGGAAACTTGCTGCTGTGCTCATCATACCTTACTCTTGGGGTTCCCCAACGAGCTTGTTAATACACGAGCCATCAAGCATTTTTCTGGCGTTGTTGCCGGGGAGTCAAGGACATCTTCACAAGGGGAGTCCCTCATAACCAATCTCTTTACTTTGTTATTTTTGTTTTGCTTAGTTTACTTTTTCTTTGTTTGTTTGTTTCTTTATCAGAAACACAAAATTTAGTTTTACAAGTTTGCTTTCTTTATCAAAAACACAGAAAAATGACTACTCTTGAAAACACTAAGTTGTGTGACTTCACTAGCACCAACAACAATGATTTTATGAGCACACCTATTGCTCCACCGGTGCCTAAAGATACATTCTTTGAGATCAAACCTGGTTTGCTCAATCTTGTTATGAGAGAACAATTTTCTGGTATTGGTAATGAAGATGCTGCTGCCCATCTAAATAACTTTGTTGAACTTTGTGAGATGCAAAAGCATAGGGATGTAGATGGTGATATTATTAAGCTAAAACTGTTTCCTTCCTCTATGAGAGGAAAAGCTAAAGAATGGTAGAATTCCTTAACTAGGAATAGTATTGATTCTTGGACTAAGTGCAAAGATGCTTTCATTGGAAAATACTATCCTCCTGCTAAGATTATATCTATGAGAAGTGAAATAATGAAGTTTAAACAATCTGATAATGAGCATGTTGCTCAAGCTTGGGAAAGAATGAAATCTTTGGTAAAGAATTTTCCCACTCATGGACTGACTGCTTGGATGATCATCCAAACCATTTATGCAGGATTGAACTATTCTTCAAGGAACCTATTGGACTCTGCTGCTGGAGGTACCTTTATGACCATTACTTTGGGTGCTGCAACAAAACTTCTGGACAATATGATGGTTAATTATTCTGAATGGCATACTGAGAGAGCTCCACAAGGTAGGAAGGTAAATTATGTTGAGGAAACTTCCTCCTTGAGTGATAAGATTGATATTATTATGTCTATGCTTGTGAATGGGAAAGCCCATATTGATCCAAATAATGTCCCTTTAGCCTCTTTGGTTGCTCAAAAAGAGTAAGTTGATGTGAACTTCATAAGAAATAACAATTCTGGCAATAATGCTTATAGGAGTAATTTTGGTAACAACAATTATAAGCCATATCCTCCCAATAATGGTAGTAATGCTTATGGAAGTTCCTACAACAATAATAGGAGTGCACCCTCTGAACTTTAAGTTATGCTTAAAGACTTTGTTAGTAAGCAAACTACAATAAAACTATTGAGGAAAAACTCTCTAATGCTAAAATAAATATAGCATCTTTGGCTGAAGCTCAATCTTCTTTGAATAAAATGGCTGCTAAACCTGAAACTAATGATAATCCCTTTGCAGCTACTAATGCTATACAAGTAAGAATTGATGAAAATGTTAGACTATTAGCTGAATTACATGCTAAGTGGGAAAGAGAAGATGAAATTGCTAGAAACATTAGTGTTTCTACTATTACCACCACTAGTGTTGAGGCTAGTAATAGTTCTACTACTTTAGATGATAAATTTGATTTTGATCTTGATGGTTGCAATATCTCTGAAGTTAATAAGTTCCTACAAAAGCTTGCTAAAAGTCCTAACTATGAACATGGCCTTTACAAAACACATTACTGATGCTCTCATAAAGATTAAAGAAGAAAAGATGAAACATAAAGCTTCTATTCCTATAAAACAAGAAGACGGTTGGGAACCCATTATTAATATGAAAGTGAATGACTTTGATTTCAAAGCTTTATGTGATCTTGATAGTATTGTTTCTATTATGCCTAGAAGGATTTATGATATGCTTGATTTGCCACCACTTGAAGATTGTTATTTGAATGTCCCACTTGATGATAATGCTAAAAAGAAACTCATGGGGAGTCTTAATGATGTTCTTATTATGGTTAATAATTCCTATATCCCCGTTGATTTCTATGTTTTGGATGTTGAATGCAATGCTTCTTGTCCTATTACTTTGGGAAGACCTTTTCTTAGAACTGTTGGTGCCATTATTGATATGAAAGAAGGCACCATTAAATATAAACTCCCACTCAAGAAAGGTATAAACACTTCCCTAAGAAGAGAGAAAAGATTTCTTTTGCCTCTCCTATGAAAACAAAATTTGGTCTTAATGCTTCTTCATTTGAGAACACTTGATTTTTTCTTGCTTCTTATGCCTAACTTAAAGGTGTTAAAGAAAAGTACTTATTGGGAGATAACCCAAAAGTTTTAGATGTGTCTTGTAAGTTATTACTTCAGTAATAACCGCTCCTTATCCTTTTTATTTGCTTTTTGTGCCAAGAGTAACCTCTAATGAGAGAGAAGTACTGATTGGGAAAGTTGCTGTCCCGAAACCGATTTCTGTGCTTCACCGTAAAAATTCGTGTAAAATCTCCAAACGTCTTTTTGAGGCGTGAATTTTTGTGCTTCTGATCCAGGTTGTTATCTAACTTTCTTTAGTTCAATACTTTTTTATTGGAGCAACAGAAGTTCTTAGAAAAATTCATCTTTACCTGCTGGTCTGTTTTGACAGATTTCTGCCATTTTCTGCATTTGCTTCTTGTTGGTTCCTTTTTGAGTTCTTTTGGGGAATTGAGCTTTTTGAGGGAAGTGATACAGTAGCTAGTGTTCTAATGGAAGTTTATTTGGTGTTAGAACTGAACATTAAGACTTATTTATCTTGAGTGCACTAATGTTGCTAATAAAGATTGTGTGAAGTTTTGTATGAAGGAAAAATTTCAGGTGTATGGAAGGAATGAGTAATGAGATGAAGGATGGACTAAAGCTCAAGTTTGGGGATGCCACGTGTGTCACCCCAAGAAATATCCAAGAAGTACAAGCGTCAAAGCTTGGGGATTCCCAAGGCATCCCCCTTTTCATCAATAAAAATCCCAGGTTTCTTCCAAACACTTTATTTGTATTGTTTCATGCACAGTTGTGTTGTTCTTGGAGCGTCTTCTTTTTTGTTTTTGTTTTGGTTTTCTGTTTGCTTTTGTTTGCTTAGTTTGCTGAATAAATTGGTTGGACCCCCTCTTTCATACATTGGTTTTCAAATAGTTTGGTTTGGTTTGGAAAAGAGTAGGAAAGTTCATGCTTATGTGGTAAAAAGAGCTGGTTTTTGACTGTGGCCTATGCTTTGTCATGCCATGCTTGATATTGTTTTGACTTTATGCTTAGTATTATTTGCTGTAGCATGACTTGTTATAAACAATTGAGATTGCTTAATGTGCCTTGGATGAATCATGCGTTGTTTTAGCATATTAAAGCATAATATAGTGGTATTCTCCTTTGATGCTTTATTTGGGTTGACTTGGCGCATGCTCACACCATGTTATGACTATCTCAAGTCACCATAGCCTTTGTGATCCTTTAGTTTTCAACTTGTAATATCACTTTATGCTTTGATCAATGATGTTTTGTCGCTCTGCATGATTATGGCCATTATTGCTCTCTTAGTTTGTCGCCCCGCCTTTTTGCTAGCCTCCACAACCAAGTATGAGTTCCACTCATGCATCCAATTCCCTAAACCAAGTTATTCCAAAGAGTCCACCATACCTACCTACTAGCTTATGCTATTCCAAGTATATTCATGCTTTTGTTTACCTTCCGAATTAAATTTGTTATGAGAAAACTAGTGATTAAAGCTCTCAAGAACTTGATGGCACACTTTACTTTTCTTTCCCTTAATAAACTTGAACCATTGTGTCGTCTATGTTGTATATGCTTGCACTTATTTTTTGGGAATTAGCAGAACCATGCTTTCATGGGAACGCTTTCAACATTGCACGGGTAATTGTACCTAGTTGATATCATGCTCTTTTGTATATGGATGTCGTCGGTGTGAAATGAAAGGGGAGCTTGTAAGTCCATGGAGTTATGTATATGTGTTAGAGAAACGCGTGGTCCACTGGTCTAATCCATGCTGACATGGTGGAAACCTGCAGCGTAACCACAATGAGTTGTCTATGAAGCATTCTTCTTATAAAAAAAGAGTCCTATATTGAGAAAAAGAGAAAAAAAAAGAGATTATGAAAAGAGGAAAGAGAGAAAAAAAGCACCATATTCCCATGGTAAATAAGAAGATTGCTGAGATGCTCGTTGTCTGTTTGCCTTGTCATTTTGATATGGGGATTCTTCCGTATCATCGGGCAAGGGGTACCCCGTTGGCGGTTCTCTATGATACACATGTACTTATGATGACAAGAACTTACCGGTGACTAAACTTGAGTAGCATGAGGAGCGGCCCTCGTATACAAGGGACATGAGATTTCTAACTTATACTTCGTCAAGCATGTACACCATAGTTTGTTCACTTTAACCTTAATCACTTCAAGATGCTTATGATAGGGGCAATGAGAGCTTAAAGCTATAAGTACCATAATTTTTGGAAGCTCTTTATGAGACTTAAATCCCTGCTTCCTTCTCTGAAGGCCTTTCTTCCACCATTATATTGAGTCTCCACCTTCTATCTTTATGCACCTACTTTGAGAGCATAGTGGCCATTCTTAGTTCTATGTGCATTGTCCCAAGACTAGTTGATTGATGCATAACTTGATATTGCTTGTTTTAAACTATTTGTATCTAGTCACTCTTACGAACTTTGAAGGTGTCCTATGCATTTATATTTGCTACTCTATGAGGGACAAGCTGAATGCTATTATGCTATGTTTTCTTTGTGTGAAACAAACAAACGTCTTGCAAAGCATTGTTATTCATGAATCTTATGTTTGTGCCTTTTCATGTTGCATCATAGTTTCTTTGTCTTATTGCTAGAACTTTGTCTTTCATGTTATGATTAAAGTACTATGATCCCAGCTTTGAATGTTTTACAGATACTTTGATCAAGTCTTTGATGGTGCATGTCACCTCAAAAATTATTCTTTCTTTTTATCACTTACCTACTCGAGGACGAGCAGGAGTTAAGCTTGGGGATGTTGATACATTGCAAATGTATCTATAATTTTTGATGTTCCATGCTTGGTTTTATCCACTTTCTTGTGTTTTGTCCACACTTTGGAGTACTTTTCATATGATTTCTTGGACTAACCTATTAACAAGAGCCATAGTGCCAGATGCCTATTTTCTGTTGTTTTTGGTTCCAGGAAAGTCAGAAAATGAATATTCTCAGAATTGGACGGGACAAAAGCCAAAGTGCCTATTTTCCGGAAGTCATGAAATGCCGTATTTAGACGGAGAAGAGGGGGCCGCCACACCACGGCCGTGGGGCCAGGCTGCCCGCGCTTAGGGGTGGTTAGCCGACCCCAAAGACCCTCGGCCTCCCCTTCCGCCTATAAGATGCCCTCGGGACGAAAACCCTAAGTACCCGATCAAAAATCCACGAAAGTGTCTGTAGCCGCCGTCATCTCCATCCCTAGACCGGAAGGGATCTGAAGCTCTTCCCGGCACCCTGCCAGAGAGGGGAATTCACCCTGGAGGCTTTCTTCATCAGTATGCAAGCCTCCGGTGTGATGCGTGAGTAGTTCATCCTTGGACTACAGATCCATGTAGTAGCTAGATGGCTGGTTATCCTCCTTTGTGCTTTCATGTTTAGATCTTGTGAGCTCTGTTCATGATCAAGATCATCTATTTGTAATTCTGCATGTTGTGTTTGCGGGGATCCGATGGATATTGAGATTCTATTTCAGATTGATTATTGATTCTATCATGTCTTTGTTATTTGTGATCTTGCATGCTTTCCGTTGTTAGTAGCTATCTTGGCCAAGTAGATGCTAGCAACTCCAAGAGTTAGTATTTATGCTCGATAGTGGGTTCATGCCTCTGGTAATCTAGGGAAGTGACAGAAATCTCTAAGGTACTAGATGTGATGTTGCTACTAGGGAGAAAACAACAATCCTTTGTTCATAGAACAATCATATTGTTTACTTTACACGCAATTCGTAAAGCAATAATTTGTTGCTTGCAACTTAATACTAGAGGGGGTTCGGATGATAACCTGAAGGTGGATTATTAGTCATAGATGCAGTTGGATGGCAGTCTATGTATAATGTTGTAATGCCTAATCAAGTTCCAAAGGAGTCAAGATGATTAGTATATGCATGTATTGCTTTCTCGATGTTTGTCAATTGCCCCGCTGTAATTTCTTCACCCAGCTTGTTATCTATCTTAAGGAGAGCCACCTCTAGTGAACTATGGATCCCGGTCCTTTTCTTTTACATACAATCTACAAATTGTTTACTGCTTTGTGTTTATTTTCTGCAAACTATTACTTCCTTCCATTCGATAGGTTTAATCCTTTGTTTTCAGCAAAACCGGTGAGACTAACAACCTCATTGCAAGTTGGGGACAAAGTCTGTGGTTGTGTTGTGTAGGTCTCCACGTTGCTACTAGCACCGGTAGTGCGCCCTGCCAAGGCTCAGCTCGATTAAACCTTGGTTTCATAACTGAGGGAAACTTGCTGCTGTGCTCATCATACCTTCCTCTTGGGGTTCCCCAACGAGCTTGTTAATACACGAGCCATCACATGTTTGTTATTTTCACAAACAGCAACTAGAGTCATTGCATGTCTGTTCTTTCCACAAACCACATATGGATCCACCAGTGTCACTAGATGTGTGTTCTTTTCATGAACCACAGCTAGAGTCATTGCATGTTTGTTCTTTTCACAAAACACAGCTAGAGTCATTGCATGCCTGTTCTTTCCACAAACCACATATGGATCCACCAGTGTCATTGGATGTGTGTTCTTTTCATGAACCACAACTAGAGTCATTGCACGTGTGTTCTTTTCACAAACCACATAAGGATACACCACTGGCATTGGATGTGTGTTGTTTTCATGAACCACACCCAGTGTCATTGCATGTTTGTAACATCCCAAAACATTAATCCAAGCTTATCAAGATCAAATCATCCAAAAATAGGGTTAACAAAAACTTTTCCAAATTTAAAATGAAAGCATTCATATATGTATGCATTTAAAATAGGAGTTGTTTGAATTGCCATGATTCATTGATCCAATGCTTGTAAAATGTTTCTTAGGTGATTTAAACATCATCTACATCATTCCCAAACAAAAAAGAATTAAAAAGAAGGAATGGTCATTTTGGCTAATTTAACTCTCATGCCTACTTTGGCTATTCCTAGTACTCAATTCTTAACAGAAACAATTCTTGATCTTTGCACCCCTTGCTAGTACACATAATGAGGTACCAAGGCCCACCTTTTGATCTGCTAAAAACCTTCTGTTAACTATCTTAAATGACAGTTTAAAATTGAATCTAATGCATATGCATAGATCACCCCTATTTCAAAAACCATCTATTTGAGCTCCATTTTCAAAACCCTTGCAACCAGAGACTACCTATCACTAGTGGAGATCACTCAAAAAATTTGAAACCAAAATTCATAACTTTCTTTCATGCGGCCATTTCATCAAACACTTGGCATGCATAATCTCTACTCTAATCCTAGCTCACTGTTTTGAAGAGGGTTTGGACCCCAAATGATCTACATTTATCTCCTCTGTCCCCTCCTAGTCTAACCAGACCCTTAATACCCCTCTCCCTTGTCCCTAACCCTCTTGCCATGTCAACCCGAGGGCATGGTCGCCGGCCAAACTTTGCCCCGCCGCAGCAGACCATCTCCCCCTCTCTCGCCATGTCTAGGAGGTAGCCAGGAGCTCACCGCCACCCCCTGTCCCTTGCCCGAGCCCAGAGCAGCAGTGGACCACCGAGCACAAACCGCGCCCAGTGCCACCGCACCATGCCAGTGCCGACCCCAAAGCGTGCTCTGTCCCCACTCGCACAGACCATCCCTTGGCACCAGCCCGCGTCCGCCGCTCCACCTCGACCTGGAGAACACCCTAGACATCCCCGTTCGCCGCCCAAAGCCTCACAGCCACCGCTCGCCGTGGACACCGTCGCCTCTGCCTCTTAGAGCGCTACCTCGCCTAGACCGCGTGCCACCGCCCCTACAGCCACATTCAATTCCTAGAGCACCGCCAGGGAACAACCCATCGATCGCCACCCCTAGCCATGCCTCTACCTCGCCGTAGCCATGTCGCCACCGTCGCCTGCCCATCCCGCTCGGTCTCAAAGTAGGGCCTATAAAAGGAGCCCTCCCCAGCTGCTTCTCTCCACACCATTCCACTCCCCTCACCTCTCTGAACCTCACCCACCTCTAGCCAGAGCAAGTGGAGCAGCAGCTCACCGGAATTGGAGCCGGAGCAGCCGCGGCAGGAGGAGAAGGGCGCCGTTGATTGCGACCACCCCAAGCTCCGCCGCAACCGCGCCTAGCCTCGCCGTCGTCTTCCACGTCGTTTTCCCGCCTCGCCGACCCTGCTGGAGCCCTGCACGCCCCAGAGACCCCACCGAGCCGCTAGGGTTCGAGCTCGCCGGCGACCTGTTCGTCGTCGATGACGACCCTCAGCCGTTGATCTCGCTTCTAATCCTACAGCCCACAGCGCGTGTACCGTTTCGCGTTTTAAGTACCGCTGACACGTGGGACCCCCTGTCAGCTGAGCCCCGTGCCGCGGAGCGCCACTGGGCTGGCCCATTCCTTTTCCCGCGCTAGCCCATCGATTCAAATCTGGATTTTTCTTTTTAGTTTGAATCTAGTTTCTGTCCACTAGTTTGAAAATCAATTCAGAGAGTTTTAGAAATCCAAATTGCATGAAACAAATTTTGTCTAAAAGGTATTAAAATGATCTATCCAAGCCGTTGGATTTAATTCAATTAGAGTTATAGATCTCTCCTAATAAAAAATAACAAAACAGAAGCTTTTGCAACTTGCAACATTTTTATAAAATCAACCAAGTTAGCTTTTGAGTTGATTCCAACTCTCAAAAATCACATTTCATCATATCTATCTAAATATGTAATAATATTAAGGTTTACATGCAGTGACTTTGGACTAGTACCAAAATAATGCTATATAGGCATTTCTAGACACTTTAAATCATTAAATAATAAACTTAAACCAAAGTAATATTGATCCAACCTTTAAATCTCATTCCCACATGTTAGAATATGTGATGAGGACATGTGTCCACATGATCCCATATTTTGGTGGTGAATATTAAATTTTAGTTAATATTTCAATGAGTAGAAATTACTTTTCTAAAATAAAAAGGATGAAACTATTAAATTAAACTTGTGATGTTTGTGATGAAAATAGATCATCAAATGTGTGTTTTAGAATGCTACTTAGCCTAGTTAAGTATTGTTTGGTGATTGTCTACTCCCTATGTTTTTATAGACGCTAGTACCAACCAAGCTTTCAAGGAGGAGGAGTTCTACCAAGAAGAAGAAGACGAAAACTTCAACCACTGCACCAACCAAGGCAAGCTATTGTTAGCAGGCTAGAATTAAGCTAGATGAATGAGCAAGGATGCTTTAGGCTTGCTTTGATCACACCCCTTTTTAACTATTAGTACCCCAAGCCTTACTTACAAGTTTTACTCCCCTTAGTATACAAAGTTCCTTACTTATTCTGAAGGTAGCATAAAAAGTATAAAACTTGACCTACTTAGAAACCTTTAGATATCATTATATGGCATGAGATTGATCCCATCCTTCCACCTTAGTGAACACTCTTAACTTAGTATTTTAGGGTAGATCAAAAACTTGAGTCACTTTAGATGGGAGCACTTGGTGAAAATGAATTGTGAAAACCTTGGAATGATGAGTCATTCTATTGAGATGTTTTGACATGTGTTGAAAAACACAACTGGTTGATGATGATGAAAATGATGAGGCATGAGCCTGAACCCTTTTATAAAACTGATGGTTGGATTCGGATGCGATACCATTCCAAATTTACCGTACAACCACATTACCTAAATTGGGTAAGGCTTAGCTGGAAATTTATATGCATTAGTATTAGTTCCCTCACGGGAGAGGTTTGAGCTGAGGCTACCTCTCAATGTTGTCCACCTATGCAGTGCCCAAGATGACTGATGGTCATGGTTGGGAGGCCATGCTCATAGGAGAGGTGCTTGTACTAGGGTGTGTAAAGGGAAGGTTATGTTTGATTATCTGCATACTAAGTATGATGATTCAGGTTATCCCGGATGTATCGAATCTTGTGGTGAAAGTGTACCACCTCTGCAGAGTGTCAAACTATTCGAATAGCCGCGTCCGCGGTTATGGACAGTTGGAATGGCCATACTGTTTCGTTGTCAGATGTTTTCTAAATAACTTGAAATGAATGATGAACTTTGACTTGACCACAACAGGGTTGTGTTGATGATAATAGCTTCCCAACTTAAGTAATTCTAGAACCTTATTTTATCTTTCTTGGTTTCTGAACTCCGCTTAGGTTTCAAACTTAACTTTGTAGTTAAACTTAGATTTAGCACTTTAATTTAGAACTATAGTACCTGTTAATAGTAGTTTTGTGAGTACTTAAAGAGTACTCATGGCTTTTGTCCCTGGCTATTATCATGGCCAGACTATGAAGGAAATTATCAAGATGATGATGGTCGGAGATGGCTATGATAACTAGGACTATCTGCCTTCGTCAGCATTGCCTGTGCCCCTGAAGATGGACCCCACCGATACACTTATCTTTTATTTCCGCTGCTTGTTGTATTAAAGACTGGATCATGAGATCCTTATTTGTGTAAAACCTTATGTATGGTTTGTAATGGATGATGTACTGTGATATCCAATCCGTTATGTCTCGCAAAAATGGTAATCTGGGATTGCGAGGTATGGCATAACGGGCATCTGGGATTAAAAATCCGGGTGTTGACAAGTTGGTATCAGAGCCATCCTGACCATAGGAGACCCTAGTTAGAATGGACGTCCAAACCAAAAACTTAGCTTCAAAACCAAAGTGAGTATTTATGAAAAACTATTTCCCCTCTTACCCTTGTGAACTCATTCTTTCTCAAAAATACATGTTGCTCAAAACTCTTACATTACTACTTAAAATTTGACACACTTGATCACTTCACTAACTTCCTCATCCTTAATTCTTGTAGATGGAGACTCAGTTCAGCAAGTTTTACCAGTTGGGAAACGGTGGTGGTGATCTTGAGAGGATCTGGATTCACCGTCGAGTTTCGGGACGCCCACATCCGGAGTTTCTTGGAGCTCAACTTCCGGGACCCCGGAGGAGACCTCATGGCTAGTCACCGCGGATCTTGAGGAAGCATCAAGCACCAACTTCAGAGAATTCAGTTCTCCGTGAGAGAACAAGCGGCTAGATGGATTAGCAGGCAATGCATGAAGCTCTCGCGCGCCTATGTGCCCTCGGCGTCAACAAGATCCAAGGAACCCGTTTGCCCACTATGCAAGACGTGACTTCATGGGAATGCCGATGGAGATGCCAAGTCACCCGAGTTGAGGCGTCAAGTGGAGAACCTTGATTTCTTGCTTCATGACGATGGAGGAACTAGACAATGCCGGAGAGTTAGCCAACCAGAACCGTGCCATTGCCGACCGAAGGCCCGGACTTTTCGCCTCGTCCAAGATCGCCAGTCTCTTCGTCGCCAGCGTGCAAAGAAGGATCGCACCATCGCCCGTCTTCGCAAGAAGGTGGCCGACCTCGAGAAGACCATCAAGGAGCAGGAAGCTCAGCTTGCCGCCAAGGAAGAAGAAGATGAGGGTGAAGACATCTAGGGAGATATGGATTCTTACCTCAGCAACGATGATGACTTTCGGGAGGAGGATGCTGTGGACTTCTATACGGATGATGAAGACTCCGACTTCATCGACGATGAGTAGAGGCACTAGAGCACTGTCGTAGCATGAGATGTATCATCTCATTGTATCGTAGCTTGCAGAATGGTTCTTCAAACCATCTGTTTTCCCCCTTGCTTGTTGTGGTGTGTGTTGTATCGGGTGCTTGCTTGCATGAATGAAAAAGAAGTTAGTTGAAAAACCTGAGTCTAACTCAATGTTTTAGCTCTGAAAACCCAAAACCATGAACCTTAGACTTTCCCTCTTACCCCTATATCTATCTCAATCTTCAGATGACTCGTGGAAACCAAGGAGGGAGCAGCTCGTCGCAGGACCCAATGCTGCAGATCTTGCAGAATCTCATCGCGGACCGTGAAGCAAGTAGGGCCGAGCATCAAGCCAACTTAGCAACATTGCAGCAGATCGCCCAAATGGCTCTCAACAACCAAGGACTTGGAAATCAGGATCACCAAGGATCCAAACTCAAAAACTTTCAGAACACCAATCCCCCAATCTTTAACCAATCTGAAAACCCATTAGATGTCAAGGATGGTGGTTATAGACCATGGAAAACAACTTAGAGGTTGCCAGAGTTGATGAGAATGAGAAAGTTCTCTTCGCCACCCACTATCTGGCGGGAGATGCAAGAGCTTGGTGGAATAGCATCCGCAATATGAACCATGGCCAGGTGATGACCTGGGAAGCATTCAAGGTTAAGTTCAGCCGCACCCATGTGCCGCAAGGTCTTGTCAACAGGATGAGAGATGAATTCCGCGAATTGAAGCAACGAAGAATGACTGTGGTAGAGTACCGTGACAGATTCTTGTCACTTTCCAGATATGCACCGGATGAGATCAACACGAAGGCCAAGAACAAGGAGATATTCTTAAACGGACTGCATGATGAGATGCAGACTGTCCTCGTCAACATCCATTTCGATGATCTCGAAGAGCTAGTCGACTCTGTCATTCAGATGGAAGGGAAGATTAACCAGGAAAACAACAACCGCAAGCGTCGTATGATGCAGTAGTCTAGATCCAGTAGTCACCAGAAGTACCATCCCAACCCCTCACCAGGATATGCACCAAGGAACAACCGACCCCCAAATTCTCGCCCAAGCTACCCCAACCGTAGCGGAGGTAATGTGATGTCCGGAGGAAACAATCACAACTCCGGTAATGCCAACGATTTCAACCGTGCCCTCCCAAGAGCAACAACAACAACAACACTGCACCCAGAATCGGCAATGTGTGTACTGTCATGATCAAGGACAAGTCCCAGATCACTTGCTTCGAGTGTGGAGTGAAGGGTCACTACTCCAATGAGAGTCCCAAGAAGACTACCGCCAATACCCCTGTGAATGTCCCCGCTCAGCAGCAGTGTCGTGTTCAACCAGGAAGGAGATTTGCCCTAGGGAACCCGCACAACCGCAATGGTCGTCTCTTCCACATGAACGCAAAAGAAGCCCAGGAAGCGCCAGATGTAGTGCTGGGTATGTTTTCTGTCAACTCAGTTTTAGCGAGAGTATTGTTTGATTCTAGAGCATCGCATTCATTTGTCATCGAAGAATTTGTATGCACTAGTAAGATTCGCCCAACCAACTTGAAGCATGTCATGATAGTTCAAATCCCCGGTTCAACAACAAAAGCTAGAAAAATCCCCGGTTCAACCAACCTTACCCCGTCAATTCAAGTGCAACAAGAGTGTAGCCCTGCCCACCTTGGACCAAGTCAGAGTAGTATGTGAATACCCCGACGTATTCCTAGATGAATTGCTAGGTATGCCCCCGGATAGGGATATTGAGTTCATTATCAAACTAATCCCCGGAGTTGGACCTATAGCCCAGAGACCCTATACCATGAACCCCTCAGAGTTAGTGGAACTGAAGAAGCAGTTGGATGCCATGTTAGCAACAGGCTTGATTCAGCCAAGCGCATCGCCATGGAGATCACCAGTGTTATTCGTCGACAAGAAAGATGGAGGCAATCGTCTGTGTACAGATTACAGAAAGTTGAATGACGTCACCATCAAGAACAAGTACCCTTTACCAAAGATAGAGGATCTATTTGATCAGTTAACTGGAGCTCAGGTATTCTCAAAGATTGATCTTAGGACTGGTTATCACCAACTTAAGATTTGTGCAACGGATATTCCGAAGACCACCTTTACTACTCGCTATGGTTTATACGAGTATACGCTTATGTCTTTTGGGTGCACCAATGCCCCTGCTTATTTCATGAATCTCATGAATAAGATCTTTATGAATTTCCTAGATAAGTTTGTAGTTGTGTTTATCGACGACATCCTTATCTACTCCAAGTCAGAAGAAGAGCATGAGCAACATCTGAGAATCATTCTAGAAACCCTGAGAGAGCATCAGTTATGCCAAGTTCAGCAAGTGTGAGTTTTGGCTGAAAGAAGTAGGATTCCTAGGACATATTGTTTCTGCCGGAGGAGTCTCTGTTGATCCCGCCAAGATCAAAGATGTCGAAGAATGGGAAGCCCCAACCAATCTGAAGGAAATATGCCATGAGAGGCAATAATAAAGTTGTTATTATGTATTCCTTGTATATGATAGATGTTTATTTTGCATGCTATAATTGTATTGATAAGAAACATCAATACATGTGTGTTTAATAAACAAAAAGGGTTCCTAGTCATGCCTCTCTTATAGACTAGCTTGTTGATTAACAAGATGATCAAGGTTTCCTGATCATGGACATTGGATGTTGTTAATAACAAGGTCACAACATTTGTGAAATGATGTGATGAACATTCATCTGAAGTATAGCATTACGATCAAGTCATTGTGTTTATATTGCTATAACATCATACGAAGTAATCTTTATCCTTAGACCATGAGATCATGTTAATTGCTAACACCGGAAGAGTATCTTGATAACATCAACCGTCACACCGTAACAGGGTGACTATAAAGATGGGTTCAGTGCTACGAAGGTGATATGTTGAGGCTCATGGATCAAGAGTGGAATTTGTCAATCCAGATGACGGATAGATATACTCTGGGCCCTCTCGGTGATATCACATTAGGATAGCTTGCAAGCAAGTGATGTGATCACTAGAATGTTATATCACGGGAACGAGAAAAGAGTGCATGTATGCGATGAGATCAAACTAGATATGGAGATACCGATGATCAATCTCGGACATGTAATATATCGAGACAAAGGGATTTAGTTACAAGCGTTAAAGGTTCTCACGATCACGAGTCATCGTTGAATGTGTAGGAGTCGATCTGGATCTCTAGGTCCCGCTGATTATTGATCGGAGAAGGGTCTCGATCATGTCTGCATTATTCATGAACCGTAGGGTGGCACACTTAAGAGTTACCGGACACCATTTTGGAGCACATATGTTTCATCTGAAAGAATTGCAAAGCCGGAATTGTTTCAATAGAAACCGGAAATTGTTTCGGGTGAAATTGCAGAAAGTGGTTCTGCATGTGATATTGAAATATTGAAAGGGGCTATATGTGAATGTTTGTTAATTAAAGTAATTAACAAAAATTCTGAATAAATTTAATAAAAGAGTTTTATTAAATGAGAGAGCATTAAATTTGGAGAAACTTAATGCATTTAAAGTGGAGACTTTAAAAGGGAATGTGAAGAGGCATTTTAATGTGGAGGGGTTACCACCACATGAATGGGGGAGGTGAGGGGTCACCCCCCCATGCGCCGGCCATGGAGAGAGGGGGCACCCCCCTCCTTCTATAAAAGGCCACCCATTACCTCCTTCATCCACACACCTCCTTGTGAAGGATCTCTCTCCCCCTCTAGAATTAATCCCCCATGGTCTCGGATTAGCGAGATACATGTTCCCGGTGGCATTTCGTCTGGAAGGAGTTGCTGCTTCCGCTGGATCGCTGGAGCGAGGAGGTGGAGCTTGTCCGGTGGCTTGAACGTGTGTGCGAGTGCAGATGCGCTGCTGAGTTGCGGCGCTCGGACTTCCTCACGATCTTGAGATTGGCAAGTGTACGACTACATCAACCATGAGTTCCTACTAGTTAACAAAGCTCGTTGTCTTCGAGGGTAAGTTCTCCATGGATGTATGTCCACCCGTTGCTCTGTATCTAGTAGATAGATCTTGGCGTATAGTTCTCATCGTAGGAAATTTTTTGTTTTCTATGATGCGGACCCAACAGTGGTATCAGAGCCAGATCTATGCGTAGGTGCTTTGCACGGGTACTACACATATGTTTATATGTGGGCGATGATGATCATGTTATTGCATCTTCTATGTACTTTGGATATTGGTGGCATAGTGGGATGAAGCGGCCTGGACCAACCTTACATGTCATCGTACATGAGACCGGTTCCACGACTGACATGCAACTTGTTTTGCATAAGTGGCTGGCGGGTGTCTGTCTCTCCTACTATAGTCAATATCTGATTTACAACGAGTTGCTAATAACTTGGTTATCCTCGTTGTGGTTCATGTTCGTAGGTGAGACAGGTTCTATCTCTGAAAGCCCTAAGCCCCGTAAAACTTGCAATTGATAAATTAGAGGCGTCTAGTTTAGATCGTTGCTGGGCTAGTGTTTTGATATGGTATTGTTGTAAGTAGATGTATGATAGATACTCTTACAACTCACTTAACGTGTAAGTTCCATAGACCTTGGCCTTACACACAAAGGAATGATAGAGATCATACCACGATGCAAATGATAGAGATCAAATGCATGGACCATATTACCTCACTTCACACATTAGATGTTAGCATCTTATATTGCTAGTTTGGCGCGTTTGGTAGCATTATAAGATGATCCCTCATTTAGATATCAAGATAAAATGTGTTCTTCCTTAAGTATGCACCGTTTTGTGGATCGTGTTTTGAGGCATCACGTGATGATCGGGTGTTCTCAACTCTACGCTTTCATACAACGGGTGTAAGACGATTTACACGCAAATACTAAGGTTCTTACTTGACGAGCCTAGCATGTACAGACATGGCCTCGGAACACGGACCGAAAGGTTAAGCATGAGTCATATAGTTGATATGGTGCCCATATAGATGCTCGCCTTTGAAGCTACACCGACTCACGTGATAATCGGACTTGGTGTAGTGGATTTGGTTCATGTAATCACCAAAAGGACACGAGGGATGTCGTTTTTGAGTGGGAGTTCATTAGTAATTTGGATTAGTTGAACTCAATCTATCATAAACTTAGTCTAAATATACTTTACAAATTCTGTTGTAGATGGCACCACCTGCTTTTAATTTCAATGTGTTCATGGAGAAAGAGAAACTTGTTGCGAATGGTAGCAACTTCACAAACTGGGTTATGAATTTGAGGATTCTCCTCACTGCTGCACAAAAGCAATATGTGCTAGATGCGCTGCTAGGCCCCCCACCAGCTCCTGATGCCCCTGACGAGGAAAAGAACGTCTATATAACTCGTCAGGAGGACCACAACTTAGTTCATTGCAGCATACTGTATGGGCTAGAGCCAGAACTTCGAAAGCGTTTCGAAAATGGCAATGCCTTTGATACCATGGGAGAATTGAAAATGATTTTCGATACCCATGCTGCCGTAGAGAGTTATAATGCTACAGAAAAGTTCTTTAGCTGCATGATGGAGGAAAACAGCTCCGTTAGTGAGCATGTACTCAAAATGTCTAGGTACGCCGATAAGCTTGTGTCCTTGGGAATAACGATTCCCATTGACTTAGGCATACATCATGTTCTCCAATCTCTGCCACCTAGCTACAAGAGCTTCGTGATGAACTATAATATGCAGGGCATGAAGAAGTCTCTTCCCGAGCTTCTGTAAATGCGTAAGACTGCAGAAGTGGAGATTAGGAAAGAACATCAAGTGTTGATGATCAATAGGACCACCGGTTTCAAGAAGGACAAGAAAGGCAAGCACAAGGGAAAGAAGGGTGGCAAGTCTGTTGCCGCGCCTGAAAAGAAACCCCGAGCTGGCCCTAAGTCTAACACTGAGTGCTACTATTGCAAGGGGACTGGCCATTGGGCATAATGCCCCAAGTATTTGGCGGACAAGAAGTCCGGCAAGGCAAACAAAGGTATATGTGATATACATGTTATTGATGTGTACTTGACTAGTACTCGCAGTAGCACCTGGGTATTTGATACGGGATCGGTTGCTAATATATGTAACTCGGTTCAGGGGCTACGAAACAAGCGACAACTAGCAAGGGATGAGGTCACGATGCGGGTCGGCAATGGATCAAGAGTTGATGTGATCGCCGTCGGAACGCTACCTCTCCATATGCCATCGGGATTAGTTATAAACCTAAATAATTGTTATTTGGTGCCTGCACTGAGCATGGACATTGTATCCGGATCGTGTTTGATGCAAAGTGGTTATTCATTTAAGTCTGAAAACAATGGTTGTTCGATTTATATGAATAATATCTTTTATGGTCATGCACGTGTGTTGAATGGTTTATTTCTGTTGGATCTCGATAGTAGTATTACGCATATTCATAATGTTGATGCTAAAAGAATTAAACTTGATAATGATATATCTACATATATGTGGCACTGCCGTCTAGGTCATATTGGCGTTAAACGCATGAAGAAACTCCATTCTGATGGACATTTGGAATCACTTGATTTTGAATCATTTGATACATGTGAGCCATGCCTTATGGGCATGATGACTAGAACGTCGTTTTCCGGTTCAATGGAACGGGCGACATATTTATTGGAAATCATACATACTGATGTGTGTGGACCAATGAGTGTGTCGGCGCGAGGTGGATATCGTTATTTTGTTACTTTCACAGATGATTTGAGTAGATACGGGTATATCTATTTGATGAAACATAAGTCTGAAACCTTTGAAAGGTTCAAAGAATTTCAAAATGAAGTGGTAAATCATCATAACAGAAAGATCAAATTTCTGTGGTCCGACCGTGGAGGAGAGTATCTTAGTTACGAGTTTAGCACACATATGAAAGACTGTGGAATAGTTTCACAACTCACGCCTGCCGGAACACCACAACGTAATGGTGTGTCAGAACGTCGTAATCATAGTTTATTGGATATGGTTCGATCTATGATGTCTCTGACTGACTTGCCCATCATTTTGGGGTTATGCCTTTGAAACCGCTGCATTCACTTTAAAAAGGGCACCATCTAAATCCGTTGAAAAGACACCGCATGAATTATGGTTTGGAAACAAACCTAAGCTGTCATTTCTTAAAGTTTGGGGATGCGATGTTTATGTGAAGAAACTTCAACCGGATAAACTCGAACCCAAAGCGGAAAAATGCGTCTTCATAGGATACCCTAAGGAAACAATTGGGTATACCTTCTATCACAGATCTGAGGGCAAGGTCTTTGTTGCCAAGAATGGATCCTTTCTTGAGAAGGAGTTTCTCGCGAAAGGTGTGAGTAGTCGGAAGGTAGAACTCGAAGAGGTTATTGAACCTTCTCTTCATGAAATGGCGAGTAGCGCAGCTCGGAAGTTGTTTGAGTTGACTTCACCTAATGAAGAGAGAGCTAATGATATTGATCATGAAACTCCGAAGAGGACACTCTGAACCTCGCGGTCAAAGCGGACACGTGCGACTCACAGGCGTACGGCAATCCTGTTATGAATTTCATGATTGATGAAATAGATGACCCTGCGACGTATGAAGAAGCGATGATGAGCCCTGATTCCAAAAAATGGCTAGAAGCCATGAAATCCGACATGAAATCCATGTACGAAAACCAGGTTTGGACCTCGGTGGACTTACCTCACGACCGAAAGGCCGTTGAGAATAAATGGATTTTCAAAAGAAAAACTGATGCTGATGGTAAAGTAACCATCTATAAGGCTCTACTTATCGCAAAGGGATTTCTACAAATTCAAGGAGTTGACTACGATGAGACATTCTCTCCCGTAGCGATGCTTAAGTCGGTTAGGATTATGTTAGCAATTGCTGCATATTTCGATTATGAAATATGGCAGATGGATGTCAAAATTGCGTTCCTCAATGGTAATATTGAAGAAGAGTTGTATATGATACAACCTAAGGGTTTTGTCGATCCTAAGGATGCTGATAAGGTGTGCAAACTTCAGCGATCCATCTATGGACTGAAGCAAGCATCCCGGAGTTGGAATCTCCGCTTTGATGAGGTGATCAAAGAGTTTGGATTTGTCCAAACTTATGGAGAGGCTTGTATTTACAAGAAAGTGAGTGGGAGCAATGTGGCATTTCTGATATTATATGTGGATGACATATTATTGATTGGAAATGATTTAGATCTTTTAAACAGTGTTAAAAGTTATCTAAAGAGCAAATTTTTGATGAAGGACCTTGGTGAAGCTTCATATATATTAGGCATTATAATCTATAGAGATAGATCAAGACGCCTAATTGGGCTATCGTAGAGTACATACCTTGATAAGATATTAAAGAAGTTTAATATGGACGGAAGTAAGAAGGGGTTCTTACCTATGTTGCAAGGCAAGACATTGAGTAAGACTCAAAGTCCGACTCTGGCGGAAGAAAGAGAGATAATGGATAAGATCCCTATGTCTCAGCCATAGGCTCTATAATGTATGCCATGCTATGTACAAGACCGGATGTGGCACATGCTATTAGTTTGACTAGTAGGTACCGGTCGATCCGGTTCAAACCTTTGGATAGCGGTCAAGAATATCCTTAAGTACTTGAGAAGAACTAAGGATTTGTTTCTTATATCTGAGGTGAAGAAGAGCTAGTCGCTAAGTGTTATGTCGATGCTAGCTTTGACGATCGGATGACTCTAAGTCTCAATCCGGATCGTATTTCTCTTGAGCAGCAGCGTTAGTTGGAGGAGCTCCAAACAACTTTGTGGTGGCTGGATCAACAACGGGGCGGAATATGTTGCTGCTTGAAGCGGCGAGAAGCGTTTGGATGAAGGAGTTCATAACGGAACTGGGTGTGGTTCCCAGTGCGTTGGACCCGATGGTGATCTATTGTGACAACAATGGAGCCATAGCAAACGCCAAGGAACCAAGGTCTCACAAGAATTCCAAGCATATTAAGCGCCGGTTTCACTCCATCCGCGAGCATGTCAAGGATGGAGATATAAAGATTTGTAAAGTGCACACGGACCTGAATGTAGCAGATCCTTTGACTAAAGTACTCCCTAGGGCAAAACATGATCAACACCAGAACTCCATGGGTGTTAGATTTATCACTATATAAACTAGATTATTGTCTCTAGTGCAAGTGGGAGACTGAAGGAAATATGACCTGAGAGGCAATAATAAAGTTGTTATTATGTATTCCTTGTATATGATAGATGTTTATTTTGCATGCTATAATTGTATTGATAGGAAACATCAATACATGTGTGTTTAATAAACAAAAATGGTTCCTAGTCATGCCTCTCTTATAGACTAGCTTGTTGATTAACAAGATGATCAAGGTTTCCTGATCATGGACATTGGATGTTGTTAATAACAAGGTCACAGCATTTGTGAAATGATGTGATGAACATTCATCCGAAGTATAGCATTACGATCAAGTCATTGTGTTTATATTGCTATAACATCATACGAAGTAATCTTTATCCTTAGACCATGAGATCATGTTAATTGCTAACACCGAAAGAGTATCTTGATAACATCAAACGTCACACCGTAACAGGGTGACTATAAAGATGGGTTCGATTACGAAGGTGTTATGTTGAGGCTCATGGATCAAGAGTGGAATTTGTCAATCCAGATGATGAGATAGATATACTCTGGGCCCTCGGTGATATCACATTAGGATAGCTTGCAAGCAAGTGATGTGATCACTAGAATGTTATATCACGGAGCGAAAAGAGTGCATGTCGGTAGCGAGATCAAACTAGGTATGGAGATACTGATGATCGAATCTCGGACATGTAATATATCGAGAGACAAAGGGATTTAGTTACAAGCGTTAAAGGTTCTCACGATCACAGGAGTCATCGTTGAATGTGTAGGAGTCGATGGATCTCTAGGTCCCTGCTGATTATTGATCGGAGAAGGGTCTCGATCATGTACGCATTATTCATGAACCGTAGGGTGGCACACTTAAGAGTTACGGACACCATTTTGGAGCACAAATGTTTCAGACGAAAGAATTGCAAAGCGCGGGAATTGTTTCAATAGAAACCGGAAATTGTTTCGTGTGAAATTGCAGAAAGTGGTTCTGCATGTGATATTGAAATATTGCAAGGGGCTATATGTGAATGTTTGTTAATTAAAGTAATTAACAAAAATTCTGAATAAATTTAATAAAAGAGTTTTATTAAATGAGAGAGCATTACATTTGGAGAAACTTAATGCATTTAAAGTGGAGACTTTAAAAGGGAATGTGAAGAGGCATTTTAATGTGGAGGGGTTACCACCACATGAATGGGGGAGGTGAGGTCACCCCCATGCGCCAAGCCATGGAGAGAGGGCACCCCTCCTCCTATAAAAGGCCACCCATTCCTCCTTCATCCACACACCTCCTTGTGAAGGATCTCTCTCCCCTCTAGAATTATTCCCCATGGTCTCGGATTAGCGAGATACACGTTCAGTGGCATTTAAATGCGGAAGGAGTTGCTTCCTGCTGGATCCTTTGAGCGAGAAGGTGGAGGTTGTCCGTGGCTTGAACATGTGTGCGAAAAGTCGGATCTGTTGCTGAGTTGCGACTTTTCGGACTTCCTCACGATCTTGAGATCGGCAAGTGTACGACTACATCAACCACGAGTTCCTACTCGTTAACAAAGCTCGTTGTCTTCGAGGGTAAGTTCTCCATGGATGCATGTCCACCCATTGCTCTGTATCTAGTAGATAGATCTTGGCGTATAGTTCTCGTCGTAGGAATTTTTTTGTTTTCTATGCTGCGGACCCAACACAATCAAACCCAAGTTCGTTCATTTCTCGGATTAGCGGGATATTACCGCAAGTTCGTAGAAGGATTCTCGAGCATCGCCCGACCCATGACCCAATTGTTGAAGAAGGACAAGAAGTTTGAATGGACCGACAAATGTGAAGCCAGTTTCCAGGAGCTAAAGAAGAGATTGATATCAGCCCCAATTTTGATCATGCTAGACATCAAGAAGCCATTTGATGTATACTGTGATGCATCCAAGATTGGCCTAGGATGTGTATTGATGCAACAAGGCAAAGTCATCGTGTATCTGTATCGACAACTGAAGCAGCATGAGCAGAACTATCCGACCCATGATCTTGAGCTAGCAGCCGTGGTTCTAGCGTTGAAGACATGGCGTCATTATTTGATGGGTAATCGCTGTGAGATTTACTCAGATCATAAGAGCTTGAAGTATATCTTCACTCAGAAGGAGCTGAATATGAGGCAAAGAAGATGGATAGAGTTAATCAAGGATTATGACCTTGACATTCACTATCACTCCGGCAAAGCCAATGTGGTAGCGGATGCTCTTAGCAGATTGCCGTGTAGGCTTAACACCATGATCAAAGAGAAGCAACCAAGTTTGTATGAGGAGTTGGAGCAGTTCAGGACTGAGTTAGTTAGCAAAGGATTCCTAGCTAGCATTGAACTTCAACCCACTTTTATTAGCCAAATCAAGGAAGCCCAGAAGGGAAATGAAAGTATCGACAGAATCAAACATCGTATTGGTACAGGAAAGGTACCTGGATTCACCGAAGACGAAGAAGGTGTACTGTGGTACAAAGAACATATCTGTGTGCCAGCAGATTCGGAGCTGAAGGAAGTTATCATGAAGGAAGCTCATGATACTCTTTATTCTATCCACCCCGGAGGAACAAAGATGTATCAGGATTTGAAAGAGCAATTTTGGTGGCACAAGATGAAGAGAGAGATCGGAAGCTACATCGCCAAATGTGACATCTGTCAAAGAGTCAAAGCAGAGCATCAGAGACCTGCAGGATTGTTGCAACCATTACAGATTCCGGAATGGAAATGGGATTCCATCAGAATGGACTTTATCACTGGTTTACCTACTTCTAGTAGGGGAAATGACTCAATCTGGGTCATAGTTGATAGACTGTCCAAGGTAGCCCACTTCATACCAGTCAAGACTACCTACCAGAGTGCAAAGCTAGCGGTAGTATATTGCTAGGATTGTTAGTCTGCATGGAACCCCCAAGACCATCGTCTCAGATCGAGGAACCCAGTTTACCTCGAGATTTTGGCAGAAAGTTCAGGAAGGTTTAGGAACCAAGTTGAACTTCAGTACCGCTTATCATCCGCAAACAGATGGACAAACTAAGAGAGTCAACCAGATCCTAGAGGATATGCTTAGAGCTTGTGTGTTGGAATACGGATCAAAATGGGAAGACTGCCTGCCTTTCGCAGAATTCTCATATAACAACAGTTATCAGGCTAGTTTGTAGATGGCACCATTTGAATTCCTATACGGAATAAAGTGTCGTACCCCTTTGAATTGGTCGCAAGTAGGAGAGAGTCAGATCTTTGGACCCGACATTCTCCGAGAAGCAGAAGAGAAAGTTCACAAAGTCCGTGAGCACCTCAAGACCGCCCAATCCAGACAAAAGAGTTATGCTTACAAAATAAGGAGAGACCTGACTTTCAATGTCGGAGATTTCGTATATCTCAAGGTTTCACCATTGAAGGGAACTCAACGCTTTAGTCTGAAGGGAAAGTTAGCTCCCAGATATATCGGACCTTTCAAGATTCTGAACCGACGAGGAGAAGTATCGTACCAACTGGAACTTCCTGAAGAGATGTCAGCCATCCACAATGTGTTCCATGTCTCGTTACTTAAAATGCTTGGAAGTGCCGAGAAAACTGAAGTTTTCAAGAATATCGATCACGAGTCATGGAAATCAACAATGACCTGGCCTATCAGGAAGTACCCATCCGTATCTTAGAAGAAGCCTACAGAACCACCAGGACCAGGAGTATCAAGTTTCTCAAGATTCAGTGGAGCAACCATACCGAGGAGGAAGCTACTTGGGAACGCTAAGATTACATTAGAACAGAGTTCCCAGATCTCTTTAGTTCCTAGTTTTCTTTGTAAATCTCGGGACGAGATTTTGTTTAAGGGGGAAGGTTTGTAACATCCCAAAACTTCAATCCAAGCTTATCAAGATCAAATCATCCAAAAATAGGGTTAACAAAAACTTTTCCAAATTTAAAATGAAAGCATTCATATATGTATGCATTTAAAATAGGAGTTGTTTGAATTGCCATGATTGATTGATCCAATGCTTGTAAAATGTTTCTTAGGTGATTTAAACATCATCTACATCATTCCCAAACAAAAAAGAATTAAAAAGAAGGAATGGTCATTTCAACAAATTTAACTCTCATGCCTACTTTGGCTATTCCTAGTACTCAATTCTTAACAGAAACAATTCTTGATCTTTGCACCCCTTGCTAGTACACATAATGAGGTACCAAGGCCCACCTTTTGATCTGCTAAAACCCTTCTGTTAACTATCTTAAATGACAGTTTAAAATTGAATCTAATGCATATGCATAGATCACCCCTATTTCAAAAACCATCTATTTGAGCTCCATTTTCAAAACCCTTGCAACCAGAGACTACCTATCACTAGTGGAGATCACTCAAAAAATTTGAAACCAAAATTCAAAACTTTCTTTCATGCGTCCATTTCATCAAACACTTGGCATGTATAATCTCTACTCTAATCCTAGCTCACTGTTTTGAACAGGGTTTGGCCCCCAAATGATCTACATTTATCTCCTTTGTCCCCTCCTAGTCTAACCAGACCCTTAACACCCCTCTCCCTTGTCCCTAACCCTCTTGCCATGTCAACCCGAGGGCATGGTTCACGGCCAAACTTTGCCCCGCCGCAGCAGACCATCTCCCCCTCTCTCGCCATGTCTAGGAGGTAGCCAGGAGCTCACCGCCACCCCCTGTCCCTTGCCCGAGCCCAGAGCAGCAGTGGACCACCGAGTACAAACCGCGCCTAGTGCCACCGCACCATGCCAGTGCCGCCCCCAGAGCACGCTCTGTCCCCGCTCGCACAGACCATCCCTTGGCACCAGCCCGCACCCGCCGCTCCACCTCGACCTGGAGAACACCCTAGACATCCCCGTTCGTCGCCCAAAGCCTCACAGTCACCGCTTGCCATGGACACCGCCGCCTCTGCCTCTCAGAGCGCCACCTCGCCCAGACCACGTGCCACCGCCCCTACGGCCGCATTCAATTCCTAGAGCACCGCCAGAGAACCGTCCATTGATCGCCACCCCCAGCCATGCCTCTACCTCGCCGTAGCCATGTCGCCACCGTCGCCTGCCCATCCCGCTCGGTCTCACCGTCGGGCCTATAAAAGGAGCCCTCCCCAGCCGCTTCTCTCCACACCATTCCACTCCCCTCACCTCTCTGAACCTCACCCACCTCTAGCCGGAGCAAGTGGAGTAGCAGCTCGCCAGAATTGGAGCTGGAGCAGCCGCGGCAGGAGGAGAAGGGCGCCGTTGATTGCGACCACCCCAAGCTCCACCGCAACCACGCCTCGCCTCGCTGTCGTCTTCCACGTCGTTTGCCCGCCTCGCCGACCCTGCTAGAGCCCTGGTACACCCCCAGTAGACCCCCACCGAGCCTCTAGGGTTCGAGCTCGCCGGCGACCTGTTCGTCGTCGACGAGGACCCTCAGCCGTTGATCTCGCTTCTAATCCTACGGCCCACAGCGCGCGTACCGTTTCGCGTTTTAAGTGCCGCTGACACGGGGACCCCCCTGTCAGCTGAGCCCCACGCCGTGGAGCGCCACTGGGCTGGCCCATTCCTTTTCCCGCGCTAGCCCATTGATTCAAATCCGGATTTTTCTTTTTAGTTTGAATCTAGTTTCTATACACTAGTTTGAAAATCAATTCAGAGAATTTTAGAAATCCAAATTGCGTGAAACCAATTTTGTCTGGAAGGTATTAAAATGATCTATCCAAGCCCATTGGATTTAATTCAATTAGAGTTATAGATCTCTCCTAATAAAAATAACAAAGCAGAAGCTTTTGCAACTTGCAACATTTTTATAAAATCAACCAAGTTAGCTTTTGAGTTGATTCCAACTCTCAAAAATCACATTTCATCATATCTATCTAAATATGTAGTAATATTAAGGTTTACATGCAGTGACTTTGGACTAGTACCAAAATAATGCTATATAGGCATTTCTAGTCACTTTAAATCATTAAATAATAAACTTAAACCAAAGTAATATTGATCCAACCTTTAAATCTCATTCCCACATGTTAGAATATGTGGTGAGGACATGTGTCCACATGATCCCATATTTTGGTGGTGAATATTAAATTCAAGTTAATATTTCAATGAGTAGAAATTACTTTTCTAAAATAAAAAGGATGAAACTATTGAATTAAACTTGTGATGTTTGTGATGATAATAGATCATCAAATGTGTGTTTTAGAATGCTAATTAGCCTAGTTAAGTATTGTTTGGTGATTGTCTACTCCCTATGTATTTATAGACGCTAGTACCGACCAAGCTTTCAAGGAGGAGGAGTTCTACCAAGAAGAAGAAGACGAAAACTTCAACCACTACACCAACCAAGGCAAGCTATTGTTAGCAGGCTAGAATTAAGCTAGATGAATGAGCAAGGATGCTTTAGGCATGCTTTGATCACACCCCTTTTTAACTATTAGTACCCCAAGCCTTACTTACAAGTTTTACTCCCCTTAGTATACAAAGTTCCTTACTTATTCTGAAGGTAGCATAAAAAGTATAAAACTTGACCTACTTAGAAACCTTTAGATATCATTATATGGCATGAGATTGATCCCATCCTTCCACCTTAGTGAACACTCATAAATTAGTATTTTAGGGTAGATCAAAAACTTGAGTCACTTTAGATGGGAGCAATTGGTGAAAATGAATTGTGAAAACCTTGGAATGATGAGTCATTCTATTGAGATGTTTTGACATGTGTTAAGAAACACAACTGGTTGATGATGATGAAAATGATGAGGCATGATCCTGAACCCTTTTATAAAACTGATGGTTGGATTCGGATGCGATACCATTCCAAATTTACCGTACAACCACATTATCTGAATTGGGTAAGGCTTAGCTGGAAATTTATATGCATTAGTATTAGTTCCCTCACGGGAGAGGTTTGAGCTGAGGCTACCTCTCAATGTTGTCCACCTATGCAGTGCCCAAGATGACTGATGGTCATGGTTGGGAGGCCATGCTCATAGGAGAGGTGCTTGTACTAGGGTGTGTAAAGGGAAGGTTATGTTTGATTATCTGCATACTAAGTATGATGATTCAGGGTTATCCCTGACAGATGTATCGAATCTTGTGGTGAAAGTGTACCACCTCTGCAGAGTGTCAAACTATTCGAATAGCCGCGTCTGTGGTTATGGACAGTTGGAATGGCCGTACTGTTTCGTTGTCAGATGTTTTCTAAATAACTTGAAATGAATGATGAACTTTGACTTAACCACAACAGGGTTGTGTTGATGATAATAGCTTCCCAACTTAAGTGATTCTAGAACCTTATTTTATCTTTCTTGGTTTCTGAACTCCGCTTAGGTTTCAAACTTAACTTTATAGTTAAACTTAGATTTAGCACTTTAATTTAGAACTATAGTACCTGTTAATAGTAGTTTTGCGAGTACCTAAAGAGTACTCATGGCTTTTGTCCCTGGCTATTATCATGGCCAGACTATGAAGGAAATTATCAAGATGATGGTCAGCAGGACGGCTATGATAACTAGGACTATCTGCCTTCGTCAGCATTGCCTGTGCCCCTGAAGATGGACCCCACCAATACGCTTATCTTTTATTTCCGCTGCTTGTTGTATTAAAGACTGGATCATGAGATCCTTATTTGTGTAAAACCTTATGTATGGTTTGTAATGGATGATGTACTGTGATATCCAATCCATTATGTCTCGCAAAAATGGTAATCTGGGATTGCGAGGTATGGCATAACGGGCATCTCGGATTAAAAATCCGGGTGTTGACAAGTTGGTATCAGAGCCATCCTGACCATAGGAGACCCTAGTTAGAATGGACGTCCAAACCAAAAACTTAGCTTCAAAACCAAAGTGAGTATTTATGAAAAACTATTTCCCCTCTTACCCTTGTGAACTCATTCTTTCTCAAAAATACATGTTCCTCAAAACTCTTACATGACTACTTAAAATTTGACACACTTGATCACTTCACTAACTTCCTCATCCTTAATTCTTGTCGATGGAGACTCAGTTCAGCAAGTTTTACCAGTTGGGAAACGGAGGTCGGTGATCTTGAGAGGATCTGGATTCACCGTCGGAGTTCTTGGGGCCCACATCCGGAGTTTCTTGGAGCTCAACTTCTAGGACCCCCAGGAGGAGACCTACAGTGGCTAGTCACCGCGGATCTTCGGGGAAGCATCGAAGCACCAACTTCCAGGAGAATTCAGTTCTTCGTGAGAGAGAACAACTGGCTAGATGGATTAGCCAGGGCAATGCATGAAGCTCTCGCACGCCTATGTGCCCTCAGCGTCAACAAGATCCAAGGAACCCGTTTTGCCCACTATGCAAGACGTGACTTCATGGGAATGCCGATGGAGATGCCAAGTCACCCAGAGTTGAGGCGTCAAGTGGAGAACCTTGATTTCTTGCTTCATGACAGACAGGAGGAACTAGACAATGCCAGAGAGTTAGCCAACCAGAACCGTGCCATTGCCGACCAGAAGGCCCAGACTTTCGCACTGCTCGTCCAAGATCGCCAGTCTCTTCGTCGCCAGCGTGCAAAGAAGGATCGCACCATCGCCTGTCTTCGCAAGAAGGTGGCCGCCCTCGAGAAGACCGTCAAGGAGCAGGAAGCTCAGCTTGCCGCCAAGGAAGAAGAAGATGAGGGTGAAGACATCTAGGGAGATATGGATTCTTACCTCAGCAACGATGATGACTTTCGGGAGGAGGATGATGTGGACTTCTACACGGATGATGAAGACTCCGACTTCGTCGACGATGAGTAGAGGCACTAGAGCACTGTCGTAGCATGAGATGTATCATCTCATTGTATCGTAGCTTGCAGAATGGTTCTTCAAACCATCTGTTTTCCCCCTTGCTTGTTGTGGTGTGTGTTGTATCGGGTGCTTTCTTGCATGAATGAAAAAGAAGTTAGTTGAAAAACCTGAGTCTAACTCAATGTTTTAGCTTTGAAAACCCAAAACCATGAACCTTAGACTTTCCCTCTTACCCCTATATCTATCTCAATCTTCAGATGACTCGTGGAAACCAAGGAGGGAGCAGCTCGTCACAGGACCCAATGCTGCAGATCTTGCAGAATCTCATCGCGGACCGTGAAGCAAGTAGGGCCGAGCATCAAGCCAACTTAGCAACATTGCAGCAGATCGCCCAAATGGCTCTCAACAACCAAGGACTTGGAAATCAGGATCACCAAGGATCCAAACTCAAAAACTTTCAGAACACCAATCCCCCAATCTTTAACCAATCTGAAAACCCATTAGATGCTGGTGACTGGTTATAGACCATGGAAAACAACTTAGAGGCTGCCAGAGTTGATGAGAATGAGAAAGTTCTCTTCACCACCCACTATCTGGCGGGAGATGCAAGAGCTTGGTGGAATAGCATCCGCAATATGAACCATGGCCAGGTGATGACCTGGGAAGCATTCAAGGTCAAGTTCAGCCGCACCCATGTGCCGCAAGGTCTTGTCAACAAGATGAGAGATGAATTCCGCAAATTGAAGCAAGGAAGAATGACTGTGGTAGAGTACCGTGACAGATTCTTGTCACTTGCCAGATATGCACCGGATGAGATCAACACGGAGGCCAAGAACAAGGAGAGATTCTTAAACGGACTGCATGATGAGATGCAGACTGTCCTCATCAACATCCATTTCGATGATCTCGAAGAGCTAGTCGACTCTGCCATTCAGATGGAAGGGAAGATTAACCAGGCAAACGACAACCGCAAGCGTCGTATGATGCAGCAGACTAGATCCAGTAGTCACCAGAAGTACCATCCCAACCCCTCACCAGGATATGCACCAAGGAACAACCGACCCCCAAATTCTCGCCCAAGCTACCCCAACCGTAGCGGAGGTAATGTGAAGTCCGGAGGAAACAATCACAACTCCGGTAAGGCCAACAATTTCAACCGTGCCCTCCCAAGAGCAACAACAACAACAACACTGCACCCAAAACTGGCAGCAATGTTGTGCCTGTCGCAGTCAAGGACAAGTCCCAGATCACTTGCTTCGAGTGTGGAGTGAAGGGTCACTACTCCAATGAGTGTCCCAAGAAGACTACCGCCAATACCCCTATGAATGCCCCCGCTTAGCAGCAGTGCCGTGTTCAACCAGGAAGGAGATTTGCCCTAGGGAACCCGCACAACCGCAACGGTCGTCTCTTCCACATGAACGCAAAAGAAGCCCAGGAAGCGCCAGATGTAGTGCTGGGTATGTTTTCTGTCAACTTAGTTTTAGCAAGAGTATTGTTTGATTCTAGAGCATCGCATTCATTTGTAACCGAAGAATTTGTATGCACTAGTAAGATTCGCCCAACCAACCTGAAGCATGTCATGATAGTTCAAATCCCCGGTTCAACAACAAAAGCTAGAAAAATTTGCAAAGTTGTACCTATCAGAGTACATGGGATAGATTTTTATGCCAACCTAATTGTACTTGGAACCATAGGATTGGAAGTAGTACTAGGTATGGACTGGATGTCAAGGCATAAAGGACGGATAGACTATGCTAAGAAAGCCATCACCATGACCAGTAGTTCTGGGGTAACAGTAGAGCATATCTCTGAAACCTTACCCCGTCAATTCAAGTGCAACAAGAGTGTAGCCCTGCCCACCTTGGACCAAGTCAGAGTAGTCTGTGAATACCCCGACATATTCCTAGATGAATTGCCAGGTATGCCCCCGGATAGGGATATTGAGTTCATTATCGAACTAATCCCCGGAACTGGACCTATAGCCCAGAGACCCTATACCATGAACCCCTCAGAGTTAGTGGAACTGAAGAAGCAGTTGGATGCCATGTTAGCAACAGGCTTGATTCAGCCAAGCGCGTCGCCATGGAGATCACCAGTGTTATTCTTCGACAAGAAAGATGGAGGCAATCGTCTGTGTACAGATTACAGAAAGTTGAATGACGTCACCATCAAGAACAAGTACCATTTACCAAAGATAGAGGATCTATTTGATCAGTTGACTGGAGCTTAGGTATTCTCAAAGATTGATCTTAGGACTGGTTATCACCAACTTAAGATTTGTGCAACGGATATTCCAAAGACCGCCTTTACTACTCGCTATGGTTTATACGAGTATACGCTTATGTCTTTTGGGTTAACCAATGCCCCTGCTTATTTCATGAATCTCATGAATAAGATCTTTATGAATTTCCTAGATAAGTTTGTAGTTGTGTTTATCGACGACATCCTTATCTACTCCAAGTCAGAAGAAGAGCATGAGCAACATCTGAGAATCATTCTAGAAACCCTGAGAGAGCATCAGTTATGCCAAGTTCAGCAAGTGTGAGTTTTGGCTGAAAGAAGTAGGATTCCTAGGACATATTGTTTCTGCCGGAGGAGTCTCTGTTGATCCCGCCAAGATCAAAGATGTCGAAGAATGGGAAGCCCCAACCAATCTGAAGGAAATATGCCATGAGAGGCAATAATAAAGTTGTTATTATGTATTCCTTGTATATGATAGATGTTTATTTTCCATGCTATAATTGTATTGATAAGAAACATCAATACATGTGTGTTTAATAAACAAAAAGGGTTCCTAGTCATGCCTCTCTTATAGACTAGCTTGTTGATTAACAAGATGATCAAGGTTTCCTGATCATGGACATTGGATGTTGTTAATAACAAGGTCACAGCATTTGTGAAATGATGTGATGAACATTCATCCGAAGTATAGCATTACGATCAAGTCATTGTGTTTATATTGCTGTAACATCATACAAAGTAATCTGTATCCTTAGACCATGAGATCATGTTAATTGCTAACACCGGAAGAGTATCTTGATAACATCAAACGTCACACCATAACAGGGTGACTATAAAGATGGGTTCAGTGCTACGAAGGTGTTATGTTGAGGCTCATGGATATAGAGTGGAATTTGTCAATCCAGATGACGGATAGATATACTCTGGGCCCTCTCGGTGATATCACATTAGGATAGCTTGCAAGCAAGTGATGTGATCACTAGAATGTTATATCACGGGAACGAGAAAAGAGTGCATGTCGGTAATGAGATCAAACTAGGTATGGAGATACCGATGATCGAATCTCGGACATGTAATATATCGAGAGACAAAGGGATTTAGTTACAAGCGTTAAAGGTTCTCACGATCACAGAGTCATCGTTGAATGTGTAGGAGTCAAGACGGATCTCTAGGTCCTCAGCTGATTATTGATCGGAGAAGGGTCTCGATCATGTACGCATTATTCGCGAACCATAGGGTGGCACACTTAAGAGTTACGGACACCATTTTGGAGCACATATGTTTCATACGAAAGAATTGCAAAGCGGAATTGTTTCAATAGAAACCGGAAATTGTTTCGGTGAAATTGCGTAAAGTGGTTCTGCATGTGATATTGAAATATTGCAAGGGGCTATATGTGAATGTTTGTTAATTAAAGTAATTAACAAAAATTCTGAATAAATTTAATAAAAGAGTTTTATTAAATGAGAGAGCATTAAATTTGGAGTAACTTAATGCATTTAAAGTGGAGACTTTAAAAGGGAATGTGAAGAGGCATTTTAATGTGGAGGGGTTACCACCACATGAATGGGGGAGGTGAGGGTCACCCCATGCGCCGCCATGGAGAGAGGGCACCCTCCTCCTATAAAAGGCCACCCATTCCTCCTTCATCCACACACCTCCTTGTGAAGGATCTCTCCCTCTAGAATTATTCCCCATGGTCTCGATTAGCGAGATACATGTTCTCGGTGGCATTTAAATGGAAGGAGTTGTCGCTTCACTGGATCGCTAGAGCGAGGAGGTGGAGCTTGTCCGGTGGCTTGAGCGAAAGTGCGGATGCGCTGAGTTGCGGCGCTCAGAATTCCTCACGATCTTGAGATTGGCAAGTGTACGACTACATCAACCACGAGTTCCTACTCGTTAACAAAGCTCGTTGTCTTCGAGGGTAAGTTCTCCATGGATGTATGTCCACCCTTTGCTCTGTATCTAGTAGATAGATCTTGGCGTATAGTTCTCATCGTAGGAATTTTTTTGTTTTCTATGTTGCGGACCCAACAGTGGTATCAGAGCCAGATCTATGCGTAGGTGCTTTGCACGGGTAGTACACATATGTTTATATGTGGGCGATGATGATCATGTTATTGCATCTTCTATGTACTTTGGATATTGGTGGCATAGTGGGATGAAGCAGCCTGGACCAACCTTACATGTCATCGTACATGAGACCGGTTCCACGACTGACATGCAACTTGTTTTGCATAAGTGGTCAAGTGTGTCATCTCTCCTACTATAGTCAATATCTGATTTACAACGAGTTGCTAATAACTTGGTTATCCTCGTTGTGGTTCATGTTCGTAGGTTAGACAGGTTCTATCTCCGAAAGCCCTAAGCCACGTAAAACTTGCAATTGATAAATTAGAGGCGTCTAGTTTAGATCGTTGTTGGGCTAGTGTTTTGATATGGTATTGTTGTAAGCAGATGTATGATAGATACTCTTACAACTCACTTAACGTGTAAGTTCCATAGACCTTGGCCTTACACACAAAGGAATGATAGAGATCATACCACGATGCAAATGATAGAGATCAAATGCATGGACCATATCACCTCACTTCACACATTAGATGTTAGCATCTTATATTGCTAGTTTGGCGCGTTTGGTAGCATTATAAGATGATCCCTCATTTAGATATCAAGATAAAATGTGTTCTTCCTTAAGTATGCACCGTTTTGTGGATCATGTTTTGAGGCATCACGTGATGATCGGGTGTTCTCAACTCTACGCTTTCATACAACGGGTGTAAGACAGTTTTACACACGCAAATACTAAGGTTCTTACTTGACGAGTCTAGCATGTACAGACATGGCCTCGGAACACAGACCGAAAGGTTAAGCATGAGTCATATAGTTGATATGGTGCCCATATAGATGCTCGCCTTTGAAGCTACACCGACTCACGTGATGATCGGACTTGGTGTAGTGGATTTGGTTCATGTAATCACCAAAAGGACACGAGGGATGTCGTTTTTGAGTGGGAGTTCATTAGTAATTTGGATTAGTTGAACTCAATCTATCATAAACTTAGTCTAAATATACTTTACAAATTCTGTTGTAGATGGCACCACCTGCTTTTAATTTCAATGTGTTCATGGAGAAAGAGAAATTTGCTGCGAATGGTAGAAACTTCACAAACTGGGTTATGAATTTGAGGATTCTCCTCACTGCTGCACAAAAGTAATATGTGCTAGATGCGCTGCTAGGCCCCCCACCAGCTCCCGATGCCCCTGACAAGGAAAAGAACGTCTATATAACTCGTCAGGAGGACCACAACTTAGTTCATTGCGGCATACTATATGGGCTAGAGCCAGAACTTCGAAAGCGTTTCGAAAATGGCAATGCCTTTGATACCATGGGAGAATTGAAAATGATTTTCGATACCCATGCTGCCATAGAGAGTTATAATGCTACAGAGAAGTTCTTTAGGTGCATGATGGAGGAAAACAGCTCCGTTATTGAGCATGTACTCAAAATGTCTGGGTACACCGATAAGCTTGTGTCCTTGGGAATAACGATTCCCATTGACTTAGGCATACATCGTGTTCTCCAATCTCTGCCACCTAGCTACAAGAGCTTCGTGATGAACTATAATATGCAGGGCATGAAGAAGTCTTTTCTCGAGCTTATGTCAATGCGTAAGACTGTAGAAGTGGAGATTAGGAAAGAACATCAAGTGTTTATGATCAATAGGACCACCGGTTTCAAGAAGGACAAGAAAGGCAAGCACAAGGGAAAGAAGGGTGGCAAGTCTGTTGCCGCGCCTGAAAAGAAACCCCGAGCTGGCCCTAAGTCTAACACTGAGTGCTACTATTGCAAGGGGACTGGCCATTGGAAGCGCAACTGCCCCAAGTATTTGGCGGACAAGAAGTCCGGCAAGGCAAACAAAGGTATATGTGATATACATGTTATTGATGTGTACTTGACTAGTACTCGCAGTAGCACCTGGGTATTTGATACGGGATCGGTTGCTAATATATGTAACTCGGCTCAGGGGCTGCGAAACAAGCGACAACTAGCAAGGGATGAGGTCACGATGCGGGTCGGCAATGGATCAAGAGTTGATGTGATCGCCGTCGGAATGCTGCCTCTCCATATGCCATCAGGATTAGTTATAAACCTAAATAATTGTTATTTGGTGCCTGCACTGAGCATGAACATTGTATCCGGATCGTGTTTGATGCAAAGTGGTTATTCATTTAAGTCTGAAAACAATGGTTGTTCGATTTATATGAATAATATCTTTTATGGTCATGCACCTATGTTGAATGGTTTATTTCTGTTGGATCTCGATAGTAGTATTACCCATATTCATAATGTTGATGCTAAAAGAATTAAACTTGATAATGATATATCTACATATATGTGGCACTGCCGTCTAGGTCATATTGGCGTTAAACGCATGAAGAAACTCCATTCTGATGGACTTTTGGAATCACTTGATTTTGAATCATTTGATACATGTGAGCCATGCCTTATGGGCAAGATGACTAGAACGCCGTTTTCCGGTTCAATGGAATGGGCGACATATTTATTGGAAATCATACATACTGATGTGTGTGGACCAATGAGTGTGTCGGCGCGAGGTGGATATCGTTATTTTGTTACTTTCACGGATGATTTGAGTAGATACGGGTATATCTATTTGATGAAACATAAGTCTGAAACCTTTGAAAGGTTCAAAGAATTTCAAAATGAAGTGGAAAATCATCATAACAGAAAGATCAAATTTCTATGGCCCGACCGTGGAGGAGAGTATCTTAGTTACGAGTTTAGCACACATATGAAAGACTGTGGAATAGTTTCACAACTCACGCCTGCCGGAACACCACAACGTAATGGTGTGTCAGAACATCGTAATCGTAGTTTATTGGATATGGTTCGATCTATGATGTCTCTGACTGACTTGCCACTGTCATTTTGGGGTTATGCACTGGAAATCGCTGCATTCACTTTAAATAGGGCACCATCTAAATCCGTTGAAAAGACACCGCATGAATTATGGTTTGGAAACAAACCTAAGCTGTCATTTCTTAAAGTTTGGGGATGCGATGTATATGTGAAGAAACTTCAACCGGATAAACTCGAACCCAAAGCGGAAAAATGCGTCTTCATAGGATACCCTAAGGAACAATTGGGTATACCTTCTATCACAGATCCGAGGGCAAGGTCTTTGTTGCCAAGAACGGATCCTTTCTTGAGAAGGAGTTTCTCGCGAAAGGTGTGAGTAGTCAGAAGGTAGAACTCGAAAAGGTTATTGAACCTTCTCTTCATGAAATGGCGAGTAGCGCAGCTCCAGAAGTTGTTTCGGAGTTGACTTCACCTAATGAAGAGAGAGCTAATGATGATTATGAAACTCCGAAAGAGGACACTACTGAACCTCGCAGGTCAAGCAGGACCTCGACTCTGAGCTGTCGACAATCCTGTTATGAATTTCATGATTGATGAAATAGATGACCCTGCGACGTATGAAGAAGCGATGATGAGCCCTGATTCCAACAAATGGCTAGAAGCCATGAAATCCGAGATGAAATCCATGTTCGAAAACCAGGTTTGGACCTTGGTGGACTTACCTCACGACCGAAAGGCCGTTGAGAATAAATGGATTTTCAAAAGAAAAACTGATGCTGATGGTAAAGTAACCATCTATATGGCTCTACTTGTCGCAAAGGGGTTTCGACAAATTCAAGGAGTTGACTACGATGAGACATTCTCTCCCGTAGCGATGCTTAAGTCGGTTAGGATTATGTTAGCAATTGCTGCATATTTCGATTATGAAATATGGCAGATGGATGTCAAAACTGCGTTCCTCAATGGTAATATTGAAGAAGAGTTGTATATGATACAACCTAAGGGTTTTGTCGATCCTAAGGATGCTGATAAGGTGTGCAAACTTCAGCGATCCATCTATGGACTGAAGCAAGCATCCCGGAGTTGGAATCTCCGCTTTGATGAGGTGATCAAAGAGTTTGGATTTGTCCAAACTTATGGAGAGGCTTGTATTTACAAGAAAGTGAGTGGGAGCAATGTGGCATTTCTGATATTATATGTGGATGACATATTATTGATTGGAAATGATTTAGATCTTTTAAACAGTGTTAAAAGTTATCTAAACAACAAATTTTCGATGAAGGACCTTGGTGAAGCTTCATATATATTAGGCATAAAAATCTATAGAGATAGATCAAGATGCCTAATTGGGCTATCGCAGAGTACATACCTTGATAAGATATTAAAGAAGTTTAATATGGACAGAAGTAAGAAGGGGTTCTTACCTATGTTGCAAGGCAAGACATTGTGTAAGACTCAAAGTCCAGCTACGGCGGAAGAAAGAGAGATAATGGATAAGATCCCCTATGCCTCAGCCATAGGCTCTATAATGTATGCCATGCTATGTACAAGACCGGATGTGGCACATGCTATTAGTTTGACTAGTAGGTACCAATCTGATCCAGGTTCGGAACACTGGATAGCGGTCAAGAATATCCTTAAGTACTTGAGAAGAACTAAGGATATGTTTCTTATATACGGAGGTGAAGAAGAGGTAGTCGCTAAGTGTTATGTCGATGCTAGCTTTGACACTGATCCGGATGACTCTAAGTCTCAATCCGGATATGTATTTCTCTTGAACGGAGCAGCAGTTAGTTGGAGGAGCTCCAAACAACCTGTGGTGGCTGGATCAACAACGGAGGCGGAATATGTTGCTGCTTCAGAAGCAGCGTAGGAAGCAGTTTGGATGAAGGAGTTCATAACGGAACTGGGTGTGGTTCCCAGTGCGTTGGACCCGATGGTGATCTATTGTGACAACAATGGAGCCATAGCCAACGCCAAGGAACCAAGGTCTCACAAGAATTCCAAGCATATTAAGCACCGGTTTCACTCCATCCGCGAGCATGTCAAGGATGGAGATATAAAGATTTGTAAAGTGCACACGGACCTGAATGTAGCAGATCCTTTGACTAAAGTACTCCCTAGGGCAAAACATGATCAACACCAGAACTCCATGGGTGTTAGATTTATCACTATATAAACTAGATTATTGTCTCTAGTGCAAGTGGGAGACTGAAGGAAATATGCCTTGAGAGGCAATAATAAAGTTGTTATTATGTATTCCTTGTATATGATAGATGTTTATTTTGCATGCTATAATTGTATTGATAGGAAACATCAATACATGTGTGTTTAATAAACAAAAAGGGTTCCTAGTCATGCCTCTCTTATAGACTAGCTTGTTGATTAACAAGATGATCAAGGTTTCCTGATCATGGACATTGGATGTTGTTAATAACAAGGTCACAACATTTGTGAAATGATGTGATGAACATTCATCGGAAGTATAGCATTACGATCAAGTCATTGTGTTTATATTGCTATAACATCATACGAAGTAATCTTTATCCTTAGACCATGAGATCATGTTAATTGCTAACACCGAAAGAGTATCTTGATAACATCAAACGTCACACCGTAACAGGGTGACTATAAAGATGGGTTCAGTGCTACGAAGGTGTTATGTTGAGGCTCATGGATCAAGAGTGGAATTTGTCAATCTAGATGATAGATAGATATACTCTGGGCCCTCTCGGTGATATCACATTAGGATAGCTTGCAAGCAAGTGATGTGATCACTAGAATGTTATATCACGGGAACGAGAAAAGAGTGCATGTCGGTAACGAGATCAAACTAGGTATGGAGATACCGATGATCGAATCTCGGACATGTAATATATCGAGAGACAAAGGGATTTAGTTACAAGCGTTAAAGGTTCTCACGATCACAGAGTCATCGTTGAATGTGTAGGAGTCGATCACGGATCTCTAGGTCCCGCTGATTATTGATTGGAGAAGGGTCTCGATCATGTACGCATTATTCATGAACCGTAGGGTGGCACACTTAAGAGTTACGGACACCATTTTGGAGCACATATGTTTCGAATTAAAGAATTGCAAAGCGCAGGAATTGTTTCAATAGAAACCGGAAATTGTTTCGGGTGAAATTGCAGAAAGTGGTTATGCATGTGATATTGAAATATTGCAAGGGGCTATATGTGAATGTTTGTTAATTAAAGTAATTAACAAAAATTCTGAATAAATTTAATAAAAGAGTTTTATTAAATGAGAGAGCATTAAATTTGGAGAAACTTAATGCATTTAAAGTGGAGACTTTAAAAGGGAATGTGAAGAGGCATTTTAATGTGGAGGGGTTACCACCACATGAATGGGGGAGGTGAGGTCACCCCATGCGCCGGCCATGGAGAGAGGGGGCACCCCCCCTCCTCCTATAAAAGGCCACCCATTCCCTCCTTCATCCACACACCTCCTTGTGAAGGATCTCTCTCCCCCTCTAGAATTATTCCCCCATGGTCTCGGATTAGCGAGATACATGTTCCCAGGCATTTAAATGCGGAAGGAGTTCTTTGCTTCCGTTGGATCGCTGGAGCGAGGAGGTGGAGGTTGTCCGGTGGCTTGAACGTGTGTGCGAGTGCGGATGCGCTGCTGAGTTGCGGCGTTCGGACTTCCTCACGATCTTGAGATCGGCAAGTGTACGACTACATCAACCACGAGTTCCTACTCGTTAACAAAGCTCGTTGTCTTCGAGGGTAAGTTCTCCATGGATGCATGTCCACCCATTGCTCTATATCTAGTAGATAGATCTTGGCGTATAGTTCTCATCGTAGGAAATTTTTTGTTTTCTATGCTGCGGACCCAACACAATCAAACCCAAGTTCGTTCATTTCTCGGATTAGCGGGATATTACCGCAAGTTCGTAGAAGGATTCTCGAGCATAGCCCGACCAATGACCCAATTGTTGAAGGAGGACAAGAAGTTTGAATGGACAGGCAAGTGTGAAGCCAGTTTCCAGGAGCTGAAGAAGAGATTGATATCCGCCCTAATTTTGATCATGCCAGACATCAAGAAGCCGTTTGATGTGTATTGTGATGCATCCAAGATTGGCCTAGGATGTGTATTGATGCAACAAGGCAAAGTCATCGTGTATCTGTCTCGACAACTGAAGCAGCATGAGCAGAACTATCCGACCCATGATCTTGAGCTAGCAGCCGTGGTTCTAGCGTTGAAGACATGGCGTCATTATTTGATGGGTAATCGCTGTGAGATTTACTCAGATCATAAGAGCTTGAAGTATATCTTCACTCAGAAGGAGCTGAATATGAGGCAAAGAAGATGGATAGAGTTAATCAAGGATTATGACCTTGACATTCACTATCACCCCGGCAAAGCCAATGTGGTAGCAGATGCTCATAGCAGATTGCCGTGTAGGCTTAACACCATGATCAAAGAGAAGCAACCAAGTTTGTATGAGGAGTTGGAGCAGTTCAGGACTGAGTTAGTTAGCAAAGGATTCCTAGCTAGCATTGAACTTCAACCCACTTTGATTATCCAAATCAAGGAAGCCCAGAAGGGAAATGAAAGTACCGACAGAATCAAACGTCGTATTGGTACAGGAAAGGTACCTGGATTCACCGAAGACGAAATAGGTGTACTGTGGTACAAAGAACATATCTGTGTGCCAGCAGATTCGGAGCTGAAGGAAGTTATCATGAAGGAAGCTCATGATACTCTTTATTCTATCCACCCCGGAGGAACAAAGATGTATCAGGATTTGAAAGAGCAATTTTGGTGGCACAAGATGAAGAGAGAGATCGGAAGCTACATCGCCAAATGTGACATCTGTCAAAGAGTCAAAGCAGAGCATCAGAGACCTGCAGGATTGTTGCAACCATTACAGATTCCGGAATGGAAATGGGATTCCGTCGGAATGGACTTTATCGCTGGTTTACCTACTTCTTGTAGGGGAAATGACTCAATCTGGGTCATAGTTCATAGACTGTCCAAGGTAGCCCACTTCATACCGGTCAAGACTACCTACCAGAGTGCAAAGCTAGCAGAGCTGTATATTGCTAGGATTGTTAGTCTGCATGGAACCCCCAAGACCATCGTCTCAGATCGAGGAACCCAGTTTACCTCGAGATTTTGGCAGAAAGTTCAGGAAGGTTTAGGAACCAAGTTGAACTTCAGTACCGCTTATCATCCGCAAACAGATGGACAAACTAAGAGAGTCAACCAGATCCTAGAGGATATGCTTAGAGCTTGTGTGTTGGAATACGGATCAAAATGGGAAGACTGCCTGCCTTTCGCAGAATTCTCATATAACAACAGTTATCAGGCTAGTTTGTAGATGGCACCATTTGAATTCCTATACGGAATAAAGTGTCGTACCCCTTTGAATTGGTCGCAAGTAGGAGAGAGTCAGATCTTTGGACCCGACATTCTCCGAGAAGCAGAAGAGAAAGTTCACAAAGTCCGTGAGCACCTCAAGACCGCCCAATCCAGACAAAAGAGTTATGCTTACAAAATAAGGAGAGACCTGACTTTCAATGTCGGAGATTTCGTATATCTCAAGGTTTCACCATTGAAGGGAACTCAACGCTTTAGTCTGAAGGGAAAGTTAGCTCCCAGATATATCAGACCTTTCAAGATTCTGAACCGTCGAGGAGAAGTATCGTACCAACTGGAACTTCCTGAAGAGATGTCAGCCATCCACAATGTGTTCCATGTCTCGTTACTTCGCAAATGCTTGGAAGTGCCTGAGAAAACTGAAGTTTTCAAGAATATCGATCACAGAGCTGTGGAAATCAACAATGACCTGGCCTATCAGGAAGTACCCATCCGTATCTTAGAAGAAGCCTACAGAACCACCAGGACCAGGAGTATCAAGTTTCTCAAGATTCAGTGGAGCAACCATACCGAGGAGGAAGCTACTTGGGAACGCTAAGATTACATTAGAACAGAGTTCCCAGATCTCTTTAGTTCCTAGTTTTCTTTGTAAATCTCAGGACGAGATTTTGTTTAAGGGGGAAGGTTTGTAACATCCCAAAACTTCAATCCAAGCTTATCAAGATCAAATCATCCAAAAATAGGGTTAACAAAAACTTTTCCAAATTTAAAATGAAAGCATTCATATATGTATGCATTTAAAATAGGAGTTGTTTGAATTGCCATGATTGATTGATCCAATGCTTGTAAAATGTTTCTTAGGTGATTTAAACATCATCTACATCATTCCCAAACAAAAAAGAATTAAAAAGAAGGAATGGTCATTTCAGCAAATTTAACTCTCATGCCTACTTTGGCTATTCCTAGTACTCAATTCTTAACAGAAACAATTCTTGATCTTTGCACCCCTTGCTAGTACACATAATGAGGTACCAAGGCCCACCTTTTGATCTGCTAAAAACCTTCTGATAACTATCTTAAATGACAGTTTAAAATTGAATCTAATGCATATGCATAGATCACCCCTATTTCAAAAACCATCTATTTGAGCTCCATTTTCAAAACCCTTGCAACCAGAGACTACCTATCACTAGTGGAGATCACTCAAAAAATTTGAAACCAAAATTCAAAACTTTCTTTCATGTGGCCATTTCATCAAACACTTGGCATGCATCATCTCTACTCTAATCCTAGCTCACTGTTTTGAACAGGGTTTGGACCCCAAATGATCTACATTTATCTCCTCTGTCCCCTCCTAGTCTAACCAGACCCTTAACACCCCTCTCCCTTGTCCCTAACCCTCTTGCCATGTCAACCCGAGGGCATGGTCGCCGGCCAAACTTTGCCCTTGTGAGCAGACCATCTCCCCCTCTCTCGCCATGTCTACGAGGTAGCCAGGAGCTCACCGCCACCCCCTGTCCCTTGCCCGAGCCCAGAGCAGCAGTGGACCACCGAGCATAAACCGCGCCTAGTGCCACCGCACCATGCCAGTGCCGCCCCTAGAGCGCGCTGTGTCCCCGCTCGCACAGACCATCCCTTGGCACCAGCCCGCGCCCGCCGCTCCACCTCGACCTGGAGAACACCCCAGACATCCCCGTTCGCCGCCCAAAGCCTCACAGTCATCGCTCGCCGTAGACACCACCGCCTCTGCCTCTCAGAGCGCCACCTCTCCCAGACCACGTGCCACCACCCCTACGACCGCATTCAATTCCTAGAGCACTGCCAGGGAACCGCCCATCGATCGCCACCCCCAACCATGCCTCTACCTCGTCGTAGCCATGTCGCCACCATCGCTTGCCCATCCCGCTCGGTCTCACCGTCGGGCCTATAAAAGGAGCCCTCCCCAGCCGCTTCTCTCCACACCATTCCACTCCCCTCACCTCTCTGAACCTCACCCACCTCTAGCTGGAGCAAGTGGAGCAGCAGCTCGCCGGAATTGGAGCTGGAGCAGCCGCGGCAGGAGGAGAAGGGCGCCGTTGATTGCGACCACCCCAAGCTCCGCCGCAACCGCGCCTCGCCTTGCCGTCGTCTTCCACGTCATTTGCCCGCCTCTCCGACCCTGCTGAAGCCCTGGTACACCCCCAGTAGACCCCCACCGAGCCTCTAGGGTTCGAGCTCGCCGGCGACCTGTTCGTCATCGACGAGGACCCTCAGCCGTTGATCTTTCTAATCTACTACCACAGCTGTTGCTGTTTAAGTCACCGACACGTGGGACCCCCCTGTCAGCTGAGCCCCATGCCGCGGAGCACCACTGGGCCGGCCCATTCCTTTTCCCGCGCTAGCCCATCGATTCAAATCTGGATTTTTCTTTTTAGTTTGAATCTAGTTTCTGTCCACTAGTTTGAAAATCAATTCAGAGAATTTTAGAAATCCAAATTGCATGAAACCAATTTTGTCTAAAAGGTATTAAAATGATCTATCCAAGCCCGTTGGATTTAATTCAATTAGAGTTATAGATCTCTCCTAATAAAAATAACAAAGCAGAAGCTTTTGCAACTTGCAACATTTTTATAAAATCAACCAAGTTAGCTTTTGAGTTGATTCCAACTCTCAAAAATCACATTGCATCATATCTATCTAAATATGTAGTAATATTAAGGTTTACATGCAGTGACTTTGGACTAGTACCAAAATAATGCTATATAGGCATTTCTAGTCACTTTAAATCATTAAATAATAAACTTAAACCAAAGTAATATTGATCCAACCTTTAAATCTCATTCCCACATGTTAGAATATGTGGTGAGGACATGTGTCCACATGATCCCATATTTTGGTGGTGAATATTAAATTTTAGTTAATATTTCAATGAGTAGAAATTACTTTTCTAAAATAAAAAGGATGAAACTATTGAATTAAACTTGTGATGTTTGTGATGATAATAGATCATCAAATGTGTGTTTTAGAATGCTACTTAGACTAGTTAAGTATTTTTTGGTGATTGTCTACTCCCTATGTATTTATAGACGCTAGTACCGACCAAGCTTTCAAGGAGGAGGAGTTCTACCAAGAAGAAGAAGACGAAAACTTCAACCACTGCACCAACCAAGGCAAGCTATTGTTAGCAGGCTAGAATTAAGCTAGATGAATGAGCAAGGATGCTTTAGGCATGCTTTGATCACACCCCTTTTTAACTATTAGTACCCCAAGCCTTACTTACAAGTTTTACTCCCCTTAGTATACAAAGTTCCTTACTTATTCTAAAGGTAGCATAAAAAGTATAAAACTTGACCTACTTAGAAACCTTTAGATATCATTATATGGCATGAGATTGATCCCATCCTTCCACCTTAGTGAACACTCTTAACTTAGTATTTTAGGGTAGATCAAAAACTTGAGTCACTTTAGATGGGAGCACTTGGTGAAAATGAATTGTGAAAACCTTGGAATGATGAGTCATTCTATTGAGATGTTTTGACATGTGTTGAGAAACACAACTGGTTGATGATGATGAAAATGATGAGGCATGATCCTGAACCCTTTTATAAAACTGATGGTTGGATTCGGATGCGATACCATTCCAAATTTACCGTACAACCACATTACCTGAATTGGGTAAGGCTTAGCTGGAAATTTATATGCATCAGTATTAGTTCCCTCACGGGAGAGGTTTGAGCTGAGGCTACCTCTCAATGTTGTCCACCTATGCAGTGCCCAAGATGACTGATGGTCATGGTTGGGAGGCCATGCTCATAGGAGAGGTGCTTGTACTAGGGTGTGTAAAGGGAAGGTTATGTTTGATTATCTGCATACTAAGTATGATGATTCAGGTTATCCACAGCGGATGTATCGAATCTTGTGGTGAAAGTGTACCACCTCTCAGAGTGTCAAACTATTGAATAGCGTCTCATGATTATGGACAGTTGGAATGGCCATACTGTTTCATTGTCAGATGTTTTCTAAATAACTTGAAATGAATGATGAACTTTGACTTGACCACAACAGGGTTGTGTTGATGATAATAGCTTCCCAGCTTAAGTGATTCTAGAACCTTATTTTATCTTTCTTGGTTTCTGAACTCAGCTTAGGTTTCAAACTTAACTTTATAGTTAAACTTAGATTTAGCACTTTAATTTAGAACTATAGTACCTGTTAATAGTAGTTTTGCAAGTACTGAAAGAGTACTCATGGCTTTTGTCCCTGGCTATTATCATGGCCAAACTATGAAGGAGATTATCAAGATGATGGTCAGCAGGACGGCTATGATAACTAGGACTATCTGCCTTCGACATTACTGTGCCCTCGAAGATGGACCCCACCGCTACGCTTATCTTTTATTTCCGCTGCTTGTTGTATTAAAGACTGGATCATGAGATCCTTATTTGTGTAAAACCTTATGTATGGTTTGTAATGGATGATGTACTGTGATATCCAATCCGCTATGTCTCGCAAAAATGGTAATCCTGGGATTGCGAGGTATGGCATAACGGGCATCTGGGATTAAAAATCTAGGTGTTGACAATGTGTGTTCTTCTCACAAACCACACATGGATCCACCAGTGTCATTGCATGTCTGCGCTTTTCATGAACTACACCAGTGTCATTGCATGTCTGTTCTTTCCACAAACCACACATGGATCCACCAGTGTGATTGCATGTGTGTTCTTTTCATGAGCCACAACTAGAGTCAATGCATGTCTGTTCTTTCCACAAACCACATAAGTATACACCATTGTCATAGGATGTGTTTTCTTTTCATGAACCACAGCTAGAGTCATTACATGTGTGTTCTTCTCACAAACCACACATGGATCCACCAGTGTCATTGCATGTATGTTCTTTTCACAAACCACAGCCAGAGTCATTGCATGTGTGTTCTTCTCACAAACCACACATGGATCCACCAGTGTCATTGGATGTGTGTTCTTTTCATTAACCACACCCAGTGTCATTGCATGTCTGTTCTTTCCACAAACCACACATGGATCAACAAGTGTCATTGAATGTGTGTTCTTTTCATGAACCACACCTAGTGTCATTGCATGTGTGTTCTTCTCACAAACAACACATCGATCCACCAGTGTTATTGCATGTCTGCTTATTTCATGAACCACACTAGTGTCATTGCATGTCTGTTCTTTCCACAAACCACACATGGATCCACAAGTGTGATTGCATGTGTGTTATTTTCATGAATCACAACTAGAGTCATTGCATGTATGTACTTTCCACAAACCACATAAGGATACACCATTGTCATTGGATGTGTTTTCTTTCATGAACCACAACCAGAGTCATTGCATGTGTGTTCTTCTCAAAAACCACACATGGATCCACCAGTGTCATTGCATGTCTGTTCTTTTTATGAACCACATCTAGAGTCATTGCATGTCTATTCTTATCACAAACCACATATGGATCCACTAGTGTCACTGGATGTGTGTTCTTTTCATGAACCACAACCAGTGTCATTGCATGTGTGTTCTTCTCACAAACAACACATGGATCCACCAGTGTCATTGCATGTCTGTTCTTTTCATTAACCACACCCAGTGTCATTGCATGTCTGTTCTTTCCACAAACCACATAAGGATCCACCCAGTGTCATTGCATGTGTTTTTGTTTCATGAACCACAACCAGAGTCTTTGCATGTCTGTTCTTCCCACAAACCACACATGGATCCACCAGTGTCATTGCATGTCTCTTCTTTTCAGGAACCAAAGCTAGAGTCATTCCATGTCTGTTCTTTCCACAAACCACATATGGATCCACCATGTTATTGGATGTGTGTTCTTTTCATGAACAATAGCCAGTGTCATTGCATGTCTGTTCTTCTCACAAACCACAGATGGATCCACTAATGCCATTACATGTCTATTCTTTTTATGAACCACAACTAGAGTCATTGCATGGTTGTTCTTCTCACAAACCACATTAGGATACACCAGTGTCATTGGATGTGTGTTCTTTTCATGAACCACACCCAGTGTCATTGCATGTGTGTTCTTCTCACAAACCACACATGGATCCACAAGTGTCATTGGATGTGTGTTATTTTCATGAACCATAGCTAGAGTGTATTGCATGTGTGTTATTTTCACAAACCACACATGGATCCACCAGGGTCATTGGATGTGTGTTCTTTTCATTAACCACACCCAGTGTCATTGCATTTCTGTTCTTTCCACAACCACACATGGATCCACCAGTGTCACTGGATGTGTGTTCTTTTCATGAACCATACCCAGTGGCATTCCATGTTTGTTCTTTCCACAAATCACACATGGATCCACTAGTGTCATTGCATGTGTGTTCTTTTCATGAACCACAGCTAGATTCATTGCATGTGTGTTCTTCTCACAAACCACACATGGATCAACTAGTGTCATTGCATGTCTGTTCTTTTCACAAACCACGACTAGAGAAATTGCATGTCTGTTCTTCTCACAAACCACATAAGCATACACCAGTGTCATTGGATGTGTGTTCTTTTCATGAACCACACCCAGTTTCATTGCATGTGTGTTCTTCTCACAAACCACACATGGATCTACTAGTGTCATTGCATGTCTACTCTTTCATGAACCACACAAGTGTCATTGCATGTCTGTTCTTTCCACAAACCACACATGGATCCACCAGTGTGATTGCATGTGTGTTCTTTTCATGAACCACAACTAGAGTCATTGCATGTCTGTTCTTTCCACAAACCACATAAGGATACACCATTATCATTGGATGTGTTTTCTTTTCATGAACCACAACCAGAGACATTGCATGTGTGTTCTTCTCACAAACCACACATGGATCCACCAGTGTCATTGGATGTGTGTTCTTTTCATGAACCACAGCTAGAGTGTATTGCATGTGTGTTCTTTTCACAAACCACACATGGATCCACCAGTGTTAGTGGTTGTGTGTTCTTTTCATTAACCACACCCAGTGCCATTGCATGTCTGTTCTTTCCACAAACCACACATGGATCCACCAGTGTCATTGGATGTGTGTTCTTTTCATGAACCACACCCAGTGTCATTTCATGTGTGTTCTTCTCAGAAACCACACATGGATCCACCAGTGTCATTGCATGTCTGGTCTTTTCATGAACCACACCAGTGTCATTTCATGTCTGTTCTTTCCACAAACCACACATGGATCCAGCAGTGTGATTGCATGTGTGTTCTTTTCATGAACCACAACTAGAGTCATTTCATGTCTGTTCTTTCCACAAACCACATAAGGATACACCATTGTCATTTGATGTGTTTTCTTTTCATGAACCACAGCCAGAGTCCTTGCATGTGTGTTCTTCTCACAAACCACACATGGATCCACCAGTATCATTGCATGTCTGTTCTTTTCATGAACCACAGCTAGAGTCATTGCATGTGTGTTCTTCTCAGAAACCACATATGGATCCACCAGTGTCACTGGATGTGTGTTCTTTTCATGAACCACAACCAGTGCCATTGCATGTGTGTTCTTCTCACAAACCACAAATGGATCCACCAGTGTCATTGCATGTCTGTTCTTTTCATTAACCACACCCAATGTCATTGCATGTCTGTTCTTTCCACAAACCACATAAGGATCCACCCAGTGTCATTGCATGTGTTTTCTTTTCATGAACCACAGCTAGAGTCATTGCATATCTGTTCTTCCCACAAACCACACATGTATCTACCAGTGTCATTGCATGTATGTTCTTTTCATGAACCACAACTAGAGTCATTGCATGTCTGTTCTTTCCACAAACCACATATGGATCCACCAATGTCATTGGATGTGTGTTCTTTTCATGAACCATAGCCAGTGTCATTGCATGTCTGTTCTTCTCACAAACCACACATGGATCCACCAGTGTCATTGCATGTCTATTTTTTCATGAACCACAGCTAGAGTCATTGCATGTCTGTTCTTCTCACAAACCACATAAGGATACACCAATGTCATCAGATGTGTGTTCTTTTCATGAACCACACCTAGTGTCATTGCATGTGTGTTCTTCTCACAAACCACACATGGATCCACTAGTGTCATTGCATGTCTGTTCTTTTCACAAACCACAACTAGAGTCATTGAATGTCTGTTCTTTCCACAAACCACATACGGATCCACCAGTGTCATTGCATGTGTGTTATTTTCACAAACCACAGCTAGAGTCATTGCATATCTTTTCTTTCCACAAACCACATATGGATCCACCAGTGTCATTGGATGTGTGTTCTTTTCATGAACCACAGCTAGAGTCATTGCATGTGTGTTCTTTTCACAAACCACATAAGGATCCACCAGTGTCATTGGATGTGTGTTCTTTTCATGAACCACACCTAGTGTCATTGCATGTGTGTTCTTCACACAAACCACACATGGATCCACTAGTGTCATTGCATGTCTGCTCTTTTCATGAACCACACCAGTGTCATTGCATGTCTGTTCTTTCCACCAGTGTGATTGCATGTGTGTTCTTTTCATGAACCACAACTAGAGTCATTGCATGTCTATTCTTTCCACAAACCACGTAAGGATACACCATTATCATTGGATGTGTTTTCTTTTCATGAACCACAGCCAGAGTCATTGAATGCGTGTTCTTCTCGCAAACCACACATGGATCCACTAGTGTCATTGCATGTCTATTCTTTTCATGAACCACTGCTAGAGTCATTACATGTCTGTTCTTCTCACAAACCACATATGGATCCACCAGTGTCACTAGATGTGTGTTCTTTTCATGAACCACAACCAGTGTCATTGCATGTGTGTTCTTCTCACAAACCACACATGGATCCATGATACATTGCAAATGTATCTATTATTTTTGATGTTCCATGCTTGGTTTTATCTACTTTCTTATGTTTTGTCCACACTTTGGAGTAATTTTCATATGATTTCTTGGACTAACCTATTAACAAGAGCCATAGTGCCAGTTGCATGTTTTCTACTGTTTTTGTTCCAGGAAGTCAGAAAATGAATATTCTCGGAATTGGATGGGACAAAAGCCAAAGTTACTATTTTCCTGGAAGACTCATGGACCCAAAAGGAGAGTCGGAGAGGGGCCATAGGGTGGCCACACCCCCACTTGGCGCGGGTAACCCTAGGCCGCGCCAGGGCATGGTGTGGGCCCCCTGGCCGGCCACCGACCTTGCCTCTCTCGCCTATAAGAGCCTCCCGATGCATAAACCCTAGATCGTCAATCAGAAATCCACGAAAAGTTCATGGCGCCGCCATGAAGGGGAGATTGGGGTCGAAAGTCTGTTAAGCACCTGTGGACGGGGAAGTGCCCCCGGAGCCATCTCCATCGATCTCCACCACCATCTCCATCACCATTGCTGATTCCCATGATAAGGAGGGAGTAGTTCTCTCTCGACGCTAAGGGTTCTATCGGTAGCTATGTGTTCATCTCTCTCTCTATGCATGATCTTGTTGTGATCATGAGCTTGTAATCTATAGATCTAACTTCCTACTCAAGTGCTTTAATAGATCTCTGCTCTCCCCATGTGTGTGAAAGTGACAACGTGCTCACCATGGTGGCACTTAGGCTAGAGATTACAAATACTTGTTATGAGTTATATTTGTAGTTGGATGTCTTTATGAAATTGTGGTGTTTGCTGGACTCATCTAGTACTCAAGGTGACAGTGTGGGGTTTCCTAGATGGGAAAGATGAACTTTGAGGTGTGCTGTTATAGCCCTACCATCGATTAGAGTGTCCAACTGGAGAGTAGTTAAGAGTAGTATCATGAAGATATTTATATGACAGTGTTCACTAGTGAAAGTATGATCCCTAGGCCTTGTTTCTAAGCATTGATACACTGTTTGCTACTAGATCTGTTACATGTTTGCTTGCTTCCATCTTTATTTCAGTTTGCCTTTAGTATCTTCCACGCCATCAATCTATTTTCTCGCACCGTTGTCTTATATCCATACCACTTGTATTTCACTATCTCTTCACCGAACTAGTGCACCTATACACCTGACAAGTGTATTGGGTGTGTTGGGGACACAAGAGACTTCTTGTATCTTGATTGTAGGGTTTCTTAAGAGGGGATACCTTTGACCACTTCCTCCCTGAGTTCGATAAACCTTGGGTGATCCACTTAAGGGAAAACTTGCTGCTGTTCCACAAACCTCTGCACTTGGAGGCCCAACAACTGTCTACAAGAATAGAAGTGCGTAGACATCAAGCTATTTTCTGGCGCCGTTGCCGGGGAGGTAAGGTAAAAGGTATTCACACCGGAGGATTAAAGAAGAAGAACCTCCCACGACAAACGTCTATTTTCTGGCGTCGTTGCCGGGGAGGTAAGGTAAAAGGTACTCACATCCTCCGGTGTGAGTTCTCGAAGTTATTTCCTTTAGATTCTGCAATTTTGTCTTTTTGTTTCTTGTTTTCACTAGTTAGGCTTAATGGAAAACAACAAAAAAATTAGAGAGCTTTATAGTATTTATCTTGAGTTAGGACATGAAGTGTTTGAAGAGAAAATTAAAAAACCTATGGAACTTTATTTGCATGCTAATAGCAATGTTGTTAGTATGAATTCTTTGGACACCATTATGGCTAATGCTATGGAAAAGTCCAAGCATGGGGAAGCTAGTTTTTATGAAAATGATCTTTTTAGTTCCCCAGCTTTAGAAGATAGCTATTCTATTGCTTATGATGATACAAAACCTCCAATATATGATGATTATAATGATGAATATGATATTTTTAGTCCACCTACTATTGAGGAGAAAATTAATTATGATTACAATATGCCTCCTATATTTGATGATTATGGTGATGAGAATAATAATGATAGCTATTTTGTTGAATTTGGTCCCACCACAATTAATAAGAATGACTATGTTTATGTGGAGAGTAATAATTATTATATGCATGTGGCTCATGATAAGAATGTTTTATGTGATAGTTATATTGTTAATTTTATTCACGATGCTACTGAAAGTAATTATGAGAGAGGGAAACATGGTTTTATGTGTCTCAACAATATTATTCCCCTCTTTATGTTGAAAGTCTTGAAGTTGCACTTTTTTGCTTTCCTATGCGTGTTGCTTTGTTCTTTCATGACTTATTTATTTACAAGATTCCTATGCATAGGAAGTGGGTTAGACTTAAATGTGCTTTGAATTTGCTTCTTGATGCTCTCTTTTACTTCAATTCATATTTCTAATGTGAGCATCTTTTCAAACTATCAAGCCTAACTTAAAGGAGTTAAAGAAAAGTACTTATTGGGAGATCACCCAAAAGTTTTAGTTGAGTCTTGAAAGTTATTACTTCAGTAATAACTGCTCCTTATCCTTTTTATTTGCCTTTTGTGCCAAGAGTAACCTCTAATGAGAGAGAAGTAATGATTGGGAAAGTTGTTGTCCCGACACAGATTTCTGTGCTTCACCGTAAAAATTCGTATCAAATATCTGTACGTCCTTTTGGGGCGTGAATTTTTGTGCATCTTCCCCAGGTTGTTATCTAACTTTTGTTAGTTCAACACTTTTTGAGTTGAGCAACATAAGGTCTTCGAAAAAATTCGTCTTTGCCTGCTGGTCTGTTTTGACAGATTTCTGTCATTTTCTGCATTTGCTTCTTGTTGGTTCCTTTTTGAGTTCTTTTGGGGAATTGAGATTTTTGAGGGAAGTGCTATAGTATCTAGTGTTTTAATGGAAGTTTTATCGGTGTTAGAACTGAACCTTAAGACTTATTATCTTGAGTGCACTAATGTTGCTAATAAAGATTGTGTGAAGTTTTGTATGAAGGAAAATTTTTAGGTGTATGGAAGGAATGAGTAATGAGATGAAGGATGGACTAAAGCTCAAGCTTGGGGATGCCACACGTGTCACCCCAAGAAATATCCAAGAAGTAGAAGTGTCAAAGCTTGGGGATGCCCAAGGCATCCCCCTCTTCATCAATAAAAATCCTAGGTTTCTTCCAAACGCTTCATTTTTATTGTTTCATGCACAGTTGTGTTGTTCTTGGAGCGTCTTATTTTTTGTTTTTGTTTTGGTTTTTCATTTCTTGGTTTTCTTAGTTTGCTGAATAAATTGGTTGGACCCCCTCTTTTAATACATTGGTTTTTAAATAGTTTGGTTTGGATTGGAAAAGAGTAGGAAAGTTCATGCTTAAGTGGTAAAGAGAGCTTGTTTTTGACTGTGGCCCATGCTTTGTCATGCCATGCTTGATTGTTTGGGCTTTATGCTTAGTATTCTTTGTTGTAGCATGACTTGTTATAAACAATTGAGATTGCTTAATGTGCCTTGGATGAATCATCCGTTGTTTTAGCATATTAAAGCATAGTATTGTGGTATTCTCCTTTGATGCTTTATTTGGGTTGACTTGGCGCATGCTCACACCATGTTATGACTATCCCAAGTCACCATAAGACTTTATGATCCTTTAGTTTTCAACTTGTAGTATCACTTGATGCTTTGATCAATGATGTTTTGTCGCTCTGCATGATTATGACCATTATTGCTCTCTTAGTTTGTCGCTCCTAATCTTTTGCTAGCCTCCACAACCAAGTATGAGTTCCACTCATGCATCCAACTCCCTAAACCAACTTATTCCAAAGATTCCACCATACCTACCTATTAGCATATGCTATTCCAAGTATATTCATGCTTTTGTTTATCTTCCAAATTAAACTTGTTATGAGAAAACTAGTGATTAAAGCTCTCACGAACTTGATGGCACACTTTAATTTTCTTGCCCTTAAATAAACTTGAACCATTGTGTCTTCTATGTTGTATATGCTTGCACTTATTTGTTGGGGATTAGCAGAACCATGCTGTCATGGGGAACGCTTTCAACATTGCACGGGTACTTTGTACCTAGTTGATATCATGCTCTTGTCTATGGATGTCGTCGGTGTGAAATGAAAGGGGAGCTTGTAAGTCCATGGAGTTATGTATATGTGTTAGAGAAACACGTGGGCCGCTGGTCTAATCCATGCTGACATGGTGGAAACCTACAACGTTCTGTCTATGAAGCATTCTTCTTATAAAAAAAGAGTCCTATATTGATAAAAAAAGAGAAAAAGAAAAAAAAGAGATTATGAAAAGAGGAAAGAGAGAAAAAAAGCACCATATTCCCATGGTAAATAAGAAGATTGCTGAGATGCTCATTGTCTGCTTGCCTTGTCATTTTGATATGGGGATTCTTCCGTATCATCGGGCAAGGGGTACCCCGTTGGCGGTTCTCTATGATACACATGTACTTACAATGACAAGAACTTACCGGTGACTAAACTTGAGTAGCATGAGGAGCGACCCTCATATACAAGGGACATGAGATTTCTAACTTATACTTCGTCAAGCATGTACACCATAGTTTGTTCACTTTAACCTTAATCACTTCAGGATGCTTATGATAGGGGCAATGAGAGCTGAAAGCTATAAGTACCATAATTTTTGGAAGCCCTTTATGAGACTTGAATCCCTACTTCCTTCTATGAAGGCCTTTCTTCCACTTATATATCGAGTATCCACCTTCTATGTTTTTGCACCTACTTTGAGAGCATAGTGGCCATTCTTAGTTCTATGTGCATTGTCCCAAGACTAGTTGATTGGTGCATAACTTGTTATTGCTTGTTTTAAACTATTTGTATCTAGTCACTCTTATGAACTTTGAAGGTGTCCTATGCATTTATATTTGCTACTCTATGAGGGACAAGCTGAATGCCATTATGCTATGTTTTCTTCATATGAAACAAACAAACGTCTTGCAAAGCATTGTTATTCATGAATCTTTCGTTTGTGCCTTTTCATGTTGCATCATAGTTTCTTTGTCTTATTGCTAGAACTTTGTCTTTCATGTTATGATTGAAGTACTTTGATCCCAGCTTTGAATGTTTTACAAATACTTTGATCAAGTTTATGATGGTGCATGTCACCTCAAAAATTATTCTTTCTTTTTATCACTTACCTACTCGAGGAATGCAGGAGTTAAGCTTGGGGATGTTGATACATTGAAAATGTATCTATAATTTTTGATGTTCCATGCTTGGTTTTATCTACTTTCTTATGTTTTGTCCACACTTTGGAGTACTTTTCATATGATTTCTTGGACTAACCTATTAACAAGAGTCACAGTGCCAGTTGCCTGTTTTCTGCTGTTTTTGGTTCCAGGAAGTCAGAAAATGAATATTCTCGGAATTGGACGGGACAAAAGCCAAAGTTACTATTTTCCCGCAAGACTCACGGAGCCAGAAGGAGAGTCGGAGAGGGGCCATAGGGTGTCCACCCCCCCTTGGCGCGGGAAACCCTAGGCCACGCCAGGGCATGGTGTGGGCCCCATGGCCGGCCACCGACCTTGCCTCTCTCGCCTATAAGAGCCTCCCGATGCATAAACCCTAGATCATCAATCAGAAATCCACAAAAAGTTCCACAGCGCCGCTGCCACCGAAGGGGAGATTCGGGGGACAGAAAGTCTCTATTCCAGCACCCTGCCGGGATGGGGAAGTGCCCCCGGAGCCATCTCCATCGATCTCCACCACCATCTCCATCACCAATGCTGATTCCCATGATGAGGAGGGAGCAGTTCTCTCTCGAGGCTAAGGGTTCTACCGATAGCTATGTGTTCATCTCTCTCTCTATGCATGATCTTGTTGTGATCATGAGCTTGTAATCTATAGATCTACCTTGCTACTTAAGTGCTTTAATAGATCTCTGCTCTCCCCATGTGTGTGAAAGTGACAGCATGCTCACCATGGTGGCACTTAGGCTAGAGATTACAAATACTTGTTATGAGTTACATTTGGAGTTGGATGTCTTTATGAAATTGTGGTGTTTGCTGGACTCATCTAGTACTCAAGGTGACAGTGTGGGGTTTTCTAGATGGGAAAGATGAACTTTGAGGTGTGCTGTTATAGCCCTACCATCGATTAGAGTGTCCAACCGGAGAGTACTTAAGAGTAGTATCATGAAGATATTTATATGAGAGTGTTCACTAGTGAAAGTATGATCCCTAGGCCTTGTTTCTAAGCATTGATACACTGTTTGCTACTAGATCTGTTACATGTTTGCTTGCTTCCATCTTTATTTTAGTTTGCCTTTAGTCTCTTCCACGCCATCAATCTATTTTCTCGCACCGTTGTCTTATATCCATACCACTTGTATTTCACTATCTCTTCGCCGAACTAGTGCACCTATACACCTGACAAGTGTATTGGGTGTGTTGGGGACACAATAGACTTCTTGTATCTTGATTGCAGGGTTGCTTGAGAGGGGATACCTTTGACCACTTCCTCCCTGAGTTCGATAAACCTTGGGTGATCCACTTAAGGGAAAACTTGCTATTGTTCTACAAACCTCTGCACTTGGAGGCCCAACAACTGTCTACAAGAATAGAAGTGCGTAGACATCAATCCACCAGTGTCATTGCATGTCTGTTCTTTTCATTAACCACACCCAGTGTCATTGCATGTCTGTTCTTTCCACAAACCACATAAGGATTCACCAGTGTCATTGGATGTGTGTTCTTTTCATGAACCACACCCAGTTTCATTGGATGTCTCTTCTTTCCACAAACCACACATGGATCCACCAGTGTCATTGCATTTGTGTTCTTTTAATGAACCACAGCCAGCGTCATTGCATGTGTGTTCTTATCACAAACCACATCTAGAGTCATTGCACGTGTGTTCTTTTCATGAACGACAACTAGAGTCAGTGAATGTCTGTTCTTTCACAAACCACACATGGATCCACGAGAGTCATTGTATTGCCTGTTCTTTTCACAATCCATAGTTAGTGTCATTGAATGTGTGTTATTTTCACAAACCTCATATCACCAGTGTCATTGCATGTGTGTTCTTCTCATAAACCACATATGGATCCTAACCTTAGGAGAGCCCTAACCTTAGCCCCCCAATGGTGGCCGTTAGACCGAGTCTTCTAGAAGGCACGCCCTAACACATTTGTTCTGCATGACGATTGTTACATACTGTTCGATCAGGGCGCTTGGATGATTGGGATGGTCTTCGTGAGAGCGATCCACAAGTAGGCTGTTCTACGGCATGATTGGCCATGCTTGATGCCCGCTTGCTCTGGACAAACTGGCAACACCGGGCGCTCCCCTATTGTGAGTGTCACGACTCATGAGTTGAGTGGGCCATATTCTAGTGTCACGTCCCCATTACTTCTCTTCCTTCTCGTACTTCTCTTCCTTCCCCTCGAAGCCACTTTCCCCACTTCACTCCCATCCTGCCATAGTCGCAAGCCGATGGCGCCTCCATCCCAATCCCCTCTCCGGTAGCCACCCCCCTCCCCTCTCGCTATGGGTTCAAGGGGAGACAGCGAGGAAACGCGTCATGATGACAGGGACGATGATTTCGATGTGAGTCGTCTCATCTCTATCTCTATCATCTAGGGCCAGTTATCTATTTTGAGCTAGATCTACTCTGTTTACTCATGCGCGTATGATGTGTTAGGCTAACCAGATGATGTATGACTCCGACTATCACGGTTTAGCGGATGAAGACAGTCCTCTGCTATGTAAACATGGATATGTGCCTGCTAAATTTGTAGCGTCCGAAGGACGAAACGCAGGCAGGAGGTTTTTACAGTGTTAAGGACATCGTGCAATGATGCAAGGCGGAAGTTGTGGTGTTGTCAAATGGGTAGATCCAGAGTGGCCCAAATCGATGCAAAAAATGCTAGACAAACTATGGGAAATGACTGTTGAGTTGAAAGAATCCGTATTCAGCTCACTTCTTGACAGTGTTGAGATGAAGCTATGGGAACCAGATGACACAACCAAGCTTAACCGAGATCTCAGGAGGGTGCAAGACGAGGTTAGCAAAGTCGAAAAGGAGAGGGACGTGGCGTTGGCCATGAAGGCTAAAGCAGAGGAAGAACTGACTCAAGCAAGGGATGATCTTCACCTGGCCAAAGTCCTGCAGTTCACAACTACGAGTATTGACAAGTGCATGAGGAAAAATGTAGAGAAACAATTGAAGCTATGCAAGGAAGATGCTAAAAGGAAGGAGCAGATGATTCGATCCTTGCTCTCGCAGGAAGATGCGCATCGGGCCAAGATTAGGAAGATCAAGGAGATGTGTGATAACTAGTTCTATTTAGCTTGAGCTCTGTGCCTTTTTAAGTTGTAATAGTTGTACATGTTGACCTAGCGGTCTGAACTAGTGGTCCTGGAGTCCTGGGAGGAAAAAAAATTGGTCGCCCGTTAATCTGTCTTAACCCTGCATTACTTCCTTTTGTCTGATCATGGTGGTATTCTGACATTGGTGGTTTGTTTAAACGTAATCTATGTGGATTGTGCCGCATGCAAATGGCACAACCACAATTTACAAAGTGGAAGCACATACACCTGGTTACTGGAGATCCGGGAGCTTCGCCAGATGCAGGGAATGCAGGAGCAGGGAGGCGGTGAGATAGACGGGCTCAAGATTAGGCTAGAAAGTGGTACCGATTTCCTCCTCATCTGGGCATTATCGGTTGCCATTGCTGTTTATATTGCCATGTCGTTGTGCAGTAGCTGAAATAAGTTGCTGCTTCATAGAGTGTAGCAGCTTAAATAATTTATTTCTGTGCCACTTACATTCCATCGAATTTGGAGACATACTGCCCCTCAGCAATCGTGGAATCGGTGCTGCGTGTTTTTAGATAGTAGTGGCACAATCACAATTTTGGATTCAACTACTGAATCGGGCGTTTCCAAACCCTAAGTCGCGGTACATTTTACTTAGAGAACGTGGGTAGATTGTTTCGCCCAACAAAGTTCCACACACAGAGCTCCAGAATTTCACCGAATTACATATATAGGTTCAAGTTCAACACATTACTATGCATCTTCATTGCTAGCAACCTTCTTCCGCAGCCTGGGTGCCAAGCCTTCACGTCCACTGACTTCTTCATTTCCTTCCTTCTTCCTCTTCCTTGGTGCCAATTTTCTTAGCTTCACGTACTCTACATCGCGGGGACAATCAGCACCAGAATCGTGTCCAGCATCATCTTTCCACTTGTTTTTACCTTCTTTGGGCAGCAAAATGACTGACTCAGTAGTCATGTTTCTAACCTTGCGGCGCTTCATGTCAAAGAAACAGGACTGTTGCATAACTGCCCAATATCTACAGAGTAAATAAAAAAATTACAATTCAGCACAAACATGTGAACCCCAAGAGAAATTTGCTTACCAGGAGCTAATTGGGTTCGAGCGACCACCCTATCCAAGAATAGAAGGGAGACTCCCAGTTGCAGCAGCTTCCACATCCAGTACATCACAATTCAGCTCAAACATGCAAGCCGAAGCATACCTTTTCATCAACCTAATTAGCTGACTGTCACACGTTAGAGGAACCATGATGCCATGTTCATCCATGAAGCTGAACTTTGCAGTCTACTTCAGCCATAATTCATCATGATTACGCAGAGCAGCAACCATACCAGATATAGTACAGATCTGTGCAGGCGCTTCTTCCATCGTGATACAATGGTGTCCATACCACTTGCCCTTCACCCTTGTTGATTTAGAGTCGTACCTAAAGAGGACTACCGTAACCAGGTAAGGTTGGTCCGCAGAGATCTCACTTGACAGAAAACTATGGACAAAATATGTTTGTCAGTGTTGGACTAACAAACAATGGTAGGTTCAGTAGCCAGCTAGCAGTTATAATTAGTGTGAATAGCAAAGAGAAGGGTAGCTCACCCGCATGTAGCCAGAACTTCTTCTTCCTTGGTAGTAGGATCTGCCATCCTCCAAGCTGCTCAGCTCGTCGGCAGTGGAGGTGGCCTAGAGCCTCACAACGGCGGCTAGGGGATGTGCCATTGGAGCTCGGGATCAGCGACTGGGCGCAGCAACTTGGCGCCGGAAGTCAAATGTCCGAAGGGATCGTCCTGCCTAGAGGGTGGATTTCGACGCCGCCGGTGCTAGGGGAAAGGAGGGAATGGATTTGTGAAATTGGTCAACGCATCCAATCCACTTAGTTCCTCGATTTGCCTAAGAGGTTGCCACGTTGGCGCTCGCATCACGGACAGATGACCGACATGTGGGTCTTGACCGTCTACTTCACGGGGCAGTTTAATAGAATGTTTGTATTTGGCAGGGGTGAGATGAGTTTGCCTCGAAATGGCCTCTCTGAGTAGTTGGCAGCCCAACTTTATGAAACGCAGAAATTACATGGAACTTGGGTACCGCCATGTGCTCGCCCAGGAACTTTCGGGCCGCAAACGAACAATCCCCGGCCGGCGGCTGCCCCCTCTCCCTCTCCTTTAGTCCCACCTCGGGACTTTGAGGGAGGTAGTACCTCCCCTCCCCCTATATATAGTGGGAGTATTTGGCCAGATAAAAACACACAATATTCAATAAAGGTTTCCTCACTTTTGGGGAGACCTCCAATTGATATTCTCTCTCTCTGTCCCATGATCGTGGTCCCAAGTTCGGACTGCGCGAACAAGAGACATCTTCACCGTGGAGTGCCATTGCGTTGCGGGATTCAGATCTAGGAGATCTACTTCCGCAACTGCTGCTGGATTAGGGAAGCGGGAGTCATCGTCACGCACCGAACGTGTGTAACTCCCCGCGAGGTGTCACACTTGAGGCACTCAAGTCGTTGGAGCCGCAGGAGCAAAAGGACTTCATCACGACCTTGAGGTTGGCTTCGGCTCGTCTACATCAGCCACGCTCTCCTGAGCGTTGACAACGCTTTTCAGTCTTCAAGGGTAAGTTCACAAAAAGCCCCTCCCATTACTGCATTACTAATAGATAGGTCCTAGCAACATCAGGGGTTCAGGGGCATAGTGTAAAATTTTATTATTTTCATACGCGGAACCCCTTCAGATATATCATAGAATACACTTCACTTCCTCCTAATGAACATTCATAGGCTGCGAGAGGAACTGGCACACCTTATTCACAGCGAACGAGATATCTAGCCTAGTGAGCGCCAAGTACTATAATCCTCCAACAATGTTGTGACACCTGAAAGAATCCTCGGTGCCGAACAATGTACCAGTACTCCTGGATAGATTCTCCGATGTAGGCAATGGAGTGGGAGTGGACTTACAATTCTCCATGTTGACTCGATGAAGAAGATCTAGCACATACTTCCATTGAGTCACTATCATCCCCCTGAATGGTAGGACGCTTCCTGACATGGGTATACCTTACAGGTACTTGAGTGTGGCATATACGGTCCAGATACGGAAGAAGCCCACGGTGTTGCCAAGGCCCAAGAAGGAATTCGAGTGGCCCACGGACTCTCGATTACTTGCGAGACAAGAAGAAGCTTAAGATAGAAAGTTCAAAGGGAAAACCCTAATCTGTAACCGACTCGACCTGTTACCCGAGACTAGCCTATCTATATAAAGGCTAGGAGGGGATGGCGGGGAGGATAATCACAACCCTAGTTTCCACAACTCTCACTAGATTGCATCTACGCTCCCATGTAATCTTCGATTCCTTCATTAATTCCAAGAGCAGACAAGCAGGAGTAGGGACCTCTACGAGGCCTAAACCTGGGTAAAACTTGCATCCCTGTGTGCTTGTTTGCTAGCCGATTGATGCCTCTAGCGCTCCCTCCTTCTCCAAAACCCAAGTCCATAACAATGGGCATTGATGATTTGAACCCTCGTCAATTGGCGCCGTCTGTGGGAATTGGGAGTGCTGATGTCGCGGCTTCTTCGGCCCCGTAAACCGCGATCTACAACTCTACAATAGCAGAGATTCGCCAACTCTTCGGCGTGTTTAACTTCACCGTCCACACGCCCGGCTTTTGAGTCCGTGGGCAATGGAATCAGTCTAGCGATTGGGAGCTTCCGCTTCCAAGTTGGTCAACTGGGCACGCTTCGCATGCCTGACTAGCCAACGGCACCCGTGATTGCTCTAGCATCATGGTTCCCGACACCAATTGGCACCCTCAGCGAGCTCAACACCTCAGCAACAGCTGGGAGTACGGACAACGACATCAGTCGTGGATCCGATCTGGGTGACCTAGCCACGGAAGATGGAGCCTACGGCTCCGGATCTAAAAGTTGCAGGAGCAACAGCTTCCCCAACCACTTCATGTGCATCGTCATCAACGCGGGCGACACTGGCGTCAATCACGAAAACACTAGCACTAGATCTGGCACCGGACCGCCCAACAGTAGTACGCCCAACGGCACCGGATCACCCAACGGCAGTACGCCTAACGGCGGCCCCACCAACGGTGGCAACGGCGCACCTGTCAACAACGGGACAGGAGGAGAACCATCGCTCTCGGCGAATGGGAACACCGGTGAGCGCATGCTGATCAAGCTCAATGACAACGAGTGGACCCGCTATCGCGAAGCTCTACGGGGCAATCCTCTACCCCCCAACACACCGCAAGACATTCTGATGGGATACCATTGGCTGCTAAAGGAGGAATTCAAGCGCCAGCAACAGGGGATCGTGCAACTCGAAGCACGCAGAAAGGTGGTGGATGAGTCGAGTCTTCGACGAGCTGGGCTCTCCTCCCATGGAGGATCCTCCTCCAAGGGTAACGAATATGTGGCCAACAAGAGGCGATCTCGACTGGCCCACCTCACCGACCAAGAACGCATAGAAGCTGCAAAAGTCCTCGACTTCAGCTCTATGACGGTGGATACGCAGGGCAATGTGCTCCCAAAAACACCGCAAGCCACGGTGACGGTGGCTACCATGTACCTCCTCAACAACCAGCCACCGGCTGGAGATCCGCGAGCTGCCATGCACCGATCTACGATCATGGGCCTGGGGCTAATCGAGGTCGCCCTTGACAAAGAACCAACACTAGAGCCGAAGCAAAGCAAGGCTCTGGAAAAGTACTACTCGTACTCCTCCAGTGACGACAGTCACGATCTGTCACGGTGACGTCGCTTACGGTGGCATGAATGCGACTATGACACACAAGATGACCACACACAGCACAAAGTCGACAAGATGCAGGCAAGATGTGCTCGTTCGACTGACTTGGAAGAAGACGAGACTGAACTCTGTGGCGCCAGATGTTTCAGCAGGGCCATCAGGCAGAAGCGAATTCCTAAGGGGTTCAAACTCCCGTTGGAGAACCCAAAATTTGATGGCCTGTAGGACCCGAAAATCTGGCTGGAAGACCACATCTCCTTCGTCAGGCTACATGGCAGGAGTCGAAGCACGGCCATGCAATGCCTGTAGCTACAGCTACAGGGCGCCGCCCGTGCATGGCTCAACAATCTCCCGCCCGGATCCATTCGCAGCTGGGAAGAGCTGGTCTACAGCTTTGTGTGCAACTTCAAGGGCACTTATAAAAGGTCTGCATCAATCGAAGAATTGCGAAGCTGCCAGCAAAGATCTGGCGAATCGCTGCGCTCGTACATCCAGAGGTGGTCCATCATCAAGAACTCCGCAGAAAACATCTCGGAGGATCGCGCAATCGACACATTCAATGGCGGCATCCGCCGTATAGAGCTCTGGAAGGAGCTGGGCCGCTCGAAGCCCAAAACGATCGACCACCTGATGGAAATCGGGAATCGGTGGGCTGACAGAGAAGACTCGGTGAAGAACCGTACCTACTCCGATGACGACGATGACCTCGGGCACAGACGCGGCCACCGAGGCAAACGTCGGATGTGCGTCTACGATGACCACAACAAGGTCAATATGGTCGCAGCCGGCTACACCGACAAACGCGACGACGACCGCAACAGCGGATATCGCAGTGGTGGGTACCGCTACAGCGGAAAAACCACGCAGGTGTGGCAGCACCGCACTCGCGAAGAGGCACCCGCAACATCTATCGAGGACAAACTGTCCAGGCCATGCAACGTGCACTTCTATATCGACAAGCATGATGGCAAGAAGAAATCCAGCCACCTTCTCAAGGACTACCGCAAGTTCCTCAAACTCCACGATGGCCTGGCCCGGATGAATCGCGACACGGTCAACAGGGGCTACGGAGCTGCCCCAGGTGCTGTGGCACATGGAGCTCCTCCACCACCGCCCGGACCACTACCACCTGCGGCTACGCCGGTCCAGCATCATGGAGGCGAGCCATACCCACGAGTCGTGGGTAATATGGGGATGATCCAAAAAGGGCGTCCCTCAAATCGAGTGCAGAAGGCCATCACTCACCAAGTCAACTTGGTGATAAACTCTCCACCTTCCACCACTGAGTACCTTAGTGGAAGTGACTCCTGCATCACCTTCGACAGGCACGACCACCCATGCCAAGTTACTCATCCAGGCCACTGTCCCCTCGTACTCGAGGCGCAGATCAGGGGCTTCAATATGAGTTGCGTCTTCATGGACGGCGGCAGCGGCATTAACCTCATGATCGCGAGCACCTTGCGTTCGATGGGGATCCCTCTGACTTGTCTGGAAGTTTCGGACATGACGTTCCACGGCATCGTCCCAGGGAAGGGCATATATCCCCTAGGAAAAATCAACCTCGACGTCATCTTCGGCACGCCGCAAAACTTTCAGCGAGAGCGCATTGACTTTGAAGTCGTCGACTGGCATTCACAATACCACTGTATCCTCGGACATGTCGCGTTCGCAAGGTTCATGGCAGTACGACACTATGCCTACCCGCAGATGAAAATGCCAGGTCCAAACGGCGTAATCACAATCAATGGAAACTTCGAGAGCTCCGACAGCTGTGACAGGGAATTCAACAGAATCTCCCAGTCCTTCGGCATGCAGGAGGAACTCGCAAGATTGAAGGAGTCGACAGACAATAGTCTGCCTCCCCTGAGCAGGCCAAGTTCACCCGACCTATCCTTCGACTCGTCGGTGCACACGAAGAAAGTCCAGGTCCACCCAACAGACCCGACCAAGATGGCCCTCATTGCCAACAACTTGAGTTCCGCATAAGAACTCGCGCTCGTCAAATTCCTCCGTGAGCACTGGGAAATCTTCGCCTGGTGTCCAGCGGACATGCCAGGGGTTCCCGAGGAATTCGCCGAGGACTCACTCAACGTGAATCCAGACGCAAGGCCGATCAAGCGGAACAATTCGGATATGCGAACCAAGAGAAAAGCGATGAATGGAGATCAATAGACACCTCGACGCAAATTCATACGCGAGAACAAGGAAAGTTCCTGGCTTGCTAACACAGTGCTTGTGCTTAAAAAAGACACGGATATCCTGCGGATGTGTGTGGACTTCACCTCCTTGAATAAGCACTACCCAAAGGATCACTTCCCGTTGCCGCGAATCGACCAAATCATCGACTCCACCGTAGGATGTGAGCATCTGTACTTTCTCGACGCCTACTCAGGCTACAATCATATTCGAATGAAAGAGGAGGATCAGGAGAAAACGGCGTTTACGGCGCCCTTTGGTGTGTTCTGCTACAACACGATGCTCTTCGGGCTAAAAAATGCAGGAGCCACCTATCAGCGGTGCATGCAGGCTTGCCTCAAGAACCAACTTGGTCGCAACATCCAAGTCTACGTTGATGACATCGTCATCAAAACCAAAAAGGAATCCTCGCTAATCGACGATCTACGTGAGACCTTCGCCAACCTCGACCGCTACCGGTTCAAGCTCAATCCGGATAAATTCGCCTTCGGCGTGCCATCTAGGAAGTTACTCGGGTATCTCATCTCTGCGAGAGGGATCGAAGCAAACCGAAGAAAATAAAGGCCATACTGGCCATGGAGAAGCCGAAGAACGTAAAAGGCGTCCAGCAGCTGGCTGGGCGAATCGTGACGCTCAGTCGATTCATCAGTCGAATGGGCGAAAAGGCACTTCCCTTCTACCAACTTCTCCACAAAGCTGACAAGTTCGAGTGGATAGACGAGGCGCAAGAAGCATTCGAAGACCTCAAACGTCTACTATCCACCTCGCCAGTATTGGTGACTCCATGTGAAAAAGAGACACTGTTGCTCTACATCTCCACCACCAACCAGGTGGTCAGCATGGTGCTTGTGGTGGAACAAGCCGAAGTAAACAAGGTCCACCGGGTCCAGCGCCCAGTATATTACCTCAGCGAGGTGGTCACGCCAACAAAACAGCGGTACCCGCACTACCAGAAGCTGGCGTATGGCATCTTCATGACAGCTAGGCGACTACGCCACTACTTCCAGGAGCACCCAATCGTGGTGGTAAATGACGCCCCGCTCGGGCACATACTCAATAATCCTGATGCCACCGGACGAGTCGCGCTCTGGGGAATCGAACTGTCTCCACGAGACATAACATACGAGAAGCGCGACGCGATCAAGTCGCAAGTTCTCCCGGACTTTCTCATGCACTAGATGGAGAATCAGCTCCTCGACAAACCAGATATGTCCTACCTCTGGACAATGCACTTCGGCGGGTCCAAGCGAAAGGACAGAGCCGGCGCAGGGGTCATACTGACATCGCCCCAAGGAGACAAGATGAAATACATTCTACGAATGCAGTTCAGCGCCTCCAATAATGAAGCTGAGTACGAGGCCCTAATCCATGGGATGCGGATGGCGAAATCCTGCGGCGCCAAAAGACTCATCATCTACAGCGACTCCAAATTGGTGGTCAACCAAACGATGCACGAGTGCGACGCACTGAGCAACAACATGATCGCCTATCGCAACCTCTACGACACACTCGAAGGAGACTTTGACGGCTGTGAGCTGCGACATGTGGGCCGCGAAAGCAATGAAGAGGCAGATCTCCTCGCCAATATTGGCTCCACCTGCACCCCCCATACCACCTGGGGTATTTCTCGAGCGCATCTGTGAACGTTCCATCAAGCCAAAGGCTCCAAAGAAGAAAGCAAGTGCGTCAACAGACTCGGGGGCTACGCCACCCAACGAGCCAATGACACTCGACGACCTGGAGCTTGAGACAGGACTCGAAGGACCGATGGGCATCATGATGATCGAGCTATCTTGGAAACAACCCTACATCACGTATCTACTCAGCAAGAGACTGCTAGATGATCCGACTGACGCGCGACAGATAGCGCGACGATCCAAGGCATTCACCCTCATTAACGGCGAATTGTACAAGCGCAACATCACAGGAGTACTCCAACGGTGCGTCTCCAACGGGGACGGAAGGGCCATCCTCCTCGACATCCATGAAGTCACTTGCGGGCACCATGATGGCAGTCGCGCCCTCGTTGCCAAAGCTCTATGAGTTGGATTCTACTAGCCCACGACCATGTGTGACGCCAAGGGCATCGTCCAGTGCTACAATGCTTGCCAGCGATTCGCAGACAAACCCCACGCACCTGGCGTGGAACTCCGGCCAATACCATTGACTTGGCCCTTCGTGCAATGGGGACTCGACATGGTCGGCAAGCTTCCGAAATCCTCGCCGGGAGGTTACGTCTACCTCTTGGTTGCAGTCGACAAATTCACCAAATGGATCGAGGCCATGCCGGTGACAAATCAATCAGGGGCCAGCGCTGTCAAGTTCGTCGAGTCCATTGTTTACCGCTTTGGAGTGCCACATAGCATCATCACGGACAATGGGACAAACTTCACCTCTAAGGAGTTCCAGGAATTCTACGAAAACCTAGGAATCAACATAAGCTACACCTCGGTGGCGCACCCGCGGACCAACGGTCAAGTTGAAAAGGCTAACAGCCTCGTCTGCAGTAGGATCAAGAAACAACTCCTCCGACTACTCGAGCAAGCCGCTGGATGCTGGCCAGACGAGCTGCAATCCGTACTTTGGAGCCTGCGCACAACTCCAAATAGTGCCACGGGATACACCCCGTTCTTCATGGTGCACGGTGCCGAAGCGGTGCTACCCACAGAAGTACGCTACAAAGCCCCACGGGTGGTTGCTTACAGCGAGCAGGAGTCAACTCTTGCACTCGAAGACTCCGTCAACCTCCTTGACAAGGCACGAGAAATTGCAGTGGAGAGATCAACGATCTACTAGCAAAGCCTCTGCAACTACCATAGCAGAAGGCTACGCCCAAGATCCTTCGTCGAAGGAGACGTGGTTCTGCGACTAAAGCAACAAGGGCATCTCAATCTCGAGTCCCCTTGGGAAGGACCGTACGTGATTACAAAAGTAATCCCAGGTGGCGCCTATCGCCTTAAAGATTTTGAGACAGGAGTCGCATACTCCAACCCCTGGAACATCGCGCAGCTGCGTCACTTCTACCCCTAGTCGTTTTTACATTTACAAATAAGGTTATTCAGCCAGGCTACTTAGCCACACATTGTACCTCGTACTATTCCATGAATAAATAAAGCTAAGTGCCCCAAAACTCTGTGTTTTCCTTATTTTCTTGCAATTTAATCCCTCGAGGGCTTCGCCACCCTTTATACTTCCGTTCTATGAATAAACCGCAGTATCTTGAGTAGCTGACACAACATCAATCGAACCCTTGATAAACACCAACCCAATTGCAACGCACCTGACAGGTTGGCAAGGTGCTGAGATAAACATAAGTCGGGCTAACGAAAAGGAACTGTAGAGTACAATTCACTCGCAAAATATAAAAGCTAGCAATCTCTTCACATATCAATGAGTACTAATTACATCCAACATATTCATACGAACTTTACAACACTTATACAATTATGTACAGGATACAAAACATGTTACTGCTGCAAAATAAGAATGTTCGTCTGCTCCTCGAAGAAATCAACAATGTCCTCTGTTGGCCGATCAACCGCTTGATAGTGCAGAACCATGTTCCAGGTCATACCTTCTGGCGGAGGCGGAGGCCCAGGTGCAACAGATGCAACATCTACATCTGGCCTATGCAGCCGCACCAGTGACAACGCAGCCTTAGCACCAGCTACTAACTGCTGCCGCACGCACTCGCGAACCGCACTCAAATCTTGAAACTTCACTAGAAGAGCGAACAGGCTTGAAGGGCCGGTGTCCAGCGGAAATATCATTTGATAAATATGCCTAAGGCATGACTGCGCCTTCTTCAAAAAATGAAGTACTCAAGAAGCACGATCCTGCAGGGTCGCAAGCGCGATCACACGATCATGGTCCACCCAAAATTACCCACTCGCCTGTAGTTGCTCCTGGGTCAGGTCATTCATTCGAATGGCAACCCGGTCCTTCTCATCCTGCGGATGACGAGCACTGACAACTACACAAAGCAAAATTACAAAGTGTGAAGACAAGGCATCGCCGCGACTGACTAAAAGAAAAGATGAGACGGCAGAAAGCTAACATTTGAACTACTCATTTAGCTGCGCTACTTCCTCCAAGAGATACTTCTCACGGGCGGTGGCCTTCTCCACCTTCGACTTCCATACATCTGCACTACCGCGGAGGATGGGCAACTCACGCTCCAATTTCTTAATGCGATCGCGCAGTCGTGAAAGCAACGACAGCTCCTCCACCTTTGAGCGAGGTTGTGCCAAGGTTTCATCGGTGGGCGGAGGATCACGAGGACCACTCGAAGGTCCACTCGACGTACCCTATCACAAATCAAGCAAGAGCAAATGAGGGACCAAGAATACATTGATAAAAGGCACGAACGCATTCAAGCACAGCAAAGTCTCGATAGGGACACTCCTACAAAAGCATAGTTTCAACAAAAGGCAACTACAACTATTACAGATTGGCAACTAAGGAGCAATCTGCTTCTTCGACTTGGACTTGGACTTCGGAGGCCTCATCGAATTCGTGGCAGCCTCTGATGCCACAGACTTTCTAGTGGTAGCCCCTAACGCCGTAGTTGTCGCCACCTTCTTCGCTCGTTACAGCTCTGCAGAATATTTTATGACTGTATCAATGAGTTGCGGCCCATACTTGCCACAACCAGTAGCGAACGGAGCAAACACTACCTGTTGGCCATCTACGTCGATGGGCATCGCCTTCAAGATCGTGGAAGGATCCAATTCCACGCCATGGTCCTGCGCCATCGCAAGTGCCATGGTAGCGCCGACAGACCGCTAGGAGTTATTGAAGTCCATAGGAATACCCCTAGCAAGGGATTCCACCAGGTCCTCAAGGTTGTCAATCAGCTCAGCCTTGGGAGTTAGATCCTCGCAGATGCGACTGAGAACACCCTTGGCCTTCGTCAACATCCCCTGAAGGGAGGCACTGTGGTCCTTGACTGCGGCCACGACACCAGCCAACACATCTGCATGGCGAAGGGACTGGGCGTCGAAGCTAAAGACATCGGCATCTGCATAAATAAGGTGTTAGCACAACAATATGACATCAAACAAGGAAGAATACAACATCAAAACTGGCAATCACCCGAGAGGGCCTTCGCAATCGAAAAAAGTTGTTCTTCGAACAATTGCTCCCTTTCAGCAGTGGAGGAGCGCAATTCCTCTTCGCGCTTCCACGACTCCTCTAGGGCTGTGACTGCTTTGTCACGACCCTTCGCCGCCACGGCAAGCGCCTTCTCGAGGGAGGCAGCATGACGAAGAAGTCAGTTGTGCTCAACTACAAAGCATAGGGTGAATCATTAATCGAATCTAGAAATTTCACGAAGACAAACACAAAGCCAATACTAACCTTCAACAACGTGATGGCGATTGTCCAGCAGCGCATGCTGTCGACCCATGACAAGGACTTGCTCCGCCAGGCGAGCAGCTTCCTTCATGATGAGCTGCATCAGAAGAAACCAAAAGTTTAGCGACAGCACCAAGTATAAATTCGACTGCCAAAACAACAAAAGGACGCTTACGTGATCCTCCAAAGGCTCCAAAGATGATTGTCATGCAGTCATCCGGGCAACCATCTGGTGTTCCCAGCATGCGGGGAACTCGACGAATTATGCCTGGAGTGGGCCTCCAATGGAGGAGAAGGAGACTGTTTCACCACTTCCTTGGCTTTGGAGTCTGCGACTCCGGACTCCTTCACAAATTGAACATCGTCAGAAGACGACAGCGCCGCTTGACTACAAAGAACATCCAACAAAAAAGCTTCAAAAAAAGCAACTTCAGAAAAAGCAAGACGCATTCCCGAAGACAATACTCACCAGTTAAAATTATCAAGGTCGAAGGATTCCTCCGACGACTCCTTCGGCAGTCGCAGCTTCTTCCGGGTAGGAGGAGCCATGGCGCGCACAGGAACGGCGGGGATTGGCTCATATGCAGCAGAAGGACCTTCCGGCATCGTCAGGGAAGTAGCATCAGAATCCTTGCTGCGGGAACGCTTGCAAGTGTCCTGGTCGCTGGACTCGAGGGCTCCCTCCTCTTCTTCAATTGGGACGGTCGATTCTGACTCGTCCTCTTCATCCACTTCACGAGGGATAACCCCTTCAGGACGAGGGGGCAAGTTGGAAGACACCTTCTAGTCCTGCAATCAGAAGATACATCATTATATATCAAGCATCATAATGGCAGTCGAAAAAGAAAACTACTTCATAGTATAGTTCTACCTCAGGAGTAGGGTTATAGGCGTCAAAAGGAGGCACGACTGGTTCGCCTGGGAGAACCTCCTTGGCGGTGTACTTGGTCACCAATCGCACCCTCCTATCCACCTTACCCGCAGAAATGCCCTCAGCAGATACGCGAGTGACATCATCAGCGCCGGTCTAGCAATACATAGGGTGCACTCTGGCCTACAGAGGCTAGACACGGTGGCGCAACCACGTGCGAATGAGAGCAGCGCCACCCTCTTCTTTGCCTATGTGGCTTTCGAGGTCGTAGGCGCGCTTATACAGCACCTCCGTTTCCTCGGACTCGCCAGGCATCACGATGTTCTTCCAGGAGCGCCTCCTCTTGCAAGTCACCACGGGATCGAAGGGTGCGACTCCGTAGTGGTCTCCGTTGGCCTTGTGGTTGCGGATATAAAACCACTTGTCTCTCCACCCTTGGATGGACGTGGTGAGCTTGATGGCAAAATAGGTGATAGAGGAGTCGACGTGGATCCCACAGCCTCCTACGTCGTAGACTACTGAACAGGACGCCGACTGGCATTTCAGCTTAAAAAGCCTCTTGAAGAGGCCAAAGTGTGGCTCGATTTCGAGCCAGCACTCGCAAAGCGTAATGAAGCAGGAGATGTGGAGAATAGAATTTGGGGATATCTGGTGCAGCTGGAGCCCATAGAAACAAAGCAGACCCCTGAAGAAAGGATGCAGGGGGAGAGAAAGACCTCGGATGATGAACGCAAGGAACATCACCCAGAAACCCGGAGGAGGACAAGGGATTACCTCGTCGCCGGGCACTCGTGAGTCGTCTTCCGAGGGTGGAAGAACTCCATCTTGACACTGAAGATGTAGTTCGGAAGATTTGATGATGGACGCTCGCCACGCGGCATTGGTGATGCGGGTGCCCGCACCCTTCTTCTTCCCAGTGCTGGCGGCGCTGGTGCCCACGGTGGTGGTACCGTCCTTCTTCTTGGTGGCGGCAATGGCGGCCGCAGATCCAGCGGCGGCACCTCCCTTCTTCTTGCCCATTTTCCGATGGTGGTGTGAACAGAGAAAGTAATTGGGGAAGACACGGAGCTGGTCTAGTGCCGCGAAGAGGAAGTGCGCAAGGAAGCAGAGAGCAGCAGCAATGGCGATGGAGGCACGAGCAAAGAAGACAGATAGGGAAAATTACCGCACCTGCGCTACTACTTAACCACCTCGCGGACGCCATCCAATGGCCAGCAGAAACCCTACTACACATATGGCGCACATCGCCATCGACACGTGGCAAAGCAGAACCACGAACCATCCCCCACTACTCCCATTACACGTGGAAATCGAGGAGACGTAGTTAAAATAGAAGATTACGCACACCCGGTCAAATCGAAGTCAGAAAGTGGGACCCACTTCTCGTCACGTCCCGTCAAAGCCTCTCACGCGGGCAACTAAGGTCATCACATCATCAGCACTGACGGCATCAACTCTAGTAGCAGAAGATTTCGACTACTTTAGTCCTTGCTCGAGTCTTCAACTCAGCCAAGCACTCGGGGGCTACTCCTAACAGGAGCGCTGGCCGCGCACCCGAAACAATTTTTTATGCAGGTATATAAACATTCAAGACAAACCCTCCACTCGAATCATCGATTCGATTATGGACCACGCGTTACTCCCATAGGGAGCGCTTAAAGCATATTCGACTGAAACAAGCAACAAAAGACGACAATAGTCGCAAATGTGTTTTAGTCCCCACTCGAGTCTACGACTCGAATAGGCACTCGGGGACTACTCCCATAGGGAGCGCTGGTTGCGCACCCTATGATTATTTCTCGTTGTACATCGCACTATGTGTTGATAACATCCACACTCGAATGCTATGGCGACTTTGCCTCATATTTTCCCTAAAAAGAGATTACGTCTCCTGGGCCACCCGAATCATCTCCGCAATGACAAAAATTCGGATGTCGCGCTTACACCATGAAGATAAGACCTGAATAAGGCCTGGCAACGCATCTGCTGTGCACTACCTAAAATATATCCGTACCTACAGGTGCGATGAACATGCCTTGACGGACGTGTCGAGTGCTCACACTTATACATTGGAATTCGACTCCTGTAAGACCTCCGCGGCCTGAGGCAAATTATGCCAGCACTTTTCTGAATTCGAGTCCAGGGACTCGAGTTTGAGTAGATTGTGTTGTTTTTCCCTAAGGCGGTTAACTGATACCGATACATCGGCTACATCAGGCACGTATATCAACAATCCCTATGACACAAACAGAAGACTCAAAAAAATGCTCAGCCATGCACCCGAAAGGCTTCATAAAGTCTCCAGTGGAATCTACAATTCCACTGGACACTCGGGGGCTACTGACATGGGTATACCTTACAGGTACTTGAGTGTGGCATATACGGTCCAGATACGATAGAAGCCCACGACGTTGCCAAGGCCCAATAAGGAATTCGAGTGGCCCACGGACTCTCGATTGCTTGTGAGACAAGAAGAAGCTTAAGATAGAAAGTTCAAAGGGAAAACCCTAATCTGTAACTGACTCAACCTGTTACCCGAGACCTAGCCTATCTATATAAAGGCTAGGAGGGGACGGCGAGGAGGATAATCACAACCCTAGTTTCCATAACTCTCGCCAGATTGCATCTACGTGCCCTTGTGATCTTTGATTCCTTCATTATATCCAAGAGTAGACAAGCAGGAGTAGGGACCTCTACGAGGCCTGAACTTGGGTCAAACTTGCGTCCCTGTGTGCTTGTTTGATCGCCTATTGGTGCCTCCAACGCTCCCTCCTTCTCCAAAACCCAAGTACATAACAATGGGCATTGACGAGTTGAACCCTCATCACTTCCAATCCTAGAAAATACTCCAACTTGCCCATGTCTCTAATAGGAAAACTATTAGCCAATGACTTAACAAGACGATCAACAACCTCTAGTGTGGAGCCAGCAATAACAATGTCATCAACATAAACTAGCATATAAATATGAACTCAACCTAGGAGAATATGAAAAACGATGTATCAGCCTTGGATGACTCGAAACCAAGATGATAAAGGAGCTAGCTCAGGCGTGCATACCAGGAACGAGGTGACTGCTTCAAACCATACAAGGAGCACTGAAGTTTGTACACATGAGAATGATATTGATCATCCTCAAAACCTTGTGGTTGCTTCATGTAGACATCCTCCAACAAGAAATTGTGCATAAAATCATTACTGACATCAATCTGCTGGAGACACCAATCTCGAGAAACAGCAAGAGACAGAACCAAACGTATTGTGGCAGGCTTCACCACAAGATTGAAAGTGTCGCCGTAGTCAATACCATGTTGCTAGGTGAAACCAAGTGCAACTAAGTGATCTTTATGCTTGCCGATAGAACCATCAGGTCGATGCTTGGTTTTGAAATTCCACTTGTTGCCAAAAATATTGACACCGGGAGGACGAGGAACCACAATCCAAGTCTGAGTCTCACAAAGAGCAGCGATCTCATCTGCCATAACAACTCGCCACGCAGGCTCATGCAGTGCATCACGGTATGAGGTCGGTGCAGTGAAGAATCCTCGACGATGAGGATCATATCGGCCCGTACCATCCGTGTACTCCTTTCTCCTTCCATGTGTCGTCACGATGGCGGGTCACCATGGGGTGACTAGTTGACGGAGCAGCGACATCGGGTGGCCCAACGGGAGATGGCGCAGCCGGCGTGGGCTGGGCTAAAACACAGGCGGCGAAGGCGACACAGTCGCTACATGTGGCACGGATGGAGGTGGCATCGTGGGCTGAGCCGGCTCGGGCGATGATGCGGTCGGCACATTCCCCGAGCCATGCAGCGCATGCACGTCGATCGGAGGCGAGGACGCGACACTAAGCGGGACATCGATCACCTGCACAGGGGAAACATTGCCTGACAGAGGTGGATCTTATTTATGCATAGGTACACTCATAACCGGTTCATCAAAAGGAAAACTTATAGATTGATCAAGGGCAGACACATCAATCGAAACACTAGTTTGGAGCATGGAAACACAGTTTCTTTGAAAATGACGCCACGCAAGATATAGATGTGACCCTTAGACCGATCTAAACACGTATAGCCTTTATGCATGAGGCTGTAGTCAAGGAAGACACACATCTTAGAACAAAAATCTCATTTGTGAGAATTGTACTTACGGAGACTTGGCCAACATGCACATCCAAAGATGCGAAGAAAATCGTAGTTCAGCTGAACACGATGAAGGCAGAAGATCGGTGTTTCCTTGTTAAGAACCGGCGTGGGCATGTGGCTAATCAAATACCATTCCATAAGAAACATTGTATCCCAATAATGAAGAGGAAGCGATGAGTGGGCAAGGAGGGCAAGCCCTGTCTCAACTAGATGGTGATGCTTGTGCTCGGCGATACCATTTTGCTGAGAAGTATGAGGAAACAACACACAGTGAGAGATACCGGTGCGATCGAAGTAGCGGTGGACATGTTGATACTCACCGCCCCAATCAAACTGAACAACTTTGATCTTAGTGTCTAGGATACGTTCTACATGAGCCTGGAAAGCATGGAGTACTTGTTCAACGTTAGACTTTTGTTTAATGAGATAGATCTAGCAAAACCGAGAATAATCATCAATGAAGCTAACATAATACTTGTATCCCCTAGAGGACATAAAAGCTGGACCACAAACATCAGAATGAACTAACTCAAGAGGGAAAATGGATATACAAGAAGAAGCATTATAGGATAATTGGCGAATCTTGGCACGCTGACAAGCATCACAAACCAAAGATGAAGTATCTAACGAACACAAAAGCTCATGAGTTTTAACTATAGACTGCTTCGTGACCTTGTCCTTAACACAAAAATAATGACGATGAAACACTACAAGAAATGTGTTGACTAGTGACCTTTTCTTAACGACCCTAAATTTTTTGGTCATAGATCTATGACCATTTCGAACCAACTGGTCATAGGCCATTTGGGAGGGTATAAACCCTAACAAACTACGACCTTTTTTGTTAGGAAGGTCATAATTTGTTTACACCAGTTGGTCATAACATAGACATCGCTGGTCCATGACCTTAATTTTCAGGGACTACGACCAATTTAAATGGTCGTGGATGCTATTCATGATAACTTAAGAAAGACCGATGGACACCTTAGCAGGTTGGTCTAGGTGTCACGTCCATGTGTCAAGTTTCGCTGACATGTCTATATATGTGCCATATTGATGTGTCAATTTATGATGACATATCATGTCGACATGCCGTTTCTACCAATTGTACTCCTACCCACTGACACGTGGGGCCTGCTCTCGCGCCCTCACACGCGAGGATAGTTGGGTCTACCAACTTGGCACCACAACCTTCTTACATATATGCTACTACCACGTGTCTTTAAACAGACGGCCGACCAAATATTAGACAAAAAGACAGCTCCAAAGGGGGGCGAACTCGCGACCTTACGCGAGAACAGTAAGCCTGCAGGCGGTCTACCAACTTGGCAAAGCAACTTTCTTGTATATATACTACTACCACGCATATTTAAACAGACGGTCGGTGGACAAAATATTAGACAAAAAGACAGCTCAAGGAGGGGGGTTGAACTCATGACCTCATGCGAGGACAGTTAGTCTGCACGCAGTCTACCAACTCAACACTTTGTATTGAGACTACTAGCGTGAGACTTTAAACAGAAATCGGCCTTATCAACCCATAGAAGCCTCCACCTTGTGGCTTCTTGGGTTGCTCCCTGGGCTCATCTTGGGCTGACGGATGCAAGTGAGCACGCAAGCTTCGCCCGTTTGCCTTGCGGGTTCGCTGGGCCGGCCACATCCATTTTTTTCTTTTTTTTAAATTTTTTTGTATCTTTTTAATCATAATTCCAAATTGAGTCAAACAAAGTTCAGAGAAATTGTAAAATTTCAGAGATTTTTTTAGGACATTATGGAGCACTTTTACTTTTTGGTAAAATTACAAGAATATATTTTTCATATAAAACCTTAATAGGTGTAAAAAGAGATTTTGAATCATAGTTTTGACAATAGGGACTTGATATTGAAATTATTTGTCTAAGGGATGAGCCTCGCTAAACTTGCACTGGATCTCTGAAGAAACATCATATTGTGAGTCTAAAAATGATTTTTTCAAAAAATTATGAGCATTAGATCATCTAGTTATAGTTCAAATCGGACCCACTTCCTACCGATTCGGCACGAATTTGTCTTTTTCTCCATGGGACAACAGAAAGGTTTGAGATATCCTACTTGGGAAATTATTCATGTAATGTGGTATAGTATTTTTTAAAAATATGGTGGTAGCATTATGAATTATCCATTTGGTGGTTGCTTCACAAAATGCCCCGTTTTTGGCACTCGAAAAATGGAAAATGCATTTTCCGTGGGACAAAAAGGAAAACTTCCTCCTGCAACATTGTTCGCCATCCCAAGATGCACATGCATGCACAATATGAGCACATTATCACAAACTATGTTACGATTATGGCCATAACATTGGTCGTTTGACCTAAAAGCCATGAAACCTCGAATGTGATAGGTCATTTCTGTGAAGGTTTTTTCGAGATATTTGCAATATACCAAGTTTGGTATTTTTCCTTGAAAATATGTCACATAATATGACACCACGCGAAGGTTTTACATTGTTTGGACCATTTTTGAATTTTTCATGCCCGTTTTCAACTATGGTCAAAACGGCGGGCACGAAGGTTCATAGATATGGGATGATCCTCTCTAAACTTGCATTGGATATCTGAAGAAACATCATATTGTGAGTCTAAAAATGATTTTTTCAAAAAAATTATGAGCATTAGATCATCTAGCTGTATTTCAAATCGGACCCCCTTCCTACCGATTCGGTACGAATTTGTCTTTTTGGCCATGGGTGGACGGAAAGGTTTGAGATATCCTACTTGGGACATTGTCCATGTAAGGTGGTATAGTATTTTTGAAAAATATGGCGGTATCATTATGAATTAGCCATTTGGTGGTTGCTTCATAAAATGCCCCATTTTTGGCACTCGGAATATGGAAAATGCATTTTCCTTGGGACAAAAAGGAAAAATTCCTCCTGCAACATTGTTCGCCATCTCAAGATGCACATGCATGCACAATATGGGCACATTATCACAAACTATGTCACGATTCTGGCCATAACATTGGTCATTTGACCTAAAAGCCATGAAACCTCGAACATGATAGGTCATTTATGTGAAGGTTTTTTTGAGATGTTCGCAATATACCAAGTTTGGTATTTTTCTTTGAAAAAATATGTCACATAATATGACACCACGCGAAGGTTATACATTGTTTGGACCGTTTTTGAATTTTTCATGCCCGTTTCAAACTATGGTCAAAACGGCGGGCACGGAGGTTCATAGATAGGGGATGATCCTCTCTAAAATTGCATCGGATCTCTAAATAAATATCATATTGTGAGTCTAAAATGATTTTTGCAAAAAAGCATGAGCATTAGATCATCTAGCTGTAATTCAAATCGGACCCACTTCCTATCGATTCAGCACAAATTTGTCTTTTTTGCCATGGGTGGATGGAAAGGTTTGAGATATCCTACTTGGGAAATTATCCATGTAAGGTGGTCTAGTATTTTTTTAAAATATGGTGGTAGCATTTTGAATTAACCATTTGGTGGTTGCTTCAGAAAACGCCCTGTTTTTGGCACTCGAAAAAATAGAAAATGCATTTTCTGTCCGACGAAAAGAAAAAGTTCCTCCTGCAATAGTATTCGCCATCCCAAGATGCACATGCATGCACAATATGGGCACATTATCACAAACTATGTCGCAATTCTGGCCATAACATTGGTCGTTTGACCCAAAAGCCATGAAACCTCGATCATGATAAGTCATTTCTGTGAAGGTTTTTTCGATATGTTCGCAATATACCAAGTTTGGTATTTTTCCTTGAAAATATGTCACATAATATGACACCACGTGAATGTTTTACATTGTTTGGACCGTTTTTGAATTTCTTATGCCCGTTTCAAAATTTTCTCATTTCAAACTATGGTCAAAACGGCAAGCATGAAGATAGGGGATGAGCCTCGGTAAACTTGCATTGGATCTCTAAATAAACAACATATTGTGAGTCTAAAAATGATTTTTTCAAAACATCATGAGTGTTTGATCATGTACATGTAGTTCAAACCGGACCCACTTCCTACCGATGTGGCAGACATTTGTCTTTTTTGCCAGGGGTGGATGGAAAGGTCTTTAGATACCCTAGTTGGGACATTGGCGATGTAACATGGTCTAGTATTTTTGAAAAATAGGGTGGTACCATTTTGAAACTTTCATTTGGTGTTTGTTTCACAAAACTCCCTGTTTTTGGCACTCGGAAAATGGAAAATGCATATTTTGAGCGACGAAAAGGAAAACTTTCTCCTGCAACGTTGTTTGCCATTCCAATATGCACATGCATGCACAATATGGGCACATTTTCACAAAATATACAACAGGAAATGCCGTGGACTTTTTAACCCCTTTAATTAACCTTTAAGAAACCCCTAAAACCTGTAGAACAGAGTCAACCAATCAGAAGAGAAAGATAGTCTACCCACGGATCACCCACCAAATGAGATCTCAGTTGTTGATGCCTCCATCCAACACTCTGAATTTGTAGCACCAGTTTCCCCCGCCTCCCACAATTTTGACTTGAATAGACCGAAACACCCTGGTATTCCCAGTACTGCACCAGAGAAGTTATCACGGGCATTTTGGTAAATTCCACCAACACACATCCACCCAAACGTGACCCTAATCCCCTCACGCGCCCGACCCCGCCACCACTTCTCCTCCTTCGCGGCCCGCACAAACCCTAATCCCGCGGGCGCCTCCATCTCTTTGCTTCCCATCGCCCACACCTGCGCCGCCGCCGCCTCCTGCCTAGCCAGCCACCGCAGTGCTGCAGCCTGCCATGGTGAGACACCACACGGGATGAGATCCTGCGGTGTCACGGTGGTCTTGCTCGCCGGCGCGCGTGTGCATCACTGCCCGGCGCTCCATCGAGCTCGCCTCACCGCATCTCTACCGTGGACAATGGAAACAAGGACACCACAGACGGTGTTCGCAGTTCCTCCTGGCAGCGATAGGAGCACCTCCCTTTCCTGCTTCGAATCCGGTAACTTCCCCTACTCCCTCTCTCCCGTCCCCTGATATGTCCATTTTGCATCACTATTCTATATCATAATTTACTGTTATTCATTGATATATTTCATATTAAGAGATGACACTTATGTTATTTCATCTGTTTTTGCATGGTTGATGACTTTTGGAGCATGGACCGCTGCAGTCAGGATTCTGATGGAAAAGGTGCTGTTTGGAGGCAAAATTCGCGAAGATTAGAAAATCCGGGAAAATACATAGAAAATCGTATTTTTCCAGAAGACGAAGAAAGCCAGAAGGGGAAGCGGAGATGGGCCATAGGTGCAGGGTTCGCAACATAGAAAACAAAAAATTTCCTACGATGGGAACTATACTCCAAGATCTATCTACTAGATACAAGCAACGGGTGGATATACATCCATAGAGAAGTTACCCTCGAAGACAACAAAGCTTTGTTAACGAGTTGGAACTCGTGGATGATGTAGTCGTACACTTGCCGATCTCAAGATCGTGATGAAGTCCAGCAGGTCCGGCTCCAGCACGTCCATCAGATCTAGCTCCAGCAAGTCCAACACCACCAAGTCCAGCACCGCAAAGTAGCGGTGCATCCGTGATCGCACACACGTCCGGTACCCCGACAAACTCCGTCCCTCGCTCCAGCAAAGCAGGGAAAGTAGCAACTCCTTTCCAGATAAAGCCACCGGAAACATGCACCTCGCTAATCCGAGGCCATGGGGAATAATTAGAGGGGGAGAGAGATCCTTCACGAGGAGGTGTGAGTGTGAAGGTGTGAGAGGGGGGCCTTTTATAGGAGGAGGGGAGGGTGTCCCTTCACCTCCCCCATTCATGTGGTGGTAACCCCCTCCACATTAAAATGCCCCTTCACATTCTCTTTTAAAGTCTCCACTTTAAATGCATTAAATTTCTCCAAATTTAATGCTCTCTCATTTAAAAAATCTCTTTTATTAATTTTATTCAGAATTTTGTTAATTACTTTAATTAACAAACATTCACATAAAACCCCCTGCAACATTTCAGTATTACATGCATAACCAATTTCAGCAATTTCACCCGAAACAGTTTCGGTGTCTATTGAAATAATTCCAACGCTTTCTTAATCTTTATCTGAAACATATTTGCTCCTAAATGGTGTCGGTATCCCTTAAGTGTGTCACCCTATGGTTCGCGAATAATGCAGACATGATCGAGACCCCTCTCCGATTAATAATCAGCAGCAGGACCTGGAGATCCGTACTGACTCCCACATATTCAACGATGACCCTTGTGATCGTGTGAACCTTTAACGTCATAACTAAATACCTTTGTCTCGTGATATATTACATGTTCGAGATTCGATCATCGGTATCCAAATACCTAGTTTGATCTCGTTACTGACATGCACTCTTTTCTCGTTCCCGTGATATAACATTCTAGTGATCACATCACTTGCTTGCAAGCTATTTCAATGTGATATCACCGAGAGGGCCCAGAGTATATCTATCCGTCATCGGGATGGACAAATCCCACTCTTGATCCATGAGCCTCAACATAACACCTTCGTAGCACTGAACCCACCTTTATAGTCACCCTGTTACGGTGTGATGTTTGATGTTGTCAAGATACTCTTTTGGTGTTAGCAATTAACATGATCTCATGGTCTAAGGACTAAGATTACTTCGTATGATGTTATAGCAATATAAACATAATGACTTTGATCGTAATGCTATACTTCGGATGAATGTTCATCACATCATTCCACCAATGTTGTGACCTCGTTATTAACAACATCCAATGTCCATGATCAGGAAACCTTGATCATCTTGTTAATCAACAAGCTAGTTTATATGAGAGGCAGTACTAGGAACTTTGTATTTTGTTTATTAAACACACATGTATTAACATTTCCAATTAATACAATTATAGCATGCAAAATAAACATTTATCATAAACATGGAATAAGATAATAACCACTTTATTATTGCCTCTCGGGCATATTCCCTTCAGTCTCCCACTTGCACTAGAGTCAATAATCTAGTTTGTAAACTTGTATATACAACACCTAGGCGTTGAATATACGCGTTTGCTAGTGGTTAACATAATCTCCGGATCTGGCACTTTCAGGTCCATGTGTATTTGCATGTCTTTGCGTCTCTACGTATCACTCATTCTCAAATGAGATGGCATTGTATAAATTTGGTCCTTTGGTGAGACCTTTAGTTCGTTTGGGTTAAAATATGTTGATTGTTATCATACAATATATCTTCATAGTATTATCCCACTTTGAACCACATCTAGTTTGATAACAAACTACATAACACAAATGCCCTCCTTTGCTGCTACTATAGCAGTCATATACTTACCCTTTTTGTTGTAGTATCTGTCACAATGTTTCAACTTTGGAACTCATCCAAATCCATCATGGAACATCCTTTCCATTACATTGTGCCACCCATAGTCTAAATTGAGATAAAATTTAATTTGTATCTTGTGACAAAACTAGTATCAATGTAACACTTTACAATGAACTACCTTTAACTATTTGTAACTTATACATGATATATTCTTAGTTCTTCCAAAGCTCATAAGAATATATTTACTATTGTCCAATGATCATCTTATGAATCATTCTGGTATGTGCTCATAACATTTAGAGCATAGGACATTCTAGATATATACATATCATGGTATAATCAATCAAAATCTTCATGTGATTTTACTCACCAAGTGTTGAAACACTTGAATCTTGATACAATCCTTTCCATGCAGCAAGAACCTTTCTTTTTGTTTCCATATTGAACCCTTTCAATATCTCATATATGTATGTCTGGCACAACCATATTAGCGCCTCAATCTATCCATATAGATATTGATGCCAAATATTCCAGGTTTGCCCAAGTCTTTCATCGAAATCTTATTTTAATGAAATTCTTAACTTGTGTCAATACAAGATACATCATTTCCAATCAACAATATGTTCTCTACATAATGTATTAGAAATATGTCTCCGCGCTCCCACTTAATTTCTTGCAAATGCAAGCATCTTCATCATCTCCGATGAATTTAAACTCTTTTAACAGTTTCATCATGGTGAAGATTCCAACTCCGCTATGCTTACTTCCTCTATTGAAGTTTTCATGCCCTTTTAGCACCCTTTGAATTAACAAAACCCTTCGGACCATGTCATGTACACGTCCTAGGTAACCGTTCTATTAGAAGAACCTTGTTTTGTTTATTCAACTACCATATACCAAATTATATGTAGTGGTTGCTACATTAATCCTTCAAAACTAAATATCGCTATGAAAGATCAAATCTTCTCATAGTCAACTCCTTGAACATTGCCGTAAACTTGTTTCCAACATGTCGACTATTTCATAGATGTTAAACATCCATGTCTATTTCTTTATAGATCCAAACATGAACGATAGGCTTCACGCCTTTCCAGAGGGTCTTCCATGTTCAGAAATTTGATTCCTCGTGTATGGATACTATCACGGATTCTATGACTTCTAGTCATTTTATGGAGTCAGGGCCCATCATCGCTTCTTTGAATGTAGTCGGTTCGTCATTGTCAAAACAATAACGACTTGTTTATCAAATATCACTATTTGATTCTTACCGACCCACACGGTTCAATATGAACTCTAATCTTCGAGATTACAACCTTTGTAATCACGGGAGCCATGAACATTGTGGCCGCCACCGGGACACTTTCCGGTGCTGCACTACTTAGCACATATAGCTAAGGTTCAACAACCTTATCAAAGTTCTATTGTCCTCCCACTTAACTTTTCGCGAAAAAATCCTTCTCAAGAAACTTGACGTTCCAAGTAACAAACTCTTTTGTCCTCGGTGTTATGGAGAAATTCCCAACAAATTCTTTGGCATAACCTACAAAGACGTGTTTATCCGACTTTGGTTGTAAACATTTTACTTATGCATAGCACACCAAAATTTAAGAAAAGACAATTCGGGTTTTATCCCAAACCATAACTTATATGGTGTCATTTCAACGGATCACGATGGTGCTCTTTTTAGTGTAAAAGTGGTAGTCTCTAAAGCTTCAATCCTTAAAACATAATGGCAGTTTTATAAATGACACCTTTGATCTTACCATGTCAAACATGGCTTGATTTCATCTCTCGAATATGCCATACTCCTATGGTTTATCGGGAAACACAAATCATGGAACAATTCCTCAAATCTTAGGTGTTTTTGCTAAACATGTAACTCAAATATCTTCCTTTATGATTGAATCATAAACTCTTTATTTTCTTGTTACAATGATTTTCCACTTCATCTTGAAAGTCTTTGAACAATTTTCAAATGTTTCATACTTCTTCCTTATTAAGTAAATATATAGATATATTCACTTAAATTTCTGGAGAAAGCATATGAAGCAAAAAGATCCATCGCATATGGCTACATATAATGGACTATATACATCAATATGTATAATATCCAATAAGTTAGTCATCCGTTCCTCTTTGTCCTATGGACGGAGTTTCAATTATCTCGAGGAAAGTCTCACAAGCGTCAATTGATCAAAATCAAAGACTCCAAAAATCCATAAACATGGAGTTTCTTCATGTTTTCTTTCCAATATAATTTAAACAGCGATGTCACTTCATAAGTGATCTTTTAATCATTTGTCTTGTGACATTTTAGCAATAGTGTTTATGGATGTGATTTCTCCAACTAGACTTGTAAAAGTTCATCCATCCTTTATGGAATACGGTAATTATTTGAACAACCATTGTTCTCATAATACCGGAACAAAATAACAATTATTAAAACAAATATTGAAGGCTAGGTTTGACAACAACGAAAAACACAATAACACTTTATTTGTTTTTGATGAACATCATCACTTATTCTTTTGCAGTTACTTAGGCCGTTGCAGTTCATGAATTGTGTTGTTATGTATGACACTTCACACCAACCAATTCGGTATCCAATACCAGTATCCAATACCTCAAAACCACATTGTTTAACAAGCAAGGAATACATCCATAACATGTATATCTTCTATGTACCTAAGTTGGACATCTCCAACCTTTTCTTTTCTGCCAAATATTTTATAGATTCTCTTTCAACAATTCATTTTATTTTAAAAGAATCTATCAACATCAATAGTGGTGTCATTCACATGACACATAGTACAAAGTGTATATAGTCAAATACTAATACCTTTGGACTTGCACTTTGAAGTGGATCACCATCATCAAATGTTTGGTGTTCTTTCAAAAATCCATTCTTTAGTAATCTATTAGTGTAGTAAACATTTTACTTACATCTTCTATTCATCCTTATCATGACAACTTCCATGATCAAGCTACTATAGCCTATAAGGAAGAATCGCGAGTATAATGTTAGTTCCCAAAACCTTTTTGGGAGATCCGGATGCTTAGCATCTCCATCCTTCACAAATTATCATACAATATGAGAACATGTATTTTGCTAAATTATACTCTATCATAATGCAACCAAAAACATTGTTTTAGATATCACAATATCTTTCACACATGATGGTTTCTGAAACAATTTTCAGCTCCTATATAATCTTGATATTAAAACAACTTTTGAATATCAATAATCATGGAGGCAAACATGATACTTTAGATACTAACATTGGAATTCTTACTCTTGATTTAATACTACTTATTAAACTTCGTGGAGTAAATAGAGTTTGCTGAAAGTTTGCAATAGGACTTATAAACTTTAAATTGACATTCAAAATAATAAGATACCAGTTTCTAAAGTAAATATCCAGAATTATATAGTTCGATTATCTCAATTAAAACTAAGCATGAGGTAGAAAACGAATACCAATGACTACAACAAACTATGCAAATTCACTTTGATTTAGTTTATGACAAATTTGGTTCGACTAATCCAAATTAGAATGAACTCCCACTCAAAAACGACATCCCTCGTGCCCTTTTGGTGATTACATGAACCAAATCCACTACACCAAGTTCGATCATCACGTGAGTCGGTGTAGCTTCAAAGGCGAGCATCAATATGGGCATCATATCAACTATATGACTCATGCTTAACCTTTCGGCCCGTGTTCTGAGGCCATGTATGTACATGCTAGGCTCGCCAAGTAAGAACCTTAGTATTCGCGTGTGTAAAACTGTCTTACACCCGTTATATGAAAGCGTAGAGTCGAGTACACCCGATCATCACGTGATGTCTCGAAACACGATCCACAGAACGGTGCATACTTAAGGAAGAACACATTTTATCTTGATATTTAAATGAGGGATCATCTTATAATGCTACTAAAATGCCAAACTAGCAATGTAAGATGCAAACATCTAATGTGTAAAGTGGGATGATATGGTCCATGCATTTGATCTCTATCATATGCATCATGGTATGATCTCTATCATTCCTTTGTGTGTAAGGCCAAGGTCTATGGAACTTACACTTTAGGTGTGTTGTAAGAGTATCTATCATACATCTACTTACAACATTACCATATCATGACACTAGCCCAGCAACGATCTAAACTAGACGCCTCTAATTTATCAATTGCAAGTTTTACGTGGCTTAGGGCTTTCGAAGATAGAATCGTTCTTACCTACGAACATGGAACCACAACGAGGATAACCAAGTTATTAGCAACTTGTTGTAAATCAGATATTGACTATAGTAGGAGAGACAGACACCCGCCGGCCACTTATGCAAAACTAGTTGCATGTCAGTCGTGGAACCGGTCTCGTGTGCGATGACATGCAAGGTTGGTCCGGGCCGCTTCATCCCACTATGTCACCAATATCCAAAATACATAGAAGATGCAATAACATAATCATCATCGCCCACATATAAACATATGTGTACTACCCGTGCAAAGCACCTATGCATAGATCAGGCTCTGATACCACTGAAGGGTTCGCAACATAGAAAACAAAAAATTTCCTACGATGGGAACTATACGCCAAGATCTATCTACTAGATACAAGCAACGGGTGGATATACATCCATGGAGAACTTACCCTCGAAGACAACAAAGCTTTGTTAACAAGTTGGAACTCGTGGATGATGTAGTCGTATACTTGCCGATCTCAAGATCGTGATGAAGTCCAGCAGGTCCGGCTCCAGCACGTCCATCAGATCTAGCTCCAGCAAGTCCAACACCACCAAGTCCAGCACCGCAAAGTAGCGGTGCATCCGTGATCGCACACACGTCCGGTACCCCGACAACCTCCATCCCTCGCTCTAGCAAAGCAGCGGAAGCAACAACTCCTTTCCAGATAAAGCCACCGGGAACATGTATCTCGCTAATCTGAGACCATGGGGAATAACTAGAGGGGGAGAGAGATCCTTCACGAGGAGGTGTGAGTGTGAAGGTGTGAGAGGGGGGCCTTTTATAGGAGCAGGGGAGGGTGTCCCTTCACCTCCCCCATTCATGTGGTGGTAACCCCCTCCACATTAAAATGCCCCTTCACATTCTCTTTTAAAGTCTCCACTTTAAATGCATTAAATTTCTCCAAATTTAATGCTCTCTCATTTAATAAAAATCTTTTATTAATTTTATTCAGAATTTTGTTAATTACTTTAATTAACAAACATTCACATAAAACCCCCTGCAACATTTCAATATTACATGCAGAACCAATTTCAGCAATTTCACCTGAAACAGTTTCGGTATCTATTGAAATAATTCCAGCGCTTTCTTAATCTTTATCTGAAACATATTTGCTCCTAAATGGTGTCGGTATCCCTTAAGTGTGTCACCCTACGGTTCACGAATAATGCAGACATGATCGAGACCCCTCTCCGATCAATAATCAGCAGCGGGACCTGAAGATCCGTACTGACTCCCACATATTCAACGATGACCCTTATGATCGTGTGAACCTTTAACGTTATAACTAAATCCCTTTGTCTCGTGATATATTACATGTCCGAGATTCGATCATCGGTATCCAAATACCTAGTTTGATCTCGTTATCGACATGCACTCTTTTCTTGTTCCCGTGATATAACATTCTAGTGATCACATCACTTGCTTGCAAGCTATTTCAATGTAATATCACCGAGAGGGCCCAGAGTATATCTATCCGTCATCGGGATGGAAAAATCCCACTCTTGATCCATGAGCCTCAACATAACACCTTTGTAGCACTAAACCCACCTTTATAGTCACCCTGTTACGGTGTGACGTTTGATGTTATCAAGATACTCTTCCGGTGTTAGCAATTAACATGATCTCATGGTCTAAGGACTAAGATTACTTCGTATGATGTTATAGCAATATAAACATAATGACTTTGATCGTAATGCTATACTTCAGATGAATGTTCATCACATCATTCCACCAATGTTGTGACCTCATTATTAACAACATCCAATGTCCATGATCAGGAAACCTTGATCATCTCGTTAATCAACAAGCTAGTTTATATGAGAGGCGGTACTAGGAACTTTGTATTTTGTTTATTAAACACACATGTATTAACGTTTCCAATTAATACAATTATAGCATGCAAAATAAACATTTATCATAAAAATGGAATAAGATAATAACCACTTTATTATTGCCTCTCGGGCATATTCCCTTCAATAGGGGGCCCACACCACCCCCTAGCGCGGGCCACCCTAGGCTGCGCCACCAGGTGGTGTGGCTGCCCTGGTCCACCCCTGGCTCTCCCCTCTGGCGTATATTATCCTCCCGAAACCCTAAGACTCGGGGAGCGACCATAGAAAGATTCCACCGCCTCTGTGGGGTGGAAAACACCAAGAGAGAAAGATCTCTCCAGCAGACAGAATTCTGCTGGGGGAATTCCTTCTCGGAGAGGGGAGATCATTGCCATCAACACCACCATCAAGCTGGACTTCATCGGGATCATCATCATCACCACCATCATCTCCACCAGCACCATCATCACCACTTCATACCGCTATAACAATTGGGTTGAATCTTGCATAGTTCTTAGGGGAGACTTTCCCGGTGTTGATTACTCCTTGTAGTTGATGCTATTGAGTAAACCATTGAATTATTGTTTATGTTCAAATTGTTATACATCATTATTTCATCTCTCATCATGATCCATATGATTTCTTGTGAGTAGTTCGTTTTGTTCTTGAGGACATGGGAGAAGTCATGGTTTTAGTAGTGGAATTGTGTTGAGAAAGATTCAATAGTTTGATATTTAAGTTGTGGTGTACTTCTTCTAGTGGTGTCATGTGAACGTCGACTACATGACACTTCACCTATATGGGCCTAGGGGAATGCATTGTGTATTTGGCTACTAATCGTAGGGGTTGCCGGAGTGACAGAAACCTGAACCCCCGTTAGGAAACCATGGCACAAGGGACGTTAGGGTCTTAGAGTTTAAAGCTATGGTTAGGTTTCTACCTTAATTACTTTCTTGTACTTGCGGATGCTTGCAAGGGGTATAATCACAAGTATGTATTAGTCCTAGGAAGGTCGGTACATTAGCACAGGTTCACCCACACAACACTTAGCAAACTAAATAAGATTAATCAACTACATGAAGCAAAAGCACTTGACGGTATTCACATGTGTCCTCGAGAACGTTTGGTCATCTTAAGTAATACAACCGGCTTGTCCTTTGCTAAAGAAAGGATTGGTCCACTTCCTGCATTTATTCTTATTTTCTTTTATTTACTCGTACTTTATTTACCTACATTATCAAAAACCCCTAAAAATCAATTTTCTAAGTATTTACAGAGAATTCCTGCTCCTAGCCACTAGCCAGCACCTTCTGCTCCTCGTTGGGTTCGACACTCTTACTTATCGAAAATACTGATATACACCCCCTATACTTGTGGGTCATCAAGACTATTTTGTGGTGCCGTTGCCAGAGAGTGAAGCGCTATTGGAGAGTGGAACTAGTAAAGGAAACTTCTACTGTGAGTATTGTTTACTTCTGTTAGTTTCTTTATTTTCATTATGGATAATTCGTTGAGTTTCTTATTTTGTAATGCTACTACCACTGCTAAGGTAGTAGATGAACCACCACCTACTGAGAATGATACTTTTAAAATACCTACAAGAATTATTGATCATGTTATGGATAACTATTATGTTGGAGATGGAACGGTCCATCCTGGTGATCATTTGCTCTTTATACACGAATTATGCGGGTTGTTCAAGTGTGCAGTTATAACTATAGATCAAGTTAAGAAGAAGTTATTCTCATTATCACTAAAAGGAAGAGCTGAGAACTGTTATAAGTTGCTGAAGAATGGTCAAACTCTTGAATGGGAGGAAATAGTACCTCTCTTTTATTCAAAGTTTTATCCTCCTAGTGAGATTCATAAAGATCGGAATCAAATATACAACTTTTGGCCTCTTGATGGAGAGAGTACAGCTCAAGCTTGGGGGAGATTGAAGTTACTAATGCTCAAATGTCCCATTCATGAGATCCCCAACAATATTATTATCAATAACTTTTATGCAAGGCTTTCTCTACATGATAAGGATTTATTGGATGCTTCTTGTGTTGGATCATTTACACACATGGAAGAAGAAGCCAAATGGGATCTTCTAGACCGTATTCAAGACAATGCTGAAGCATGGGAGAATGACAAAGGAAGAAAGTCAGGTATAAATTATGATTATGAATGCATTGAATCTTTTATGGGAACTGATGACTGTCAAAATATTAAAAATGCTTATGGTCTAGACTCTCAAGCTATTGCATCTTATTTTAAGGCTTTTGCTTCCTATATTGAAGTTCCTAAAAAGAAGTGGAATAAGTATCATGAACCATATAAAGATGTTGCTAAGTGTGTTCCTGCAAGAAATACTGAAGTTTATACTGCTAATCATGTTTTACCTGAACCTTACATTGAGAAAATCCCTTTCCCAGTTAAGATAAAGGAACATTCTATGATAGCTAGTATGGTTAATGAAAATACAAGTAAAGCTGTTGAACCTGATAAACAAATGGATGACGAAGCTATAATAGCAAATGTGAAAGATTTTGTTGCTAAATATGTAGAAGATGGACACACTATCCTTTGTAACGATATCCCTAATATTGTTTCACAAAGTAGTGTTATGAGAGCTAGTGTTCCTGTGTTTTCTGTTAGGATAAGTGATCATGGCTACCATGGTTCTTGTGATAGTTATATAAATTTATGCATGATACTGAAAGCTATTATGAGAGAGGGAAGATTGTTCTTATGCATCTCAATAATATCAAGTTTCCTCGTTTTATGCTGAAAGTTTTTATGTTGCACTTGTTTTGCCTTCCTATGCTTGTAGCCTCTGGTTTCAGCAACTTGTTTTTTTACAAAATTCTCTTGCATAGGAAGTGGGTTAGACTTAAACATGCGTATTTGTTCTTCTTAATGCTCTCTTTCACTTCAATTCATATTCTTATGTGAGCATCATTGAAATTATCATGCCCATCTTAATGGCTATAAAGAAAGAGCTTTTGGGGAGACAACCCAATTTATTTGTGCTTTCAGTTGTTTTTGTTTATTTGAGTCTTGGAAGTTATTACTTTGTTAATAACCTCTCCTTATCCTTTTTGTTTGGTTTTTGCATCAAGATCAACCTCTAATGAGAGAGAAGTAAGATTTGGGGAAGTTGCTGTCCTGAAACAGATTTTTGTGCTTCACCGTAAAAATTCATGAGAGATCTCTGTATGTCAGATTGAGCTATAATTTTTTGTGCTTCTGCCCCAGGTTGTTATTTAACTTTCTTTAGTTTTTCACATTTTGATTTGAGCAACAGAAGATTTTCGAAAAAATTGATCTTTACCTGCTGGTCTGTTTTGACAGATTTTGCCACTCTTGCATTTGCTTCTTTAAATCGATTTCCTTTTTTGAATTCTTTTTGGGTTTTCGGAAGGAGTTGTTACAGTAGCTTATGTTTTGATGGATTTCAGTTGAAATTGAAACTAAGAGGTTTATTACCTCGCTTACACTAATGTTGCTAATGAGAATTGTGTGAAGTTTCGTGTGAAAGAAATTTCCAGGTTAGTGGAGAAAATGGTGTAATAAGAAAGTGAAAGATTTCATGACTCAAGCAATATGTGGATGAAGATGAAGATATTGATGTTATTCAAGTGGTAACTCCGGAAAAAATTATCAAAGACCAAATTCAGAGACCTGCAGAGTCCGTTTTCGAATAGGTAACAGTTCTGGTAAGAAAAGTTCCGTGAAAATTCTGTCAAATTATATTTTTGGAGTTTTTAGCCAACAAGGAAAGCTATGAAGCGAAAGAGGGATGGAAACAGAGCCAGGGAGGCCCACACCACCCCCTGGCGTGGGCCCCCTGGGTCGCGCCAGCAGGTGGTGTGGCCACCTCGGCCTCCATCTCCGACCCGTTTTCTCCCAGTACCTTCCTTTTGTTATACAACTTCGTAATATATAATCCCCTGGATCCCCCGAGGTTCGTATATCGTGTTCTCATCGTGTTTTCGTTTCAATCTGTTTCTGATAGGTAGAGTCCCAGATTTGGAGCCACAATGTCTTCCTCTAGATCAGCCAAGGAAGATTCCTCAGCGGATATCATCAACCCATACATGAGAGAGTTGAAGATTCATCCCAAGGAGTTGTTGCTTGAAAATGGGGAGGTACGAATAAAAGAGGTTCAAGGCCCTAAAGGTGAAGGAAGTCTGGAGGACAGGATGGAAGCACTGGAGCAAGAAGTCTTTAGGTACAAGAAGATGGCGGAACACGAAGTGGATATCATCCATAAGATTTGTTCTGAACTCATCGCCGAGCACCAAAAGGAGACTGCTGAACTCAAGGATGAAGTCCTCTCACTCTGCCAAACAACCAACCACCTGCAAGCACAACTCTACGATGTTCAAAATCAAAACTGCGAGTACGAGGTTAGGTTTAAATGCATAAGTGCTGCTGCAAGATTCAGGATGTTGGAGACCACGATGTCCTTTGTTGATGGGGAGCCCTTACCCTAGAAGTCGGACGATGACGAGAGAATACCACCACCACCAGAGGAATAATTCCTCATCAGTTTTGGCATCCCCTTGGTTTGTTCCAAGCTTGGGGGAGTGTCGCGGTATCACATCACTATCTTCTATCTTTTTACCTTTTTAGTAGAGTCATATCATGAATAGAGAAGTTATCATGTAGGATGGTTTGCATTATGGAAGTGTCTCCCCTCTCGTTAGATATCTATGTATCCCTTGGTGTGAGTTGTCATTATGGAATATTAATGAGAAGTTCTAGCATTTACTCTTTTGCATATCTTATATTAGTTTTCAATTCATGGTTATATGATTGATCTTGTCGTTAGTATTGGTATCACTTTGGGATCATGGAGTTAATTTAGTTTGTTTTGGCAAACCTGGCTCAGTCAGTAGCAACACTGTTTTGAGAATTGAATGAAAAAGATAAAAGTACTCTAAAGAAATATAATTTCATCATCTTTCTTTCTTGATTTGCTCGTAAGCTTAGTATTCTCTAGTTAAGATCTTTTGTGCTTCCAAGGAAGATTGCATTTTTGTTTTTATCACTTGTACGTTTGTTTGTTTCCTTCAAATCTTATGCTTGCTACCCAGCCTTGCTAGCCAAAAACCTGTACTGAGAGGGAATTCTTCTCGTGCATCCAATCCTTAAACCAAAACCTATGTCATTTGTGCCCACCATACCTACCTATTAGCACTATTGCTATTCCAAGTAAATTCATGTTTTTATCTACCTTCCAAATTAAACTTGTTATGTGAAAATTAGTGATTAAAGCTCTCACGAACTTGATGGTATACTTTACTTTCTTGCACTTAATAAACTTGAACCATTGTGCCCATCTATATTGCGTATATGCTTGCGCTTTGTAAGTTGTGAATTAGCAGAACCATGCTGTCATGGGGAACGCTTTCAACATTGCACCTGTATTTTGTACCTAGTTGATATCATGTTCTTTTGTCTATGGATGTCGTCGGTGTGAAATGAAAGGGGAGCTTGTAAGTCCATGGAGTTATGTATGTGTGTTAGAGAAACGCCTGGGCCGCCGGTCTAATCCATGTTGTCATGGTGGAAACCTGCAGCGTAACCACAATGAGCATCTATGAAGCATTCTTCTTATAAAAAAAGAGACTGAGATTAAGAAAAAGAGAAAAATTAAAAATGATGAGAAAAGAGGAAAGAGAGAAAAAAACACCATATTCCCATGGTAAATAAGAAGATTGCTGAGATGCTTGTTGTCTGCTTATCTTGTCATTTTGATATGGGGATTCTTTCGTATCATCGGGCAAGGGGTACCCCGTTGGCGGTTCTCTATGATACACATGTACTTACTATGACAAGAACTTACCGGTAACTAAACTTGAGTACCATGAGAAGCGGCCCTCGTATTCAAGGGACATGAGATTTTCAACTTGCAACTTGTCAAGCATATCCTCATATTTGATCACTTTAACCTTAACCACCTAAAGATGCCTATGATAGGGGCAATGAGAGCTGAAAGCTAATAAATACCATAATTTTTGGGAGCTCTTTATGAAACTTGAAATCCCTGCTTCCCTCTGCGAAGGGCCTTTCTTTTACTTTTTAGTTGAGTCAGTAAACATATTCCCTTCTACCTCAGCAAGTATTTTGAGTTGTTGTGTTTCATTCATTCATATGATGATTTATTCAATCATGTTTCTTATGTTCCTTGTTTTGCACTTTGCTCTTATCTTAGTGTCCTACTTTGAAAGCTATCATTGAAATCAGTTATTTGTGAACTCCAGCAAATTGTCAACTATTTTTCGACCAAGAGCTAAGGTTGCCATTACCAAATGTGATTTACTTTATGTACCTTTATTGTGTTTCCTTTACTTATTGCAAGTTAAGTTATATAATAGTGTGTTGTCTTCTATTATGACTTATGTATTGATGAATGTGATGCTTCTTGTGCGTATTCTTTTATCGACTCTTCACTCCATAAACCTGAGGTCATGTTTATTGAGTTCAGTTTCGCTTGGGGACAAGCGAAGTCTAAGCTTGGGGGGAGTTGATACGTCCATTTTTCATCACTATTCTATATCATAATTTACTGTTATTCATTGATATATTTCATATGAAGAGATGATACTTATGTTAATTCATCTGTTTTTGCATGGTTGATGACTTTTGGAGCATGGACCGCTGCAATCAGGATTCTGATGGAAAAGGTGCTATTTGGAGGCAAAATTCATGAAGATCAGAAAATCCGGGAAAATACATGGAAAATACTATTTTTCCAGAAGACGAAGAAAGCCAGAAGGGGAAGCGGAGATGGGCCATAGGGGGCCCACACCACCCCCTAGCACGGGCCACCCTAGGCCATGCCACCAGGTGGTGTGGCCACCCTGGTCCACCCCTGGCTCTCCCCTCTGGCGTATATTATCCTCCCGAAACCCTAAGACTCGGGGAGCAACCACAGAAAGATTTCTCTGCCTCTACGGGGCGGAAAACACCAAGAGAGAAAGATCTCTCCGGCAGACAGAATTCTGCTGGGGAATTCCTTCCCGGAAAGGGGAGATCGTCGCCATCAACACCACCATCAAGCTGGACTTCATCGGGATCATCATCATCATCACCACCATCATCTCCACCAGCACCATCATCGCCACTTCATACCGTTGTAACAATTGGGTTGAATCTTGCATAGTTCTTAGGGGAAACTTTCCCGGTGTTGATTACTCCTTGTAGTTGATGCTATTGAGTGAACCGTTGAATTATTGTTTATGTTCAGATTGTTATACATCATTATTTCATCTCTGATCATGATCCATATGATGTCTTGTGAGTAGTTCATTTTGTTCTTAAGGACATGGGAGAAGTCATGTTGTTAGTAGTGGAATTGTGTTGAGAAAGATTCAATAGTTTGATATTTAAGTTATGGTATACTTCTTCTAGTGGTGTCATGTGAATGTCGACTACATGACACTTCACCTATATGGGCCTAGGGGAATGCATTGTGTATTTGGCTACTAATCGTAGGGGTTGCCGGAGTGACAGAAACCTGAACCCCCGTTAGGAAACCATTGCACAAGGGACATCAGGGTCTTAGAGTTTAACGCTATGGTTAGGTTTCTACCTTAATTACTTTCTTGTACTTGTGGATGCTTACAAGGGGTATAATCACAAGTATGTATTAGTCCTAGGAAGGTCGGTACATTAGCACAGGTTCACCCACACAACACTTAGCAAACTAAAGAAGATTAATCAACTACATGAAGCGAAAGCACTTGACGGTATTCCCATGTGTCCTCGAGAACGTTTGGTATTCTTAAGTAATACAACCGGCTTGTCCTTTGCTAAAGAAAGGATTGGGCCACTTGCTGTATTTATTCTTATTGTCTTTTATTTACTCATACTTTATTTATCTACATTATCAAAAAACCCTAAAAATCTGTTTGCTAAGTATTTATAGAGAATTCCTGCTCCTAGCCACTAGCCAGCACCTTCTGCTCCTCGTTGGGTTCGACACTCTTACTTATCAAAAATACTGCGATACACCCCCTATACTTGTGGGTCATCATCCGCTTTTTCTTCTCTCTCTCGGTCCCTCTCTTAGTATCCCTCTCTCTCAATGTAGATGCCGCCGCACCCGAGGGTGGTCCCTCCCTCCCCTTCACCAGTCATGGCCACCGAGCACGTGTAGTGGCTGTCGATGAGGAGCACGAAGGAGATGCAACACGAATGGCATGAGGCTCTTTTACCGCGGGCATGGGACACGTACGAGGGTGCACAAGGGGAGGAGAGGGGCGTCCCTCATACTCGAAGCCGCCAAATCCAGGACAGGGCCTACTCCTCCGATCCATGCGGGATTGTGCAGATTGCGGCGCCACCGGGGGCACATCGGGAGGAGGCCCGCCGGGCTGTCGTTCTTGTTCGAGTCTGTTGCCACTACAGCCGTCTTGGGCTCTTCCTCTTCTCCCTCGACCTCACCTAGGTACCACAACAGATCCTGTTTTGTTTGGTCTTGCAAGAATCTTAGCTGCATCATTCGTCAGCATCTTCTGTGATCTAGGATCTCAAATTGGTTTTGCTAGTCATTGTGGTTGAATTATATATTGTTCTAGATTTCCACGTATTTTTGACTGGTGACAAGTTTAGTGAATCTTATTACAACTGCAAAAACTTTATAAAGTACATGTTCCTATTGTTCTCTCTTCATGAAATGTTTTGAGTACTAAATTCATGTCAAAACATGTGATTAGCAAATCAATTGTTTAGTGGATTTTATTTAAATGATGGTCAGATAGAATTACATGATCCGTGGAAGCTAGTATACTAATCTAGAATAATAGCTTCTCTATTGTTATCCCTAGGCTGCCGTACCTCTCTGCTGGCTCCGTTCGTGGCTTCCTGTTAGTGTGTCCTACTGCATATAGTTAGCATCTAGCTGAATGATATTACATTCTACATAACCTAAAGTTTTTTCTTATTTGTGGATAAACGTCGTTACTATTTAATGCATAAAGTTGTGTATTACTCCTATCTTTACATCATGCTACATGAGGATAAGCTATTGTTTCAAGCTAGTTAACTGAGCTCGAGTTGCAAGTACTTGATTTTTATCCTGGGATGCTGTTTAGCACCCTGAAAGCTATTTACAGATTCATAATTTTATCGTATTTCAGTACCTACTCTAGCCTGCCTATTTCAATCTACTAGATGATATCATATTCTTGATAATTGCACAATTTCTTCTTGAGTTGTAGATAGTAGAACCCCCACCAGTAGGGCTCGAGTAAGACCAAGGTGATGCTAATGTGTGTGCTCGATAATGCCTTCTAGCTCATGTTATTTTTCTTATGGAATTCATCCTTTAAGATGAGAATTTCTGGATTGCTCATAATTTGTTGGTGAACATGTTTGTACTCTGCTATGTTGTGTTCCTGATAATGGCTCCATGCTAATTACTTGCTGATGCTAGAGATACTGATGTTGTATCTTTGTTCCTGATATATGCAATCTTGCTTAGGCTGTTGTGTTATTTGGTTGCTCCATTTACGTGTATAAAATGTGAGCTCTCCTTGCCAATTTTTTATGAGCCTTACTTCTTCATTTTCAGCCCAGGGAGCATGATGTTGGTGTTCTTGCAAGCTTTGAAGGGTATTTTCCGATGACATTATTGTTAAACAAGCCCGTCCTATGAATAGGAACTAACTACCTGAACCGCTTGAAATATATCAAGTATGACCTTTGTCATCTGGTTTTTACTTTCTTTAAACATAGTCAATTATGCTTAAATGCCTGTTATCCATTATTCTTAAAGTATTTAGTTATGGTTGTTCGCAGTGCATACAGTAGTGTAACATTCTACTACTTTAATCATGTATATCATGATTATCTTGTTGAACAACTCTTAATGTTTAACATATGAATTCTGTTCTCTGCTTATTTCTCACTCTCGGAACTGTTGTGTATTATGTTTTCTGCTTATTGCATATGGATCTCCTTTTGTTTTGACACTCTACTGAATGTATGCATCTTATTTTTCATCTCTAGTTAATAACAAAATGACTAATGCTAGTCTAACAAATGCTTTGTTTTGTTTCAAGAATTTTATTTTAGAACAGTGAAAGTCGAAGCATTTTAACCTTTGGTTGTTTGAATTTGCAGGAGTATTCATAGTCTGGGTAAATGACAAAGTTCCTAGCTCCTCTTGAAGGATGGTTGTTTGCTCCTTTTTATTAGATGTACATGTAATGAACTGGCTGTGATGTTGTGTGATAGTCTTATTCTTTAACCTTTGTGATGTACCGTTTGTGTAATGGAGACATCGAGTAATGTGATGGTTGAGTTCAAATGTTGGATTTTTGAATGTTCGAATGTGGTGTAAACTATATTATTTGATTTGAATTACTGTTGGGCTGATTTTGGTTGTTTCTTACTCTTGGGCCAGTTCTGGACCCACGATTCACTCTATCTTAAAAAGGCCTTTGCCCACTATCTTAAAAAGGCCTTGGCCCAGACAATGTTGGGCTGAAATACCGTACTAAGGAAAATGGCAGAATAAATAAAATGAATGAAATAATTTACATCAAAAAGACAGAAATCCAAAAGTGAAATGGGCTATAAAGCGACCGAAACCCCAAATGAAATGGTCGTAAAAAGTCCTAGGCTCAAAAAGAAATCAACATTTAAAAGGCCAAGATCTAGAAAAGAAAAAGGCTAAATTGTTGGGCTTGGCCCATGTAGACGGTTGAACTGGACTTGGCTGATTTTGATTCAGGACCATTTGGTTTGGTCATAGATTTTGCCACGTAGGATTGGCCACGTAGAATCTTACGTGCACAGGCCAGATAGCCCATGACAAAAAAAATTGGTCATGGACTCTATGACCATCTATATTGGTCATAGGTGTCCATGACCAATTCCAAAATAAGGTCATATACTGTCATTAGTGACGCTCGCTATGTGATCTAGTGCTTTTGGTCATAGAAAGGTCATAAATGGATTACTATGACCTTTCAGTGACCAATATTTGGGGTCACAAGTTAGCATATTTCTTGTAGTGAAACTCAACAAAGACATCATTATCGCAGACAAGGCGATAAACGGAGAGAAGGTGTTGATTTATGTGTGGAACGTGGAGGATAGTGTTCAATTTTAGCGAAGAACCGACTAAAGTCGAAATGACCAATATGCGAAATACATAAACCTGTACCATTGGCCACCTGGACTTGATCCTTTATTCTGTAGCGCTCATGGGTGTGGATGCGTTCCAGGTCACTTGTAAAGTGATCAGTGGCGCCAGTATCCATCAGCCATGGAGGGATCGGGTTGGAGGTCATGGAAGTGGAGTTCCCCGGCATGCGAGTTATTGGCGAGGTAGTATTGATCAAAATGGTTGCGACACTCAAAAGGCTCATGCCCCCAGTAACCGCAGATCTAGCAGCGTGGCCTCCACCTCCGACCGTTGCGGCCATTGCCGCCTCTATTATTGCATTCGTTGCCACCTCCATTGCGGTTGTCGCCGCCTCTGTTGCGGCTGTCACCACCGTTGCGGTTGTTGCCACCGCCATTGCTACCATAATTGCCGAAGTTACGGCCTTGCCCTTGTTGTCCACCATTCGCCGAGGATGACCACCCCTCGGCCTGAGCCTGCTGTGCCTGGAGGGCCTCAAAGGAGAGGATGTGGGAGTAGAAGTCGGTGTAGGAGGTCGACTTGTTGCTGACGGTAAGAGATGCAGCGATGGAGTTGTACACAGAACTGAGGCCGGTGTTTATGTAGTTGACGAGTTCATCGTCGCTGATGGGGAACCGGCAGCTGCCATGGCATATGCAAAGGCCTTCATCTTGTGCATGTATGAAGCGGTGGTGAGATCCTCCTTACACGTGGACTGGAGTTGGCGGCGGATGTGTCGAACATTGGTGCGACTCTGGACGCCGTACATGTTGGAATTATGCCCTAGAGGCAATAATAAAGATGTTATTATTATAATTCTTGTTCATGATAAAGTTTATATTCCATGCTAGAATTGTATTAAGCGGAAACTTTAATACTTGTGTGGTTTGTGAACAACACCGTGTCCCTAGTACGCCTCTATGGACTAGCTCATTGATCAATGATGGTTAAGGTTTCCTAACCATAGACATGAGTTGTCAATTGATAATGAGATCATATCATTGGAGAATGATATGGTGGATAGACCCAAACTAAGCGAAGCAATTAGATCGTGTCATCGTGTTCGTCTTTGCGAAGTTTTTCTTATGTCAAATATTGTATTCCTTAGACCATGAGATAATACAACTCCCTGGTATCGGAAGAAAGCTTTGAGGTCATCAAACGTCATCCTATGAGAGGGTGATCATAAAGGTGTCTCTCAGGTAATCGGAAAGTATATGTTGGGTTGTATGTATCGAGATGGGATTTGTCCCTCCCAAGTCGGAGAGATATACTTCGGGCCCACTCGGTAATCGATATCAACACCGCTTGCAAGCATGTGGTTAAGGAGTTAATCACAAAGTGATATCGGATTACGGAACGAGTAAAGTACTTGCTGTGAACAAGATTGAACTAGGTATGACGATACCGACGATCGAATCTCGGGCAAGTAAAAAATCGCGAGACAAAGGGAATATATATATGGGATTGATTGAATCCTGGCATCGTGGTTCATCCGATATGATCATCGATGAATGTGTGGGAGTCAATATGGGTGCCTGCACTTCCGTTGATTATTGATAGAAGATCATGTCGCATATTCTCGAACTCCAGGTCACACACTTAACGTGTCTCGACGCTAGGATAGATTGGATAATTGGTTTATGAATTTTGTTCGAGTCTCGGATGGGATCCAGGACATCACGAGAGGTTCCGGAATGGTCCGAGAATAAGATTCATATAAGGCGGGCAGTTTTTGGAGTTCGAATTGTTCGGATTAATCGGTATGTACCGAAGCTTCTAGAACCTTCCGGAAGGGGCCAACGTGGTCCCACCTTCCGGAGGGGGCATGGGCCTATGAGGGAGTGTCCTGGCCGCATTGGGCCAGGGCACAAGGCCCCATAGGGCCCAGCCGATTCTAGAGAGATTTAACTGCTTAAATCTGGATAGAATTTCTAGATAAGGGAGAGTTTAAATCGTTTAAACTAGAGATAGGCTTGGAGGAGGGCTAGGGCTGGCCCCCTCCCTCTATATATAGAGGGCTGGTGCGCCCCCTCCCCCCTACACATCTCCCTCCAAGCCCTAGTAGCCCTGCTGCCTTCCTCTCTCCCTCCCGACTGTTTGCATGCGAAGCCCTGCTGCAGAAATTCTCCACCAAATACACCACGCCGTCGTGTTGTAGATCCAATCCATCTCTCCACCATACTTGCTGGTCCAAGGAAGGAGGAGACGTCGAGGTGCTGCACGTGTGCATCTCACAGAGGCACCGCCACTTGTGGTGCTAGATCGGATCGGATCGCGAGGAGGAGAAGCGAGTACGACTACATCATCCATGTTCCGACGAACGCTCATTGCGAATCTTCAAGGGTATGAAGATCTAATACAATCTCTCTCGTTGTTTGCATCTCCTAGATTAGATCTTGGCTTTCCCTCTGTTCGCTTCCGTAGAAAAATTTTGATTTACTATGCCGCGAAACCCTTCAGTGGTATCAGAGCTAGATCTATGCGTAGATGTGATTCACGAGTAGAACGCAACATGGTTGTTGCGGGCGTTGATGTTTTCTGTTGCAATCCTCTTGTTTGTGTTCTTCTTATGATGCGGGATAGTGAGATTGAAGCGGTCCAGGCCAACCTTACGCGACGTCGTCATGAGACCGGCCCGCACTTGACGTGTGGCTTGTTCCACACATGCGGCCGGTGGATGTCGATTTCTCTCACTATAGTAGTCATGGGATTAACACCGAGTTTGGCAACCATAATATCACCGCTGTGGCTTTCCGTAGGTAAGAATCGTTTAAGCATCTACTCCCATAATCCACGTAAAACATGCAACAACAAAGTAGAGGCGCCTAACTTGTTTTTGCAGGAGTGTTTTCTGTGATATGGTATGGCCCAAGATGTGATGTGTATATTGTATGCGATGATCATGTTTTGTAATGTTTCACGACTTGCATGTCGATGAGTACACAACCGGCTGGAGCCATATGGTTGTCTTTATAATTGTGTATGACCTGCGAGTCAACTTCTTATACGCCATGTAATAGCTTTACTTTATCGCTAAGTAGTTAGCAATAGTTGTAGTTGCTATTCGTGGTGGAGGCAATCATGGTGGAGTGATGGAGATCATGCCGAACGCACAAGATGGAGATCATTGCGAAGATTGGCTATACCATGTCACATAAAGTTATATGCATGTGATGTTTATCCTTTTATGTATCTTATTATGCTTAGATCGCGACGGTAGCATTATAAGATGATTCCTCACTTAAAGATCAAGATAAAAACTGTGTTCTCCCCAATTATGCACCGTTGCGAAAGTTCGTCGTGTCCAAGCATCACGTGATGATCGGGTGCTATAGACTCTACGCTCACATACAACGGGTGCAAGCCAGTTTTGCACACGCGAAAATACTTGGGTCTAACTTGACGAGCCTAGCATGTACAGACATGGCCTCGGAACACAAGAACCGAAAGGTTAAGCATGAGTCATATGAATGATATGATCGACACTTCGTTGTCCACCATTGAAACCACATCTCTTCTCGTGAAGATCGGATTAGGTGTGGTGAATTTGGATCGTGTTCACTAAACAACTTGAGGGATGTTGAATTTAGTGGGAGTTCATCTAGTAATTTGATTAAAAGTTGAACTAGTTATCATGAACATAGTCTAATTTGTACTTGCAAATATTGTAGATCACATGGCTAAGTCCAACTTCAACTTCAACGGTTTTGCTGAGAAAGAAAAGCTTAAGAACAATGGGTCTAACTTCACCAATTGGTTCCGCAATTTGAGAATCATTCTCTCTGGCGGTCAAAAGGACTATGTCCTTGAGAAAGCGTTAGGTGACGCCTCGTCAAGAATCGCTACCGATCGATGAGAAAGCTGTCTATCACCACGCAAAGATGATTATGGTGTGATTAAGAGCACCATGTTGTTTGCTATGGAACCGAACTTCAAAATCGCTTTGAAAACTATCCCGGCCCTTTGAGATTCTCGAAGAGTTGAAAACCATGTTTCGACTCAGCCCGCTCGAGAGATATGAGATCTCCGAGAAGTTATTTAACCGCAACATGGAGGAAGGGAGTTCCGTTAGTGAGCACGCCATTAAGATGTCGGCTACACTCAACGCTTGAGCAATCGGATCAAAGATTCCAGAGGAGCTCAAGATTGAAAGGGTTCGCAATCACTCCTCCCAGCTACAAAAGTTTTGTAGTGACTCATAATCAGATTGGTTCCATCGATACGATCACCGAGCTCTTCGCAAAGTCAAGGCTGCGAGGTGGACATCAAGAAGGATAATCATGTGTTGATGGTCAACAAGCCCTCCTTTAAGAAAGGTAAGGTGCAAAGAAGCCCTTCAAGAAGGGCGGCAGCGCAATGCCCCCGCCGAGAAGAAGCTCAGTCTGGTCCCAAGCCGGAAACCGAGTGCTTCTATTGCAAGGACAAGGGTCACCGAAGCGAATCGTCCAAGTACTTAGCGGACAAGAAGGCTGGCACCATCAAAGGTATATTTGATATACATGTTATTGATGTTTTCCTTACTAGCCCTCGTTGTAGTGCCCGGGTATTTGATACCGGTTCGGTTAATATTTGTAACTCAAACAGAGCTGGAATAGACGGCTTATGGGATGAGGTGACGATGCACGCTGGCAACGGATCAAGAGTTGATGTGATGGCCGCAAGACGCTCTCCTTAGTTTTACCTTCGGATTAGTTTTAAACCTTAATAAATGTTATTATGTGCCTGCGCTGAGCATGAACATTATTTCGGTCGTGTTTATTGCAAGACGGTTATTCATTTAAATCGGAGAATAATGGTTGTTCTATTTATATGAGTAACATATTTTATGGTCATGCACCTCTTGTGAGTGGTTTATTTCTTCTAAATCTCGAAAGGGATGAAACACACATCCATAACATTGAGGCTAAGAGATGCAAAGTAGATAGTGATAATACTACTTATTTGTGGCAATCGCTGCTCAGGTCATATTGGTGTAAAGCGCATGAAGAAACTCCATTCGATGGACTTTTGAGTCTCTTGATTTTGAATCATTTGACACATGCGAACCATGCCTCATGGGCAAGATGATCAAAACCCCGCTTCCGTATGATGGAGCGAGCAACGGACTTGTTGGAAATCATACATACCGATGTATGCGGACCGATGAGTGTTTCACGCCGTGGATAGCGCTATTTTCTCACTTTTACCGATGACTTAAGTAGATATGGGTATATCTATTTAATGAAACATAAATCTGAAACGCTTGAAAAGTTCAAACAATTTCAGAATGAAGTGGAGAACCATCGTAATGTAAAGATTAAGTTTCTACGATCCGATCGTAATGCGAATATTTGAGTTATGATTTTCACGCATCTCAAAGCAAGTGGAATCGCTTTCACAACTCACGCCACCCGAACACCACAACAAGAATGGTGTGTCTGAACGAATCGAACCCTGTTAGATATGGTCCGATCGATGTCTCTTACTGATTTGCCGTTATCATTTTGGGGTTATGCATTAGAAACCGCTGCATTCACTTTAAATAGGGCTCCATCTAAATCCGTTGAGACGACACCGTATGAACTATGGTTTGGTGCTAAACCTAAGTTGTCGCTTAAAGTTTGGGGATGCGCTTACGCCAAGAAGTTGATGCCGACAAGCTCGAACCCAAAGCGGAGAAATGCGTCTTCATAGGATACCCTAAGGAAACTATTGGGTATACCTTCTATCACGTAACCAAGGCAAAGTGTTTGTCGTGAAGAACGGTTCCTTTCTTGAGAAGGAGTTTCTCTCGAAAGAAGTGAGTGGGAGGAAAGTAGAGCTAGACGAGGTTATTGAACCTTCTCTTGAATTGGAGAGTAGCGCAAGACCTGAAATTGTTCCAAAGGTCGCTTGCACCAACAATAGAGGAAGCTAATGACAAGGATCATGAAGCTTCGGACGATGTCACATCGAACGTCAGGTCGACAAGGTCGCGTGCCCTCCCGAGTGGTACGGCAACCCTGTCTTGACTGCCTTGTTAGTAGAATACAAAGGAACCTACGAACTATGAGGAAGCGATGATGAGCCCAGACTCGAGAAATGGCTAGAAGCCATGAACCGAATTGGGATCCATGAGCGAAAACCATGTATGGACTTTGGTGGACCCTCCTAGCGACGAAAGGCCGTTGAGTGCAAATGGATCTTCAAGAAGAAAACGGACGGATGGTAATGTTACCGCCTATAAAGCACGGCTTGTTGCGAAAGGTTTTCGAAGTTCAAGGTGTTGACTACGATGAGACTTTCTCTCCGTGGCGATGTTTAAGTCCATCCGGATTTTATTAGCAATTGCTGCGTTTCATGATTATGAAATATGGCAAATGGATGTCAAGACTGCTTTCCTCAATGGCAACATTGATGAAGAGTTGTATATGATGCAACCCAAGGTTTTGTCGATCCTAAGGATGCGATAAAGTATGCAAACTTCAGCGTTCCATTTATGGACTAAAGCAAGCATCTCGGAGTTGGAACCTTCGTTTTGATCAAGTGATCAAGAGCTTTGGATTTGTTCCAAACTGCTACGAAGCTTGCATCTACAAGAAAGTGAGTGGGAGCTCGGTGACGCTTCGGTACTATATGTGGATGACATATTGATTATTGGAAATGACATCAACATGCTTAACGATGTGAAGAGTTATTTGAACAAGTGTTTTTCAATGAAAGACCTAGGTGAAGCTGCTTATATATTGGGCATCAAAATCTATAGAGATAGACAAAGACGCATGATAGCTTTAAGCCAGAGTACATACCTAGACAAAGTTCAAAAGGTTCAATGGATAAGGCATTGAAAGGTTCAAAGGCCTATGTTGTCGTAAGATATTGAGCAAGGCTCGATGTCCATTACGGTAAATGATAGGGAAGCTATGAGCAAAGTGCCTTATGCCTCGGCCATAGGTTCCATCATGTATGCCATGTTGTGTACTAGACCGGATGTGTCCAATGCTCTTAGTTTGACGAGCAGATATCAAAGTGATCCAGGAGTGGAACACTGGACAGCCGTGAAGAACATCCTAAGGTACCTAAATAGGACTAAAGAAATGTTCTTAGTCTATGGGGGTGATGAACACTCGTCAGAAAGGTTACGCCGATGCTAGTTTCGACAATCGACAAGGATGATTGTAAATCTCTATTGTGATACGTGTATATTTTGAATGGAGGAGTCATGAGTCGAGAAGCTGCAAGCAAAGCGTGATCGCGGGATCTACAGTAGAAGCGGAATACATGGCTGTTGTAGAAGCGTCAAGTGAAGGAGTTTGGATCAGGAACTTCATCACTGAGCTTGGCGTGGTTCCAAGTGCGTTGGACCCACTGGAGATATTGTGTGACAACACTGGCGCCATAGCACTCGCTAAGGAACCAAGATATCATCCAAAGACCAAGCATATCAACCGCAAGTTTCATATAATCCGAGATTATATAGCAGATGGAGATCAGAAGATTAGCAAAGTACATACAGATCTGAATGTCGCAGATCCATTGACTAAACCTCTTCCACGTGTAAAACAAGATCAAGACCTCGATTGCCATGGGTGTGAGATTGTTGCGGATGTAAACTAGATTATTGACTCTAGTGCAAGTGGGAGACTGTTGGAATTATGCCCTAGAGGCAATAATAAAGATGTTATTATTATAATTCTTGTTCATGATAAAGTTTATATTCCATGCTAGAATTGTATTAAGCGGAAACTTTAATACTTGTGTGGTTTGTGAACAACACCGTGTCCCTAGTACGCCTCTATGGACTAGCTCATTGATCAATGATGGTTAAGGTTTCCTAACCATAGACATGAGTTGTCAATTGATAATGAGATCATATCATTGGAGAATGATATGGTGGATAGACCCAAACTAAGCGAAGCAATTAGATCGTGTCATCGTGTTCGTCTTTGAAGTTTTTCTTATGTCAAATATTGTATTCCTTAGACCATGAGATAATACAACTCCTGGTATCGGAAGAAAGCTTTGAGGTCATCAAACGTCATCCTATGAGAGGGTGATCATAAAGGTGTCTCTCGTGTAATCGGAAAGTATCATTGGGTTGTATGTATCGAGATGGGATTTGTCCTCCCAAGTCGGAGAGATATACTTGGCCCACTCGGTAATCGATATCAACACCGCTTGCAAGCATGTGGTTAAGGAGTTAATCACAAAGTGATATCGGATTACGGAACAAGTAAAGTACTTTGGGTGAACGAGATTGAACTAGGTATGACGGTACCGACGATCAAATCTCGGGCAAGTAAAATATCGCGAGACGAAGGGAATATATATATGGGATTGATTGAATCCGGCATCGTGGTTCATCCGATATGATCATCGATGAATGTGGGAGTCAATATGGGTGCCTGCACTGTTGTTGATTATTGATAGAAGATCATGTCTCATATTCTCGAACCCACGTGGTCACACACTTAACGTGTCTCGACGCTAGGATAGATTGGATAATTGGTTTATGAATTTTTGTTCGAGTCTCGGATGGGATCCGGGACATCACGAGAGGTTCCGGAATGGTCCGGAGAATAAGATTCATATAAGGCAAAGGCAGTTTTTGGAGTTCTAATTGTTCCGGATTAATCGGTATTGTACCGAAGCTTTAGAACCTTCCGGAAGGGGCCAACGTGGTCCCACCTTCCGGGAGGGGCATGGGCCTATGAGGGAGTGTCCTGGCCGCATTGGGCCAGGGCACAAGGCCCCATAGGGCCCAGCCGATTCTAGAGAGATTTAACTGCTTAAATCTCGGATAGAATTTCTAGATAAGGGAGAGTTTAAATCGCTTAAACTAGAGATAGGCTTGGAGGAGGGCTAGGCTGGCCGCCTCCCCCTCTATATATAGAGGGCTGGTGCGCCTCCCCTACACATCTCCTCCAAGCCCTAGTAGCCTCTGCCTTCCTCTCTCCTCCCGACTGCTTGCGAAGCCCCGCCAGAAATTCTCCACCAAATACACCACGTCGTGTTGTAGATCCAATCCATCTCTCCACCATACTTGCTGGTCCAAGGAAGGAGGAGACGCCGAGGTGCTGCACGTGCATCTCACGGAGGCACCGCCACTTGTGGTGCTAGATCGATCGGATCGCGAGGAGGAGAAGCGCACGACTACATCATCCATGTTCCGATTTAACGTTCATTGTCAGGCGAATCTTCAAGGGTATGAAGATCTAATCCAATCTCTCTCGTTGTTTGCATCTCCTAGATTAGATCTTGGCTTTCCCTCTGTTCGCTTCCGTAGAAAATTTTGATTTACTATGCCGCGAAACCCTTCAGTACATGGCATGGATAGCCGTCTGTACCGCAGCAACGGTCTTGCAGCCGATGAGCTAGCTTGCGATCTTGGGCTCCATGGCACCGAGGAGAATTCCTAGGACCCTCTGGACCTGAGTCCACCACTGACCGTACACCGAGTTGGTGATGGTAGCGGCCTTATCACCTTCTCCCGTGTGGTGAGTGTCTCTTCCGGTGCAGGGATGGAGTTGTCGAGGTAGACAAGAAGGGTGGCGCGGCGAGGTTGGGGAGAAGAAGGCCCCTCGACAAGGGGTAGTTGTCGCCCTCCAAATGGACCGAGATCGGAGAATCCCCCTAAGGAGCGAGAGTGGGAGAGAGAGCCAGGCTCAAGTGCGGAGAGCTGGCTAGCGTAAGTCAGAATCGCTGAGGCGACAGCTGGCTCAAGGCCTCGATACCAAGTTAAAACAGGTGTTTAGGATTTTCCGGTAGTGTTCTCCTTTTTATATAATAACTTGGTAGGTACAATATACAAGTTACATACGTACAGTGATATGACTCGTAGCGTGCACATACCAATTCTAACATGCTCGAGTCCCCGTAGGACCATGGGCTTCATCCATTGGTTCCATATAAATCCATGTTCCAACCTAGAGGAGCAACAAGTATGCGGGTCAATCAGAATGACATTCAAGAGGATAAGAATTGGAACCATATAGAGGATGTAATTCACCTTCGAAGTCCACAACTGACTTGGCACAAGTTCGAGTGCTTAATAAAGTGTTTACCTATAGCTGTTTTCCTAGTAGTGTCAACCAGAATACCATTCAAAAGGATAAGAATTGAAACCATATAGAGGATGTAATTCACCTTCGAAGTCCATAACTGACTTGAGTGCTTGATAAAGTGTTTGATATGGCGACAACTGTAGATCAGGCGGTATGAGTACCTTTTGCAATCAATCCATTTGATGCAATAACTCATAATCAACACTTCGGTGCAATGAGTGTTACCATTTGCGCCAAGTCACAATATGCTTACGGTGTCTACTTTATACAGATAATGCAATAGAGACATATACGCGATGATCTCTTCTTGAAGGCTTGTCTTTAAGTAATATGCTCACTTTAGAGTCTCGTATTGCTGAATTTTTGTCCCCCATAATATTGTGGTAAATGATGGAGAATTCCAAAGAAGGTGTCATCTTTATTTTTCCTAAGTTTGTTTCTTCAGTCTTGATTCCTAATATCTTCTCTCTCTTTTTTACTAAGAGAAAAAAATATGCCGATGGGTCACGTATGTGTGAGGGTGATTATTTATCTGATGGAGAAGAAAAGGAACATAGCCAAATTTCTAACAAGCTGGCAGGTGGCAAGACCGGTATACGGTCCATCAAAAAAAAATCCAGGTGATTATGCATAAGCCAATCCAGGAGCTGACAGTGTTGTCACATGTGAGGGCTTCTCTTTCAGCTACTACGCCGGACGTTCATCTGTTCCATGATTAACAACAATTGAGCGTGTCGACCGTCGACCTACGGCTCACAACATTCACAGCACATGCGCCAGGCATCGCACAACAGTCTATCATTCGCGCGCATCTGTGTGGCGCCCTGGCAGTACACGCCACATCGCTTTCAAATTGACAGTTGCCGCTTACTAGCGCACACAGACAGTCCGGGTAGCTATTGATTAACCTTAATACCGTGACGTATCACACGAAGCTGGCAACTGAGAGAATAAATTGCTACGATTTGGCAGCCGAAATAAATAGAGTAGGGGAGCAGAGGACAAAGAGGATATGCTAGAGCATATGTTATCGTGGATACGTGTGCCAATGGCCCGAGAGCGAGAGCCGTCCTAGTCGCCACTGGCCAGGCCATATCATATCTTGCTTTCTCTACGCTTTATTCCTCTCCTCCCATCGCTCCAACGAGATAGATCGACGGATAACCGCCGTAGAATCATCACGAAACGCGTATACACATAATAAATAAAATAAAAGGAGAATTATTCCGAATAAATAAAAAACAAAACCGAAAAAGGTACGGAGTTGAAGAAAAGCACAGAAAAGAAATATGCTGCTGGCTCCGTCGGGGGAGATAGTATAATACTAGCCGGTTTCTAAATCCTCTCCGCCCTGCACCACACCTCGACACCGTGAAAGCACACCACACGCGCGCCCTGGCCCGTTCGCACCACGTATATAAGCCGATCGTTATCAGGTCTGGGATCTTTAGCGCAGGAAGGAGGAGGAGCTGCAGAGTAGCGTGCCTGCCTGCTCGCCGGCGAGAGAGAAAGAGAGAGATGGCGGCGGCGGGGAACGAGTGGATCAACGGGTACCTGGAGGCGATCCTCGACGCCGGGTCGAAGCTGCGCCCGCAGGGGGTGCAGCTGCCGCCTCTGGACCCGGCGCCGGCGCTCGCGGCGGAGGAGTCCAGCGCCGCCTACAACCCGACCAGGTACTTCGTGGAGGAGGTCGTCAGGAGCTTCGACGAGCAGGCGCTCCACAAGACATGGACAAAGGTAACGGGGCGAGCGATCGGTCTAGCTTTTAATTAAAGGCTGCAGCGATGGATCGATCGGTAACTGCTCCTTGTTCTTATCATCATCGCTGATGATGATTGGGTTAATCGATTGATTGCAGGTGGTGGCGATGCGGAATAGCCAGGAGCGCAGCAACCGTCTGGAGAACCTGTGCTGGAGGATCTGGAACGTCTCCAGGCAGAAGAAGCAGGTACGTGCCGCCATGGATGGCGGATGCCGTCGTCCGTGGCTCAGAATCAGATGGACTTCACATGCTCTGCTTTTCCTTTCCTACGCCACCGGGTTTCCTTCTCTGTTTTGCTTGAAACGGAGAAGGAAAGGAAAGGACCTCGTCTTCAATGTCGGCCGGCCCGCTTAGCCTGGCCCATAGGGCACTGGCCACGTCTCGTTTAATTTAGTTCTCACGGGTTTATACTGGTACGAGTATTTATTGATTGGGCTGGGTCTGTTACCTCCTGGAGTTTTTACTGTGGGGTTGCGTTTAGCCCATGCCTCGATCCATGGGCTGTAGTACTAATATTTTCTTTTCTACCTCTTCTACTTCTCTAAAAATAAAAGTGAGATTAAATTTCTTTCGAACTCTGTTGCAGCAACGCTTTTGATTTTTTTTTGAGAGAATAGCAACGCTTTTGATTACTGGTCTCATAACAACCATACGTATTGTGGCCAACTAGCTTTCCAGTTTGCTCTGGCAAACAGGGCCCACTGCACATAGATACACTCCATTCCTCGTTGCAAGTATATACTCAGCTTGTTGCAACAGGTACACATACCGCCACTTGGTTGTTGATGTGCACATGTGGTTGTGAGTCCTCCCTAGAGGAAAAGTGTAGAAACCACATGACGCTATTCCGTTTTCGTGCAACAAACTTCCCCTATGCCCTTCCGGCTGCAAATAAAGGGAATCCCAGCTCACGCCAACAGAACAGATTCGACCATTTTTATGGGATTGCAGCAAATTTTCTTCTCAAAAGATAATAAGTTCTTACTAGTAGGAAAATGTCATTCTGAAATTTACTAGGTCTCAAACCAACAGATTTGTTGCAAAAACAGTTCTTACTACTTACTAGGAAGAATCTGAATTCTAAGTTCAGTTGACCTGCGAAACGACTAGTGCGTATCTTGCGTCGATGAACTTTTTTGAATGGATGTATAGGTGGAAGTTGACTACTCGCGGGAGCTGGCTCGGCGGAAGCTGGAGCAGGAGCTGGGCAGCCGGGAGGCCGCCGAGGACCTATCCGAGCTCTCTGAGGGCGAGAAGGACACCACCGCCACCAAGCCTGAAGCCGTCACCGCTCAACCCTCCGCGGAGGCGCATGCCGAGGATGGCGAACCCCAGCAGCGAAGCCGGCTCGCGAGGATCAACTCCGACGTGCGGCTCGTTTCTGACGACGAGGACGAGCAGAGCAAGAAGAGGAACCTCTACATCGTCCTCATCAGGTAACACAGCCAGGAGCCACCGCTACTGAAACTGACACGAATTGAATTTTTGTGACTGGTCATGTGATGTGATATTGTTATTTTGTTAACTGCTTTTAGCATACACGGGCTGGTGCGTGGAGAGAACATGGAGCTCGGGCGAGACTCCGACACCGGGGGCCAGGTCGGTCAAGTCCACCGAGACTCCAAACGTTGACACGTCTCAGTGGACTCGCGCTGACTTGTTCCTGTTTCCGCCGTGGGGTGCAGGTGAAGTACGTGGTGGAGCTGGCGCGGGCGCTGGCGGCCACGGCGGGGGTGCACCGCGTGGACCTGCTGACGCGGCAGATCTCCTGCCCCGACGTCGACTGGACCTACGGCGAGCCCGTCGAGATGCTCGAGCGCCTGTCCTCGGCGGACGGCGACGACGACGAGGGCGAGCAGTCCGGGGGCGGGGCCTACATCGTGCGCCTGCCGTGCGGGCCCAGGGACCAGTACATCCCCAAGGAGGAGCTGTGGCCCCACATCCCCGAGTTCGTGGACCGCGCGCTCTCGCACGTCACCGAGGTCGCGCGCGCGCTGGGCGAGCAGCTCCAGCCTCCTCCTCCTCCGGCCGGCGACGGCGCGGCGGCGGTGGCGGCGCCGATCTGGCCGTACGTGATCCACGGGCACTACGCGGACGCGGCGGAGGTGGCGGCGAACCTGGCGAGCGCGCTGAACGTGCCCATGGTGATGACGGGCCACTCGCTGGGGCGGAACAAGCTGGAGCAGCTGCTCAAGCTGGGCCGCATGCACGGCCCCGAGATCCAGGGCACCTACAAGATCGCGCGGCGGATCGAGGCCGAGGAGACCGGGCTGGACACGGCGGAGATGGTGGTCACCAGCACCAAGCAGGAGATCGAGGAGCAGTGGGGACTCTACGACGGCTTCGACCTCATGGTGGAGCGGAAGCTCCGTGTCCGGCAGCGCCGCGGCGTCAGCAGCCTCGGACGGTACATGCCGCGCATGGCGGTCATCCCGCCGGGCATGGACTTCAGCTTCGTCGAGACCCAGGACAACGCCGACGGCGATGGCGCCGATCTCCAGATGCTCATGGCACCCGAGAAGGCCAAGAAGGCTCTGCCTCCCATTTGGTCAGAGGTAGCTGCTCGACTTTGAAATTTGATCAAGCTTCGTCAGTCATCGTGCTATTCTTGTCTTGATGCCGATGAACATTGTTTTAATTTCCTTCAGGTGTTGAGGTTCTTCACGAACCCACATAAGCCTATGATTCTTGCGCTGTCGCGGCCGGACCCGAAGAAGAACGTCACCACGCTGCTCAAGGCCTACGGCGAGAGCCGCAAACTCCGGGAGCTCGCGAACCTGGTACGTTGTTATCAGGCCAATATATTAGAATTAGATTAGCAATATAGCTTTATTACGAACGCATTAATTGTGATCGAAATGACAATTCCTCACTTCCTATGCAATGAAAATGGATGCAGACACTGATACTGGGGAACAGGGATGACATCGAGGACATGGCCGGCGGTGGTGGCGCGGTGATCACGGCCGTGCTGAAGCTCATCGACCGATACGACCTCTACGGCCAGGTGGCATACCCCAAGCACCACAAGCAGACGGACGTGCCTCACATCTACCGCCTCGCCACCAAGACCAAGGTACAAAAAAATCAGATTAATAATCCCATCTTGCTTGTATGATTGTATCCCGGCCCCTCCATGAATTTGACATGTTTGACTCGATAATTGGCAGGGAGTGTTCATCAACCCAGCTCTTGTAGAGCCGTTCGGCCTCACAATCATCGAGGTTGGCTCTAAAAACATTTTTGCGAGGTCGATGCAACATGTTCATCTATTACTAATTTGGATTGAGAATCTTATGTTTTTGGTTGCGTGTGATCGGTATGCAGGCTGCGGCTTATGGATTGCCCGTGGTGGCGACCAAGAACGGCGGGCCGGTGGACATCCTCAAGGCGCTCCACAACGGGCTGCTGGTGGACCCGCACTCCGCGGAGGCGATCACCGACGCGCTGCTCAGCCTGCTCGCCGACAAGTCGCGGTGGGTGGAGTGCCGCCGCAACGGGCTCCGCAACATCCACCGCTTCTCGTGGCCGCACCACTGCCGCCTGTACCTCTCCCACGTCGCCACCTACTGCGACCAACCCTCGCCGCACCAGCTGCTCCGCGTCCCCCTCGGCCTGTCCTCCTCGCGGAGCATGGGCGCCGACGAGTCGCTCTCGGACTCGCTCCGCGGCCTCTCGCTTCAGATATCCGTGGACGCCTCCAGCGACCTCAATGCCGCGGATTCTGCAGCCCTCATCATGGACGCCCTCCGCCGGCGCCCAGCCTCCGAGAAGCCGGCTAGCTCCGCCAGGGCGCTGGGCTTCGCGCCCGGGCGGCGGCAGAACCTGCTAGTGGTCGCCGTAGACTCCTACACCGACGACGGCAAGCCGGACATCGAGCAACTGAAGAAGGCCATCGACGCGGCGACGTCGGCCGGTGAGGGCGCGGGCGGGAAGCAGGGGTACGTGCTTTCGACCGGCATGACCATCGCCGAGGCCGCTGAGGCGCTCAAGGCCTGCGGCGCCGACCCGGCCAGCTTCGACGCGCTGGTATGCAGCAGCGGGGCCGAGATATGCTACCCGTGGAAGGAGCTCGCGGCCGACGAGGAGTACGCCGGGCACGTGGCCTTCCGGTGGCCCGGGGACCACGTGAAATCCGCCGTGCCCAGGCTCGGGAGCGCGGAGGAGATCGCTCTCGCCATCGATCGGCCCGCCTGCTCCGTGCATTGCCACGCCTATGCCACAACGGGCGCATCCAAGGTTAGTACAGCATGGTGCTTCCGTGTGTCATCCTCCATGGGCACGCTTCTGATGAGCTTCTGCGCTTGGTTTTCGTTTTGGGCAGGTGAAGAAGGTGGATTCGATCAGGCAACAGCTGCGGATGCGCGGGTTCCGGTGCAACCTCGTCTACACGCGCGCGTGCACGCGCCTCAACCTCATCCCCCTCTCCGCTTCACGGCCCCGCGCGTTGAGGTATAAGATCAGAATTCTGAACTGCATCGAAGTTGCATAAGATTCAGTGTCAGCAACAGAAGTTCTGAACATTTGTTTCTGTCTCTGATGAACCAACTGCCTGATGGATGTACAGGTACCTGTCGATACAGTGGGGGGTCGATCTCTCCAAGGTGGCGGTGCTCGTCGGCGACACCGGCGACACCGACCGCGAGAGGCTCCTCCCGGGAGTGCACAAGACGCTTATCCTGCCGGGGATGGTCGCCCGCGGCAGCGAGGAGCTCCTCCGAGGCGACGACGGGTACACCACGGCGGACGTCGTGGCCATGGACTCCCCCAACATTGTCACGCTCGCGGAAGGCCAGTCTGTCTCTGACCTCCTCAAGGCCATCTGAAAGCACGCTCTGCTGGCTTATCAGCCTCTGTTTTCCACATCTCGTACATACCACCACCACTTGGATTATTTCTGCCTGTCATTTTTGCAGGAAGATAACTGCACAACTGCATTTGCATATACTACGGTATACATGTGCAAGCATGAGCAATCATGTCGCTAATAATTTTTCTTTTATGTTTTTGGCCATATGCCTCCGTGAGGTATGTTTGTGTATATATAAAGGAAGTGGGCGAAAAATGCAAGAAAAAAAATCAATATTGTCAATGTAAGTTGATGCTTCTACCATCAGGGAATTGCATGCTACTCACTACCTCACGTCCGGGTATCGAAGGCATTATGATAGTGGTACTTTTTTAAATTGCCTTAAAATGTTCTTTTTAGGGCACTTTGATGTATAATGGCTCAAAAGATTAAGAAATGCAAGGCAGTTTTCTGATGTGCCACCAAAAATACATTATTGAAGGCAACAAATAAGAGTTTTGGTAATAGACCGCCTTTGAAGGCACTTTCACAACTTGAATGCAAAAATCTTTCGAGACAATTCTATAAAAGTGCCTTTAAAGGTTCACAATTACATGCAGTATCGAGAATGTCTCTAAATATTAATCTTTAGAGGCACTTTCACAACTTGTAGGCAAAAATATTTCGAGGCAATTCTATAAAAGTTCCTCTAAAGGTTAACAACTAGAGGCAGTATGGAGAAGGCATCTAAATGTTAACCTTTAGAGGCACTTTTGTATAATTGGAGGCACTACTCCTATAATCAAAGCAACTAACAATACTCGATCCATGATAATAATAATTTGTATAATTGGAGGAACTACTCCTATAATCAAAGCAACTAACAATACTTGATCCATGATAATAACAGTCCATAATAACAGTTCAATAGACATACTGCTGCTAGACTTTAAACTCATGGTCCAAACCTTAAGTCATACTTACATATCAGTTCTGACATATTAATAGTACTAGACTGCTCTTACAGTCCAAAATAACAGTTCAAACCTCCAGTCATACTTAGTAGATTTGACATACCATTTGTCAAACATACTTGCTAGATTTCCTCACCATAAACAACAAATGGGAGAAGGGGATAGATGAGAAGCTCCAGCCCATTATCCTCATCAAAAGTGAAGCAGAACATGCAGAGGTCATTTTCTTCTATGTTGAGCTTGTCAGCAGCCTTTGTCCACTTACTTATCATTATAGCCTTCTTTCCATCAACTCCAAGCTTCATCCTTACATAGTAAGCCTTGTTTGATGTCATGCATGCTACATGTATCTGCATTGGTTCTTCAAGGAACCTTTTTAAGTACCTTTGTGTGAACTCTACTGAAAATTCATGTTCAAGTAGTATGATTAGAACATGTATGATAAAATTCAGCATACTTGTAAGGAACAGTTAATATTGATAGTTATTCAACAGTTTGTGAAATATCATACCGTCTTTCCTTTCTTTTCCATGACAGATGACTTGGTCATCTTGCATACATAGTACTTGATGGGTTTTTCTGGAAGTCCTTGGCCAAATCTGTCAGATACCTACATTGCTACTGATTCAGTTCTAAGTTCTTCCCCCAGAAGCAGTGACTATCAATTTTTGCTCTCCCCCTCCTGGAAGGTCCTACATGTGACAAATATGAATGCACATGTTATGATAGACTGTCCTAGTTTCCATACAACAAAGTTCAATTCATCTGGCAAACAGAATAAATGAAAACATACCCCTGTTTACCACCACCACCATCTCTTCTAACTCATCTGCCTTAGTTTTAGAGATTTTCACCATCTTTTCATCAGTTTCAGAGATGACTAAAGGATCATCATCTATGCTTCCCATCTATGAAGAATAAACATACATAAAAGATAGTATGTACCTGGCATATTATAAACTAATAAAACTGCATACTGGTAATTGGCTCTCTTCATACTAGGAATGCTTGCTTGGATGCATGAAATGGAATGCAAATATAATCACTTTTGTCTCCTAGTAGCAACAATTCATATTTTTTCAAAATGGAACAACAATTCAATTGCTAATTAAAACTGGAAGAACTGATGTTCTACTAATGTATCTTTTTTCGAGAAGGCCAATCTTCCTAATTCAACTGCCAACAATTAGAAATGGAACAACTGCTAATTCAACTACTAATTAGAAATGGAGTAGAGAACATAGTATCAATCTTCTACAATGAATGCAAAGAAGGCCAGTCTACTCTAAATGCAAAGAAGGTTCAGGTATGGCCGGATGCAAGACCTTGTTCCCCCTGTCCCCAATCCTAACCAATTTCCTCATCAAGTTCCTAATCATATATCAATCAACCCTAACCAAGTTCAACTCTAACAAACTAGATCAATTTCTATAACTATAGCAGATCAACCAAGTTCAACCAAGTTCTATTTCAACCCTAACCAAGAACTATAGCAGATCAAGAAGTCGAAAACCGTAAGAAATAAAGGATGGGGAGGGGACGAGAGTTGAACCTGGTACTCAGAAGAGCCACCCTCGGCGGTGAGAGGAGTGGAGGCGCCGGTGAGATTGGTGTGTTTGGAGAGGAGTGGAGGCGTCGGTGAGGAGATGAAAACCTAAATGGGAATCATAAAGTGGGAGGACTGGATGCGCTGGTTATATTGTTATGCATTTTCAAAAAAAAACCAATAATATTCTAATTTTATCTTTTTATCCCTCCACATCCTCTACCTAGGAGTAAATGACGCAAAACCACCACATTTAGGGCAGAGGTGACACATAACACCAACTCAGTTTATTTTGATGTAGAGCCCCGCACTCAAGGGCGGGTGGTGACAAGGAGCACTAGTCGAACATTTGACGTGGGTTAACACGATTTATGACAATGCTAGCCCATCTGCCAGGTCCACATGGTAGCTCGGTCACGGACGGAGATGGGAGCCGTTAGGTCTTCGTATGGAATAGGCGTTTGCCTCGTCCCCATCCTCATTGAGTTCCTCCCTACTGCTCATCCCCTCCCCTCGCCGTCAATCCTTCCCTTCATCGTAGATCTCCCGTGGTGGCTCACCAGCGGCATGGTATCCTAGGGCGATGCCGAAGAATCGACGGACACAGCAACCTTCTTTGGCAACGAGGTGAGTGCTTCATTCTCCTCTTTCAATCTCCTCTGCCTAGGATTTCCGTTTAGTTACAATGTAAATTTGACTTATTAGGGTCCAACTACCATGTATGACTCCGGATGATGGAGTTAACCCCGTGCGATGCAAATTCCAAGCCAATATCATCAAATCTGTTGCTTTTGAAGGATGTTGGACTGCAGGAGATTCTTGGCCCGCACAGGACATGTCAGTGTGATTAACCATCATAATTTATACTTCTCTGTCATTTCTCTTGCAGGTTGGTATTTTCCATTTATCTTCTAGAATTGTTTTGTATTTGCTTACATATACTTCTTTGTCATTTCTCTTATAGTTTGGTGAAACATGTGACTTTATGTAGTGGGTTGATGGTGTCTAGCTAGATGCACTTAAAAAATCCCTCTCTAAGCTTTGGGATATGTATACTGAAGCCAAAGATAGTAGAGTGAGGGATGCTCTGGCCCATCTTAAAGTGAAGTTTAGTTTTCAAGATGAGATTGGAAAGCTCCATACTGATCTTAGGAATGCCCAAATGAGCTTAAGCAGGCCGTGGAGGAAAAGCAGCTCACCCTAGCACTAAAGGCCAAAGCTAAACAAGGCTTTATTAAGAAAGGGCTAAATTAGAGTAGAAGAAGGCGCTAGATGCATCCACTTAAAACATGCACAAATGTTTGAGGGTCAAGGCAGAGAGGGATAGAGATAGGTTCAAGGAAGAGAAGAAAAAGTTGGAGTACATGATTGATGATCTACTAACCCAGAAGCAAGGACACATGTCATGGTGGTGTCACATACATAGTTTTAAAAACCGGACCGATTAGTGAACTGGTGAGACATAAATTTAAGCAAATTTTAGAACAAAATAACCATAAAAGATATATATAATGTATACTTAAGTATGTAATCACAAGACATGACGTGTTCAAGTAGTATTGGGCTTTACATGTTGCTATTTATGCCTAACATAAGGTTCACGAGTTTGATTCCTCTAGTAAACATCTTTTTTACGGTTTTTTGTTGTTTGGACCGATGCCTCTTAAAAAACCGATGAGTCTATCCGTTTAGGTTTTTTCTTGTTAAACGACCGAACCGGTACAATTTTTAAAACTATGGTCACAGCAGATGGCATGGGATGGCCTAAGTTGGGGTTGAATGGACACTAGAGGATCCAGGGAGGGAGGATGCGGTGGAGATCGCACACAGATGAACACACGATGTACCCAGGTTTGGGGCTCTCCTAGTGAGAAAACACCCCTACTCCTGCATGTCTATCTCTATATCAAGCACAGTAATAGTGGCTACAATGCGCTCCTTGAGCTGTATGACGAGAGGAGGAAGAAGCTCTCTCTGTGTTCTCCTCTCTCTGGTTTGCTCTAAGTGTAAGAGAGGGAAATGAGTGTGCAGTGGGTTGATCCCTCTATCTGGAGGCCCTGGGGCACCTTATATACAGTGCCTAGGTAATAAAGGTTAGGGCACAAGTGGCAAAGGAATATTCTCTACCGACGGTGCTAAAGTCTTCTCCTTGGGCCCGCCAGGGTGCTCCTCTTGTCACTGGGTCACCTCCTGATAACCCTCGACGGGACAAGACCTATCCGCTCCTGACAACTGTCACCATGCCTGGTAATGGTCGCCTCTGGGTTATCCTGGATGGGACAGTTCACCATAATCTAGGGGCACGCCTGTATGACAACGAGGATCCTCTACGGGATTCCTAGGAAAAGACTGTAATTACTTCAAGTTTGGCCAAAGTTTGTTGCAAAAATATGTCAACTTAGAGAAGTTTAACTTAGGATAAACTAGTACTTGAATTATTTTGCAGAGGATGGAGTATGTAGATATTTCTAATCCTACTAACCAAATAAGCTTCACATGAAAAAAATTCAAATTGTAAAACCCCCCAACAGTTCTATAAAATCCTCTAAACGAGATATAACCAATATCTCCTTGTCTACGGGAATTCCAGGTGCCACCGTCCACCTTATCTCTCAGCCACCTAGTCCTTGCAACAAGAACAAAATCATGTATTACCAAGGCAAGGCTGGAAAACAAAATCCAAAACACCATGAAAACTTTGTCTCTAAATTTTGCTTCTCCACAAGAAGTTTGGTCAGAATTGACCCCTCGTTCTCATTATTTCCTCGATATTAAGATGCCCCTACAATTTCTTTTTTCAAATAATAAGAAATCAAATTCTTGTTAGTGAGGGCTTGAACCTAGGTGACAGAGTTGTACATCCACTCTATAATATGAGATTGGTTGAATATTATGGATGTATTATTGAGCTTATGGATGAATATATATAGACGTACATACATCTAGGAGTACAAGTCAAGTTAGAATGGTATGAAAACATATCCTTCCTATACCCTATACTATTGTAACAGTCATATACACAATACTCTAACATCCCACTGCAGTCGTAGCGGTATCATCATGAACAACTGGAACATTATAGATGGTCAGACTGGAGAGAAACTGAAGTAGAACCAGTGGGTTGACATCCCTGTAGTCCGAGCGGGAACATCGTGGATGGTGTCGTGGCGTGGTAGCTTGGACTATAGAGGAAGGTGATGAGGAGCTCAAGTGAGGTGGTAGCCCTTGTGCCGATGTCGAGCGAGCCGAGATCTTTGGACGATGTTGTGGTCGGGGTTGCCGGTGTCGAAGTAACTGCACATGAAGCCACGTGCACATAGTGCATAGGAAGGATGACGGAGTCATGTCGAGCTAGTCGCCGAAGGTGTTGATGCCAGAGCAGATGTAGTTTGAGCCGTCGAGGGCGAGGTACGGCTATAGTTTTGCTAGAAGTAGTTGTACATCAGTAATGAATGCATACAACGGTTTTGCCAGAACCAAGTACCAAGTATGCAAAGAAGAACTCGTTAGTGAGGCGGCTGAGGCAGCCATAGAGGGGTCTATGCTGAAGATGACGTTGTCGATGCCGATGAAGATGAGGCATTGATCCAAGTTTTCCAAACTTGGGAACGCGTAAGGGATGAAGGCACGTACCGGTGTTGCTAGTACTGGTCGTGCGAGGAAACGGGCCATCATGAACTTGTGAGCCAACATCGTAGAGACGAGATGGCAATGTCGACGAATTTGTTTGTGGATGAAGATGTAGAAGGCGGCAAAACTAGTAGCAACACGAAGTGGTCATGCTGGATGCCTAGAGAGGCGCGGCGGTGGTACTCAAAGTAGACAAAGAAGAACCCGGAAGTGTGAGGAAGACCATGGACGGACGTTGGTGATGCGTGTCGAGGGAGATGTCGTGGCGGTAGCCTGGAACGTCGGTGCGCGGGGACAACGATATAGACTGCATGCAGCAATGCTACGACTCGATGGGGGTTGTAGAGTTGCATGGCTTGAGTTGGCACAGTGGCTGGAGACCACCAGCGACGTACACGCCAAGAAAGGCATGTTGGAAGATGGTAGCATGGACCAAGGGCAGCGCCGCTGCGGTTCGAAGGGGTGACACATCTGCAACCCGTAGCTTCATTGGTGGTAGGTTCTTGCTCGGGTACATTCTTGGCGAAGACGTACGCCGGGCCAGTTCATCAGACCAACGGTAACCAACCGTAGTGTTGTACGTGCCATGGCAGGGATGACGCGCCGCAGATTGGAGTCACTGGCGATGTTGTCGGTGAAGTCCCGGGCGATAGCAATGAAGGCGAACCTAGTGGACAGGCCACGACAACCTGGTGAGGTAGTAGCCAGCTGAGACGCGCTGCAGCCTATCGTAGAAGCCACGATAGCCTGTCGAGGCAGGCACGACAGCAGGGAGGCAGGCACGCGGGCGCATTGTAGGTTGTTGATGTTGGATAGAGTATAAACCAAAAAAGAAAATACCAATCGAACAACCGGCGTAGAGAAAAACAGATATAGAGATCAGAAAAAAGACTCATCGGGGTAGCCAATTAAGAATCGGCGGACGAGCCCTGCTAGGGATTGCATGGCCTTCGGTGGATGTCGTGGAGATCCATCCCCTAGGGGCGGCTTGTAGGAAGCGTTTCAATGGCGGCTAGGGTTAGGATCGGTTTAGGCCGATATCAGGTAAGAGTATGAGATTGGAGAAATATGGTGGACGTATTATTGAGCCTCATGGACGAGTATATATATAGGCATACAGGGGATCATCTTGGAGTACAAGTCAAGTTAGGATTGTATGGAAACATATCATGCATCTGTCCTATACTATTGTGACCATCATATATGCAATACTCTAACACACTCGTATAAACAAGTTATCTATGCTCAACGTTTTGTATCACCAAAAATCTACAGGAGCATCTCTATTATGGTAACTAAAATAGTACCAATTAGACAAAATCATTATTTCTCCATATTTAGTGGCAAGATAACCTCCACTCATCATCGAACGAGAGAGGGTAATTCCATGAGTAACCTCATACACTGATCTAGAAGCACGCATGGGCACACTGTATGCATGCATATAATAACGATGCAATGCATTACTGCTACATAGCCATTCAAAATACCGAGCACACGGTGGATAGTGAGCCACAACTCCAACTACCTCCAATAGAGAAAATGGAGCATGGCGTTGGATCCGACGTTGCCAATAAGACTTTATAATCAATATGTGATCTAGCGGCCTAACACCAACCATGGCTATTAGGCATGTATAAAGTGAAGAGTTATCTTTCGAGAGATCAACCACGTAAAGGTTGTGTTCCACATACCCGACAAGGACCAACTTGAGATTATCACTCTTAAAGACTGTCACAAAGGTCTTAGAGAAATAATAAAAATAATTGGCATTGGCATGATGATAAATTGAAAGTAAATTATAACCAAGGGTTTTAACAAGCATGACAATCTCTAGAGACAAGTCTTTCGAGACCACCACCTTGCCATACCCAAGTACCTTTCCCTTAGAGTTATCTCCAAAGGTGATGCTTGACGATGAGTTAACATCTTGAATGAATTGGTAAAGCATACCTCTTCCTCTGGTCATATGATTGGTGCATCCACTATCAAACACCCATTTTAACCACTAGAGGAACAACCCTACAAAATCAAATTCTTGATTTAGGAACCCATTGAGTAATGGGTCCCTTAGAATTAGCACTAAGATCTTTTGGTACCCAAATTGAGTACCATCTATAAGCATAACAATTACAAGGGCCAACATATTTAGCATACACATCCCATTGAATGTCCTTACATAGCACATAGGATGGGTTAGATTTCCCTGCAAACCTATGATTGGGGTTGCCCCTCATGGCTCCCCCATTCACAATATTCTCCTTTGCCTTATCATCCACCTTGTGATGTTTGGGTACAAAGTTCATCTTCACAGGTGGAATGGCACCATGCTTATTATTCTTTGGGTGAAAACCAATACCTTGCATTGGAGCTCTCGCTTTTTGATGAGAAAGAACCCCATCAAGGATCTTTCCCTTATTGGAAGGTGTTATACGCTCCTTATCAAGTTGCTCTTTAAACTTCTTATTCTCCTCATTGAGCAGTGCTTTTTGAGAGATAAATGAGAAATGCTTGATCAAAGATAGAGTTAGAAGTATAAGCAATATTTTCAACGACAATTAGATCCTTCAATGGAATAAGAGCTTTTTATAAGTAACCCGAAGTTGATCATGATTCTCCCCAAGTTTTATGATCACAAGATTAATAAGCTTGTTAGCTTTTTTCAAGGTGCTCAAGGTACTTGGTGAGAGAAGCATGAGAAATATCAAGATCTTTCTTTGAAGCATCAATCTCTTGAGACATCGAGAGAGCTCTATCAAGAGTTTCCATATCTTTAAGCTTGTAAAGTTCAAAGGTTTATGTTTGTTGTTTAAGAAGGAAGATAGTGTTCTTCTCATCGCTTAGCTCTTGCTTAAGAATACTGAATCTCTGTTTCTCATTTTTGATATGATATTCCAAATCATCAATGTTCTCATCACGTAGAGTGGCGGTGTCCATTAGAACTTGAATTTAGCACGAGCTTCACTAGGAAGGTAACACATTACTTTATAAATTTCACTTATAAAGGTTTTGTCGTCCTCATCATTTTCACTATCATCATCCAAGATACTAGAGATGGACGAGGGTGAGGAGATCACATTAGTGCTTATTGCCATGGAGCATGTGTAACATCCCAATTTCAACAATCCTGATTAGCTGCCCAGAATGCAAAAATCAGGGGGAACAAAAACTTTTTCTTGTTTAGTGATGAAGTGTTTGCTTGTTGTTTGACAATGTTTATGCTTATGAATGTGTATCAGAAGATATACTCCTTACCTCAACATCAGTTGACAAAAGCTATTTAACAAAACTGTCCTGGCTCATTTTACATATTCTCAAATGTTCTGGCATTTCAAAACCTGAGCCAAGATACCTTTACAACCTCCACCCTTTTTAGTAGCTTCTATTTCCCCAAACTATGGAGAGCAACCTATTATAATCTCCTTATGTTTTCAAGACAGACCTTCAACTAATCTTACCTCTAGGTTTCCCAAAACCTCTTTTAAAGCTTTTGAATTCTACTCTTGGTAGAGATACCAAGGACTCTCACCTGACTCCAACCACAACCTTTTCAAAATACCCATCCTTACCTCGAGCTAGGCTTGATGGTAACCCTAGTAGTAGGTTTGCTTTGTTTGTAATATGAGTTGCCTTGATCTGCTGCTTGATTTGTCTGCTTAGGATATAATATGAGCTACTCTAGGAGCTCATCACTAGGGTCAAGATGTTTCCAAATCACCAGACCCTAAGAAAGAATACAAATCTAGATCAGATCTCTAGCTACTAGGTGATCATCTAAAACCCCTAACCAGACCCCTTCTGAAGTGATCCCTCCTAGGAGCTTCCAAGTCAATGAAGACCAGTATCAAGCAAGGATCCTTCCTACTCAATATACACTTCAACATCATACACTTGATGATGCTTTTGTACCTTGCAACCCATCAAAATCACCACCACCACATTCTAGTAAAAAAACCTAAATCTGCCAAATATGGCTAAGTCTGGAATCTGTTTCAACATCACCTTTTTGAATGTCTCCTTTTCTCAACCCTTGAGCATTTTTAAAAATGCATTTGAACCATGTTTCTAAACATCCTAAGGAATACCAATGCCCACTCTTTCCCTTGGTTAGATCATCCTCCAACCCACTTGTTCTTGATGGTTTTGCAGGTAAAAAAATAACTATTCTTGCAAATCTAGTCAACATGCCTACTTTGATAGAAGCTCACACCACCATCCCACCTTCTATGGACCAACTCTTTGCATGGTTGTGTTCTACTCATATAGGTATATAAAAATCTACTTCAATTGTTCCAAGTGGATCTTTGTGCTTCTTAAACCCACATGGTTTATAAGGCATCATGTCTCATCTGGTATGGCAGCCTTAATTTCAACAAAGTTTGCCATCACTTCTAGACCACCTCAAATGTAACCAATCCAAACTCCTTCTGCCATGATCATCTATATTACTTGGTCTAACTATCCATATGTCCCTTGCATCAAGGTGAGCTCTGAGCTCCAAGATCCAACAAGGTTTTGGTGGTATAAAAATAACATCACCCTAGATCCACAACTCCTTGTTTGCCATCTAATTCAAGTTGGATTTCCAATTCCCAAGGTTGTAAATGATTGATACACCTTGTATACATCATCTACCTTGATCATCAAGATTTATCGAATATTATCCATAATTATTATGGCTCCAAATCTAACTAATCTCTTTAATAGACAAAATCTCCAAAACTCCCTTCCCAAGGGAAAGTTTGGTTTTTGCCAAAGTATTTCCCCAACTCTTGGCTCAATTGAGGTCCATATATCATCCCTACTTTCCCATCTCAAAAATAAGTATTTTTGAGAACCTTTATTATTTCTTTTTGCCCCTTTTCTCAAATGGCAGAAATGGAATAATAATAGTTTTAAATACTTTTAATCCTCAATAAATCTTGGGAAAATTCCCCTAAGTGTGTATTCACATTTGGGACCATCTCACATCAAAAACTCCACCTGTCCAATTCAAAAATACCAAGTAAATTCCTAAAAACCATTTCTGCACTATTTGAATAATTGAAACAAAGTGCATCTAGAATTCTCTGAAAAATCACAAATAAATCTCAGAGATGCATCTTAACCTTACCCATCCACCAGCATCCTTATCTCAGTTGGTCAAGATAAAAAATCAAGACATACCACTTGATCATCCTTTATGGCTGATTTGAACCTTTAACCTTTTAGTACCCAAAAACCAAATCAAACCTCATCCAATATTCCCCAGCAAGCCTCCACCACCACACCCCTCAGTCCTGGTCGTGTGCACTGTAGCTAAGCTACTGTAGTTGACCTCTCCCTTGTACCTAGTGCTTGGAGCTAGTTTGAGGGAGAGAGAGGATTGTCTTTACCATTTGTAGGCAATATAGCTGCAGCAGGCCAACTGCCCCTCTCTGCCCGACCAAATCCCTCTCTCACCCCTCTCCACCGGCCCTCTAGGCTAATCACACGCCAGACTACCCCTCCTCCATGCCCAAAAGGGACAATTCCCCCATGGATCCCTCCCTCTCGGTATACAAGGCCAGAGGCCACCCCGCGCCTCCCTCTACCTCTCATTTGCTCCCTCACCACCCACCTACCCTCCCTAGAGCTTCCCTTCCACTCCTCTGTCCAGGAGACGCCGGAGAAGAAGCCTCGGCCATTTTTCAAGATCCGGCTAGCTTCCTCCCTCCCATGCTCCTCTATCTCTGCATGACACCCTACCAGGATCTCCCCGTCCCCCTACATCTCACCCTGCTTTCCTTTTGACCCAGGACCGCCTCCTCGAAGCCGCATCGACGCGCTCCGGCGAGCTACCCTCGGTCGTCCTCGCGCGAGCATCACCCCTTCGTCAAACCCGCCATTGTCGCCCCTCCCTGGACTCGCCCTGGAGTCCTCTGTCACCCTGCAACCCTGCCATCCCCTCCCGGCGACCCCAGGTAAGCTCCCCGCTGCCGCCCGACGAGACCTAGGGTTTCCGCCCCGCCGGCCCCGCCGTGAGGTAGGAGACGGCGTGCCACCGTCGATCTTCTTTAGATCGGACGGCTGACAGCCCCCGATACCCCTTCGGAAGGGTGAGCCGCTGACCGCCGGGCCCCGCCAGGCCATTCGAACGGCTGGCTCCCGCGCACGTCTCACCCCGGTGGGCCGGATCTGGTGCTGTGCGGCCCACGACCGCTTAGATCTAGCCCATACGCCTTGTTGCTCCTTTTTCTTTCATTCTAGGATTTTAAATCTGATAAATATGCAGGTTTGCTTTAATTACCAAATAAAATGAAAACTGCCTTGTTTAGCCCAGAGAAAAATATATACATGTACCCACATGTTTTGTACAATATGCATAACCAAAACTTATGCAAATCAGTAAACCCACATTTTTTGAGAATTTATCTACAGAAAGGTATAATTTTTAATCAATAACCTCCTCAGTGGGCTATGCAAACCCAAATGGGATGAATCAAAGTTTCTATGAAAGGTATTTTCTATACATATCACTTAGACTTTATCTCATGTCAAGGTGAACCCTATTTTTATCTCAGTAAAAATAACAAAAGCAAGGCCTTTCTTACTTTAGAAAATTCCCTAGACCAAACCTTGAGTCCAATTGATCCAATTCTAACTCTCCTGGATGAGCTACATCCATATCTACCCGACCCTAGGAGATCACTAATTTTTGAGCTTCTATAGTTTTGTAGTGATTTAAACACTTCTTCATGTGACTTTATCACTAGATAAATCACTACAGTAGATCTGCAACTCCAAATCTAGTATTTCCAATTTGTACTAGAAGGTATTCACAATACCTATCCATTTCCCGTTGCTTCTTATCAAATGTCCCTGTATATTTAATATGGTGAAGAAGACAAGTTGTCTATAGAACTGCCTTTGGGAATTTCCCGAGGGAATTATGGTAAATATTTTGACGTGATTCCAAATCTCAGTGAATAAGTACAGCAAACCCTAGCTAAACATCCGAGGAAATAAATTTTGGACTTACAGAACAATTCTGGTGAATTATCTCCTAAAACTAGAGTTTATTTCACTAGAAAATTAATAACTAAATAAAGAAAAGTGATAAAATAGTGAAACCACTTTTGTTGGTTTCATTTTATCAACACCTATCTGTTGGTATCATTTTTACACAATGGTATCATACAGAATATGTTCTTGGTCCAAAACCCCTCTTAGGTAGTTCCTCGGCTATAAATCCTAAGGGATTTTCTTCCATGTTTCCAAGACAAGGCCAATCTTATTAAATCCATTCTTCCTAAGACCTTCTGATTTGTAAACTTGTATTGTTCATTGTTTGTTGTATGTATTGTTGCTTGTATGCCTTGTGTTGATTGTTCTCTTGCTTGTTTGCATGTGTGCTCCCTAACGACGATAGTTGCGATTATCTCGGAGATCAGAAGAAGATGGTTATTATTGTATATTATTGGGTATTCTAAGGAGAAGTCCAGGGAAAATTATGCCATATTGCTGATCTCAGGCAAGCCACCATTCCCGAATCCCGATACTTGTCCTACTCTTTTTACTACCTGTTTTGTACCTCCTTTATAAATTGCATTATTTATCTGCATGTCTTGTTTTATAAATACTGCGCTAATGACTTGGATCCTCCAAGTTATGACTTGGTGTCCCTCATGGCACCCACCCTGATGTAAACCTACAATTTACTCCCCTTTAGATCGAGGTTATTATGATTAGCATCCTACCTCGTTGGAAACCATGGATTTTTGTTGAATAAATTGTTTTGGGAGTTACCCTACTAAAGTTGTTTAAAAATTGCTTTGTAAAACCCTTGGGAAGAGGCATCATTCCAAGCAGATGTTTTAACTAAAGAAGGGGTGATGATGAGAAATGAGAAAATGGACAAGAGAAAGAGAAGGGATGTTCTACGCCTTTACCGGAACAATTTATCGGTGCAACCACATCACCCCAGGTGTTGGGGCCTAGCTCGTAGTTTGTCTTCTTTAGCCGAGGCAGCTTGTACAATGCTTATTGGGAGAAATACATTGAATTCTGGGCAGGCGCTAACAGTTCTACGGATCTGAAGCCTGTAGCTTGCTTCGGCAATAGTGAGCATGTCTTGGCAGGAGTGTCGGTGTATCAAAAGGGTCTCCCGCAGACGGTATGACTTAGGTAGTACGGAAGGAAGTGGACTCACCAAGTTAAGGTATACGCCAAGCTGTGGTTTGGGTATACGTGTGTATGGAAGGCAGGACTATGGCCGGGGGCCACATACTCGTTGCCAGGGAGAACAAACCCAAAAGGAAAAGCAGCCTTTGTTAGGGTCGATAAGCGAAAGGTTAGGTTTGATTATCCGAACCCCCGTCTACCTTGTGTAGTGGGCCGTGGTTTTATCCCGGCGGATGTATTGATTCTTGTGGGGAAAGTGCGCAAACTCTGTAGAGTATAATCTATTCGAATAGCCGTGTCCACGGTCAAGGACGGTTGGAAAGGTGATGGCTAGGAGTACCCAAATGGTGGTGTTTGGAAAAATGGATGAAAGTATGGAGGTTCCAAGGGAATCTGAGTTTAAAGTCTTGTTTTGACCAGAGGTGGTCAAAGAGGTTTAATCCAAAACTGTTTTCAAAAAGGTTTTCAACAAGGATATGGGGATATCCTGCTTTATAAAATGGAGGCATGTTTTTCAAATCTATTTTTCAACAATGATATAGAGATGCCTTAACTACAAGAGATGATCTAGGCTTTTAAAAAACAACCCTAGATATAGCTATCTCACCACAACCAGATTGCATTACCTTGTTTAACTTATCTTGGTGGTTTGCGAGTACATTCAAACGTACTCACTGGCATTGTCCCTGGCTATTAACATGGTCAGGTTTCAAGAAGAAGGCGGTGATGACAATTATGCGAACTAGGACGTTCTCCTAGTCAGTTGCCGGTGGGTTGAGGTTTGATTGGGCTCTGCGGGTGATGATGTTCCGCTGCTGAAGATGGTATAGCCATAACGACATTTATGTAAGTCTTGTAATTCGGTATGTCTCGGATGTTGTAATGATACTTGTCGGTTATGTTCCACGACTCACTGATCATGGGAACGTGGATATATACATAATAGGGACTTCTCGGATGATTAATCTGGGGGCCCCACAGACTTGCTATCAGAGCCATCCTGGCTGTAGGAGAACCTTAGTTAGCATGGTCGTTAGACATGAAGACTATTTCGAAAACACCGGCTTTTGAAAGACTATTTTATCAAAAGTTTTTGAAAGATTCTACCTCTTATCTCACTCGAGTTTAAATGATTTATAAAATTGTTTCGTCTAACTCTTATCCCCGTTTCAAATCTACGGATTTCAAACAAATAGGACCTAGAACTATGAGCAGACTATGATAAAGAGATGAAGACAAGCAACCATCAGCAAACACAAGGACACTACAATATCGCCCCACCAGCGGAATCCTCATACCCAGAAGAAATCAAGCGTGACCATGTCAAGAAGCCTCCAAGATAAGACGAAGGCTTCATCTGTAGGATAGTGATTCAGACCACAACAACCGGACATCTAGGGTTAATAGTCCTAAGATAGGACTCCCCTATATCGCGAGTAGTTAACTCCTTGGTCCCTATAGTTGGCCGTGTCTTCTTGCCTAAGTGCCTATTGTGTTGCCTAATGTGTGCGTTTGCCGAGGACATTGCGATCCCCTCGCTTTGTTCACCTTGTTTGTATGTTCCGGTTTGCTTTGAACTCCAAAAAATGTGACCCGAGGAGCGATAAACCACCTAGTAACTCCGGAAACACCCCTGTAGGTTGTCGCTAACGAGAACCTAGACTAACCTCAGGAGTATACGAGCAGAAAGGCATCGCAAGAACCAGGAGTTGACATCGCCAAGTCAGAACAACTCGAAGACTCATCTCAATAGCATGGCATAACTCATCCAACTCTCCCCTCAAGACTCGTCGATGGCGCAACACTCCCTTGTTCATCAGTCTACTACAACCAGAATTCCGTTGAAGCCGGAAGTCAATCACCGAAGGGTCCTCACTACACACAAGAAACCACAAGAATTACCTACCTAGACAAGAAGTGAAGACCTACTTACACTACCCTTCGGTATACTAGCGCTTCCGACCGCCTCATGAGACTAACTAATCTAGTCGACCCTACCCCAAACAGTCGGGAAGCTTCTTCCTAGAAGGCTAGAAATAACTATGAATCCGGATGCTAAGGGAGCGTGAAGATAACAAGTACACTCCACCATCAAGCAGAAGCAACGCAAGAAATTCAAGTGAAGACCGCTTCTCCGATATTGACTGCTTCAACCCTGACTAAAGACTATCTAGACGAGCCGTAAATCGCTAACTTTCCCTAAGCTAACTCCATAAGGCTTCGTCAGGAAACCACACCCGATCTGGTTTAAGCGATAGGGTGTCACTCGACGACCTCAGCTCAAGACTCTGGGAAGATACAGCCTTCCGCTAACATCGGGTCAGCACTCCAAGACGGAAGATCGGCATCACTCCTAAAACACCTTAGTGAAGCTCTAAGGTGGAAAGACTGCGTCTTTCCACTCAATCCTCAGAAGACTGTCTACCAGAGGATACCTCAGAAGACCTCCAGAATTGGACGCCTTCCCTCCAAACACCAACCCGGGAGTTATCAGAGGAGAAACTAAGTGAATATCCTACGAAGTCCCTCTGCCGTTTCACCTAAAGACCCACCGGAAGGGCCATAGGATCGCTAACCACTCAGTTCCAATCGCTTAGAGGATTTGAGACTCCAACTGGCTAAGTACGAATAATCATAGTACATAAGCCTCGTAGGACCTACCTTCACGGACGTCATCGGGAGATTCCAACGCCCGGATGAAGATGGGCGACATCCTTCAAAACATCCATCTGTGACTCCAAGAAGGAAGGATTACTTCCACTCCTAGAATTCTACCCTAGTTTAATCCTAAGGGGAAAAGACTGCGTCATACCTACCAAAATAGAGTAACCCTTCACTAGAAGCAAACCCAGGAGTATCGACCATAAAATCTTTAATTAGGATATGCTACGCCCCCAAGGTAGAGCTGTGAATTCTTAGAGAAAGGTACACCACGCCATAGATTCTATCCTCCGACGAGTACCCCGAGAAGTTCAGCATCGAGATAGTCTGCCCAGTCTAAGCCCTCGAGATATAGAGTCCGGAAGGAAAAGAAGGTCATCCCTCGCAATCGGGGATAGACTTTGCTCAACTCTCCGTGCATCTCGGAAGACTGAAGCTCAACTTCATCGACAAAGTAGTCACTTTCAAAGACGGAGTCCGCGTAAGACACCTAGTATCCCCCGACTCAAAATCCCCTAACCCTACTCTCCTGAATCTCGGGACGAGATTCTTTTAAGGGGGAAAGGTATGTAACATCCCAATTTCAGCAATCCTGATTAGCTGCCCAGAATGAAAAAATCAGGGGGAACAAAAAAAAATTCTTGTTTAGTGATGAAGTGTTTGCCTGTTGTTTGACAATGTTTATGCTTATGAATGTGTATCAGAAGATATACTCCTTACCTCAACATCAGTTGACAAAAGCTATTTAAGAAAACTGTCCTGGCTCATTTTACATATTCTCAAATGTTCTGGCATTTCAAAACCTGAGCCAAGATACCTTTACAACCTCCACCCTTTTTAGTAGCTTCTATTTCCCCAAACTATGGAGAGCAACCTATTATAATCTCCTTATGTTTTCAAGACATACCTTCAACTAATCTTATCTCTAGGTTTCCCAAAACCTCTTTTAAAGCTTTTGAATTCTACTCTTGGTAGAGATACCAAGGACTCTCACCTGACTCCAACCAAACCCTTTTCAAAATACCCATCCTTACCTCGAGCTAGGCTTGATGGTAACCCTAGTAGTAGGTTTGCTTTGTTTGTAAGATGAGTTGCCTTGATTTGCGGCCTGATTTGTCTGCTTAGGAGATAGTATGAGCTACTCTAGGAGCTCATCACTAGGGTCAAGATGTTTCCAAATCACCACACCCTAAGCCAGAATATAAATCTGGATCAGATCTCTAGCTACTAGGTGATCATCTAAAACCCCTAACTAGACCCCTTCTGAAGTGATCCCTCCTAGGAGCTTCCAAGTCAATGAAGACCAGTATCAAGCAAGGATCCTTCCTACTCAATCTACACTTCAACATCATCCACTTGATGATGATTTTGTACCTTCCAACCCATCAAAATCACCACCACCCACATTCTAGTCAAAAAAACCCTAAATCTGCCAAATATGGCTAAGTCTAGAATCTGTTTCAACATCACCTTTTTGAATGCCTCCTTTTCTCAACCCTTGAGCATTTTTAAAAATGCATTTGAACCAACTTGCTAAACATCCTAAGGAATACCAAGGCCCACTCTTTCCCTTGGTTAGATCATCCTCCAACCCACTTGTTCTTGATGGTTTTCAGGTAAGAAAATAACTATTCCTGCAAATCTAGTCAACATGCCTACTTTGATAGAAGCTCACACCACCATCCCACCTTCTATCGACCAATTCTTTGCATGGTTGTGTTCTAATCATATATTTCTATCAACATCTACTTCACTTGTTCCAAGTGGATCTTTGTTCTTCTTAAACCCACATGGTTTATAAGGCATGATGACTCATCTGGTATGGCAGCCTTAATTTCAACAAAGTTTGCCATCACTTCTAGACCACCTCAAATGTAACCAATCCAAACTCCTTCTGACATGATAATCTATATTACTTGGTCTAACTATCCATCTATCCCTTGCATCAAGGTGAGATCTGAGCTCCAAGATCCAACAAGGTTTTGGTGGTATAAAAATAACGTCACCCTAGATCCACAACTCCTTGTTTTCCATCTAATTCAAGTTGGATTTCCAATTCCCAAGGTTGCAAATGCTTGCTACACCTTGTCTACATCATCTACCTTGATCATCAAGATTTATCGAATAGTATTCATAATTATTATGGCTCCAAATCTAACTAATCCCTTTAATAAACAAAATCTCCAAAACTCCCTTCCCAAGGGAAAGTTTGGTTTTTGCCAAAGCATTTACCCAACTCTTGGCTCAATTGAGGTCCATATATCATACCCTACTTTCCCATCTCAAAAATAAGTATTTTTGAGATCCTTTATTATTTCTTTTTTCCCTTTTTCTCAAATGGCAGAAATGGAATAATAATAGTTTTAAATACTTTTAGTCCTCAATAAATCTTGGGAAAATTCCCCTAAGTGTGTATTCACATTTGGGACCATCTCACATCAAAAAATCCACCTGTCCAATTCAAAAATACCAAATAAATTCCTAAAAACCATTTCTGCACTATTTGAATAATTGAAACAAAGTGCATCTAGAATTCTCTGGAAAATCCCAAATAAATCTCAGAGATGCATCTTAACCTTACCCATCTACCAGCATCCTTATCTCAGTTGGTCAAGATCAAAAATCAAGACATACCACTTGATCATCCTTTATGGCTGATTTGAACCTTTAACCTTTTAGTACCCAAAAACCAAATCAAACCTCATCCAATCTTCCCCAGCAAGCCTCCACCACCACACCCCTCAGTCCTGGTCGTGTGCACTATAGCTAAGCTACTGTAGCTGACCTCTCTCTTGTCCCTAGTGCTTGGAGCTAGTTTTAGGGAGAGAGAGGATTGTCTTTACCATTTGTAGGCAATATAGCTGCAGCAGGCCAGCTACCCCTCTCTGCCTGACCAAATCCCTCTCTCACCCCTCTCCACCTCCCCTCTAGGCCAATCACACGCCAGACTACCCCTCCTCCATGCCCAAAAGGGACAATTCCCCCATGGATCCCTCCCTCTCGGTATACAAGGCCAGAGGCCACCCCGCGCCTCCCTCTACCTCTCATTTGCTCCCTCACCACCCACCTACCCTCCCTAGAGCTTCCCTTCCACTCCTCTGTCCAGGAGATGCCGGAGAAGAAGCCTCGGCCATTTTTCAAGATCCGGCTAGCTTCCTCCCTCCCATGTTCCTCTATCTCTGCATGACACCCTACCAGGATCTCCCTGTCCCCCTGCATCTCACCCTGCTCTCCTTTTGACCCAGGACCGCCTCCTCGAAGTCGCACCGACGCGCTCTGGCGAGCTTCCTCGCGCTAGAATCACCCCTTCGTCAAACCCGCCATCGCCGCCCCTCCCCGAACTCGCCCTGGAGTCCTCCGTCGCCCTGCAGCCCCGCCATCCCATCCTGGCGACCCCAGGTAAGCTCCCCGCCGCCGCCCGACGAGACCTAGGGTTTCCGCCCCGCCCGCCCGGTCGTGAGGTAGGAGACGGCATGCCGCCGTCGATCTTCCTTAGATCCGACGGCACGACAAATCGATATCCCTTCTAAGGTGGCCGTGACCATCGGGCCCTTGGCCATTCAAGCGGCTGGCTCCAGACGTCTCGCCTCAAATGGCTGGATCTGCCGTCTTTACGACCCTAGCTTAGATCTGGCCCATACGCCTAGTTGCTCCTTTTTATTTTATTCTAGGATTTTAAATCTGATAAATATGCAGGTTTGGTTTAATTAGCAAATAAAATGAAAACTCCCTTGTTTAGCCCGGATAAAAATATATACATGTATCCACATGTTTTGTACAACATGCAGAACCAAAACTTATGCAAATCAGTAAACCGACATTTTCTGAGAATTTATCTATAAAAAGATATCATTTTTAATCAATAACCTCCTCAGTGGGATATGCAAACCCAAATGGGATGAATCAAAGTTTCTATGAAAGGTATTTTCTATACATACCACTTAGACTTTATCTCAAGGTGAACCCTATTTTTATCTCAGTAAAAATAACAAAAGCAAGGCCTTTCTTACTTTAGAAAATTCCCTAGACCAAACCTTGAGTCCAATTCACCCAATTCCAACTCTCATGGATGAGCTACATCCATATCTACCCAACCCTTGGAGATCACTAATTTTTGAGCTTCTGTAGTTTTGTAGTGATTTAAACACTTCTGCATGTGACTTTATCTATCTATCTATCTATCTACTAATTTATGTCGTGGTACGTTCGTCACCCAAGAATTTCCGTCTGCCATATTTTTACGGTTTTGCCCCTGTAGGATCGAAATAGTTACCCGCCCTGCCACCGTCCAGTGACAACACCACCCGACCTTATCCCCCCTCCCTTGTCTTCGAGCGCCGCCCCCTGCGCCCCTAGTTTGCTGGTCCTCACCGATCTCTCCTCTTCCTCCTCGCCGACCAGACCGTCTCTGGGAGCCCACAACCACATCTCGCGCGGCTCATCCGGTCGTCCCTGGCCACCATCGTCCGTGCTTCTCCGCCTCCGCTGAGGACGGTTACAACCTCCGCCCACATCTCACGCGGCTCATCCTGTCGTCCCTGGCCTAGCTAGGACGTTTCCAGGAACTACCTCCCCTCTTCTGCAACGGACATGGATTTCAGAGTTCTATATTGGTTCCATAACAAGTTCATTACATGCACACCCATCCCCGACGACGATGGTGAAGAGGGCCTTGTCCTTGTTGAGACCCACGGCGCGTGACTAGATGTTGTAGCCTCTCCTGGCCAATACCCCGGATTCCGGTTAATCGACAAACACCGAAATCGTGTGGCGCTGCACCCTGCAATTTGGCTGCACCGGGAGCGTGTCCATGGAGTGTCGCTCAACAGACAATTTTATCGCTTACATGCCCATTCAGGGCGGGGACACCACCGGAGCGATTCAGAAGCAGAGTATGAGGAGAGGAGACCGCGCCCTCGGTGCCCCCCGCGGACACCACGGAGGACGTCTCGTGCGTGCGGTGCAGCCAGGTCGGCGGTCCCGGCCTGCCGGTGGTGACAGACGGAGGTGGTGGGAGGTGGCGACATGAATGGGCATGTAAGCGATAAAATTGTCTGCTGAACGACACTCCATGGACACGCTCCCGGTGCAGCCCGGACCTCCATGGCGAGGACGCCCGGCGCAACCCCTTGCCTGGCTCTCCCCTAAATCCCTGCGGTGGATGCTCCGGCTGTGTGCTCTCCCTGACGAGGCTCCCGGCGCGGCCGTTGGCCCGGCCAGCTCTCCATGTGAGTCAGCGTCGGCGTCACGCTCTCCACCGACACAGCAGCATCCCTCGTAGTTGGTGGATTTGTGGAATAAATTTGGAGAGAGAGGAGAAGCCTTATCCCTTGTGTGCTGTAGCCTCACCTTCTGGGCTACGGACGCGATTCATGTTCCATACGCGAGCCATCCATCCTAAAAAGACGAATTGCAGGTTGGACACTATGGGAGGCTGGAGAATACTTATTCAGATCGTGGCTACACTGCACCAAATTGCTACACCTACACGCTCGACTATAACTAGGTCATTTGTTTTAGGCATTGATTTATCCATGTCTCATATCGTATTGTTGACTTTATTCTTAAAACATAGTCCAAATGAAACGAAAATATCTAAATTTAACTTTACAACATTGATATTTAATCAAGATGTCATTTCAGAGAATACTATACTCCCTCTGATCCAAATTAAGAGTCTGATTTGTCAAGATTCGGATGTATCTAGCACTAAACATGGTATATACATCCGAATCTAGACAAATCTGAGTTTATTAATTTGGATCCAAGAGTATCAAAATTTGATCTACTCCACGAGAATAAGAGACACAAAACCGGTCGAAAAATAATTCCATCCCGTCTTAAAAAGAAAATGAAGAGCCACTATTCACATGGATTTTTCGTTTCTATTCTCTTTGGATAGATATATCAGTTTTGATTATGTAGCGTCATACGTATGATGTTATTTTTTACTCTCCGTTTCAAATTAGAAGTCAGAGATTTGTCTAAATTCGTGCTTAAGGAGAATAAAACTTGTGATGACTTGCAGTAAGTTTAGAGGATGGCACCGTGGTGTCGTTCGGAGACTGCTATCACTAGATATGTTACCACCTTGACGGCGATCGACTGACATTTTGCATACTTTGCACCGTACTGAAGTCTTTAGAATATATTGTAATGACTTCAGTAAATTGATTTATTGTACCTCCCCAAAAATAATTTATTGTGTACATCCTTATAATTTTCCACATCAATACGACATAGCACCATCTATTGAGCGTAACTATGTAGATAATTTTTCTATGTTCTTGCAGTACCTCTTAGACCTGATCGTGGAATAATTAGTAATTGTAGATTGTCAGCATGAGCTGTAGCAGCAGAGTCATGAAAAGCTGCATCCTCATGGAGCTCATGGTGTCAGAAAGCAACGGGAAAGAAGAAGGGAAACAGAAACTAGCCTAGGTGGCTTTGGGAGTTTGGGTGGTTGCTAATCCTATTTTAAGCAAAATGGCACATGACTCTCTCCGTCTATAAACCATTTAAGTTTTGTATCCAGATGACTTTTGTTTATAGATTTGGAGTGAGGCTATATACTGAAAGATATCTAGATATAGTCGTTTCACAATGTTGCGGGGGCTACATGATCATGACTTCCATACCCTCATGGACTGGTGGGAAAATCTAATTGCCGGAAGACCAACGAACGCAAAACGAAGATTAAGTGGCCGGTTGTTATATATCCTTTGGAACGCACGAAAAGAGAGAAACATACGAATTTTCACTAGCGGGCTTCTGACTTATGTCGAGGTAGCTGCCAGCGCGCCTGTGTCGTGGTTTGCTTTCCCTCTATCTATTTGAAAAGACAGAGCTCCGGCCGATTGCTCCAAAAAAATGTCTTATATTTCTAAACGGAGGGAGTGTATGCTTAAATAAAAGAGACATGTATAGACTATTATATTTTTTTTGTCCGGTTCAATGTTACACATGTTCGAAATAAGAATAAGCAAGGCATGTTAGCAATCACATCTAATCTAAAGGATACCAACCGAAGGACGCTCGAAGGAGAATGGAGCAATTGTAAAACCCTCTAGGGTTCCATCCGTGACAGTTACACAGTCGGTCCGCTACACCTCCAATGACTTTAGGGTCTAGAGGTGTGGCCATAATCAAAAACACCTGGATTGCATGTCCACAAATTCTGATGATCTATTTGTTTGTTGTTGCGTACTTTTATGACTCCGTAGCAACGCACGAGTATTCAGCTAGTCACTAGATAAATCACTACAGTAGATCTGCAACTCCAAATCTAGTATTTCCAATTGGTACTGGAAGGTATTCTCGATACCTATCCAGTTCCCCTTGCTTCTTCTCAAATATCCCTTTATATTTAATCTGGTGAAGAAGACAAGTTGTCAACAGAACTGCCTTTGGGAATTTCCTAAGGGCATTATGGTAAATACTTTGATGTGATTCCAACTCTCAGTGAATAAGTACAGCAAACCCTACCTAAACATCCAAGGAAATAATTTTTGGACTTATAGAACACTTCTGGTAAATTATCTCCTAAAACTAGAGTTTATTTTACTAGAAAATTAATAATTAAATAAAGAAAAGTGATAAAATAGTGAAACCACTTTTGTTGGTTTCATTTTATCAACACCTATCTGTTGGTATCATTTTTACACAATGGTATCATACAGAATATGTCCTTGGTCCAAAATCACTCTTAGGTAGTTCCTCGGCTATAAATCCTAATGGATTTTCTTCCATGTTTCCAAGACAAGGCCAATCCTATTAAATCCATTCTTCCTAAGACCTACTGATTTGTAAACTTGTATTGTTCATTGTTTGTGTATGTATTCTTGCTTGTATGCCTTATGTTGATTGTGCTCTTGCTTGTTTGCATGTGTGCTCCCTAACGACGATAGTTGCGATTATTTCGGAGATCAGAAGAAGATGGTTATTATTGTATATTATTGGGTATTCTAAGAAGAAGTCTAGGGACAATTATGCCATATTGCTGATCTCAGGCAAGCCACCATTCCCGAATCCCGATACTTGTCCTACTCTTTTTACTACCTGTTTTGTACCTCCTTTATAAATTGCATTATTTATCTGCATGTCTTGTTTTATAAATACTGCGCTAATGACTTGGGTCCTCCAAGTTATGACTTGGTGTCCCTCATGGCACCCATCCTGATGTAAACCTACCATTTACTTCCCTTTAGATCGAGGTTATTATGATTAGCATCCTACCTCGTTGGAAACCACAGATTTTTGTTGAATAAATTGTTTTGGGAGTTACCCTACTACAGTTGTTTAAAAACTGCTTTGTAAAACCCTTGGGAAGAGGCATTGTTTCAAGCGGATTTTTTAACTAAAGAAGTGGTGATGATGAGAAATGAGAAAATGGACAAGAGAAAGAGAAGGGATGTTCTACGCCTTTACCGGAACAATTTATCAGTGCAACCACATTACCCTAGGTGCTGGGGCCTAGCTCGTAGTTTGTCTTCTTTAGCCGAGGCAACTTGTACAATGCTTATTGGGAGAAATCCCTTGAATTCCGGGCAGGCGCTAACAGTTCTACGGATATGAAGGCTGTAGCTTGCTTCGGCAAGAGTGAGCCTGTCTTGGCAGGAGTGCCGGTGCAACAATTGGTTCTCCCACAGACGGTATGACTTAGGTAGTACGGAAGGAAGTGGACTCACCAAGTTAAGGTATACGCCAAGTTGCGGTTTGGGTATACGCATGTACGGAAGGCAGGACTATGGCCGGGGGCCACATACTCGTTGCCGGGAAGAACAAACCCAAAAGAAAAAGCAGCCTTTGCTAGGGTCGACAAGAGAAAGGTTAGGTTTGATTATCCGAACCCCCGTCTACCTTGTGTAGTGGGCCGTGGTTTTATCCCGGTGGATGTATTGATTCTTGTGGGGAAAGTCATAAAATCAGAGAGTATAATCTATTGAATAAGCGTCCCACGGTCAAGGATGGTTGGAAAGGTGATGGCTAGGAGTACCCAAATGGTGGTGTTTGGAAAAATGGATGAAAGTATGGAGGTTCCGAGGGAACCTGAGTTTAAAGTCTTGTTTTGACCAGAGGTGGTCAAAGAGGTTTAAAAAGGGGTTTAATCCAAAACTGTTTTCAAAAAGGTTTTCAACAAGGATATGGGGATATCCTGCTTTATAAAATGGAGGCATGTTTTTCAAAACTCTTTTTCAACAAATATATAGAGATGCCTTAACTACAAGAGATGATCTAGGATTTTCAAAAACAACCCTAGATAGAGCTATCTCGCCACAACCAGATTACATTACCTTGTTTAACTTATCTTGGTGGTTTGTGAGTACATTCAAACGTACTCACTGGCATTGTCCCTGGCTATTAACATGGTCAGATTTCAAGAAGAAGGCGGTGATGACGATTATGCGAACTAGGACGTTCTCCTAGTCAGTTGCCGGTGGGTTGAGGTGTGATTGGGATCTGCACGTGATGATGTTCTGCTGCTGAAGATGGTATAGCCATAAGGGCATTTATGTAAGTCTTGTAATTCGGTATGTCTCGGATGTTGTAATGATACTTGTCGATTATGTTCCACGGCTCACTGATCATGGGAACGTGGATATATACATAACAGGGACTTCTCAGATGATTAATCTGGGGGGCCCACAGCATGTACCGACATTCTTGGGTGTAGGAGAGTCGTTGGAGTAGTCCTTGGAGTAATCATAGGCGTAAAGTGACCCAGGTTCGAAAAGTGAAAAACTGACCACACACACTTTCTTCTCCTCATTCTCACTCTCCACATCGTATGTATAATCGACACCAACAAGAGCTTTGACCTCTCTTCTCTTGTTCTTCGTGTATCTCTCGTTGACGGGGTTTGCCACCAACCTTCGCTACACGCCATTCTCATACTTGGACTTGTCTTCTCTCTTCTCATATGAGCACTTATCAGAAAAATGATTTGCTTCATCACAATTATAACAAATGCTATTCTTCTCACTAGAGCCTCTTGAGTTCCTTATCCCATAGTACTTCACTTTCTTGGAGAAAAGAGCAAGGTAAAAAAGCAACTCATCATGGTCACGAGATGGAATCAAATCAACTCCTTCTTCACTTTCTTCATACTCTTCCCCATGTTTAGCTTCCAAGGCAAGGTTATGAGAAGGTCCCATAGCACGATTCATTTCCTTAACCGTCTTCCCTTCATTTGTCATATTCTCTATGGCAATAAAGTATGACACAAGTGAAGGGGTTCGTAGTAGAAAACAAAAAAAATCCTAGCTAGGGCAACACCCGATACCAAGATATATCTATGAGTTCATGCATCAACGAGGATGGAGCTTCGGTAACATACCCTTGTAGATCGAACGCGATTAACTTTCCGTAGAGAACATGGATGAGGTAGTCGAACTCGTGGTTGGCCTCAAGGTCGCGAAGCTCCTCGCTCGTCACCTCCTGGTCCTTCCACGACAGCTCTGGCACCACAAGTGGCAGTGCCCTCGAGGTATTGCACATGTAGGAGGTCCGACGATGACTCCCGTTCTCCTTGATCCAGCTGGGATGCGGAAGTAGACCCTCTGGAACTTGGATTCAGCAGCGTGATGGCATGCCGATGGTGTCATCCCCCACGTGCGTAGTTCTTTGTGGAACCGCACTCGCTAAATTCAATAGAGAGAGAGGGAAAAATTCACTAAGGAAAAAGGCCTTAGGAAATTCTCTTTTATTTATTATTATATTTAATCCACCAATATAGACGTTCTTATATAAGGAAAAGGGGAGGACCCCTTCTCCCCAAAGTCCCGGGGTGGGACTAAAGGAGAGGTGGAGAGGGCAGGCGTGCGCGGAGGCCTGACGAGGCGCACCGGCCGGCCGGGTGGGACCCACCTACCCCACACAAACGCAGCTTAAGGCTGATGCGGCGGCGGCCCGTGGTGGGCCCCACTAGACCGCGTGTGGCCCAAGGCTAGGCTGGCGGGTGGCCACATGGCGGCAGCTTCCCTTTTCGGGTGGCTTCCCTCTTGGGCCATTAGTGGAAGTTGCCCAAAATTTAACTTTTAAATATTTATTTAAATATTATTTCTCACAATTAATATATAAATCCATATTATAAGATATCTTTTGGCCCAAAACACCTTTCGGTTCTTTTCGAACACCTTCGGATTCCCCTCAGAACTATTCCCATAAATCTTCGGAATGATTCCAATACTCTTTCTCACCGGTGATCCCTTCGCTTCTATAACGATCTCAGAACATCGTAAGACCCCTAAGTGTGTTACCCTATGGTTCAGGAATGGCACAAACATGATCGAGATCTCTCTCGATCAATGATCAATAGCGGTACCGGGATGCCCATAATGACCCCCATGCATTCCACGAAACTCTATCGTTTGAACCATAAACTCTATGTCCATATCATTTTGTTTCTTCAATACATGACTCATCCGATATTCAATCTTTAGTATCAATATACCAATCTTGTTATCGACAAGTCTACTCAAATCGTTGTCGTGATATACTCAAATCGTTATCGTGATATTTTATCCCATGGCCTAGTCAATAGTTGCAACCTTTTGGATACAGTCTCACCGAGTGGGCCCAGTGTATATTTCCGTCACGGGGGTGAACAAATCATGATCTTGATGCATAGGCCTCAACATGTTCCTTTGGAATACCCAATACACACCTTTATTGTCACCCACTTACGTTCATGACGTTTGATGTGATCAAAGCAACCACGGGAGTAGTGATTAATATGATCTCACGGTCTAAGGAGGTCATATAGTTTCTAACTATTGCAACTATAGACCATGTGACTTGATCATATTGCAATATTTATATGGGTAATGTCCATCATATCATTCTCTAATGATATGACTTTGTTGTCAACTAGCATAAATGCTCCATGATCAAGAAACCTTGATCATCGGTTGCCCAACAAACTAGTTGAATAGAGGCTACTAGGGACTTGGTTTGTTTACATACCACATCTGTATCAATGTTTCCTCTTCATACGGTTATAACATAGTGAAACTATTATGAACTAATTCGAGATATCACTAGTAGGAAAATGCCTACCAGTGGCTCTCCAAAAATGAAGTCTGTGGCGCACGCCCCGTGCGCCACTGATATCACGCCACTGATAGCAGAGAAGTCAGTGGTGCACCGGGTCGTGCGTCACGGATAGTAGGCAAGTCCGTGGCGCACCACATTTCTATGCGCCACAGATATTACCAGCAGCGCATGCACAAGCACGCCAAGGTTACTAGGGTGGCCAGTGGCGCACCATGAATCCGTGTGCCATAGATATTATCAGCAGCGCATGAGCACGTGGTGCGCCACTGACATGGTGTGCCACTGACCCCAAAAACAGTGTGCCACTGGCTATTCGGGTGTATTTTTTATATATACGGCGGGTATATATAGCAGTTATATACAACAATACACCAAATATGAATTTAATCTAAGTTATGAATTCAAAGTGCTGAAATACATCAAATATGAATTCAAGTGTTATTAGATTATTACACAAAGTGTGGTAGTACAAATTCGGTCGATCACATTACAATTTCGATGTTCACATTACACATGCATAGAGCTATCACTCTAGACTATGATCGAATAGAGCATAGCGGCGACAACGAGGAGCAACACCGAGACCATAATGATCTTCATCCGGTTCTTCTTCCACATGTATCTCCTCCACGAGGCTACCGCCAGCTCTCTTGTCTTGTAGCCTTTGTAGTTGTTGCCGCTGAAGTTGTTCACTTGTGCCTGGCAGTCCTCCCACTCGTCATAGACCCCTGGAACCTGACCCCTGTATACCACATACCACTTCGCCATCTCTGTAGACATGCATGTAGTATATGTTATAGAACAAAAATAATGGCAAACTACAAACATGTTTGCATGATCAGAAAAATGAGCAAAGATTCATAACCGATAAATACAATATAGCATCGATGACGATCATATCCAGTTTGTTGTGCATCATGAGAATCTTCGGTTGAACGATACTACCCTTCGGCTGGACAGGGAGTGCCTCTATGGCCAGCTAAAGCGAGATGCCTGAGGACTGGATCCTCCGGCATCTCGCTCAAGCTGGCCGTAGTGTTGTCCCTGCTCTCGCACACCATTTTGGAGTTTATAACTTGTCTAGCTAGATCAAAATATGCCGAGGAGCTAACTAATCTCACATATTATGGAGTGCCTCTATGGCCAGCTTCAGAGATGCACGAGGACTGATCCTCCAGCATCTCCCCAGAGTGGCCGTAGTATTGTCCCTGCTCTCGCACACCATCGTGTTTCACATATTAGGGAGTACACCATCCGTGGTGTCACCAATGTACCACGTACCACTTCACCATCTCTGTAGACAAGGCATGCATAGACAAGACATGCATCAGAGAAATGAGCACAGATTCATAAACTTAAAATAAAATATATATAGCACCGACGATGACTATCATATAAGCAAGTCCAACATCGACCGTCAAGGGTTTTACTAGCCCTGGGTAGCTAATAAAGTTTACGACACACACGTCAAACGGTAGTTCGGAAAGAAATCATGAGGATAGTCAAGTCTACGACACGACACACACACGACACAAAAACGATAGGCACACACACATCATGTAGACCTCGCCAGGAACGGGGTCATGCCCTCTCTCGTTATGAACGTCCTAGTGTCGCACTGCATGTCGAGGCATTCTTCGATCTCGCGGTTACTCAACACGATGGGCACATACATGGACCCCCTTTCGTTTCGACATCGTCATGGATGATTTGGCAGAGCTGAGTCTGGATCCGCCAGAAGTCCTCCATAAGGTCCGCATCATGGATCGCTGCCAACTGTGTGGCCTAGTGTCGAAGATTAGCTGGCAGCGCCTCGACCCGTGAATCCCGCATGAACCCCTTGATGTGATGGAGGACGTAGAAGGCCTCCTTCACACTGTTGGTTGGCTGCTTGGCATAGGGGAACTTCATGTGTGCTGTCTGAACACATGTTTGCCATCCTTGGTTCATGCCCCCTTGGAGAATTTGCCTCCCTTTTCAACATAGACTTGTAGAGCATCATCTAGAACTCTCCTGAATCTGCCGTAGTCCTTCGGCTTTGTGTCACTTGATGAGTCGAAGTATGTTGCTTGTGACAACCTTAGACAAACAGATATGAGAGTGCAATATATGCCTCTACGCAACACAATTGAAACGGAACTAATTATTGTTAGAATAGGACAATGAAAATCTAAGAAATAATTTGTTATGACAACAACCTAATGTGTGTTTACTTACTCGGGAAAGCAAGGCAGAAGAATGGAATCAATGGTCTGGTTCTCATGGAAGATATTCCCTAGGTACACTGCCACCATTGCCCGATCCCCATCATTCGCCAAGACAACCTCACGCATGTAGTAAGGGTCCACTATCACAATGCCCTTGGTTTTCTCCCTCTTGGCCTTCAACGCCATATTGAGCGAGTACAGATGTACCATGTTATAGTCCAGCCGCTTCGAGTGCAGGAGATTGTAGATGTCCTTGTACCGCATGAACAATATGTTCGCGGGTGCTTGGTCAACAAAGCCATGGCCCGATGGCACCTTGCATGTGAAGACCGGGTACCTGGGCTTCTTCTCTTTAAGAAGGGTGGTCTCGAGATGCATAATTGAGTAATTCATATTCACTATGGATCCAGCCGCGACTTCAAGCATTTCCTTAGTCAGAATTGGCTTACCCGCTATGTGCGCCCTAAAATCACTGGGCTCTTGTCTCACACCGTCCCGAGCCCAGAGTATCTTCTCTAGAAGCGGCTGGCTCGAAGCCTTCTTGCTCCGGCTATGCTTCCGGCCCTTCTTCGGCTTCTCGGCCGCCTCGACAGGATCAGTGGATCGTCCTAACTGCTCATGGGCCGCCTTGTGGAGTGTGGTGGGGCTGATGATCACCATCGGGTTGGGTTGTGGACCAGCGGCGTTAGACGGAGGCGTCTCTTGATCATAAGCGCCACCGAAGTGTAGATGCTGTGTGCATGACATGGGACGGCCGGGTTGTTGACCGCGGGAGGCTGGCTCTCCAATAGGAGGCATGTAGAATCCGTCGGTGCCCATGGTGTTGAGGTAGCCGTCGATGTCATCCTCATCGTTAGCGACGTGAGGTGCATCCTGATGCATGTCCTCGGGCTGTGGCGATGGCGTGTGTGCGAACCGTTGATGCCTCTTGGTGATGGGGATGAACACCAGTGGTCGTGACTTAATAGTTGGGGCGGTGGGGCACCGCGCTTCCTTAGCTACAACAAGGCGGATCTGGGACTTGGGCCATAGCAAGGGCCAGCTATAGCAACCTCCAAGGGTCTTATGCTCATTGGCTCCTTCAGGTTGGTTGGGGGGTCAATGCCGTTGCAATCCTTCAACGTCCTTACCAAGGTGACCCTGAACATGCCAGCAGGGATCGACTTGTTGTGCATCATGAGCATCTTCGATTAGACGATACTACCCTTGGCTACATCCTTCAGCATGCCATCCACATACTGCAGCAATGTGCAATGAGCGTCCTGCAGGAAAACATGTTGGGGATCATAATCATATGGAAGTCGATTAGATCGAGACCAACAATGGTGTATGAAGTCAGGACTACGATGAAGCATAATTAGTTACCTTGGTGAGGGCGTCGAGCTCGGCTAATGTGGACACGCGGGGCTGCATCACATCCTGCTCGAGTGCATCATGAAGCAACGCCGGCTGCGTGTTGGTGTTGGGTGCCACCGGCTGCAAGTTGGTGTTGGGCACCGCCGGCTGCGTGTTGGTGTTGGGCGTCGGCGGGCTCAGCAATGCGACCGGCTGCTCCAAGGTGTTGGAGGGCGGGGTCACCAAGTTTGGCGACACGTGTTGGGCCGAGTTGCTGCCGGACACGATGGGCACTGGTATCGGCCCAACTCCACCAGCAGCATTTCACTGGGCTAGACCCTCCCACAGCCGAGGAGGAATGATCTCATGCAACCTTGCTTCCAAGTTTTCCTCCATTTACGCCTCCATTTGCATCGGCAACTGGGCCACTTTAGCCTTGAGATCGGCGATCTCCTGTCTCTACTCAGCCTCCACCTTGTACTTTCTCTCCTTTCTGATATTTGAGTCCTCTTTGAAGTGGACGCCGACTTTCGTGGTCAGCCCATAGCTGGGAACACGTCCACCGGACGTCAGCTTCATGTTCTTGGGCCTCTTCTTGACAAGGTTCACCGCCCTGTTGAAAGGAGTGTCCCACGACTCCGAAAGCCCCGTGGTGGGGGAACTTGCCTCAGTCGCTATTTGATCTTTCTACAAAAGGAAGGTGAACCCATTTTTAATTTTGGCTTCATTATTGATCGCCAATCGACTTGAGATCCACGTGGTTAGTTGCTTACCAGGTGTTTCTCGAATTTCAGCACATCCTCATCTATGGTTTTGAATTCCTTTGTTATGGGGCATAGGAAGTAGCGGGCCCACACAAAGTTCCTCACCTACTCGTCCTTGAATTTGTCAAACATGTTTGGTTTACCAAGGTGCCTAAGCTCGGTGTCCTCCTTCTCCCAAATTGGCTTTATTCCTCTGTAACCGCCGCTCCCAAGCCTGTGGTTACCTATGTTCTGGTCACGCAGTCTCTTCCCCCACACCACCCATTCTTTTGCGTTATCGGTATCCAATTCCTCCTTGAAGAGGAGATAGTCGTCGTGTTCGAGCAGTGGCTCGTGCTTCTTTATCTCCTCCCAGCTTCCATTTTTGTCTATCCGCTTCTTCACACGGGTTCTCCAGTTGCTCAAGAGGGTGCTCATCTTCGTGAGGGCCACCTCGTTCACCGTATTGTTCTTGACCACAAGATTGTCATAATCATGGGGAACTTGTAGCGTCTGTGAAGCTTCTGCATGAGGAGCTGGACTAAATGCGCATTGCCGGGATCTTGGAGGTTCCTCGTGTTGACCGTCAAGGTCACCTGAGTTGTATCCCGTACCCAGTGGCGAGGACTGCAAGCGCCACGGGTGCACCGCTCACTATCACTTCGGTGAATTCCTCGCGCTCCGTGCCGAGCGTCGGCGGGTCCTGATTCTTCCTCACGGCCTTCTTCTTAGCTGCCAGGGTGGCACCACCATCTGTTTGTCCTCCCGCGTCGGTGTGTTCGCAAGCATCGGTGGTGTCATCCTCGGCGCCGTCGGTGCATTCGCCGCCGGCATCCGTGGTGTCATCCTCGTGACCATCACTCATTCCAGCATCGTCATCACCCTCCATGTCTTCTTCGTCATCGACCATGGCAGCTATTTCCTGCTCCTCCTCCTCCATCTAGGAAAGTCGCCAAAACGACATGTTGGCCTTTCAGGCTTCTTCTTCGACAATCATTTGCTTCGAAGGGTCGGCCCCATCATTTACTTGTCCAGTCGACATATTTGCACTAAACAAGTAGATGCAACTAATTAGTACAAGAGAAATCGATCGGAAAATTCGACAGCACCTACCCTAAAAAGGCTACCTAGGAGTGCCCATTTCTCCCTAAAACAGAAATGAATCAACATTTCGGGAGTAACAGGCACTCAGTCTGGAATCCCTGCAACAACTGACAAAAAAATGCCCACCACTAAAACTGATTCACAAAAGCATGCATTCACAGAACACCAATTCATTATAATCCCATCATAATGTTCACAACACTGTTTAATATGGTGGTATAGAGATCTGCCAGAGTTCACTTTTTTAGAAGAAAAACACTATTAGAGAGAGGGCAAAGGTCATTTGAGGCAACACAACCATAGCACAGCAAAAGGGCAAACCAAAGCACATCTCTCATCTTATCATCAGCACAAGAATACACTATTCTTGTTAGAACACCACCACTCTACCACAACTCAAGAATACCAGTTCTTCTAAGGACACCACCACAACTACCATGATTACTTAGAAGAGAAGAGGGATCATATCAAGATACTAGGCGTACAGATAGAGTGGGGAGCAGTAATAGGGGTGGGCCAGCACCAACAAGAACTGCTCAAGTTCAGCCACAAGCCATAAACACAACCGTACATTAGCAGTTGATCATGTAATTAAGAGAAGCTGAGTAGTTAGGATCTAGAAGCACAAGATATTTATGTACAGGATACCAAGGGAATCAGGTAGAAATCCATTTGGATCATACATCAGATTAGGCAACATATGTTTTAATATCTTGTACCATCAGAAGCAAGTAGAGTAGAAGATGCTATACCTCAATCTCTAACCAACTACCCTGCAACTAGAATTAGTCTAGCAGGATTAGAAGGAGAGATTTCTCTCAGAGCTTCCTAGAGGTGCTAGGCAGATTCATCCTAGAGGTTTAGGAATCACATCATAATAATTGTCCTTAAGCAAAGTAGTGCCTCAACCTTTGCATCATTGGCAGGGGCAAAGAAACAAATCATGCTATTTAGAAACCTACTATGCACACTCTAGATGGAGGCACCACAATAGATAACATAAGTAAAGCAGAAGCTACTAATCAATTCACTAAACTTGAGATTCACCAAGTTAGCAGATCATGAACACATCTGCAAGCAATGGAAACTCTTAAATCATTTTCCTAGCTTAACCAACTAAAAACAATATCCATATTCAGTAATCACGTCACCGAATCAAGGATTCAGTCAAGCATAGAAGTAACACAATAGGTCCAAGTTCATATATATGCATGATTAATTCATCATTGGTTCATCTAGAACCATCTGCAAGCAATCATTGGCTAGGATCCATCCATATATTTGACAAACAATCAAGTAATAGATCATGTAGATGATCTATGCTACTATGCATCCTCCAAGGAGGTACCACAAGAGCAAGGCCACCTATAAAAGCCGCAATCCTTGTACACATGGACTAGCCAACAACTCAGAGAATCAACCTCACATTATACTAAATAAATTAAATCATTTTCCTAATGTAAACCACTAGAAATCATCCCAAATAAAGCTTACTGCCATGTTGGCAGCACATATGTCAAACAGTTCCTTATGCAAGTAATAGCATGTGCGCACAAATCATCTTACTAGTAATTATACTAGGTATCATATACAACTATCTTAATACTGGAATATGGATACAGGTTATCCACTAGCAACAACAACACATCCTGGTAATTTTCAAATTGATAGCATCAAAATCAATGCCATTTCAGTAGCAAGGACCAGGAAACAATAAAGCCACAACCCCATCCAGATCAAGTACTAGTATCTGTTCCTAATCCATTCATATATATGAAAGCTAAGACATCACCTGAATCATCAGGTTAACAATGTGTGGCATCACATCTGTACAAATGAAATAGTATAACTAACAGAGATCATACTGATAATGCTCAAATCAGAGGCATATAAGAGCATGTTTAATAACTCAAAAGTAATGCTAAGTTTTTGTCACATCAACAAGTTCATGTTCCTTAGGCTCAGTAGATGCAGAGAGAAAGCAAAGATGGAGAGGGAGAAGAATAGGAAGGAGTAGCAGTTGAGTAGAAGGGAGTAGAAGGGAGGCATATGAGTTCCCCCCCTTTGTATCCTCTTTGATTTCGCTATGGCAGCGGGCACTCCTCTCTGAACCCTAACCCTAACTGGCCTAGGAACGAACCTGGAGAGAGGGGAAAGGGGAGAGGGGAGGGGAGGGGAGGAATGAACCTGGCAGGTGGGCGTCTTCTTCTCTTCGGTGGCGAACGGCGGCGGCAGGGGCCAGTTTCTACGATGGCGGGGGCGTCTCCTTCTCTATGGTGGCGGGGGCGTCCTTCTCTCTGGTGGCGGGGGTGTCCTTCTCTCCGGCGATGGGCGTCCTTCTCTCCGGTGGTGGGCGTCCTTCTTTCCGGCGGGCGTCCTTCTCTCCGGCGGGCATCTGATCGAGCATGTGTGTGGATGACGGTGTGGCGATGGGGATCAAACAGATCGAGAGCAGCAAGGAGACAAGGGGAGCGTTATTTTGGCTAAGTGTGGAAACTCAGTGGCGCATACCTAATCGGTGCGCAACAGATATTATCCGTGGCGCACCGATTAGGGATGCGCCACTGAGTTTCCACGGTTAGCTCAAAAAGTCGCGCGGTGCATAGTTGATAGCAACACAAGCCTGCCTCACTGGTTACTACATTGGTTGGTTGGTTGAACTCCTAGGTGCCAAGTTCGAATCCTAGCACCCCCTATTTTTTTAATTCATAACTATATTTAACAAAGACTGAAATTATTATTTGGCCTTGTAATATTTACTCATCAGAAAATAATTATCTAGTATTTTTAGAATATTAACAATTCAACATTTACAAATATAAAAGGAAAAACACATGTATACAATTTCAAGTAGACAAAAAGTTTATTCCAAAAAACCACGAATCATGTATATATGATTATTGTTCCAAAAAACCATATGTATCATGTATATAGTAAGAGACCTTCTACGGATGTCAATTCCGAACGAGCTAGCGTCGTCTCATCACGGCGATCTTCTTGCCCTTCTTCGTCGCGGTTGAATAACTTAGCCCAGGACCATGGGGATTTCTTCTCGTGTACGGACATCCTTTAGAGGGTAGGGTGGTCTTCCTTCTTCCTGATGCAACACTAGGTCTAACGAAGTACTTGTCGAATTCCTCTTCTATCTTCGGATCACCGTACTTGTTGAAGTCTTGTTCGGTGGCTGCTCCCTCCATTCCGATGATGCTCCTTTTCCACCTCCTGACAACAACGCGGCTAGGCCTTACAGGGTCGGTAATGTAGAAGCATTGATCCACCTGGCAAGACAGTACCCATGGCTCATTTTTCGCCTAGACGTTCGTGCCAGATGTCTTCGATGATTTGGCTTCGGGTATAACCATCATGGTGAAATACCGGCCTTCTTTTTCGATGTTCTTGGCCCATCTGACCTGGAACATCGGCATCTTGTCTCCACAGTAGTCGAGTTCCCAGATCTCCTCGATCCTACTGAAGAATCTCTCCTTGACACTGGATTCCTCGTTTGCGTATGATAGCATCGTGACTCCCGAGTTCTGATATTTGTTGTTCTTGTCCTTTTCCTCAGTGTAGAATGTGTAACCGTTGATGTCGTACGCCTGATAGGTCCTCACATTCATCGCGGGGTCCTGTGACAAGGTGAATATGAGTTTTTCCTCATCCGTAGAAGGTCTGTTACCATGATAAAGCTAGAGTAGCTCTTTCTTGAACCAACGTGTGAAGCTGGAGTTGTTCTCTCGCATCACGTCTCCCTTAGTCCGTCATCGGCCCGTGTCCCTAAACATCTTCTCAATTAAGCTTTTGTGCTCTAACACCCATGGTTCGACCAACTCTATGTGTTGTAGCACGACTCGATGTGCCCTGTCATTGTTTGTATGTCGACCAGTGAAGACGATATGCATTGGGGCATGGCCCTCGTGGTGACCACATCCATCGAGCCTTCTGAGGTGCCTCCTGATTGGCAGACCAACCGGGCCATCGTCATCCTCATTTCGTAGATAATTCTGGCAGAACGATATGGACTCATATGTCAGAAAGCCCTTGGCTATGCTTCCATCCGGACGGTTCCTGTTGCGAACAAATCCTTTGAGAATGCCGTTCAGCCTTTCAAACGGCATCATGTTGCATAGGAATAGTAGCCCGAGGTGGATGATATCATCCACGAGGTGGACTAGCAGATGCACCATGATGTCATGGAACGCGGGGGGAAGTAAATCTCGAGCTCGCATAGTATCACGATGATCTCTTCTTGTATCATATCAAGCTGCTTCACACTGATCGACTTCCTAGAGATTACGTCGAAAAAGTTATAAAGCCCAAACAGCGTCTCACGTACGTGCTCGTCCATTATCCCTCGGATAGTAACCAGAAGTATCTACATCATCAGCACGTGGCAGTCGTGAGATTTCATCCCGGAGAACCTTTTCTTCATTTCGTCCAGATATCCGGATATCTTCCCTCCATTACCGATAGGAAGTTTGGTTCCGACGAGAACGTTGAAAAACTACTGGAGCTCCTCCTCACTCATAGTGAAGCAGGAAGGGGGGCAGTAGTAGTCGTTCCTCTTAGCCCTTTTGCACCGACGACCTTGAGTATCTTGCGTCTAAGTGTCATTATCGTCGTCATCATCATCGGGGCGTCCTCCATGAAGTTCTTCCTTTATTCCTAGCTTGATCAGGTTGTTTCTTGCCTTTGGCCCGTCTTTGGTCCTCTCCGGCATGTTGACAAGAGTGCCAATCAGACTCTCGCACACGTTCTTCGTGATGTGCATGAGGTCAAGGCTATGTGGCGTGTGGAGGTATTTCCAGTACGACAGGTCCCAGAAAAAAGACCTCACTTTCCATACACCCAACAGCGGCTTTGTCCTCGAATGCTTCTTTCCCGACGTGGGGCACTCTTTCCATTTTTCCAGCAAGTCATTGATATCCTTGCCGCTCCTCCTAGGTAGGGCTGTTTCGAGATCGTCCTCACCATTGAACAGATCTTCGTGTTTTCTCCATGGGTGATCCGCGGGGAGCCACTTTTGAATCCCTGGGAACACGGTTTTCGAAGACCTGGGATCCCTCGGTAGCTGAATATACGGGGTTTTATCCATGCACCTGACGCATGCACCGTGTCCGTGGTTCACCAGGCATGATACATATCCCAGACCAAGATAGTCCTGCACCGTCGTGATCAACGCGGCTCTCAGAGGGAAATATTCTTCTGTGTAGGCGTCCCACGTATGGGATGGCGTCTCCCACAGTGTGGATAACTCCTCTTTCAACAACCCGAGATACAGATGCATGTCGATACCCGGTTGTTTCGGCCCCTGAATAAGAATACTCATGTGTACGTACCTTTGCTTCGTGCATATCTAGGGGGAGATTGTATGGTCATACAAACACGGGCCAGGTGCTATGCGTGCTACTCTGGTTTCCAAAGGGATTGAGTCCATCGGTGCTCATACCCAGCCTAACGTTCTTGGCATCATCCCCGAACTCCTCTTCGAACTCCATGTCCAATGCGTGCCACTGGCTAGCATCTATGGGGTGTGTTAGGATCTTGCCCTTCTCCGCATCCTCTTCGGGCTTCTCCCTTTCTGCATGCCATTGCATGAGCTTCGCTTCCTTAGGGTCTACGAAATACCGCTACAGACAGGGAGTGATAGGAAAGTACCATACCACTTTTTGAGGAACTTTCTTGTTCCCTCTCTTGTATCATGCATGGCCGCACACCAGACATGTGGTTCTATCCTTGTACTCGCCCCGATAAAGTATGCAGTCATTGAGGCAGGCGTGGTATTTGACGTATGGTAGATCGAGAGGGCACATGACTTTCTTGGCCTCGTCGATACCTCTTGGCAATGTATTCCCCTCAAGAAGTATATCGTGCCAGAATTCCATGATATGGTTGAAGCTCACGTCGGTCCATTTGTGTTGCACCTTCATCTCTAGAGCCTTGAGGGTTACATTCAGGCGTGTATGCTCGGACCGACACCCAAGATACAACCGAGAAATCCCGACTTTATCCATTTGCACCAGCTTGGCTTTCTCTCTGGCAGTAGCTTTGTCATTGCTCGTCTCCTTAAGGAGCAGTTCTTGAAAATGAGGGTCCCGTAAAGCTGAAGTTAGCGGTGTCTGTGTGTCCGTGTCTTCTCCACCACCATCGGATCCGGCATCTTCTTCATGATGATCATGATCATTTCCATGAGCATCTTCTTCATCATAATCATGTTCAGCGTCTTCGTGAGCACCATTTCCTGCCGGTGCCCCGTTGTTGACGTCCTCGTCAATGTAGTCGGGCATGAAACCACCCATGAGCAAGGGCTTCTCCAATGTCCCAGAATCAGGTTTGATTAGGGTACCAAGTTTGCATCTCTTACAAGGACATCTTTACTCGGTCATGTTGCTCTGAATAATGATGGTCGTCGCGCGTGCCTTGTATCTAGCCACCATAGCTTCACTCACCTAACGCACCATGGTTGCCTGTGCGGCGGTATGGAGCAAAAGGGAATATTTAGAACCATGCATGCAAAAATTCGGCATGACCTTCCCTATAAATAGGACATATGAGTAGTGCAAAAAAAATCCAAAATATAAATGAATCAATATTTCGGCAAACATTCATTACACCGCACACACCGGCACCTGCACAACACAAAGCATACACAAGAACACAAGCATATATCCATGTAAACATCGTCTCCCGAGCCAAAACCGTCATCCGCACACACAAAAATAGAAGCATATATATCCATGTACACAAGAACACAAGCATTTATCACAAGAACACAAGCATATATACCACCAACATCGTTGTCCACACACACAAAACAAGCACAAGTTACACGAGACGAGAGAGGCCGCGCAAGAGAGCGTGTGGTGACTTGATGTGGAAGAGAGGAGAGAAAAAGGTGTGTGCGCTTACTTTAGTGGATCTACACGGTGGAGAGGAGTTTTCTTTATAGATCCATCCAACCCAAAGAGGTTTTGGTAACTTAAAATGGAGAAATTGTTGGAGAAAATGAGGTGAGGAGGAGGAGCAACTCGAGCTAGATCTAGTGGAGATGGGGAAAGTGAACTAGCTAGTGGAGGGGTAGGGGAAAGTGTGCCACATTTTTGTCTGGCTGGCACGACATATCTGTGGCGCACCAGCTACACGGTGCGCTACTGACTAAATATACTCGTGGAGCACCTATAGACCGTGCGCCGTAGGTAACCTGTCACTTTTCAAACGGATGGGCCCACAAACACCCGTGGCGCACAAGAATACCGTGCGCCACTGATAAACCCACTATGCGTGGCGCACGGCCCAAATGGTGCCCCACGGATGTGCTACCCATGCACGGGGTCGGCCGGCAGCGCTGGGGTCCACTTTATGGTGGCGCACCGTTTGGGCCGTGCGCCACGGGTATGGGCAGGTCAGTGGCGCACACTGAAAGAAAAGTTTCCTTCCGCAATGACTTGGCCCGACGGTCGTCGTAGAAGGCGCGTCTTTCGTGACGAAATTCTCGTCTCAGCCGTGGCCGATGGAAAACTTCTTTTCCAGTTTTGCGGCCCTCTACTACGACGAATCTGCTAAAAACATGGAGGAAGCTCGGCTGGCGCGTGGCAGAAGCAAGATTTTCGTTTCCTCACGCGATGTTGACTTGCCTAAGTCTTTTGAGGTGTGTGGGTCCCGGACGTCAGTGTCTCTAGCGGACCATACTTTTCGGTCGCGCCTCCCTGATTTGAATTTGATAACGTAGCTCGAGGCGTATGTCGTTTAGTCAGTTTGCTAGGTCCCACATGTCAGCCTCTCATTAGAAGGATTGTGTGTATGATGGATTTTTTCCTTCGCTCGCGCTATCCTATTCCGAAGTTGATAGCGCTGCTTCATGCATCTACCGTCTAATCAACCTCCTGGGACCCATATGTCATCCTCTCATTAGAATAAACATGTGAATGATAGAATTTTTTCCTTCACTGGCTCTACCCCGTTCCGAGTTGATAGTGCTGCTCGACGCATCTACCGTTTAACCAACCTCCTGAGCCCCACATGTCATCCTCTCATTAGAAGAAACGTGTGTATGATGGATGTTTTTTCCTTCGCTTGCGCTAACTGTTTAATCATGATGCTAGGCCCCACATGTCATCCTCTTATTAAAAGAAACGTGTGTATGATGGATTTTTACCCTCTGTAGCGTCTTTGTGTTCCGAACTTGATAGCTTTGCTCGCAGCATCAGCCATTTATTCAGGCTGGTGGGTCCCTTATGTCAGCCTCACATTAGAAGATCATGGGTATGATGGAATTTTTTTCTTCTCTAGCGCTACCCTGTTCCGAACTAGATAGCGTTGCTCGGCGAATTTGTCGTTTGCTCACGCTGCTGGGTCCCCCATTTCAGCCTCTCATTAAAAGAAACGTGTATATACTAAACTTTTTTCTCGTTCGCGCCTTCCTGTTTCGAAGTGGCTACGTTGCTTGATGCAGCATCAGTATAAGGTCACGCTGCTGGTCCCACATATCAGCCTCTCTATAAATGAAACGTGCGTAGATGGACTTTTTTTTGGCCATGTCCGCTGTTTTGACCTCGGCAACTTGCTGGGTCCCAGATATCAACCACCTCTGTGCAGGAAACGTGTATATGCTAGGTCCCAGCTGACAGCATCTATTTGAAAGAAACGTGTGTATGTTGGACTATTTTTTCGGATCCCAGATGTCAGCCTCAGAGTATAAAAAATGCTCAGAAAGGCGAATTAAAAAGATTCTGGGCTAACTCGGGGCGGATGCCCTATTCGTCATGGCTTATATTCCATGGCTCACTCCTAAATTGAATGGGCTACGTCGGTGGCCACAAGACCACGAAAAGGCCGAATTAGAAGGTATTGGGCTATGCTTGGGGCTGCTAGGCTAATTTCATGGGCTATGCTTGGGCCTGCTGGGTCCGACATATCAGCTTCTCTGTAAGTGCAACGTGTGTATGATGGACTTTTTTTCGGCCGCGTCCGCTGTTTTCATCGTGGCAGCCGTGTATGGTCTTACTGATGGGGCCCTTATGTCATTCTCTCTGGCATGTTCTGGCTTATGAGTCTTTGATGCAGCCTTGTATGTTCTGTCTGGTGGGTCCCCGATGCGAGCCTCTCTGTGCAAGTATTTAAAATTTTTTTGAACCCACTCTCAAAACAAACTCCAGGGATGCTGCATGCTGGTGGGTCCATGATGTCAGACTCTCTGTAATGCGATATTGCTAGGAGAAAAAATGTAAACCCAAGATACACACACACAAAGGCGATTCGAACAAAAGACCTTCAAATCAAATAAACGTAAAATGAGTGCCAAATACAACAAAGATATTTATAGAAAAAATATTATTAAACTTTTATTAGTACTACAACTTCTTTATTAGTCTTTTTAAAATATTTTGTGTGTCTATATTTATCTCTTTTAAAATATAAAAGGGCAGCGCTCCTGGCATCTCAATTTATAAAATGCCACATAATGGGGTATTTTCTTAAAAACATGGGCAGGTAGAGTTTTTTTATTATGAGAGGTGGGGGACAATGCCCAAAAGGCCGAATTAAAAAGAGTTCGGCTATTGCTCTACGTAGGTTATATTCCATGGGATATGCTCCATGGGCTTCATTCTTAAATTTCACTGGGTTGTGCTCAGCAATCCACTGACCTGTAAAAAGCCGAACTAATATGTTCTCGGCTATGCTCCATGGGCTCCTTTCTAAAATTTCGCTGGGCCGTGGTCAGCAGTACCTGACCCCTAAAAGACTGAATTAAAATGTTCTAGGCTAAAGAGGGGCCGAATGAGCTACTCCCTCCGATCCAAATTAATGTTCTCGGATTTGGCTAGATTTGAATGTATCTAGCACTAAAACATGATTAGATATGTCAGAATCTAGACAAATGTAAGAACATTAATTTGGATAGGAGGGAGTACTAGATTTCTTCTCCTGGTGAATAAAAATTGCATTGTGATGTGCTCTGCCAGATTCGAAACAAAGACCTCAGCGAGGGCGGGGAAAAGCGATAATTCTTTTTGGCAGATATTCATGTCAAAATTTAGTAGTACAGAATACGGTAGAAAAATTATCAACAGATTCGAAGTTAATATTTGGATGCACTTGACCAATTCAGTAGCATTCCAAAGTGACCAATGCAGCAATACAGACAATGAAATACAATACCAGTACATCAGTATTAGTTGCAAAAATGCTTTAGTAATAGAAATGAAAGAACATTTGAGAGATTTAGTAGCTTTTCTGCTTGAAATTCAATAGCAGTATAGAGAGAATCAGTTCTTGTTCCAACTAAACAAACCTTGGCGCATGATCAGTTTGTCCTGTTCTCCTAATACACTCAATCATTGGAGCAAGCAAAACTGACGATCAAGTCTGCTTTTCTGTGTATGCCTCCTTCTCACATCAATGCCAAGCCTGGTCAAGATTATGAGTTTATGACAAGGCCAAGTTACAAAAGAAAAGAAAGACCATCTACTGCACTTGATCTAAATAAGTAGCAGTACATCAGTATTAGTTCTATAAAATGCCAAGTTCCAAAAGAAAAGCAAGACCATGTACTGCACTTGGTCTAAACAAGTAGCAGTACATCAGTGTTAGTTCTATAAAATGCCAGGTTCTAAAAGAAAAGCAAGACAATCTGCTACACTTGATCTAAACAAGTACACGTACATCACAGTTAGTTCTACAAAATATTGTATTGTACATACTAATAGTAACAACAGAACATTTGATAAATTCAGTAGCATTTAAAAGATTCAGCAGTACAGAATATGACCGAAAAAATATCGACAAATTCTCAGCTCATATTCAGCAGCACTTGATAGATTCCCAGTTCATATTCAACAGCACTTGATAGATTCAGCAGTATTTCAAACTGACCGAATTAGCAGTACACCGAAAATAATTGACAGATTCAGTAATGCACACATTGAAATTCAATAGATATAGCTAGGACCGATTCAAAAGTAAAGCAAGACCATATTCTGCACTTCATCGATCGATCTGAACAAGCACCAATACATAGTTATTATTGCAAAATAGATTAGCAGAGGAAGAACTCCATAGAAAATACTTAGAACTACCTTAACCTAGGAACCACGTCTCCCAAAATGATAAGTACCAGTACATACAGTAGGTATTACTACAAAATACATTAGCAGTAGTTGAACTCCATAAAAATACTCCTAAGAACAACTTCTAAGAACAGGTAGTAAGTCTTTCTAGTAGTTCAAATACTCCAACGAACATTAAGATGTGTTTATCTCACTCATGAATCATGTTAATCCGAAGACATTATTCCAGGGTGAACACAGACAGTTGACGAGCGACCAGGTGTGACATCGGCACCGGCAGGAGCCACTGCAGCTCTTCGAATGGGACGCCGCCGGGCGACGCGGTGCTCTCCGGCATGCATAGCCCAGAATTTTTTATCCTTCTCCCCTCAATCACAGTCGACGACCAAAACTTCACCATGTATCGCGGCGACAAGCACGCCGCCGACCTGACGCATATGACGAATACGATGTGTAGCATTTGGCGCGTGTCAAATCACACCGTGAACACAGTACCATCGTCTCTGGATCCGATGATATCTACTATCCACAGGCCTGTTGCCGGCAGAGTGAGCTTCACAGAGGTGGGCAAGGAGCGCCACCGACGAGGCGGCGAAAATGCAGCCATCCTCCATGCAGTTGCAAGGGCCGTGCGCGTACGCAATCTTGTGGTTGTGGACCTGACGGTACATGACCAATGTCCCTCAACCATCGTTGGGGCATCTGCTACCTTTTTCGCTGGTGACTCGGAGGTTCAACTCCTTGGATCATGCGGCCAGCTAGACGGTGCTGGTAGTGTCCATACGCATAGAGATCTTGTCGAACACGTTGGCACCGACGTTGCTCCATCCGCCGTACCACCAGTTGGGCCCCAAATCCGCCATCGCGTCCCGATGGTTTGGGGGCGAGGCGAATCAATCTATGACTATTGGGAGGTTTTGGAGGAGAGGGGTGGCGGCCTGGAAGGACCGATGCTGCGGGCGATATGGCGAGGCAAATGAGTGATGCGTATGTTGGATATGATACCAAGTACTGTCGGAGATGGGGAAGACGGTATGGCTTGAACAAGGATTTTTTTGTGTGTTCCTTCATCGGTCTTCTTCTGCGGGGCGCAGCTGCATCGAGGAGACATTAATTATTAACTGGCTAGTGTAGCACGCCAACGCTATCTAGTACTACTTTAGTAGCATCGAGGAAACTTTACTAGTAGTAATTAGCTAGCTAGTCTAGCATGCCAACGTTGTCTAGTAGAATGAATGCCATATCATCACAATATAAAATTATACTACTCCATAAAGTAGTAATAGGTAAAGCTAAGAAAATAAATATATTTTCGAGTCGCTTCCATAAAGTATCGGGTGTATATTTGGTTCTTGTACTTGTGCATAGCGTTCATTGTCCTAAAGTTCAGTACAGTATCAATAGAATCTCGTACTTCCTCCATTTCAAAATATAAGATGGTTTAGCTTTTTGTGAAAAATGTATCTAGACATCTTTTAGTACACACTAAAAGTAGTGTGTATGTTCGGAGTGAACCACACACTAAAATTCGTCTAGATACATTCGTTCCGCACAAGTTAAAACATTTTATATTATGGAACAGAGTGATTAGATGCTAGAATGGAAAAGAAGATTCAAGGGTTAGCAATGTTGGAATTTGCTAGTCTTGATACAATGGTTAATGTTGAAAGTTAACTGTACACTATATATGATTGGGCCACTTGCTGCATTTATTCCTACTGTCTTTTATTTACTCGTACTTTATTTACTTGCATTATCAAAAAACCCTAAAAATCTGTTTGCTAAGTATTTGGAGAGAATTCCTGATCCATACCACTAGCCAGCACCTTCTGCTCCTCGTTTGGTTCGACACTCTTACTTATCGAAAATACTGCGATACACCCCCTATACTTGTGGGTCATCATCTTACACCTACTGTATGTGAATGTAGATATGTCTAGCCCCCGATCATCACGGCCGGCTTCATAATGGCAAACTTTCTTGGTGGTGCACACACAAGGGGAACACTATCATTGGAATTATATAGGGATTATCTTATTTGCTATCGTTGAGTATCTAATACTAGCATATAATAAGATATAAAACAGGTATCAACATCACAGGTAAATTTTGTGATATGATATAGTCCTTCTTCTTGCGTCTTGATCTCCATCGAGCGCTCCGGCATGATCTCCATCTTGCCCCTGGTTTGACGCCAAGTCCACGACGCCACCACCCGGTTGTCCATCGGAACGATGGCTATTACTACTTAACTTAGTAACATAAAAGTAAACTACTTTACCTTCGTAACGACCAATACCATATCATAACACATGCCCTCCTGCAAAATAAAGTTAGACGCCTCTACTTTATCTATTGCAAGTTTACGTGGTTGTTAGGGCTTTCGCAATAGAACCGTTTCTAATCTACGAACTTTCCAATCACAACATGGATCCAAAAGTTGTCTCTACTACACTCTTTTCAGGGGCCTCCTGTGTAAATGTAATATCAACTATTGAATGAGAGACAGACACCCGCTAGTCACTTATACGGTACAAGCCGTATGTTGAGCGTGGAACCAGTCTCGCTGCATTTAATCACGTAAAGGTCGGTCAGGCCACTTCATCAAACAATACCGCGATATAAACAAGTGCATGTTAGAGGGTAAAAACTAAGGGATCAATGCCCGCACAATACATGTGCGTACTGGCCGTACAACACTCCTACGCATAGATCGGCTCTGATACCACTGAAGGGTTTCGCAGCAGAAAACAAAAATTTCCTACGTTGGAACTGCCTAATACTACCAAGATCTATCTATGTAGTAATGCGGTAACGGCCAAGCGTATAGAATACATACCCTTATAGACCGTACGCGGTTAACATTCTGAGGGGAACGTGGTTGAAGTAGTCGAACCCGTAGCCGACCTCAAGGTCGCGAAGCTCCTCGCAGGTCACCCCTTGCTCCTTCTTCATCGTGCAGCAGCTCCAGCTCACGACATCCAAGGTGCCTAAAGTGAGGCCCCTCGTGGTTTCGTACACATATGGTGTATGATGACGACCTCCGACTCCTTGATCCCTGCCGGGAGCACGGAAGTAGATCTCCGGCTTGGAATCCCTGCAGCGCAACGGCGTGCTGCAGGTGCGGTGTCTCATGCTCGGACAGTCCTTACTTGGGACCGTACTAACGCATGGAGACGAGAGAGAGACAGAGGAAAGGAGAAAGTCAACCAAAGGACTTCTCCAATATTGGTGTGTCTATTCCCACCCATGGGCACCCCTTTATATAGGGGGAGGGGGTGTGCCCTCCCCTTTGGGTTTCCCATGTGGGACTAAATAAGGGAGAGAGTGGGAGGCGCATGGGCCTCATGGGACAGCTGGCCAGGGGTGGGCCCCACCCCGCGCATAGCCCTAGGCTGGTCAGGTGGGCCCCCTTGAGGCGCCTGGGCCTTGGCCCTTTGGCCCTTCCCTCCTTCGGTTTTCCCTAATTTGCCCCTTTTCCCTAGGAAGTTTGGCCTATTAGTGGAATACCCCTTCAAATTAGATTTTAATATTATATTTAATATTAATTACATTAATTAATATGTAAATACATCTTACAAGATCCAATTTGACCCGAAACACCTTTCTGTCCCCTTTCGATTTCCTCCAAATGACTTCGGAACTTTCCCGGAACGGTTTCGGTTCTCTCACGGAACTTTTCCGGTTTCCTTTTCTCTTTCATATGGTGATTCCAACTTATAGAGGATCTATAGATCATAGAACCCTTAAGTGTATTTCCCCACGGCTCGGGAATGGCACAGACATGATCTCCATCAATGATCAATAGCGGGACCGGGATGCCCATATTGACCCCTGTGCATTCCACGATGACAATGTCGTTTGAACCGTAAACAGTCGTTTCCCATTCCCTATGCCACTTGATACCTAGTTCATCCGAGATTTGATCTATGGTATCTCCATACCTTCATTCGATCTCGTTACCGATGAACTTGTTTTCTTGTTTCCATGTCGTTGCATTCCGTGACCCAGTCACACGCTTGCAAGCTTCGTTAATGCAACGTCACCGAGATGGCCACTAATGTATCTGTCTGTTACATGGATGGGCACATCGTGGTCTTGATATGTACTCCTCTATGCGCTCCTTTGGAAAAATCTGAGTAGCACCTTTTCGATCACCCAATCACGGAGTGATACTTGATAACCATCTAAGCTCCCTCCAGAACGGTGATTTGCATTATCTCACAGTCTAAGGACAGGTTGCGAGGTTTCCTTAGTTTATCATTAATGGTGAACTTTGTAACTAGATCCCATTAAGATACAACTGGTTGGGTTGTTTGTCTATCACATCATTCAACTAATGATGTGACCCCATTGTCAATTGGCATAAATGCCTATGATCTCGAAACCCTAGATCATCCTCATGACCAATGAACTAGTTCGCTAGAGCTAGCTAGAGACACAGTTCGTTTACATACCACACGTGTATTAACATTTCATATTAATACAGTTATAGCATACTATAAAACTATTATGAAATAATTGAGATATGACAATAAAAACCTATTTATTATTTGCCTCTAGGGCATATCTCCTTCAGTCTCCCACTTGCACTAGAGTACAAATAATCTACCTTGCATTTTACTCATCATAAACCATATTACATATGCGTTTATTGATCATGCATGCTTATGGAAAACATCTTGTCCATGTTCTGTTTTACCAGATCATTATGTCTTTGCAAATCGTTAATGTATTCCTAACTTTGACATTCACACCATTATCTCATAATGGGTTAAAGTATTCGTTTGGCAACAAAGTGAGACTTTGTTTTTACTGTTTATAATGATGGTCGTTTTCACTGTTGTCATCTAAACTTCGAAACACACTTTGCAATCCTTTGTGTATATATGGCAGTTATGGCAGCAGAACGAGGCCGATTTCCAGGAGCCTATAGGGACTTTAGATCAACCTCGAGGGCTTTCTCATGGGCACTGTGGCCTGGGACACATCGTTCTATGTTAAAAGCGAACTAGCCTCGCCATAACAATATACATCACATTAGATGGAGCCTTTATACTTCTAATCTATGTAGATCCTAGTGCATGAAATGCAACTATGCCACTTACTTTGCTTCTTGCCATTTAAGCACAAACTTAATTCTGGTTCAGTGATTAACCCAAGAATCACTTCAAGACATGTTCTTATAGTTAAGAGATTGTCCTTCCAACCAGAACTTCGGGTCACATTATGTCGAGTATACAATATGGTTGTATGGAAGAACCTATGACTGAGGCATAGGAGATGCAACACATCTCTTTCTTCATTTTAACCATCGTTGCAATACTAAGACTAACTCAATGCTTCATACAAGTAAGAACCTCTTTCTTTTCCTTGTTCCATTCCGAACTACTTCAGAATCTCATCTAGGATATTCTGAACATCTTCAGAATCAAGTCTAGGAAGCATTCAACTGTGATGTTTATTAAACTTTCCAATCTATCTCGATAGATCTCATTGTTTAATAACTTGTTCAACTTCATCCATATTTACTAACTTAAATGTTATCAATACCAATCACATCATTCACATATGTCGTCCACATATCCTAGAATGATCTCATGCTCCCACTCAAATATGGCATCCATATTTGAGATCCAGGAATTTCACTTAGCTCCCACTCAAAATAAGTCTGATACATATTATGATTCAGCCAAGCTACTTAGCTCCCTCTCAAAATATGTCTCTTACAAATTAAGATTTGGCCAAGCTAATTAGCTCCCACTCAAATGCAGGTCCTCTCTATAATCTTGGACATTCCAAAGTTCTTTGATCATCATCAAATTGAGAATTCTAGCTACGAGACTTCAATATCCATATATTGCTAGTGTAAATCCAATAGACTCAAGCATCGCTACATTTGTAGTCAACTCCTTGAATTTGTCCACACTTTGTGACAAATCGAGCTTTTACGTCTCCATTAAGTTTCATTTCCATCTTATGACTTTGAAGTCATTCAGAAATATCAAGTAAACTTCTTTACTTAATAAGATCAAGTAACATATTACTTTGCAATCTTAAATGTAACTTAATATAGGATTTTATGACTCCTGGTCATTTCTCGCACTTAGGTCCATCACGCTTCTTTGTAATTCATAGGTATGTCTTGTTCATAAACATGACAAGTGAATCAATAATATATTTCCACGAACTTGCAGAGTATATATTGTTGAATCCTACTTTCTTTAGTAAAAGTATTCGCTAAAACTTTATGATCATTATCATTTGTTTCTCCTCTATTTGTAGAGTTTAGTTTCACGAAACAAATTCCGCTGCGCCACTCAACAATTCGGAGGCAAGGACAAATGCCTTGTTTTGATAATTTACTTTCTTCCACATGTATCTTCATCAAGACACATCAACTTTGGACAACAGCCGATTTGCCCCTTTTGGAAGATGTATTCATAGTTTCCTAAGAATACGCTACAAAGACTTGTTTATTCGCCATGATTTCAAATTATTGAAACCTCTAGAAACTCGAACATGCCATAACTCTTATGGTGTTGTTTCCACAAATCTTTTAGATGTTCCTTTGTATTTTAACTGAGTGTTTGCTCATTTTGATCTCTAACTCTAAACAATACCTATAACCCCGATAAGAGATAATATAATACCATATGTATCTAATACATAATGATTATGATATTTAGACATTTCAATACACTTTGAAATTGCCCCATTATCATAATTTGTGAAACCTCTTTCACATGTCCATTTATGCCAAAATTAACTTAAATACTTTACTCATGTCGATCAAATTGAAGAGACTTTTGTATTCGTGTTAATTCAATATCCTCCTTCACTTTGAAATCTTTTGAACAATTCAAAACAGTTTCAAACTTATGTTTCATTAAGCAAATGCTCATATTCACTTAAATCCACAATGAAGTGTGAAATAATGATTTCCACTATTTGTTGAAAATACAATGCATCACTATGTATAAGATTCAACATTAAGTATAAATAATGATTTCCACTATCTTGTTGAAAATACGATACATCATTATGTATAAAGTTCAACATTTCTTTGCATATCACTGTTTTACCAGAATGCGGAGTTTTAGTCATTCTACCCAAGAGGCATGGTTTTCAAAGTCTCTAGATTAAGCATCTAGGACCCTGAACTTCATTTAGAATGAAGAACATGCAATAACAAAAATGACTTAAACTATAGTGTCATGTCATTACTAAACTTTGGATATATTTTAGCATTCTAATCCTTTATAAATGTTTAAACTATTATCATTAACATAGTGATGAGAATAACTCATTTATAATCGTAATATGACCATAAAGGTATTATTCATAAGAACAGTACAACTGGCTTGTAACTTATTCATATGAACAATTGTCTTGCCAAAAGCAAGACACACAGACAAGGATTACAAAATTATATTCAGGTCCACTAATCCAAATGATAAACCTTTGAGGAAAGGGGTGATGTCGGCCATCAACTGTTTTACTTGCCGTCATCAAGCCACACTGCCTCAATCCTAGCAATTCTTAAGCAGACCATCCTATTTTCACAAAACAGGAAAAGTATCAAATACTTTACAAACTGCAACGAGTTTTGCGAGAACCACATTTATAATTTGTATATTCAACATATACGCTTTTTCGTTCATGACCTCCATTACAATCAAGCCCTTCTGAGAGTTCATAACTCTAATGCAAGATTGCTAAGTGTTTCTCCAAATGTTCCCTTTTTCATCCATCATGGAAGAAAACTCATCCAACGGCTCATACTTTATGTGCCTGATCATACATAATACAAGATTGTAATCCAACTCTCCATAGAATGGAGAATGGCTTGTTGGATGATTACGGAGAACACACAAACATTGCAGAGTCATCGGATTATCTCCTAATGGTCATTGTATCAAGAAGAGAAGATCACCTTTTACGAGGATATCCCTCAGGCGTGGGTATTAATCTATGAAGTTGGACCCTTTTGCTAAGTTCCATATTAAGCAATAAATTTCCCATGGTCGTAAAGGTACTCAATGGGATAGTCCATGATCTACTAAGATATTTGCAAACAGACATCTAGAGTAAGTTCATAATATGAGTTCAATCCTAATTGAGATCCCACTAAAATTGTCATCCCCTGGATGATTTTAGTGATCACATGATCCCCATCCTCTACACCTCCCCCGATTGTCACGGCTATCAGTGCAACATCAAAGGTAGACATTCCCTAATGTCAATCACATCAACCATGTGACTCATGCTCGATATTTCGATCTCTTGTGTTTTGAGGCCATGCCTACACATGCTAGGCTCGCCAAATCTAACTTGTGTGTATTCGCTATGCAACATGGCTTATGATACATCCATTTTGCATCACTATTCTATATCATAATTTACTATTATTAATTTATATATTTCATATTAAGAGATGATACTTATGTTATTTCACCTGTTTTTCCATGGTTGATGACTTTTGGAGCATGGACCGCTGCAGTCAGGATTCTGATGGAAAAGGTGCTGTTTGGAGGCAAAATTTGCGAAGATCAGAAAATCCGGGAAAATATACGGAAAATCCTATTTTTCCAGAAGACGAAGGAAGACAGAAGGAGGAGTGGAGATGGACCACAGGGGGCCCACACCACCCCCTGGCACGGGCCAGCCTAGGCCGCGCCACCAGGTGGTGTGGCCGCCCTGGCCCACCTCTGGCTCTCCCCTCTGGCGTATATAATCCTCCCGAAACCCTAATACTCGGGGAGCAACCACAGAAATATTCCGTCGCCTCTGTGGGGTGGAAAACACTGAGAGAGAAAGATCTCTCCGGCAGACAGATTTCTGTCGGGGGAATTCCTTCCTGGAGAGGGGAGATCGTCGCCATCAACACCACCATCAAGCTAGACTTCATCAGGATCATCATAATCACCACCACCATCATCACCAACAGCACCATCATCACCATCTCCATATTGCTATAACAATTGGGTTGAATCTTGCATAGTTCTTAGGGGAAACTTTCCTGGTGTTGATTACTCTTTGTAGTTGATGCTATTGAGTGGAACCATTGAATTATTGTTTATGTTCAGATTGTTATACATCATTATTACATCTCTGATCATGATCCATATGAAGTCTTGTGAGTAGTTCGTTTTGTTCTTGAGGACATGGGAGAAGTCATGTTGTTAGTAGTGGAGTTGTGTTGAGAAAGATTCAATAGTTTGATATTTAAGTTGTGGTGTACTTCTTCTAGTGGTGTCATGTGAACGTCGACTACATGACACTTCACCTATATGGGCCTAGGGGAATGCATTGTGTATTTGGCTACTAATCATAGGGGTTGCCGGAGTGACAGAAACCTAAACCCCCGTTAGGAAACCATTGCACAAGGGACGTAAGGGTCTTAGAGTTTAAAGTTGTGGTTAGGTTCTACCTCAATTACTTTCTTGTACTTACGAATATTTGCAAGGGGTATAATCACAAGTACGTATTAGTCCTAGGAAGGTCGGTACATTAGCACAGGTTCACCCACACAACACTTAGCAAGCTAAAGAAGATTAATCAACTATATGAAGCGAAAGCACTTGACAGTCTTCCCATGTGTCCTCGAGAACGTTTGGTCATCTTAAGTAATACAACCGGCTTGTCCTTTGCTGAATAAAGGATTGGGCCACTTCCTGCATTTATTCCTACTATATTTTATTTACTCGTACTTTATTTACTTGCATTATCAAAAACCCCTAAAAATCCGTTTGCTAAGTATTTGCAGAGAATTCCTGATCCATACCACTAGCCAGCACCTTCTGCTCCTCGTTGTGTTCAACACTCTTACTTATCGAAAATACTACGATACACCCCATATACTTGTGGGTAATCAGCTTACACCCACTGTATGCGAATGTAGATATGTCTAGCCCCCGATCGTCACGGCCGGCTTCATAATGGCAAACTTTCTTGGTGGTGCACACACAAGGGGAACACTATCATTGGAATTATATAGGGATTATCTTATTTGCTACCGTTGAGTATCTAATACTAGCATATAATAAGATATAAAACAGGTATCAACATCACATGTAAATTTTGTGATATGATATGGTCCTTCTTCTTGCGCCTTGATCTCCATCGAGCGCTCCGGCATGATCTCCATCTTGCCCCTAGTTTGACGCCACCACCCGGTTGTCCATCGGAACGATGGCTATTACTAATTAACTTAGTAACATAAAAGTAAACTACTTTACCTTCGTAACGACCAATACCATATCATAACACATGCCCTCCTGCAAAATAAAGTTAGACGCCTCTACTTTATCTATTGCAAGTTTACGTGGTTGTTAGGGCTTTCGCAATAGAACCGTTTTTAGTCTACGAACTTTCCAATCACAACATGGATCCAAAAGTTGTCTCTACTACACCCCTTTCGGGGCCCTCCTGTGTAAATGTAATATCAACTATTGAATGAGAGACAGACACCCGCTAGCCACTTATACGGTACAAGCCGTATGTTGAGCGTGGAACCAGTCTCGCGTACGAATACGCGTAAGGTTGGTCCAGGCCACTTCATCAAACAATACCGTGATATAAACAAGTACATGTTAGAGGGTCACAACTAAGGGATCAATGCCCACACAATACATGTGAGCACTAGCCGTACAACACTCCTACGCATAGATCGGCTCTGATACCACTGAAGGGTTCCACAGCAGAAAACAAAAATTTCCTACATTGGAACCGCCTAATACTGCCAAGATGTATCTATGTAATAATGCGGTAACGGCCGAGCGTATATAATACATACCCTTGTAGACCGTACGTGGTTAACGTTCCGAGGGGAACGTGGTTGAAGTAGTCGAACCCGTAGCCGACCTCAAGGTCGTGAAGCTCCTCGCAGGTCACCCCTTGCTCCTTCTTCATCGTGCAGCAACTCTAGCTCACGACATCAAGGTTCCTCAAGTGAGGCCCCTCGTGGTTTTGTACACATACGGTGTATGATGACGACCTCCGAATCCTTGATCCCTGCCGGGAGCGTGGAAGTAGATCTCCGGCTTGGAATCCCTGCAGTGCAACGACGTGCTGCAGGTGCGGTGTCTCATGCTCGGACAGTCCTTACTTGGGATCGTACCAACGCATGGAGACGAGAGAGAGATGGAAGGAGAAAGTCAACCAAAGGACTTCTCCAATATTGGTGTGTCTATTCCCACCCATGGGCACCCCTTTATATAGGGGGAGGGGGTGTGCCCTCCCCTTTGGGTTTCCCATGTGGGACTAAACAAGGGAGAGAGGGAGAGGCGCATGGGCCTCATTGGCCAGCCGGCCAGGGGTGGGCCCCACCCCGCGCACAACCCTAGGCTGGCCGGGTGGGCCCCCTTGAGGCGCCTGGGCCTTGGCCCTTTGGCCCTTGGCCCTTCCCTCCTTCGGTTTTCCCTAATGGGCCCTTTTCCCTAGGAAGTTTGGCCCATTAGTGGAATACCCCTTCAAATTAGATTTTAATATTATATTTAATATTAATTACATTAATTAATATGTAAATACATATTACAAAATCCGATTTGACCCGAAACACCTTTCAGTCCCCTTTCGATTTCCTCCGAACGACTTCGGAACTTTCCCGGAACGATTCCTGTTCTCTCACGGAACTTTTCCGGTTTCCTTTTCTCTTTCATATGGTGATTCCATCTTACAGAGGATCTCTAGCTCATCGTACCCTTAAGTTTATTTCCCCACGGCTCGGGAATGGCATAGACATGATCTCCATCAATGATCAATAGCAGGACCGGGATGCCCATATTGACCCTTGTGCATTCCACGATGACGATGTCGTTTGAATCGTAAACAGTCGTTTCCCATTCCCTTTGCCACTTGATACCTAGTTCATCCGAGATTTGATCTATGATATCTCCATAACTTCGTTCGATCTCGTTACCGATGAACTTGTTTTCTCGTTTCCATGTCGTTACATTTCGTGACCCAGTCACACGCTTGCAATCTTTGTTAATGCAACGTCACCGAGATGGCCACTAATGTATCTGTCTGTTACATGGATGGGAAAATCCTGGTCTTGATATGTACTCCTCTACGCGCTTCTTTGGGAAGCCCGAGTAGCACCGTTTTGATCACCCAATCACGGAGTGATACGTGATAACCATCTAAGCTCCCTCCAGGACGGTGATTTGCATTATCTCACAGTCTAAGGACAGGTTGCGAGGTTTCCTTAGTTTATCATTAATGGTGAACTTTGTAACTAGATCTCATTAAGATACAACTGGTTGGGTTGTTTGTCTATCACATCATTCAACTAATGACGTGACCCCATTGTCAATTGGCATAAATGCCCATGATCTCGAAACCCTAGATCATCCTCATGACCAGTGAACTAGTTCGCTAGAGGTAACTAGAGACATAGTTTGTTTACATACCACACGTGTATTAACATTTCATATTAATACAGTTATAGCATAGTATGAAACTATTATGAACTAATTGAGATATGACAATAAAAACCTATTTATTATTTGCCTCTAGGGCATATCTCCTTCAATATAGTGGTAAGATAAGATAAGATAAATCTCTAGAAAATATGGTCTCGTCATATCAGCTTAACAAAAGACTAGTGCATGAGGCTATAATCATTCAAGCCAAGGTTGTTTTCATAGAGTACGACCCTTACACAAGCATTGAGGTGATTGTTCAAATGTATGGCATGTGGTATGTCACATCCTGTTGATGCTAAAATTTCCATAATTTCTAAAAGAACTCTAGAATCGGCGGACTAAAGAGCATTATGCTAAAGGTCCAAAAAAAATATAGTCAAGTTCATATGAGTAAATAAACATAGTACCGATACAAGGACATGTTTCAAAAGAGAGGAGACCAACAAGTTGAAAGCCGATGACTTCAGACAACCAAACAAAATAAACAGTTCAACATGGTCCAGAACTATTTCTCTACTTGTAGTACCAACTATTACATATGGATTGCATCATTACGTACTGTGGCAGCATGTCTTGTTTCTTAGTTAAGCATGAGGCCAGTTCCAATCAACGGTGTTCGTGAAGGTTGGTACGAACCAAAGCGGATGCTTCACCATTCCTGTCCAGAAGCGAGGGTTACTAATTCCCTCAAGGACATTGATTTCAGAAGTAACACCGCAGTCTTTACCACCAAGACTGAAGTGGCATAATTCAGGTTGCGCCTCTTTGGAAAGTCATGATGCAGTTGGTAAGATGTAGACACAGTTGCTTCTCGTCAGATAACCTGAGGTAAAATCTGCACCACCTACGCGCATGATAATCAGATAGTTCACTCCAAGGAAAAGAGAATATGATCCAAGGTTAGCAATCCTTTCCCATGGATTAGCTTGATCAACCTGACCAGTGTTCATTGAGAACACCAAGCAGCCAAACCTAGTGCGACCGCAGTGTACAACACGAGGATGAGCAGCACCAGTACGATGGCGGAAATGACAAGTAAGACAGCTGGGATCATAAGAAGCACCAAGCGTATATATATGAAGAAGTCTAGAACCATTTGCAGATCTTGCTAACCACAAAAAACCAAAAAAGTAGTCGTCCTCGTCTCTAGTAGCATTAAGAAATGAATCCACCAACTCGCCTGCGGCAGCTGGTTGCACCAAGACCAGCGCAGGATCTTGAAAAGGTAGCAGAATGCGTTAACTTATGATTCCGACAGCATGATATAGTGAATCCTACTGAAAAATTTCCTTCCAATTGAACTGCATGCAAAGTAGCTCGAACATAGGAAAATCAACTACGACCTAGAATCATACAAAGGAAACAAAGCATTATATAATAGGGAAATTTTCTAGAGAACGGCCTCATCTTTTTTTTGAACAAGACGAGCAATTTTTGGATCGTTTTGTCTAAAAAAGGCAAAGATAATTGACCGGTTCATTTGCAGGGGAACTTGCTGAAAACCCGTGCAAATGCTGAAAACATAGGATAGAAAAGACACAGGATTTTACATTTGCATGTCCATTTATACTCCTGCAGGATTGCGGTTGTGTTGGATTACATTGCACGGAGAAACCATTGAACGGATTCTTTTCAGGAGCTTCAAGTATCTTAAATTCCTATCGAATGAATTAAAATACATCCGGAAAAATCTACTGTGCATAATTCAATCCGATGAATCAAACGACTGCTATAAGAAAAAATCCTACGGAAAAACTATGATTCGTACAGTTCATAGAGTCTAAAATAACTACTCGTATTTTCATTTAAACGAAACAATCCCTATGCCAATTCAGTACAATAGCTTGGCACATGAGTAATTAAGCCAGTACACTACATATGAAGGAATAATTACAAGGATGCAAAGGATCCCAAACATGAACGTTGCCATACAGAGCTGTGGCGAACACCAGTCTGTCGTGGGTAATTCCATCATTGTAACTGTAAGGGCTCAGGGTGTGGTTAAGAGGAAGTGGAAGAACTGTCCATCCATCATCATCGCCCTGAAGGATGGCAATTCTAACGTTGAAGACTGCAACAAGCGAGAAATGTTTATATCTCCCAGCAACTGTGGGAACTTCGCAAATAGCAATCTTCTGCATTACATCTGGAAGATCATTATCCAACAAGAACATGGTTGGCTGGTCAGTTGCTTGGAACGCCAATGCTGGGAGAGGAATCTTGCGACGAGTGTACACGTTGCAAAGTTCCAACTTCCCTCTCAAGCTAGCCATGGAAATCCAATCTCCATTGGCGCCTACCCACTGCCCAGAAGTATAGCCTGGTACCATAGCATTAGAGGAGAACTTATCCAGCGGCGACAGCTTGCACGGGAGGCTATCAATTTTGAAGTAATGCAAGAAATCTAGCGGTCCCTTGGTCAGGGGGGAAAGAAGAACATATGGGAGGCCAAATGGCATTGAAGCATCCAGAGTTGCACTAGCTTTCGCAGATTCAAGAAAAAGTTTGGACGAACCGATTAGGCTGGTGGCGGTGATGGCGTCGCATCAGGTTATGAGTTCTTCAAAGGGGCCTTCGGTAAACACGTCGTGAAAAAGCTTAGAATCATGCTCACTGTTCTTGCTCGCTGATGCCATCGCAAGGCAGTGTCTATATTTCATTGATTGGGGTTTCAGAAGAGAGGGGGAATCGAGGGTGGCAACTGCCTGAGTGAGACGAGGAAGAGAATCTGGAAGCGGCATATGGTGGCAACGGTGGCGCATGGTGCGGAAGGGGAAGACGCCAGGAAGAGAAGGGGAAGACGCCCTAGAGGGGGCGGGGGAATATCCAAGGGGGGAAAAGCTGGATTAATCAACATGAGCGTGCGCTCCTCAGCTGAATTTCAAGGCGACAGTGACCCGCCGACTCCCTAGTCCCTAGTACCAGTAGACGTCTAGACGGCCAGAGTAGTTAATTTGGAGGAGACTGTGACCGGCCTGACTCTACTAGACGCCTAGGGTACGGGTTCTACTAGACGAGCTCTATAGTATTTTACTTGCATGGACGAGCTCTGTTTTACTTTTTTTTACGGAACGAGATCTGTATTAGGGCATCCACTATGATGTCCATAAGAAAAAAGTAGTCCTTATGGATGACCACATACATAGTAGAGCTTCACCTAAGCTTGTGGCTTGTCCATAAGAAATATAAAATTATTTACTCTCTCCTCTGTCTCTCGCACCTGTAAACTTTTGGTAGACATATGGGTCCTAGCTTATAGATAAGTTCACTTTATTAGCCACGATGTTGATGTTGCGAAATCTGACACACAACACTATTTATCATGGGAGGCAAATTTGGCATTAGCTCCACAATGTTTGTCTTGCCAAATATCTGCATAGTGGGACCTTACACAGAATAAAGCAACATAGTAAAGGGTGTTCTCTCTCCCCATCGCACGAGAGAGAAGCAGTGCACTGCCACATGATCAAATAGAGTAGTACTTGGAATTTGGCATCGGCGCACGGAGTTGCTCCGATTCCCTAGTTTCTCAGATTTGGAACTAACCCTGCAACGTATGGAACTAGTTCCAAAAGCCAAATATCTATTTTGGAACTAGATTTGGCTATACATTATGGGTGCCCAGGGCATCCACTATGTTGTCTACCCACAATCCAAAAAGTAGTCCATAAGCCTATCCATATACATAGTAGAGGTTCACTTTAGTGCAATTTCCTTAAGGGTCACCTACAAGCTTATGGGTTGTGCATAAGCAATAAACAATTATTTTACTTTCTCCTATCTCTCTTGCATGTGTGTATTTTTAACAAACATGTGGGTCCCAGCTTAAGGTGAACTCGACCTTATACATTCTACTAGCTATTTCTATAAGTTGTGTAGGTCCCATCTTATGGCAAAAGTTCACCTTATACATAGGTGATGTTATAGCTACTTCCACAAGCTATGTGGGACCCACCTTATGGCAATAGTTCACCTAGGGCATGCACTATGTTGTCCATAAGGGTGTCCACAAGCAAAAGGTAGTCCTTATGGATGACCACATATATATACATAGTAGAGCTTCACCTTAAGGAAATTTTCTAAAGGGTGCCCCATAAGCTTGTGGCTTGTCCAAGGGCACCCACAATGTTGCGATTGTCAAATCTGACGTAAAGGTAAATTTGGCTTTGGTATAAAATATAGCAAGAGCTCCACAATGTACTAGTTGCAAATATTTATAATGTGGGTCCCACCATCTAGCTAAAACAACACATGAAGCAAATATGGAACTACCCTCACAGTGTATTTGAGGTTTGTGCATAAATTTCATTGTGCTAAACACTATCAATAGAATCTTCTAGATCCCATAATGGAAAAGAAGATACAACCGCTAGCAATGTTGGGATTTGACAATCTTGATTCAAAGACCAGTGTTCAAAGTTCTCCATAGACCATATAGTTGTAAGATGTAAGATAAGATAAGAAAAGTGAGGCGAGGGTAATTTATGGGCCCACACAAGGCATCGTTGTTTACAGAAAATCCCATGTGCTGAAGCTAAAATCTTAGGAATTTGACATGATATGCAAACAACATATGTTCATGTGCTCATCCAACGTACTTCGCAATGCTCAAGTTGAATCATCACATATAAAACAATTGATGCATATGGATTGTGAAGTGTATAAGAAAAGAATCAAATTTGGTTAGATTTTAGCTAACTTGAAACTAACGATGAAATATTGTGTGAAATGCACACATGTGTAGTTTTAGTTAACTTGAGCATTTGCAGAGGACAGTGTTCAGCCAAGCTAAAACGACATCAATCTACACAAAAATTCTACATGAACTTTCAAAAGCAATAGAAGTCGTGGAAGGACACCATTTCCAGGCCAGTACTATTTTACTGTCTCAATCACAAAAAGGCACAATCAGGATAGCTAAACGTGTACGAATTTGGTCAAATACGCTCAAATTTGTTTGAAATGGACTGATTTGCACTAGGGATTCATGCTTTGGGATTGATTTTGTCCACTCTGCAAGATATGGGACTAATTTGTACCCCGGGTGTAAGAAGTGGGACTAAAACTATGTTTACCACGATCTTTGGCAAGAAACAAGTTATACAGATCCTCTAACTTATAGTATAGAAGAAAAGATAGAGAAGTCGTAGGACACTAACTTTCCTTCTTCCAAACAATACAATATTAAGGCCTAAATGTCGTAAAATTAATTTGTACTACCTCCACACTAGAGCTTATTAATTAAGGCTTATATTTTTTGTACATGTCTGGCCATGTGTACATATATTTGTACGTGTCTGTGTACGTGTGTGTGGTGTGCGGCCATGTACATGTATACGTGTAGCTGTTTGCGCGTGTGTGTGACGTGTGAGTGGCCAAGTATCTGCAAGCGTGTACATATATATTTCCATATACATGACATGTTTTACTATGAGTATATATATATGAGAGGGAGATGTGCTACAAACATATAATCTCTCTGACCCATATTTGTTGGTTTAGATTCATCTAGATACGGATGTATCTAGTCAAGTTTTAGTGCTAGATACATCCGTATATATCTAGAGTATGTGCTACTATGTTGTATGTATGACATACTCGCCCCACCCGTTAGCACACACACAAAAAAATATTATGATTGCTATATCTTATCTTATCTTCCCATCTTATCTTACCATATTATCTTATATCTTACCACTATATAGTGTACGAATAACTTTGAATATTGACCGTTGGATCAAGACTCGTGAATCCTAACATTTCCAGCCGTTGGATCCTCTTTTCCATTCTAGCATCTAGAAGATTATATTGATAGTCTTCAGCATAATGAATACTTTGCACAAACCTTAAAATACACTTCTCCATCATACTAGAATCTTCTCCCTCGTAGCTAATAATCGTTGACTTCTGCATGATCTTATCTTATCTTACCACTATATAGTATACGACTAACTTTCAATGTTGACCGTTGGATCAAGATTCACGAATCCAGCATTTCTAGCCATTGGATCTTCTTTTCCATTCTAGCATCTAGAAGATTCTATTGATATATAGTCTTCGTCATAATGAATGCTATGCACAAACCTCAAAACACACTTCTCCATCATACTAGAATCTTCTCCCTTGTTTCTCTAGACCATGTTATCAAAATTTGAATGTGTTCGGTAGCTAATAATCTTTGACTTCTACGTGACATACAAAGTACAAGGACCAAATATACACCCATACTTGTTATCTTAAAACACTTCTCTATCATTTTAGAATCTTTCAGACATTTCTATAGACCATGTTACCAAAACTGGAAGTATTAGGTATAGCTAACAAACATTTACTTCTACGTTGACTTCAACATGATACAAAGTACAGGAACCAAATATACACCCATACTTTATAGATGTCCATCAAATTTAAAACTTTTTGAGCTTAACCTATTATATAATCATATCTTACCACTATATATATAGTGTACAAATAACTTTGAACTTTGACCGTTAGATCAAGACTGGCAAATCCCAAGACTGCTAAATAGAATTAAGTTGGATCTTCAATCCATTCTAGCATCTGGAAGATTCTCTATGGATGTTCTTTAGTGCACTACATGTTATGCACAAACTTCAAAATACACTTCTCGGTAATTCTAGAATCATCTTCGTCATTTCTCTAGAGCATGTCGAGTACTAGGTAACTAATAGTAGGTTGATTTCTACATAATACAAAGTACAAAGAACCAAATACACACCTGGTACTTTATGGACGTAGCTCTTAATTATAATAAGTAAAGCTCAAAAAATTATAAATTTGATTAACATATATATATAACTAGTAAATTACACGTGTCCTGCACGTGAGACACAGATAATATACGTCTGACACATATCATCACTATATAAAATTATAATACAGGTAAAGCAGAAAAATATATAAATTTAATCAACATCTATAAAAAGTATGGGTGTATATTTGGTTCTTGTACTTTGTACAGTATATATATATATCATGTAGAAGTCAGCGATTATTAGCTATCTAAAACTTGAAATTTTTGGTAAAATGGTTCAGAGAAATGAGGGAGAAGATTCTAGAATGTTGGAGAAGTGTGTTTTGAGTTTTGTGCATAGCATTCATTGTGATAAATACTATCAATAGAATCTTCTAGATGTGAGAATGGAAAAGAAGATCCAACGGCTAGAAATGTTGGGATTCGCGAGTCTTGATCTAACGGTCAATATTCAAAGTTATTTGTACATTATATAATGGTAAGATAAAATAAGAAGTATGGGTGTATATTTGATTCTTGTACTTTGTATCATCATATAGAAGTCAAAGATTATTAGCTACTTGACACTTGAAATTTTTGGTAACATGGTCAAGAGAAACGAGGAAGAAGATTCTAGTATGATGGAGAAGTGTGTTTTGAGGTTTGTGCATAGCATTCATTATGCTGAAGACTATCAATAGAATCTTCTAGATGCTAGGGGCTTGTTTGATTCGTAGGATAGGAAAAGCATAGGAATAGGAAAAACATAGGATCACAATGTCATGCCCACTTCAATCCTATAGGAACCCATATATATATATGCAAGAAAGTGTGTTTGATTCCATCAAAGAAAAAAAGGATTCTAAGAAAGAGGTTTGGGCGTGGATCGATGTTAGATTTCCTATGCAATCTAGTGCAAAGGATTTCCTAGGAAAATTTCCTATAGGAATCAATAATCATACAAATCAAACAACCATTATAGAAAAAATTCTTATGGGATTTAATCCTATAAATTTCCCATGTAAATCCTTTGAATCAAACATGATGGCCTAGAATGTAAAAGAAGATCCAACGGCTGGTAATGCTGGGATTCGCGAGTCTTGATCCGACGGTCAACATTCAAAGTTATCCGTACACTATATAAAAAAAGTGGTAAGATAATGGAAAGATGAGATAGTGGTAAGATATACTACTCTTGTTGCTCCATGTCACACCCCGAGAAGAAGAAGCACACACACACACAGAGAGAGAGAGACTCACGCAGCTTTGCTCTTGAAGTTATACTATGAAACTATTCTGAAGGTGTACACTGTAGGTCAATATCTTGAAAATCGCCGATATTTCTGAATGACTCAATATCTTGATATATATGAATTTGCATGCTGGCAATTCTTACATAGATTAAAAAAATGAAAGGATATAAAGGAAAATGAATAAACAAAAAGGGTCTGCATGACATCCTCTCGTTTGCAGTACCAGCCATGAAAAATGGTAAACATGAGATTTGAAACATTCAAAAAAGTTGTAGTCACATTAGATATGGCCTGAACACTCGAGGGTTTCTCGAGCAGAACGACCGATTAGGTCATGGCCATATCTACATCATAGTTCATGATAATGTTCTCATATTTGGTACATGGGTGTGTCTTGCCATGGTATACAATAATGCTGGGGTGGTAGTTTCGAACTAGTATTAGGAAAAACATGTTCAAATTTCCGAGTTGTATCTTTAGGGTCCGTGTTTTAAAAGTATAGGTGATGGGGATATGCCAAATGGGGTATACCCAGCAGGACGTTCCGATTGGGCCAAAAGGTCTCACGAGTGGGCCTGCAGGACGGCGACTGGAATGCGACTAAGAGGAAGGCCTGGCGACTAGAGACTGGAGGCCCAGAAGTGTACCAGAAGCCTAGTCGGATTAGGTCAAAGCCTCCTAATCGATATCTTGTTCGGTTGTAACTTGTAAACCCTAGCGAGGTGCCTCATATATAAACCTCCCTAGGGTATCCTGAGGACTTACGTTCCATCATACACCCCTTCAAGCGACTCGCTGCTTAGACGCCGAGCTCGCCACCCCTGTAACTCGCTCTCCATTAACCTAATCTAGCAGGAGTAGGTCTTTACCCTCCTGGGGGACGAACGTAGGTAAACCCATGTGCATCCGCCGCCATCTCGCACCACATATGGCTGCTAGCTCTCGCCTCCGATTCAATCAATCGCTGCCTACTGCATCGACTGTTGTGGCCATTTTCATGACAGTGGTGCCCACCGTGGGGCATAGCAGGAATGGCCTGAGTTCTGCGGTGAGACCCTATTTGCCAATTGATCGGCCACTCGCCACCGGCCGCAAGATCTCCATCAGCGGGATCTTACAGATCCTGCCCAGCAGCTACATCCCGGCGTCACGCCCGGTCACTCACGGCACGGTGATGCCGGTCGGCTCCATCAACCTCTTCGTCGGCTTCACCGGCATGGTCGACCCAGCAGCGACGATGATCGTTGGCGGATCGCCGCTTCACCGCGATCTGCTCTAGGAGGAGCAGGTCCGCTCCATCAAGAGCCTCGCCACCGAGTACGACTCGACTGCCAGCAACGCGGCCAAGACCAACGCCGCCACGAACGATGAGGCCCTAAACGATGATGTCGACTCTGCGACCCCTGCCTCGGTCGATGGATCTATCACCGCGGCATCACGAGAGGACTCCATCACGCGAGTCTCCAACCCGGAGGATTTCGAGGACTCCTCCATCCTCGGGATCTTCGACTCTGATTCTAGCTCGGAGTCGCCTGAAGACTTCCGCGCCAGATCCAATCGCTTTAACGCGATCTACATGGCGGGCAGCACGGCCGCCCCGCCAGATCTGTTCTATACACCGATCCCTCCAACTGCCACGGCCACAGAGGTGGAGGAGCCGCCTGTGACTCATGGAGGCGCAGCACAGTGAGCTCGCCGAGTGCGAGAAATATCGCCTCGAGCGGGAAACGGCGCAGGAGCTATCGCTCTATCACCAGTGCCGCATCAGGACCCACCTGAACTCCAACGTCTGGGGCCGCGTCCTGAACTTCAACGACAAAAGCAACCCCACACGCGCGGCCGAGCGTGAATACTGTGAGAACGCGCCACCAGGTGGAAGAAACAGACCACCACCCGGCGCACCGGTGCACCGGAGCCCCTCCACCACCCATTGGCCGTGTGCCCCCGCTGGACCAGCCGCGGATCATCATCTTGCCACAAGCCCATGACGCCAACGAACTCCCACTCTACTCCACCCCGATGGACAACGTCATCACGGCCGACGCCGCGGTCGCCAACCTTGACGTCCAGGGAGACGGCGCGCTACAGATCCAGTACGCTAAGGCCCTACTCGCCAGGGTCGTCGAGCAACAAGCTGCGGGAGTCGACCCGTGGGGGCGGATGTATTCCTGCTCCTCAACAAGCAGGGCGGCCTCGAGTGGCCACCCCACCATCGCTAACGCCGTGACCTACCCACCACCGCAGCCACTGGCGAACCAGCCGCAGGCCGCCAACCCCGCACTCTCCACCAACGAACCGCGACCGGTGAACAACACGGTCGCTGCCAACGGGCAGCCCATCTACGCCCGCACGCACATCGTCAACAACCAGGCCTGGCGGGCGCGCCAGCCCAACGACTTGAGGCACACCCTCAGTAATCGCGGCGACCCCGAACCGAGGGGCTCGCTCAGCCGAGTTGCCCCCCAATGCTTCGGGCCTATGATCAGAGAGGAAAGGTACCCCGCCAACTTCAAGGCGCCCAAAGAGATCGAAAAGTACGATCCAACGTACGACCCAGTAGTGTGGCTGGACACATACCTCACGGTGATGGGAATCGTCAGCCACACCGACCTGCTCGCCGCTCGCTACCTCCCCCTGATGATGGAGGGAGCGACCCGGCAATGGATCAACACCCTCCCCGCTGATAGCATCGACTCCTGGGAGGAAATTCGGGATGCCTTTGTCAGGCACTTCGAGGGATCCTACACCCGCGCCACCATGATTGAAGACTTGGAACGGTGCATCCAGGGACAACGCGAGTCGACCCGCCACTGGATTCAAAGGTGACAAGAGCTATGGATCAACGCCTTCGGCATCCACCTGGACACGGCGATACATTGCTTCAAGAATGCGTGCCGGTACGAACCACTGGTCGCTAAGATCAAGTGGGTCTATTGGACGCTCGACAACATCCCCGACCTCCTCAAAATCACCAAGCTCTACACGGAGGAGGACCCCAACCAAGACTCCGGTGACGAGTCAAGAGGAAGACGCTGCACCAGCGGCCACAACAGCAGGAGACAGCGTGACATGCGCTATAGCAACACCAGCATCATCGGCAAGCGCCACACGGACAGGCGAGTCGACTTCGTCGCCAACGCCGACTATGGTCAACGCGACCCCAAGAGCTACCACCGCGACGGAGAAAATTACCGCGATAGCAGAAACTACCGCGCCAACAACGCAGCGAGGCTGAAATTCGACCCTGCCGCCCTGCTCAACCAACCCTGCGTCTACCACAGCAGGGAGGGGAAACCCGCCACCCACACCACCGCGGACTGTCACTCTCTCAAAGAGATCGAAAAGGCAAGGCGATCAAGGGAAGACCCCAACAACAACCCACCTCGGGACAACAGAAACGCCCGCGGCTTCGGCAACGCCGTCAGCTCGCTACACACCTTCACCGGGCTCGGCACCAAGCGCAAGAGGAAGGTGCTCGCCTGCGCAGTTGCCATCAATGCGGTGACATAGGTTGACATCCCACACTTCCTCAACTGGTCCGAGCAGAGCATCACTTGGAGTCGCCAGGACCACGCTCCCAAGATCGAGTACCCAGGGCGAGTCGCCCTGGTGGTCAGGCCCAAAGTGGCTGATTATTGGCTACCCAAGACACTGATGGACGGCGGGAGCTCCATCAACATCATGTATCTGGACACGTTCAAAAGGCTCCAGCTCCCGGAGTCGGCAATTCGGCCGACCCTAACAACCTTCCATGGCATCGTCCCTGGTCGGAAGGCATACCTGATCGGTGACATTACCGATCACCTTCGGCACACCGGCAAACTACCGCACCGAGCGAATCGAGTTCGAGCTGGTGCACTTCCGCAGCCCCTACCACTGCGTCCTGGGACGCTAAACATTTGCCAAATTTATGGCGACCCCCCATTATGCGTACAACATGATGAAGCTCCCAGGGCCGAGTGGCATCATCACCGTCCACGGCGACCCTGATATTGCCGTGGAATGCGAGGACAAAGGCGCTGAGCTCGCTGACGCCATCATCGCCATGGAGACTGACCACACGGAGGAGCTCGCGAAATACGCGGGCAACATCAACAAGGACGACCCCACCATACTGAAGAAGCCAACTACCGCGAACTCCACGTTCGAGGCAACCACACATACCCGCACCGTCGAGCTCGTCCCGGGCGACTCCAGCCAGACGGTCACCATTGGGGCGCATATGAGCCCCACATAGGAAAGCGCGCTCATCGAGTTCCTCTGTGAGAACTGCGACATCTTCGCATGGAAACCTTCCGACATGCCAGGTGTCCCGAGGGAACTCGCTGAGCACAAACTTCACGCCGACCCCAAAGTGCGACCGGTAAAGCAGTCGCTGCGGCCCTTCAATGAAGAGCGCCGCCGAGCAATCACCGAAGAAGTGCAACGCTTGTTGGCCGCAGGCTTCATTCGGCCAATAAAACACTCCAAGTGGCTGGCGAACCTAGTCCTAGTCCTCAGAAAGAATAACACATGGAGAATGTGTGTCGACTACACCAATCTCAACAGCGCCTGCCCGAAGGAGGAGTTTGTCCTACCACGCATCGATCAGATCATCGACTCGACCACGGGATCGGAGTCGCTGTGCTTCCTCGATGCTTACTCTGGTTACAACCAGATCAAGATGGCGGTCGAGGATGAGGAGAAGGCGGCATTCATCACGCCATTCGGCGCCTTATGCTACATGGCCATGACGTTCGGCTTCAAGAACGCCGGCGCCACATACCAAAGGTGCATACAGGAGTGCCTCGCAAGCCAAATTGGCTGCAACATTCACGTCTACATCGATGACGAGGTGGTAAAATCCACCCGCCAGGACGACCTACTCGCCGACCTGGCCAAAACCTTTGCAAACCTGCGGAGCTACAACATCAAGCTGAACCCAGGAAAGTGCACCTTCGGCGTCCCCACCGGACAGCTACTGGGATACGTAGTATCCAAGCGAGGCATCAAAGCCAACCCCACCAAGATCGACACCATCGCACGACTCAGAAAACCTGAGTGCCTGCGTGACGTCCAGAAGTTGGCCAGGCGAGTCGCGGCTCTCAGTCGCTTCATTCCCCGACTAGGCGAGAAGGCCATGCCCCTTTATCGCCTGATGTGCAAGAACCCCATGTTCCAATGGGACGCGGAGGCGGACGATGCACTCAAAGCACTCAAAGAAGTGCTACTCGCGGCTCCACTACTTCCTCACCAGTCGACAATGAGCCAATGCTCGTCTACGTGGCGGCCTCCAATCGAGTCGTCAGCGCCATGATGGTCGTCGAACTGCTAGAGGAGGGCAAGGAGCACCCCATACAGCACCCCATCTACTACATCAGCAAAGTCCTGACGGACTCACGACAGCGCTACCCGCAGTACCAGAAACTGGTGTACGCGGTATTCCGAGCTCAGCGGCGACTCCCCCACTATTTCCATGAGCACCCAATCACGATGGTCTCATCCGCACTGCTGCAAGACATAATACGCAATCGTGAGGCGACTGGGCGAGTCGCCATGTGGGCCGTCAAAATCGGCATCCACAATATCAAATACGAGCCCCGCAAAGCAATCAAGTCACAAGCCCTAGCTGATTTCCTCGCAGATTGGGAAGGAGCGCAGCAGCCGGAGAAGCTACCATATCTCCACTACTGGTCACTACACTTCGATGGCTCGAAGAATGCCGACGGCGCAGGGGTCGGGGTCATACTGACCTCCCCCAAAGGGGATAAGCTCCGATACGTGCTCCACCTCAACTTCAAGCCCTGCACCAACAACATGGCAGAATATGAGGCCCTCCTCCATGGCATGCGGGCCGCCAAGGAAATGAACATCAACCGCCTACGGTGCTACGGCGACTCTGACCTAGTCGCCGGCCAGGTCGCCGGAACATGCGACGTCGTCTCTCCAACAATGATCACTTACCGCCAAGCGGTAGACTGGCTGGGAGGACACTTTGACGGCTATTCTGTCGAGTGGATCGACAGACGCAAGAACGAGGAGGCAGATGCCCTTTCCCGCATTGGGTCGGCCCAACAAGCGCCACCAGTAGGCGTCTTCCTCGACATCATCCACAAACCTTCGGTCAGCCCACCAAAGGAGATCGACATCGGGATACCACTGCAACCAGAGCCAGCCCTAGTCGCCATGGTTGTGGAGCCTAGCGACTGGACGGCACCATACGTCGCCTTCCTCGAGCACAAGATCCTCCCAAGAAATGAGACGGGGGCGCGAATGATCGTGCGCCGCTGCAAATCCTTCGTCATCATCAACGGCGAGCTACACAAACGCAGCATGACTGGCGTGTTCCAGCGTTGCGTACAGCCAGAAGAAGGCCGCAAGATCCTCCAAGACATTCACACCAGCGACTACGGCCATCACGCCAATGCCAAGTCACTGGTCGCTAAGGCCATGCGGCACGCCTTCTACTGGCTCACCGCGCACGCTGACGCCACCAACATCGCCCAACGATGCGTCGGGTGCCAGAAGTACGCCCACCAGACGCACCTCCCTGGTTCGGCACTCAAGAACATCCCCATCACATGGCCATTCGCTGTATGGGGCATGGACATGGTAGGCCCATTCAAGAAGGCCCCATCCGGTTTCACCCACCTCCTGGTCGTGGTCGACAAGTTCACCAAATGGGTCGAGGCCAAGCCAATCAAAAAGTATGATGGCAAGACGGCCACCAAGTTCTTACGCGAGCTCATCTACCGGTACGGCTACCCGCACAGCATAATAACGGACAACGGCACCAACTTCGCCAAAGGGGCCATGGCAGAATTCTGTGAAGAGCACGGCATACGACTTGACCTCGCCTTAGTCACCCACCCAGAGTCAAACAGCCAAGCAGAACGCACCAACCAGAGCGTCCTCCATGGGCTCAAGCCACGACTCTAGGTGCCCCTCGAGCGCACCCCAGGATGCTGGGTCGAAGAGCTCCCTTCAGTCATATGGGAGATCCGCACGTCCGTCAATCGCTCCACCGGGTTCACACCCTTCTTCATGGTGTACGGCGCCGAAGCCGTAATGCCAACAGACCTGGATCACGACTCACCTCGAGTCGCCAATTACGTCGAGGCGACAAACGAGACCGCCCGCCAAGACAGCATCGACCAAATCGACGAGGCACGCCACCTAGCTGGATCCCGTACAACCATCTACCAGCAGGGACTCTGCTGCTACCATAGCCGCCGAGTCCGGGCTCGCACCTTCCAGGAGGGCGACCTGGTCCTACGACTGGCTCAAGACAAGAAGGGCATGCACAAACTCTCCCCCCCATGGGAGGGCCGTTCGCCATAGGGCGAATCCTCGGTAATGACGCCTACTACCTCATCACATACGAGGCAATGGACAGCTCGAGGTTGGGAGGCCATGGAATGTAAACCTCCTCCGGAAGTTCTATACATAGAACCGAAACATGTACTCAGCTGACATATATAATGAAATTCATTCGGTTCACAAAATTGTTTCTACTCGCCATATCCTTGTGCCACTCGCACTCGTACAATCAGCAATATGCTATCCACGGAAGTCAACCTTTGGTCGAGCGACTGGCACGGCTAAGTAGTGCGGCCCAAGGGCACCGAAAATACTCGGGCCTTGGGACGTCCACGAAAACGCCAACCCGGAGCCACCATTGGAGTCACCTAGCTCGACGGGCCCACCGGGCCAAGACGACCGGTATACGCTTCTCACAGCGACCTGTCCTTCCCATCCTCACGCACAGCGACTCGAACGGTTAAGTACCACGCACGGGGAATCCGCAAGAATGGAACCCTCACGTGGATCGGGAACACACCAAGTAAGAGAGCTGCCTTGGACTCGCCCAGCGACTGGCTCTCCGAGCCAGGGGAAGAGACGTGTTACAAACAACGCATTAACAACCTACAACAGGAACGCGCCCAATACGGCTAAGCACTACGCTCGGGGACTCGCCTACAAACAAAACCATTCGCGCTCGGGGACTCGCCCCTTCAGGAGACGCAAAGTATAAACAAAACACCATAAAAAAACACATATGTACACAACCGAGTTATACCCCATTAAAGGGCGAACGCGCTCGGGGACTCGCTCAACCAAAAATAAACACACCACACAATCACAATCGCATTGTGAGTCGATTGAATCCTCTTACTCAAAATATTGTTCATATTAGAAAAGTAGCCACTTGGCATATATTACAAACTGCCCAGCGATACTATCTATTCCGCAGGTCCTGACAAAGAAGCACCACCACCACCCTTGACATGAACGAAAGGCTGCCACGGGTTTGTCGGGTAGGTCGTCAGCGACTTCGACAACACCGACCAGAAGGGTTGCCCCGACTTCATGTCACGATGCTCCGGCTCGGGGTCGCCAGGCGCCAATACCGTTTCCTGGTATGGCAGAAGGTCCCCCATCGCCAACACCCGATCAGCAAATGGGGCGGCCTTGGCAGTCAGCTTCAGCACCTCTGACATCTCCATCGTGCTAGTCACCGAAGGGTAGCCGCTGGTGACATCGTCGAGGTCGAAATCGTCGGGGAAGTGGGCGAGACCCATGCTCAATGCCGTGGTGGCCCCGCGCCTGAAAGCCGAGCGCGCCATCTACTCCACGACGCCGGGCACCTCCTCTAGATAGCGCCACACTTCTATAAGTCCCCCAGGAATAACCTCAGTGGGGGACATCCCTTGAAGGACCGCTTGGACGCATAATGCCGAGGCAGTGGCCGCGTTCACCACGGCAGTCACGCACTGCGAGGCGTTGAAGGTCTGAACCACTGGGTCGCTTTGCCCTATCACAGCTGCAACATCAGACGTCAGTGACACTATGGATCTCCCCACTCGGGGACTCGCTGAACGTGTTAAGCAAAAAACGTTAGACTCTCCAAGAAGCTTGCGGCAGTTCTCGGTGACATGCTTCTCCAGGGCGGCATGATTGTTCTGCAGCCCCACGATGATCGAGTCCACGGCATTGCGCTCCTCTTTAGCCGCAGCGACTGCAGCCTTTGCTCGATCCTCAGACGAATTTGAGGCCGCTTTTGCCTCCTCCAATTCTTGGATCAGCGAGGCAATTCGTCCATTCTCCTCGTCCAGCTCGGCGACTGGAACATACCCTTCACGGTCCTTGGAAATGGAAGCCGGAAGACCATCTAAAAAGAAAAGAGACAAATCATCAACACGCCAGCACACCAACAGTTCACAGCCGAAAAAGAAAAAAAATGAAACAAGTACTTACCAACGGTCTGGAGTCGCTGGTTTGCTTCCTGCGCCACGCGTAGATCCCGCTCTAGACGCTCCCTCACGGCCTGTCGATCGGTCGACTCCCTCTGCAAACCTTGCAAAAGTAACAAAACTCAGTACTTACCAAGAAAAATATTTAGTTTCGAGTCGCTGAAATTCAGCGACTAGGAACTCGAGGACTGGAGAGTAAAAGAAATTCAGTTCCTAGCCGCTGAAATTCGGCGACTAGGAACTCGGGGACTGGAGAGTAGAAGAAACTAAGTACCTAGTCGCTGAAGTTCAGCAGCTAGGAACTCGGGGCTGGACGTACCTGAATGGCGGCGCCAAGCATCTTGTGGAGCTCTCCGGCGTCAGTCAACGGGACCGTGAAGGAGGTGCGCCCACGACAGGACCCAATGTCTTCATCAACGATCTTCGGGCTCTGTGGGGACTGGTTGTCCGCCATGCCTGGAAACCCCCTCACCATGAAGCGCGGGAACGTTGCCGACGCCCTAGCCGGGGCACTGGTCGTCGGTGCCTGTGCTTCCGTCGCAGGAGCGACCATGACTGGCTCCGACCGTGCCACCGCCACTTCTTCGACGACTGTAGCAAGATCACACTCCTTGGCGCTATCCATCGCCACGACGTCGTCGACACCGCCCTTCTGCCTCTTCGCGCCCTCCGCGGTCGCCGCATCTCCAGCAGGTTTCCTCTTCTTGGGGAGGTTGCCCTCTCCCGTGGTGGCGACCGGCGGAATCTTCACCACTGAAGGGCGACCAATCTTCTTGGCTCCAGACCTGCCAAAACCCCCAAAGTCAACACAGTGACAGCACAAAAACGAGACACGACTTGGAATGGAGAAGTCAATACTTACTTGGCAATTGGGAGAACACGCAGCCCGGTGCTGATGTGGGCGGGCTTGTCTAGTTCTGGCCCCAGCTTGCGCGTGAGACCCCTCTCAAAGACATCTGAAGCCCATGACACCACGGGCTTCCTTGATGACGAAGCCACGGTTGCCGGAATTTCCGGCTCTGGAGACGCGGCCACACTTGAAGGTTGCAGCGATTTTGACGCCGCGGCCTCAGCCACCTCCTGGCTTGGCGCCCTCGAAGTTTCAGGCGCAATCATCGCCAGAGGGACTTCCACCGCCGCATCGGTGTCCTCGTCCCCCAATCCCTTCATTGGAATCGCATCCTCCAGGATCTTGTGCAAAGAGTCGGGGGCATCCTCATCATCGGAGTCGTCTTCAGACTCAAACACCACCGCCGACCTTGGTGGCGGCACTAGCTTCTTCGTCGGTGACTTTGGTTTGTGCGCGGGCTTTGTCGGCGTGGCTGTGCGCCGAGACGTGTGCTCTTGCATGATTTCATCGCCCCTTCATGTTCATCAAGGCTACGACTCGCCTCGAACTCGCGCTGCTTCTGCATGCGGGTCTTGTAAGCCGCAGGCGTTGGAGGAGGAACCTCCTCCTCCTCCTCATCGCTTTCGGAGGAATCTTCCTCGGAGGCCTCTTCGAGCTCCTGGGAACCTCTTCGTCAAGCGGAGGGATCCAACCTTCCAGCACCTGGAACAACTGAAAACAACCACCGATGAGTATCGAACAACGCGACTGCGAGTTACATTGCAGAGATTGCGACTGAAAGGAAAAAACTTACTGTGGGGGCTTCGTTCTTCACGGGAGTATACGGGGCGAGCCCGAGCGACGCGGTTGTGAATTCCGCATCGGTGATTTTCTTTAGGGCGGCCTTGTAATCTTGGTATCCCATGACTCTTTGCTGGTCTGGGAGGGATCGTGTTTCCCTCTATACTCATACATATAATGCGGCCGAGCCGCTAGCGGAAACAGACGCCGCCCGAGCCAGTAGTTGTAGAGGTTGATCGAAGACAACCCCTGATCCTTCAACCTCTAGATCTGGTCCATCATCTCCGCAATGGCCATCCTCTGGTCTTCGGGGAGTTTCTTCGGTGCCAGCCGGCAAGGCTCACTCCTTTCGGCGATGAACTCGGGAAGCGCCACTTCGCTGGAGGGAGTGGATTCCTTCACGTAGAACCAGCTCTTCTTACACTCGCTCGTGGCCTTCTTCAGCAGGAGGAGCTTGACGAAGTTGGTCTTCAGCTTCAATTGGAACGTGACGCTGCCGGCCCCCAGCATCAAGTTGCCGGACGCCTCACGCTCGATGCGGTCGTGGAAGAGCTCCAGCCACAGCGGGAAATACGGCCTATAGCCGAGGTAGTATTCGTAGAAGGCGACAAAGATCGCCAGCTTCTCGATGATGTGCGGACCAAGATCCGACGCCTTGATTGCGTAATACGCACAGAAGCGCCGGAAGAAGAGTGAGGTGGGAAACCCCAAACCTCTCTCTAGGTGGCTGGGGAAACAAATGAATTCGTCGGCTCGCGGCTTCGGCTCGGTCTCGGAGGAAGCAGGAACCCACCAGTTCCCCTTGCGGAGGACTTCGGCCTCCTCGAAGGACTTGAGTTGGGTCGTGGTGCACTTGGATTTCCCCCATGAACCTTTTGGAGGTGCCATTGGGAAGGATATGGAGTCGCTCGGTGCGAAAGGATCGAATCGAAGGAAGACAGAAAGAATGAATGCGCGAGAATGAAGAATGCAGGGAAGGATCTGCAAGGCTGATTCTTCACTCCCCTTATAAGGGGGCGCTACCCGCCAAATTCGGGGTAGCCGTTACCTGCGGTAATTATGCCGAAGTTACCATTGGAATATCCAACGGATAGTTTGACCAGGTTGACGGTCCAACTCCTCCATCCCACTCACTGGCAACTAGCCCTATCCACTCACCGAAGCAGCGACTTGGCATCTGTGACATTCGCCGGAGTGGCGACTGGGAGCCTGGGGAAAATTTCCTTGGTTTTAGTGGAGTCCACCGCCGATTCGACTGGGCGTCCAAATTGGACTCGCCTACTCCGACTGCCAAATGACCACCTGCGTCTGATTCAATGATGGCCACGGGGACTACTCATAGGGATATGCCAAATGGGGTATACCCACCAGGAAGTTCTGATTGGGCCAAAAGGTCTCACGAGTGGGCCTATAGGACGTCGACTGGAATGCGACTAAGACGAAATCCCGGCGACTGGAGACTGGAGGCCTAGAAGCGTACTAGAAGCCTAGTCGGAATAGGTCAAAGCCTCCGAATCCATATCTTGTTCGGTTGTAACTTGTAAACCCTAGCAAGGTGCCTCATATATAAACCTCCCTAGGGTATCCTGAGGACTTACGTTCCATCATACACCCCTTCAAGAGGCTCGCTGCTTAGACGCCGAGCTCGCCACCCCTGTAACTCACTCTCGACTAATCTAATCTAGCAGGAGTAGGTCTTTACCCTCCGGGGGGCTGAACCTAGGTAAACCCATGTGCATCCGCCCCCATCTCGCACCGCAGATGGCCGCCAGCTCTCGCCCCCGATTCAATCAATCGCTGCCTACTGCAGCGACTGCCGTGGCCATTTCCATGACAATAGGTCCTAGATGTATTTTGGTTTTCTTTTTGGACCACTATGTAATTTTCATGCCCACCATTGGATTTTAACACGCACGTTCTTGGTACTTCAGGGCAGATTCCTCGTTAGAAAGAAAAATAAAAAGTTCCTAGTGACCGGAATTATTTTGCGCAGGAATATTTTGGATCTGAATGCCCCAGACCCAATTTTCAGAAAAAAGGGACTATTGTGCAAAACTTGAGTAGTCCGTACTTCTACTAAACCAGGGACACCAGAAAATTAACCCCAAAGCTGCCAAAGAAAAAAATGGAAGAAAAAAACGAAGATTAAAAAGAGATTATTAACGGGAGGCAGCGCGAGAGCAGTGAAGGAGTTGAAGGCGGTGCGATGTTAGAGTAAAGTTAGTTTGATGGGTTTCTGACACGAGGTACAGGTACCTACTACTAGTAGCATAGTACTACTAGTAGTACTACTATGTTTTCTCTCTCATTCGCTGTCTCTCAGCATCCATCCTCTCTCCCCCTCCTATGCAGCGCCCCGCGCGTATCGGCCGACTGATCTCTCCCTCGTCCCACTGTGTCGCGCCGCACACGTGTGCCTTGGTACGGCCGCGCTGTGTGTGTGGGGCCTTTTTTTCCTTTTTTTCTTGACAAGAGTATCTAGCATGTTGGTTAGCTACCTTGGTGTATACTAGTAAACTGTACGTGCTTCACACGACTATTTTATTGCGTGCACTTCAATAACTTACCTTATTAAAACATAATAATATCTTGCATAATTTAGAACTTTGGTACAATACTTGGTCGACTTATTAGAACTAAACATCTCTCGCGTATCTTAGAAGTACTCCCAAATATGTTTGTAGCTTACCAAGGTATCGTGTATTTTTTAATGGATGCAGTACTATGGATGGTTTTGCATGACTGTCGACATGCACAATTTTGATTTTGCATTGTTCACATTTGACGTCCAGGCAGACAATGTACATATACCTCTCCATGATCAACGATTGGAGTCTACACTCAATGTTACGTGTAAGTTTTGTCGTTTTTTCCCTACTTTCTAAATGTTATATTAAACTACCATCATTTCCAATGATGCATGAAACGACCAAAAAAGTGTTGTGACCTTTTTTTAGTATCTAAAAATATTTTCATTGTTAATAATTATTTTTTACCATTTTACAGAGCATTCCATAAAACAAAACAATGTTTTCACCATCAGGGAAAATGTTTCTATTACATGACAAAAAATAATGTCTTTATCACCAAGAATATATAGCACAAGAAATAAATTCCAACACAATAACCATATGAAATGACATGATGTGTATAAACCTTAGAGACTTAATGTATGTCTTTTTTCTCTATGAAGACTGTTGGTTAATAAAAACATAATGTTTGTTAAACCCACATGTAAACTGTCCATATAAATGACAAAGTGACAGTAACCATGGAGAATCGTCATACATCTTCCCTTCTCCCTTTTTTCGCGAAAAGGATCATGGCATTAAAATAAACATCGAACAGTACAAAGCACCTCAACAAAAACTAAAATTACATCAAAATCCTTGAGATGCCCTTCGTCTTCAACCTTAGTTGCCCGCACCACGAGGATCAATGGTACCTACCAGATTGACATGTTTTTTTGCAAAGCTGTCGAGGCTATCCCTGCGACGGAGGTTGGCGGCCGTGCGGGCGTTGTTCATGCCCGACGTGCCCTGGAATACACACTGCTCAAGGAGGCCAATGAAGAAGTCTAGCTCGTCATGTTGGGAAAGACGCTGCGCGATAACAACTACCTCCATGTAGACGTCCGCCGGTGCGACGGCCAAAGCCTCGAAAAGCTGCAGGGCCATTAGTACGCGGAACAGATCATCTCCGGAGAGACTAGCCAGGAAAGTGGTGAGCGTGGCAACAACCTAGGGAGGAACACCTGGACCAAAATTTGGGGCTAAAAGTCTGTTATAAATAGGCTAGATGAATGAAGTCCAAAGAAGAAAACGATATCGCTGCCGGTAGCATGCATTGTGGCAAACATACCTGTTGGGTATGTGTCACGGCGCATGGCCTGAAGGCAGGCAGTGAGGTCGTCCACCGTGCCTATGACGACGCCGAAGCTGGTGAGGAAAGAGTCCACCATCTTCTTGAGCCAGGCTGCAAAGATGGCGTCAGAATGGGTGCGTGCCATGGCGCGTGCCAGCACGACACGGAGGCGCTGCAAAGAGTCGACCTAGGGGTGGGTGTCCCTGGCTTTCTCTATCAGATGGATGGTGCTCGCCCACACAACCTCCATCTTTCCCTCTCTCCCTCTCTCTCTCTGGATATCGCTCTGCGGCAGACTCCACCGCTACTCAATCTAGGTACTTTTGTACTCTTGCTTTTGGAAGTGTAGTACATATATATAGTAGTACTACAGAGTGGTACTAGTAATAGTACTCGTACAAGCAATCAACGGTAGAAAGCTACTACCACCGGTATAGTTGACCTTCAAGTATTAAGTGCCTATCTAACCAAGCCTGCATGCTTATCTTGGTAATTGTGTGGCCTCTCGCATAGCCAAATCCCCACTTAGGCTGGTCATAGTGTGAAGTAAGTAGTAGTAACATGCATATGTTACTAGTCAGTTATTACCTCTATAGTGGAAAATAACATAGGTGTGGTATCATGCACAGTCTCATTTATTGCAATGTAAACTCATTTTGTCTTGAAATGTGTGATGTTATGGTAATATAGCTAGTTACCACAAGCCTCTCTCTTATCATTTAATTGCATACAATATCATCTAAATGCTTAGTTGGCAATACAAATAGGACTAGGTTACTCCCACTATGACTAGCCTTAACATGGAGTACTAGTACTGCCTGTTCAAAAAAACATGTACTCCCTCCATTTCAAAATACAAGATGTTTTAGTTTGGTGAAAAGAGTGTATATAGACCGCTTTTAGTGTATATACACCAAAAGCGGTCTACATGCACTCTTTTCACAAAATTAAAACATATTATATTTTGGAATGGAGGGAGTACTAGCTAGTACTACTGTTTTGTTGGTACCAAGACGTGGCCTTGAAAATCAGTGAGAAAATCTAGGGAACGTTATTAGAGCTAGCCACTTAACTACACCATAATTCTCTCCCCATTGGTTTATTTTCTCCTTCGCGCTCTACCGCATGCACATAGAAATGGTAGATGCCAGAAATTAGGGGCAGTAATAACTAGGGCTCTAGAAATTACTCCCCCCATCTCATTGCATTTTTACTACTCCCCTATTATGTACCTCGGGTCAGGAACCCATCGCAGCTTTACTGTTGAAGTTATACTATGGAACTATTTTGAAGGTGTACACTGTGGGTCAATATCTTGAAAATTGCCGAGATTTCCGAATGACTCAATATCTTGATATATATGAATTTGCATGCTGGCAACTCTTACACAGATTAAAAAATGAAAGGATATAAAGGAAAATGAATAAACGAAAAGGGTCCGCATGACATCCTCTCATTTGCAGTACCAGCCATGAAAAAATGGTAAACATGAGATTTTAAACATTCAAAAAAGTCGCAGTCACATTAGATATGGTCTGAACACTCGAGGGTTTCTCGAGCGGAATGACCGATTAGGTCATGGCCATATCTACATCATAGTTCATGATAATGTTCCCATATTTTGTAGATGGGTGTGTCTTGCCATGGTATACAATAATGCTGGAGTGGTAGTTTCGAACTAGTATTAGGAAAAACATGTTCAAATTTCCGAGTTGTATCTTGAGGGTTCATGTAGTAAAAGTATAGGTCCTAGATGTATTTTGGTTTTCTTTTTGGACCACTATGTAATTTTCATGCCCACCATTGGATTTTAACGCGCATGTTCTTGGTACTTCGGGGTAGATTCCTCGTTAGAAAGAAAAAGAAAAAGTTCCCAGTGACCAGAATTATTTTGCGCACGAATATTTTGGATCTGAATGCCCTAGACCCAATTTTCAGAAAAAAAAGGACTATTGTGCAAAACTTGAGTAGTCCGTACTTCTACTGAACCAGGGGCACCAGAAAATTAACCCCAAAGTTGCCAAAGAAAAAAATGGAAGAAAAAACAAAGAGCAAGAAGAGATTATTAATGGGAGGTAGCGCAAGAGCAGCGAAGGAATTGAAGGCGGTGCGATGTCAGAGTAAAGCTAGTTTGACGGGTTTCTGACACGAGGTACAGGTACCTACTACTAGTAGCACAGTACTACTAGTAGTACTACTATGTTTTCTCTCTCCTTTGTTGTCTCTCACCATCCATCCTCTCCCCCCTCCTGTGCAGCGCCCCACGCGCACCGGTCGGCTGATCTCTCTCCCTCGTCCCACCACGTCGCGCCGCACACGTGTGCCTTGGTACGGCCACGCTGTGTGTGTGTGTGGCCTGTTTTCTCTTTTTTTCTTGACAAGAGTCTCTAGCGTGTTTTGAATTGGATACATAGCACCAATCCTGACCGTTGGGCTATAAGATCCAATGGTTCAGAGCAGCTGGATTCATGTTGAATAGTACCTAGAGAAAACTCCACCATGTTCTAGGACCATCATACTTTAAGTCTTGTTAGAGAAAAATGCATACATTAAGTCTATTAATAATAACTATCTTCTTTTCCATTCTAGCATCTAGAAGATTCGATTGATAGTCTTCATCACAATAAATTATAAAATTACTATATAAAATTGATAGTCTTCGATTGATAATCTGACATATCATCACTATATAAAATTATAATTGGTAAAGTACAATAAATTTTAAATTTGATCAACATCTATAAAGTATGGGTGTATATTTGGTCCTTGTACTTCGCATGTCATTATGCTGAAGACTATCAATAGAATCTTCTAGATGCTAAAATGGAAAAGAAGATCCAACGGCTAGAAATGTTGGGATTCGTGAGTCTTGATCCAACGATCAATATTCAAAGTTATTCATACACTATATAGTGGTAAGAGGTAAGATAAGATATCTCTATCTCTACTACTATAATGGAGCAGTTTTGAATTGGATCCATAGCACCAATCCTGATCGTTGGGCTGTTAGATCCAATGGTTTAGAGAAGCTGGATTCGTGTTGAATAGTACCTAGAGAAAACTCCACCATGCATGTTCTAGAACCATCATGCCACCACCCCCAAAATTACTTAGCACGATAGGCTGTAAATAGTACAGACCTAGAGCAAACTCCACCATGTTCTAGAACCATCATGTCACCACCCCAAAATGCATAAATTAAGTATATTAATAATAACTATCTACACATATTGAGAATACAACCTACTGTGCTATGAAATTTTGGGGGTGGTGACATGCATGATGGTTCTAGAACATGGAGGAGTTTGCTCTAGGTACTATTCAACACGAATCTAGCTGCTTTGATCCATTGGATCTAACAGCCCAACGGTCAGGTATGGTGCTATGGATCCAATTCAAAACTGCTCTATTCTTATCTTATCTTATCTTATCTTACCACTATATAGTGTTCGAATAACTTTGAATATTAACCGTTGGATCAAGACTCACGAATCCCAACATTTCTAGCCGTTGGATATTCTTTTCAATTCTAGCATCTAGAAGATTCTTATTTTTTGAACGGTCTAGAATATTCTATCGATAGTCTTCATCACAATGAATGCTATGCACAAAAATCAAAACACACTTCTCCATCATTCTAGAATCTTCTCCCTCGTTTCTCTAGACCATGTTACCAAAAAATTCATGTTTTAGATCTCCACTGCTATAATGGAGCAGTTTTGATTGGATCCATAGTACCAATCCTGACCGTTGGGCTGTCAGATCCAATGATTCAGAGCAGTTGGATTCATGTTGAATAGTACCTATAGCAAACTCCACCATGTTCTATAGAAGTAGAACCATCATGTCATCACCCCCAAAATTTCATAGCACAATAGGCTGTATTCTCAATATGTGTATATAGTTATTATTAATAGACTTAATTTATGCATTTTTTCTCTAATGTATGAAATGTGATTTAACAAACATTTAGTTGTTATTAACCAATAGTCTTGTTAGAGAAAGAAATTCATACATTAAGTATATTAATAATAACTATCTACACATATTGAGAATACAGCCTACTATGCTATGAAATTTTGGGGGTGGTGACATGCTGATGGTTGTAGAACATGGTGGAGTTTGCTCTATATGTACTATTCAACATGAATCTAGCTGCTCTGAACAATTGGATCTAATAGCCGAACATTCTATATGAAATTTGATTTAACAAACATTATGTTATTACTAACCAATAGTTTTGTTAGACAAAAATGCATACTTTAAGTCTATTAATAATAACTATCTACACATAATGAGAATACAGCCTACTGTGCTATGAAATTTTGGGGGTGACATGATGGTTCTAGAACATTGTGGAGTTTGCTCTAGGCCGGTACTATTCAACACGAATCAAGCTACTCTGAACCATTGGATCTAACGGCCCAACGGTCAGGATTGGTGCTATGGATCCAATTCATTCAAAACTGCTCCACTATCTTATCTTATCTTATCTTACCACTATATAGTGTACGAGTAACTTTGAATATTAACCGTTGGATCGAGACTCGTGAATCCGAACATTTCCAGCCATTATTGGATCTTCTTTTCCATTTTAGCATCTAGAAGATTCTATTGATAGTCTTGAACACGATGAATGCACTATGCATAAACGTCTCAAAACACACTTCTCCATCATACTAGAATCCTCTCCCTCGTTTCTCTAGACCATGTTACCAAAAATTTCAAGTGTTAGGTAGCTAATAATCTTTGACTTCTACACATAATGATACAAAGTAGAAGAACCAAACATACACCCATACTTTATAGATGTTGATCAAATTTATATTTTTCCACTTTACCTATTATAATTTTATATAGTTATGATATGTCAGACGTCTATTATCTGAGCCTCACGTGCAACTTACTAGTAGTAGAGAGAATACAACCTATTGTGCTATGAAATTTTGGGGGTGGTGACATGATGGTTCTAGAACATGCCGGAGTTTTTTCTAGGTACTATTCAACACGAATCCAGCTGCTTTGAACCATTGGATCTAATAGCACAATGGTCAGGATTGGTGCTATGGATCCAATTCAAAACTGCTCTATTCTTATCTTATTTTATCTTATTTTATCTTACCACTATATAGTGTACGAATAACTTTGAACATTGACCATTGGATCAAGACTCGTGAATCCCAACATTTCTAGCCGTTGGATCTTCTTTTCCATTCTAGCATCTAGAAGATTCTATTTTTTTGAATGGTCTAGAATATTCTATTGACAGTCTTCATCACAATGAATGCTATGCACAAAACTCAAAACACACTTCTCCATCATTCTAGAGTCTTCTCCCTAGCTTGTTTCTCTAGACCATGTGTTACTGAAAATTTCATGTTTTAGTAGATAGCTAATAATCGTTGATTTCTACATGATCTTACCACTATATAGTGTACGGACAACTTTGAATATTAACCGTTGGATCAAGACTAGCAAATCCCAACATTTCTAGACATTGGATCTTCTTTCCATTCTAGCATCTAGAAGATTCTATTGATAGTCTTCATCACAATGAATGCTATGCACAAAACTCAAAACACACTTATCCATCATTCTAGAATCTTATCCCTCGTTTCTCTAGACCATGTTACCAAAATTTTAAATTTTTAGATAGCTAATAATCGTTGACTTCTACATGATATGCAAAGTACAAGAACGAAATATACACCTGAGAAGATTATTCTACTCCCTCCGATCCAAATTATTGTTCTCAGATTTGTCTAGATTCGGTTGTATCTAGTCATATTTTAGTGTTAGATACATCCGAATCTAGACAAATCTGAGAATAATAATTTGGATCAAAGGGAGTAGAATGATGGAGTAGTGCTTTTTGAGGTTTGTGCGTTGCATTCATTGTGCTAAAGACGTACTATCCATAATATATTGTAGTAGAGATGCTAGCTAGTAAAATGGAAAGGAAGATCCAACAACTAGCAATGTTGGGATTCACGAGTCTTGATCCAACGATCAATATATTCGAAGTTATTTGTACACTGTATAGTGGTAAGATAAGATAAGATAAACAATAGTATTTTCTAGAGATGATGCTACAATGGAACAGTAGATCCAATGGCTGGCAATGTTGGGATTCACAAGTTTTGATCCAACCAATCAATATTAAAAGTTATTCGCAAAAAATATAGTGGTAAGATACGATAAGAAAGACTATCAATTGTATCTACTAGATGCCAGAATGGAAAAAAGATCCAACTGGTTGGCAATGTTGGGATTCGCGAGTCTTGATCCAATGGTCAAAATTCTAAGTTATTCGTACACTATAGTGGGTAAAATAATGTACTATCCATAGTGTATCTTCTATTTAGATGCTAGCTAGAATGGACTAGTAAAAGGCACATGCCACACACACGTATATATTTTATGAAATGTGATTTAGCAAATATTAAGTTGTTATTATTAACCAATAGTCTTGTTAGAGAAAAAATGACATCCATTAAGTATAATAATAAAAGGCATGAGCCACACGTATATACTGTATGAAATGTGATTTAGCAAACATCAAGTTGTTATTATTAACCAATAGTCTTGTTAGAGAAATAAGCCATACATTAAGTCTACTAGTAAAAGACATGAGCCGCACATGTATATGCTGAATGAAATGTGATTTAGCAAACATTAAGTTGTTATTATTAACAAATAGTCCTGTTAGATAAAAAGGCATACATTAATTCTATTAATAATAACTATCTACACACATTGAGAATACAGCCTACTGTGCTATGATTATTCTTTTTGCGGGGGGGAGGGGGGTTACATGGTGGATTATGCTCTATGGGTACTGTTCAACACAAATCCAGCTGCTCTGAACCATTGGATCTAATAGCCCAATCGTCGGGATTGGTGCTACTAATAATAACTATCTACACATATTCAGAATATAGCCTACTCTGCTATGAAATTTAGGAAGGGGGTGTTGACATGATGGTTCTAGAACATGGTGGAGTTTCCTCTAGGTACGTACTAGCTGTTCAATACGAATCCAGCTGCTCTGAACCATTGGATCTAACATCCCAATGGTCAGGATTTGTGCTATGGATCCAATTCAAAACTGCTCTATTATAGTAGTAGAAGAAAAGAAAATAACATTATATAGTGTACGATACAAATAACTTTGAACTTTCACCGTTGGATCTAGACTCGTGAATCCCAACATTGCTAATTAACTGTTGGATCTTCTATCCACATTCCACTCCCTCCGTCTAGAAATATAAGACATTTTAGCTTTGTGAAATGAATGTATCTAGATGTCTTTTAGTCTATAGGCGGACATCTAGATACATTCGTTTTACAAAGGTAAAATGTCTTATACTTGTGAACGAGGGAGCAGCATCTAGAAGATTCTATTGTTAGTCTTCAACTATATGAACGCTATGCACAAATCTCAAAACACACTTTTCAATAATTCTAGAATCTTCTCTAGAGCACATGGAGTATTAGGTAGGAGTAGCTAGGTTGTTTTCTACATGACACAGTACAAAGTAGAAGAACCAAATATACACCCGATACTTTATGGACGTGGCTCGAAATTAAAATTATTATTTGAGCTTCACCTATCCTGTGCAAGGCACGTTCAACTTTATAGTAGATGTCCAGACCATGCTGGGGGTGACAACTGCTTACGGCTGTCTCTTCGATTTCTGTGTCAAGTATTATATCTGAATGGAAATGGTTTTATTACTCGCGTGGAGACCAGGAGGCCACCTCTCACGACCTCGACCTTCTTCCTCCTCCTCTTCACGACTGTAGCTCTTCTCTACCAGATTGCTTTGCCCATTTTCATTCCTTTTTGTTGTGCTATTTCACCCGCATGACCGGGAACAAGTCCCGCCATAAAAGGGCTCATGCCGCGACGGCGAAGCAGGTGGAAGAGAAGAAGTCGGCTTGCCGTTCTGCCATTATGTTGCTACCGGTACCGAGCGATCACGATGATCAAGGGTCCCGATGAATCCCTCGGCTCTGAAGAGAGGTCTTCAACTCAAGGTTTTTCGAAACCGCCGCAACCAGGGACAGATACCTTCAGGTAAATCTCCGTTCTTGTGCAACTTTCCATGTCTTCGACCGTTTCTTGATTTCCTGTTTACCTAAAAAAAAGCACGTTCTTCCTCAATGGTGTTTTTAGGTCGGGCGGTCTTTGAATTCCATCAGCACTCCTGCCTGCAGAATCATCTTCACCATCGCTGATGGAGACTGATACCTTCAGGTAAATCTCCGTGCTTGGGCAACTTTCCATGTGTTTGACCATTTCTTGATTCGCTCATTTCCCTATTAGTACATTTATTCTCAATGTTGTTTTAGGTCGGGTGGACTTCGCATTCCCACGGCACTCCTGCCTGCAGAATCATCTTCACCATCGCTGATGGAGGCCGATCGGTACAGCCGCAAGCTAAGAAATCATTCGAATTGTGATTCCGTGTCTCTCTTGCTTGATAGTTCTCTGGGTACACTTCTGAAGTTAAGCTCCCTGTTCATCTAACAGAATATTGGCTTCGAGATCGAGTTTATGGTGAAAAAGGTGATGGGCGATTTCTGCGTCAAGATGATGACCCACAAGTATAGGGGGTGTATCGCAGTATTTTCGATAAGTAAGAGTGTCGAACCCAACGAGGAGCAGAAGGTGCTGGCTAGTGGTATGGATCAGGAATTTTCTGCAAATACTTAGCACACGGGTTTTAGGGGTTTTCGATAAAGCAAGTAAACAAAGTACGAGTAAGTAAAAGACAGTAGGAATAAATCCAGCAAGTGGCCCAATCCTTTATGCAGCAAAGGACAAGCCAGTTGTATTTCTATAGATGACCAAACGTTCTCGAGGACACATGGGAAGACTATCAAGTGCTTTTGCTTCATATAGCTGATTAATCTTCTCTAGCTTGCTAAGTGTTGTGTGGGTGAACCTGTGCTAATGTACCGCCCCATCCAAGACTAATACATACTTGTGATTAAACCCCTTGCAAACATCCGTAAGTACAAGAAAGTAATTAAGGTAGAAACCTAACCACAGCTTTAAACTCTAAGACCCTTACGTCCCTTGTGCAATGGTTTCCTAACGAGGGTTCAGGTTTCATCACTCAAACCCCTACGATTAGTAGCCAAATACACAATGCATTCCCCTAGGCCCATATAGGTGAAGTGTCATGTAGTCGACGTTCACATGACACCACTAGAAGAAGTACACCACAACTTAAATAACAATCTATTGAATCTTTCTCAACGCAACTCCACTACTAACAACAAGACTTCTCCCATATCCTCAAGAACAAAACGAACTACTCACAAGACATCATATGGATCATGACCAAAGATGGAATAATGATGTATAACAATCTGAACATAAACAATAATTCAACGGTTCACTCAATAGCATCAACTACAAAGAGTAATCAACACCGGGAAAGTTTCCCCTATGAACTATGCAAGATTCAACTCAATTGTTAGAGCAATATGGAGATGGTGATGAGGGTGCTGATGGTGATGATGGTGGTGATGGTGGTGATGATGATGATGATCCCGATGAAGTCCAGCTTGATGATGGTGTTGATGGCGACGATCTCCCCTCTCCGGAAAGGAATTCCTCGGCAGAAATCTGTCTGCCGGAGAGATCTTTACCTCTTGGTGTTTTCCGCCCCGCAGAGGCGGTGGAATCTTTCTGTGGTTGCTCTCTGAGTCTTAGGGTTTCGGGAGGTTGATATACGCCATGGAGTGGGCCAGGGCGGCCACACCACTCCCAGGCGCGGCCTAGGCCTGCACACTCCATGGGGTGGTGTGGGCCCCCTGTGGCCCACCTCCACTCCATCTTCTGGCATCCTGAGTTCTTCTAGAAAAATAGGATTTTCCGTATATTTTCCCGGATTTTCTGATCTTCGCGAATTTTGCCTCCAAACAGCACCTTTTCCATCGTAATCCCTGCGGCGTCCATGCTCCAAAAGTCATCAACCATGCAAAAATAGATGAAATAACATAAGTATCACCTCTCAATACGAAATATATCAATGAATAATAGTGAATTAAGACATAAAATAGTGATGCAAAATGGGCGTATCACAAGACAGCGGACGGAAGCGTCCTCGTCAACGAGTGCACTAGACTTTACTCCAAACTCGCCGCTGACAAGGTCGGGCTTAGCCTCCTCAGGAATCCCGCCATGGAATACTTGATTGAGCATGACGAGCTAAAGCGGCGGAACATCGGCATGATGGAGATGCTGGGCATAAGCTTCGAACAGATCTAGGACCAGAGGGACAAACTCCTAGCCGAGTTGGCAAAGCTGAAGCGTGAAACTATCACCGATCTCCATCAATGAGCCGACACGTGGAAGACCTTAGTTAGTACTCCATCTGTTTTCACAATATAAGCCTATTTATAGAGCTAAAATAGCTTACAAAAAAGGCTTATATATTATGGAACAGAGGGACTAGTTGATGATCGGATATATAGATTACAATATTGCGTCAGTAAATTGAAAAACCTTTATTACTAGTATGAATGTATGATCATGTACTTGCTGGTAAAATATTTGGTTATTTGGTGAATGTGATATGCATCAGCATCACCAGCCACAATGTTGCCAGAGCCAATTTTGGGTGTGATTATCTCTCCTTCTGTACTATAGTAGTAATTATAGTTATTATCGCTTCCGTGCAGAGCGGTAGCTACCTTTCCGTCGTTGTCATGCTGCATCTCACCAACTTCACTTGCTCAAAGCCTCCATTCTTCTTTACTCCAAAAAAAAGAGTCTCCATTCTTCCGCCATCTTCGGTTTTGGTCCTGTTGATGGCAGTGGTAGCGATATCCCATTGATGGTGACTTTAGATCAGGACCCCAACTTTGTCTCTATACAGCTGCAATGTAGTATAATCATTGCGCCAATGCTTACAGGGGAAGGAAGAGGTAACTGTTGGGGATCCCTCCTGAACATATGTACACTCTCCACAATTTATACATTGAAGGGATAACCACTTTTATAGCTATTTAAAAGAGTTTCGGGTGATTTTGTCAAATTGATTCGACCTTTAACTTGATGTGTGCTATTGGGCCGACAATTAGAAAACACTATTTAGTTATTTAGTAGTAGTATATAGATTCTTCCAATTTTTGACTAACTTGTGACATCTATTTTGATACGAAGGGAGTAGGATTATGTGTTAGCTACAGACATGGCCTTTATTCTGCATAGTGTCAACCTGGTGGGATAATTCTCTCCTGAGGAGAGAGGCCTACACATTAAAAGGTGTCTAGATATATTCGTTTCACAAAAGCTAAAACATCTTATATTTTGGAATAGAGGGAGTATATAGGATCTAATAAAGAGGGGAGAGAGGTACATATATGAGTAAAAAAATGAGAGTTGCAAGAACAAGATGATGAATGAATATTCTATCAATGGTCTTTCCGACAATTTGTCACCCTGTTACGGAAAAATGCAACAAATCCATGAAAAATGAAAAAAATGTGTGTATTAGTTTTTATGTGACAACGACTGTGCCCCTTGTGCCCTGGCACACACCCAAAAAATATGTGGTATTTCTTGGACCGACTCAACTGCAGCGAGTCCGTCGCAAAAAGACAAAGGAAACTGTAGAAAAAGGAAACGATGTCATGAAACTAGGTCGAACTTTCTTATCTTATCTTATTATTACTATATAGTGTACGAATAACTTTGAAGGTTGACCGCTGGATGAAGACTAGCAAATCGTAACATATCTAACCTCTGGATCTTTACCATTCTAGCATCTAGAAGATTCAATGGATAGTCTTTAGCACAATGAACGCTATGCTAAAACTTTGAAACACAATTCTCTGCCATTCTAGAATCTTCTCTGTCATTTATCTAAGCATGTTACAATTTTTTTGAGTATTATTATGTACCAAGAACCAAGTATACACCTAATAATTTATGAATATGATGTGGCTCAAAATTCTTTAATAGTCTTTTGAGCTTTACCTATTATAATTGTATAAGTCATGACATGTCTTACTTTCCATCTCATAGCTAGACATGACATGATAGTCTTTTATTTGAGTCTCACGTTTGTTTTTTTGAAATAGGGATACCGCAGCCTCTGCACTCAAAGGATGCACAAATCCCTTTTATTAAAAACCAAGTATCGAGTACAGTTTACATATCAGATAAGGTTGATACAAACACCAACCATGTGAACAAAGTTAAAGGTCTCACAAGAGAAAGCACACATCTCACGTGCAAATTATTATGCAAATACTTACTTCAAGAACATAGTTTGACCGTAAATTTGGTCAATAATATATAATTATATTTAATAATTTTTAACCAATTTATTTATATTCAAAAGACGATTCCAATGGTACAATTATTGTGACATAAAATTCATAAATTGGTGACCAAATTTATGGTCAAATTATTTTCTTCGAGTACGTATTTGTCTAATGAACCGGAATGGAGGTAGTATACAAAATTCCGAGGCAAATCCTTTGAATCAAACGGACCCTAGAGTAGGAGTGCTTGAAGCAGAGGCCCTTCTCGTGATCAAGATAGCTTTTTAGCGAGAGACCGCACGAGTCTGCACCTGGGAAAGGCTGTTGGTGCGTTCATACCTCCCATCGCATTCAGTGCACTTCCTCTAGCTCGGCTCCTGGCTAGTGTAGCAATAATCATAGAGTAGAGATCGCCAATTTTTTTGGCGAGTTCATCTCGTTCTAAACTGAGATCACCAAAATTTGATTGACATTGGCGGGTTTTTCTTTGAACCACCTGGCGCGACGCAATTCAAAAGTTTCGAACCTACCACCGGCACCCTTGTGATACATATAAAACACGCCGTATCCCACATCTCTCACTCGACCTCAGAGCCGGAGCATCTCCCACGAACGTGGCTCGCACCGCTGTCCTTCCCCACCACCACTACCTCCTCACCAGGTACCGTTGTGACTGAAGGCACCACTCCCTTGTTTAGCAATATGGAGCGGCTTCCCCACACCGATGACCACCATGCCGTAGCATGCATAGCGTCGTCGGCAAACACGGTACAGTCACCGCAAAGTCCCATCTGCTTCACGGACTTCCCGGTCTACGGCATCAGAGAGATGGGCAAACAACCCCCCCATTCAACCTCACCAACATGAAGCGTAAACTCGTCTCCTCCCCATACGAATATTGTTGCACACTTTATGCTTCCTTTCGTTATGCACCTTATTACTATCAAAAGTACTTCTTTGTTTGTTGTAGTGTACTGCATCTTGCTCATATACTCGATCGTTACTAAAGTTTGCTAGAGCCTTCATTACCATCGTTATGAAGCTCCTCTTACATCTGTGGAATATCTCCTAAAATGATTCTAGTTGGGGCGTACAGGTTTATAGATAGCACAGCTGGTATACGTCAACTCTAGCTGACGTCCTAAGCCGAATTAGTATGTCATGGCTCCTTGTTTAGAGTATAACCAGGCAGGCCCTGCTAGTTATATTATCAGTATTATAGTCAAGCCTGCAGGTTAGTCGATTGTATTGGAACTTCATGTGTTTTCTTCTCACTCAGGGTTACATATGATTATAGTACTCATAGCGGAAGTATTGTACTAGAGTTGTGATGGGAATCATTACTTTTAGAGCCATCAACCTCTGCAAGAACTCCTAATAATTTCTTCTTTTTTCACACGATTCCATGATAAATCTGAAAAGCTATTTGCTTCCAATGCAGGAAACAGAGTCAGAACAAGGTCTCAGACTCTACTTAATCTAGTTGAAAATGACAACCAGGCCAAAAAAGACAATAATTCAAAACATCAGCATACAAAGTTTTGTCCTAATTCCGCACCAGATGGTCCAGTTGCACTGGCGGCTGCAAATAGAAAAATACACATCCCACAGCCGCCAGTAGCCCATCCGGTTACCCAGGAAAAATTGGCAGCAGAACCAGTTTCAACAGCAGGTTCTCATCAACGAACTGGTTATGATCTCCCAACGACCTTTAGTACTGACAAAGACATATAGTAGTACTCCCTTGCAAATGAGATTGACACCAAATTTGTTATATGTTGAGAGACTAGTAGTAGCATGCCCTTTTATATGTAATATGTATACATTGATATTTTGATGTAAATTTTTTAGTTGCACTACGATGAAGATTAAAAAGGGGGCCGACGATGGGAAAAAATCTTGAGCAGATGCTTGAAATAACTAAATCAAGACTTCCGATCACATCTATAGCAGGATTCGGAAGGCCACTGGATCCACATGAATCTGCTTATATTGCATCGATCATAGGCATTTTTGTGAGAAATTATATTCCCATCTTGCCCTCATGGAAACACCACCAAAATACCCCTGAGCATTTTGAAGGTTTACTGAAGAAGTTACATGTAAGTCCTCTGTCTCTTGGACATACTCCATTTCTTTGTCCCTTGTCTTCTTAGCTTGTCGTTTGTTATATATGCTCCTCATTATTGTCCACAGAGATTTTTCATGTTCGATGAGAATAGCGAGGAAGTAAAGGTTGTTCTCAAAAGCATATTCTCCGCATGTTTTGTTTAATAGCGCCATAAGTAAAGAAGCAACACTTCTCTGGCAAGTGTTTTAAGGATGTTACAAGAATGTCTCCTGTGGATCACAGGACTGACGATCAGTGGGGTGATCTTCTCCACCACTGTCTTGATCAAAAGAATGAGGTATGGTTTGAGAAGACTGAGACTAGACAAGTCTCATTTTGTAGGCCATCGCTCAAAGAAACTGCTCATTAATAAAGTATGCAGTACTAAGTCATTGTGATCCTCCTGACATAATTGGGCACCTCTACCAATTGGTAAGGACCTGTTGTTCTGTATTGTATATTTTAAATAAGTATGTAATTGATGTTGTGGAATCTATATGCATCTTATCTTTCAACCTCTGTTTCCACCATGTGATGAAATTTATTTTCGCCCGTCCAAATGCAGACGTCTAATGGGGATCAAAAAAACAGTTGACTATGCTGGAGAAATTTGAGGGATGCCAGATGGATATATATGGTGTCATTGTAAAGAAAGTTGTTGTAAGTCTTCTCTGCATTTTGTGATGTTGCACTTGTAGTGATTTGTACGTATAAGTTTGATATGCAACCTTGCTTGGACTGCTTCTCAGTTTTGCTTTCATTTTCCTTCATAATTTGTAACTAAAGTCAGTTTCAGTTATGAATTGTACAAATAGTTGGCATATCATGCACCTCATAGTGTTTACACAAGAAGCCACATTTTTAGTCTTGTTAGTAAATGACATGGAAAAAAGATACATGACAAAAAGATCGTTTTACTAAAGTGTATAAGATGCGTTATCAGCACTGCCAATTATAGCAGTTCATGCACATGTTAAACCTGTCTGCATGTTTCTTTGTAGTAACTTCACTTCTCTTACACATGTCTATCAACTAAAAACTTTCCAGGCTGAATTGAAACAGGAGATGGCAAATCATGGGAAAGACTGTTTAGTAAAAACTCCAAAAGAATGTGTGGATTTATTTTCCAAGGTACTACAACGCGGTGCTATAGCCAAGAATATGTTGCTGTGTAATGTTGGGTTCCCAGCGAGCTCGTCAAATTCCAAGTTCAAGTTCAAATCCAACTCCAAGGCTATTTCTTTGCATATTCAAGTTCTAGAGGAACAACTCCAAGCTGAACAATCGTTATCATCTGCCCTAAGTGTATACAATGAACGTTTGATCGCAAAGTTAGAAGAAAATTTAATTTGGCTGGAGCACTCCATAGAAAATAAGGAGAAAGTCATGAAGATGCTCAGTATTTGTGGTTGAGCACTAACAGCTAAGGTCAGTCCCTTTGTCGTGAAATGGAACCTGAAGCTGAAAGTATTTGTTAGTGCACTAGTCTGCACTTGTTATGAACTTGGGTTGTTTCCTTGTTGCGACATATCTTTAATTTGTATGGTGGATGCACCAATATGTACTAGTGTGATACAGTACATATGTTACAAGTGTTGTTGTCCTGGATAATTGATCATAAGGTTCAGGTTCTCAAAATAATGCCTTGGCCCTTTGTTGCACACCATATTCATACGTGTCATGTGATAAATGAAAATACATTTTTAAATCGGATCTCAACATTTTTTTCACGTCTGAATTGACTGATGAACAGATGGAGTACGACCCGCAAAGAAAAGACCTTATACAATTTTTCTGTTCTATTACTTGGAGTAGACACATTCAAAACCATACTGGAGCCGCAAATCCTCCCGCCGTCCCCTGTAATATTTTTGAATCCGAGATCATGGTATCCAATTTTCTACCCCCCCTTCTATAAAAAGGCTACTTTGAGCAAGGTCCTGGATGATCAGTTGATGTGACCATGCATTGGATTCATAAACAGAGGGAAGTACGGTCTACTAGCAGTTATTACTTGGACTATCACCAAATTCAAATTCTGAATCGAGAGGTAAAAGCTCCATGTTTAATTTTTTGTATACTGCAAAATTCCGTTTGACCTATTGTACTAATGACCAATGGCGATTGTGAAATTGCCGGGTTGGGTGGTGGGGTTCGCTCTTAATCGAGGGTAAAAACCTACAGCCCAAACAATTTCGCAGATGGAGTCAACATTAATTTTTCTATGAGAATATTTTTTATTTCTAAAAATAGGGAGTAGCATTTTTTTCAAATTATTACTTGTACTCTAACCAAATTCAAAATCTCAGTTGAGCGGCAAAATTTACCAATGTTATGCGCAATTATGTAATGGATAGTCAGTTGATGTGACTCTCGGCCTTCAATTCCTGACCAGATAGCGTACTAGTCTACAACTATCCTTTTCTATTATTACTTTGCCGCTAGCCAAATTCAAAATCGTAAAATCGAGCGGCAAAATCCCAACCGACTCATATGCATTTCGTGCCCCTCCGTTTCAAATATTTTCAGCCAAAATCTCCCACCAATGGAGTACCATTTTTCTAGTATTACTTGGACTCTTGCCAAATTCAAAATCTCAATCGAGCGGCAAAAGCACACACCGACCTTGAAGCATTTCCTGCCCTACCGTTTCAAAAACTTTGAACAAAATCTCCGACCGGGGAGTACCATTTTTCTATTATTATTATTTGTCCTGTAGCCATATTCAAAATCTCTATCGAGCGACAAAACACACACCGACCTTGAGAATTTCCACCCCACCGTTTCAAAAACTTTGAGGCAAAATATCCCATCGTGGAGTACCATTTTTCTATTACAGTATTATTATTTGTCCGGTAGCCAAATTCAAAATCTCAATCGGGCGGCAAATTCACACACCGACCTTGAAGCATTTCCCGCCCCGCCATTTCAAAAACTTTGAGGCAAAATCTCCCACCGTGGAGAATCATTTTTTTATTATTATTATTTGTCCGGTAGCCAAATTCAAAATCTCGGTCGAGCAGCAAAATCATAGACCGACCTTGAAGCATTTCCCGCCCCACCGTTTCAAAAACTTTGAGGCAAAATCTCCCACCGGGGGATTACCATTTTTCTATTATTAGCCAAATTCAAAATCTCAATCAAGCAGCAAAACAAGAGACCGACTTTGAAGCATTTCACGCACCTCCGTTTCAAAAACTTTTCACGTTAAAATTCTTTTTCTACCCATTGTTTCGACGCCCTATGGCATGCTAAAGTCGGTAGGTTGGGGGCACGATCGTAATTATTTTTCTGTTCACCTCCGTAGACCTGATTCGTGCAGTTTTTCCAACTGGCCCTCCCAAAATCCCAGGCTTCTCTCCCACGCCCTCACCTCCACGACTACCGCGTGCACCGCCTGATGGCAATTCCATGGCTGCCGGAGCCGTTTCATCAATGCCCACCCCATCAGATCTAGTTCACCGGGTCTCTCTACCACTCCACCAGAGTTGTGGTCTTGCTGACCGTGCCTATGGTGTTGTTGACCTCCCACGCTCTGCTTCCCCGCCGTCGAAAGCTACCCAACCGTACCAGAGCAGCTTCACCGTTGTCCACCATACGAGATCTAATTCAACAAGTTCCATGTCCACTGCTCCAGACCAGCTACAAGATCTACTTCCCCGACGCTAACAGCCACCGCAACCGCAGCACCCTCGGTGACCTGGACGTCACTCGCACGCTACCGATGATGCTTAGACGCCTCTCTGACCAAGGTAACCAGATCTCTAGCATGTTTTTGTTTTGTCAGCGGTATAGCAGGTTCAAGCCTGTCGCAGTGAACTGCATTTTTATAATCGTGCTAGTACATAGAAGTCACTGGACACACATGTTCTTCGTGCTAGTATATACAAGGTTATTAGACATGTTGGTTTGCATTCGCTGCTCTACAAATATCAAGTCATGCACATGTCTGTTATTTTGTCATGCACATGTTCTTATCTTAGGTGCTCCGTACACCAGTAAATGCCTGCTATTCTGTAGTTCTTGCAAAATATAATGTCAGTGGAAAATATTAGTATGGATTCCCTGCTACACAATTACTGACTCTATCTGGTTATTCCTGAGCTAAGTTCCTGCTATTATTTCCTCCCTGGCATCGTTCTGCTATCTTGTGGTACCCGTTCAAACTCTTTGTACTAGTTCGATTATAATTTTGTTATTTCCATCTGGTTCTTCAAAAGCTGCAACACTGACTATTTTTGTTTTCTTTGCGTAGAGCTCAAAAAGGCAACACTAAACTTGTTGGTTTGCACAGCCTACAGGTCCACTAGCAATGCCATTATATATTTTTTGTATCTGGTGTTGGTTCGTCCTAATCAACGGCATACTTATTCTTTACTTTATAGTTCATTCATGTTTTCCGTTCCTGCTCAACAAGTTCTGGTATGATGAAGTTATAATTTCTATGTGGTTCATTCTTAGCTATGACAGTAACTGCATGCCATTGTGTAGCTCACCGCAAATTCCGAGTCACCCAATGTCTCTTGCATTCCAGGAGATACCACTTCTTCCATATATATTTGCTGAAATGACCTGGCTAGTTTATATTGAAATTCTAAGAAACACTTTGTTTGATTGCTCATTTCATTGTTGGCATACTTGTATAATGCTTGTTTGTCCTGTTCTACAGGTTCAGAAGCCACACCATTATATCTCGTATCTGGTTCTGATTCGTCCTAGGCAACAACATAACTATCCTCTACTATATAGTTCATTCATGGTTTGCATTCCTACTCTACAAGTTTGTATTATGCAGTTATAATTCCTATTTGGTTCATTCTTATCTATGATTAGTTTGTCTTCTTTGTTGTATTAACTTGTTATTAGTTAGTTTCATACTGCAATTATTGCTATCGCCACCAAAGAGGGGACTGCAAGATCATATCTCAAGGTGGTTTTCCAATGTAGCTGTCACACTCAAAGGGACATGCAGTTGATGGATTGAGAAAGGAAATTGAGGACTCTCCTATCAACTTGATTCGCAACTGAAGTGCTGAATTTTCTTTCCCTTTTGTTCATATTTTGTAATATTTTTAAGAAGTTTGCAGCTAATGTAATATCTAGATAACTCGCATAGGCCATGTAGGCATTTAGTTGACACTGTCCACGCATGGCGGTACCATAATCATGCCACCAGTCGATCAGGTTTCAAATTACGAAAGAATTGATGGCGCCAAAATAGTAACATGACAAAAGATGTGCACCAAAACAACAACGATAATCGCCAAAACAATGCTCGAACAGTAATAGACCAGAACATTAATAGACCGGAATAGTAATAGGCCAAAATAGTAATAGGCCAAATAGTAGCAGGCCAAAACACCAGCAGACCAGAACAGTGGCAATCCAGCATAATAACAGGCCAGAATACTAACAGGCCAGAACAGTAACAGGCCTGAATAGTAACATGCTAGAACAGGGGCAACCAGCATAGTAATGGGCCAGAATAGTAAAGGGTCACAACAGTAATGGACATGAATAGTAGACGGCCAGAACAGTAACGAGCCATAATAGTAAAAGGACAGAACAATATCGGACTTTCTCAAAAGTGGGTCATTCGTAGGCGGTCCATGACGAGCCGCGAGAACAGTGACGGGATGACCGTGGGCTTTAACAGTATGGGGTCTACTTGACACAGCATGTTAACGGGCCGCACAGTGTTTGAAAAGTGTGGGATTTTGTAGGCCGAAACAGTAATGGGCCTGACATTCGCGGGCCGCTGCTGGCCACATCTTTGGGCCCATTTCAAATAGTGTCGGACGAAACAGTAACGGGCCATAATCTTATTGGGCTCTCTTGATGGGCCGGCCCACTTAATTATGAGCAGGCCTTGGCTGGGCCTGGCTTCTAGAATGGTTTCCGTGGCCGTTAACGGTGGTAACTAATCGTTAACAGTGTTTGCCACGTGGCATTTTGCATGATGTCAGCAGTCAACGCAGCTGGTGAATAGATCTATGACGGAACAAGTTTTCGTGGCTGAAGGATGCGATCCGCCACGGTTAGGAAAAAAACTATGGTAGATTCTTTTGTGACGGGGCTTTTACCACGATGGGCATCCGTCGTAGAAGACTTTTTAGCCACGAAAAACGGGCATTCAACCACGAAAATCGTCCGTTGTAAAAGCCAACTTTTCTTGTAGTGGCACGGCCTACCACGTGCGCCACGGGTAACTATCCATGGGGCACAGATTTAGTGTGCGCCACTGATAAGGACCCTCTGGATAAGCATTTTCCTACTAGTGTATGATAATAAACCTATTTATTATTTGCCTCTAGGGCATATCTCCCTCAGTCTCCCACTTGCACGAGTATAAATAATCTAGTTACATTTGTTACGGATCATAAACAAAAATGTTTTGATCATGCCTGCTTATGGAAAACGTCTTGTATTTGATCTGTTTTACCGGATTTGTAAGTCTTTTGCAAATTGGTAAGTGTCTCCTAATTTTGACACTAACAACATTATCTCATTGAAGTATTTATTTCGTGACAAAGAGGAACTTAGTTTCTAAGTATTTCCAATGATGGTCGATCATTCACGAGAACTTTCACTTTTATCATTATACTAGAAATGCACTTAGCTAAAGTCGAACTTCATTAACCAAACTAGTCATACTTTCTACTTCTTGAAGTAGTTACCACTTCAATATCTATGTAGATTCTTATCTAAGTCTTTAATGATTCGCTTATTACCAGTTCGGTGATTTATGAATCACCTCATAACTTGTTCTATAAAGAACCTATGGCGCAATTTAGCCAAGTACACAACATGTTGATTTTATGGAAGAGACGTATGTTAGAGTCATATGGGATGAACATCATCCCTTTTTCTTCCCATCAACATTTGTTGTTCATACCAATGTTTCACCTAGTTCAACAAGCAAGAACAAATTTATTTGCTTGTTCCATTCTGAATCCAATCTAGGATATCCTGAACTTTCTTTAGAATCTAAAAAGAAACATTCTGACTTTGATGTCTATTAAATATTTCGATCTATCTTGATAGATTTCAATACCATGTTTAACTTGTAAATATCACTAATATCAATTACACCATCATTTTATGTCAAGCACACATATTAGGATGTTTGTCACGCTCCCACTCAAATATGCCTTCATATATGAGGCTTTTGTGATATCCCTACAACTCCCACTCAAATATGTTATTCACATATTTGGTAAAGAAGATATTTAGCTCCCATTGAAATACTTCACAAGTGTGGGATTTTTCGATATTTTGGTAAATCCCAAAATCATTTGATTTTTTATCAAATCAAGAATTTCCCCTACGAGATGATTAGCATCTACATGATTTAACAAACTTTTGCTCGTTGTACTAATTACAACCTTTCTTCAATTTTGTATTGGAAAACATGCAAATATGTTTAATCATCTATCAATCATTCAAAATTGCATTTAATTCCTAATTAAATCAACCAGACTTCAATCATCGCCACATTTCTATAGTTAACTATTAAATTTGTCAAGACAATCTTCAAAACAAATCGAGCTTTCTGGTCTTTCTCTAAAGTTGCATTTCTTCCTTTTAACTCTTTAGTTATTCGGGAAGGATCAAGTAACCACTTACTTTGATAAGATCAATTAATCATATTACTCTTGTAACTTACTACTGGATTACATGATTCTTAATCATTTCTTGTATCTAGGTCCATCATTGCTTCTTAATAGTTTGTAGGTATGCCATGTTCACTTGTCATGACAAGTGAATCAATATATTTCCATAAAGTGGGAACGCACATTGAATCCTACTTTCCTTAAGTAAAGTGCTTAATCAAAATATTATGATCATAATCATTAGTTTCACCCTTTTTCTCGTAGAGTTTCGTTTCACAAAACACATTTCGTTGTGCAACTTAGATTTGGGTAAGATTGAACATCTTGAGTTCGTACTATTACTTTCTTCCATCAACATTCTTATCGAGAAAACTTTTCTTGGTAAGAATGCATTGGACAACATCTAGTTTTATCTTTAACTATGGAAGGCATGTATTCATAGTTTTCTATGAATACTCGTACAAAGATTTATTCGCAATGACTTTATCGAAGTCTCTAGAAACTCAGACCAGCCATCTTATGGTGTTGTTTCTGCGAATCTAGATGATTTCCTTTTTAAAGGTGTTTGCTTATTGTATGACTTGTAGCTCTAGTTTTACAATAACCTTTTCAGAGATTTTCTTCAGACCATATATATCTAATACATTATGATTATGATGTTTGAGATATATAAATACGCTTTGATATATCTAATCATCATAATTTGTGAAACAGTTTTCGCAAGTCTTTCATGTGCTAAAATTTCAACTCAAATGCCAGTTACAATGATAAAATCATTGAGATTTGTAATTTCTTGTTAATATCATATCCGTCTTTTATGCTGAAAACATTTGAACATTTGAAACGGTTTCAACCTCATGCTTTATCAGGTGAATACCTTTTACTCACTTGATTCCGCAATCATTATTACGAAATAATGATTTCCACTCTATTGATGAATAATACATCACTGTGTACAATATTCAACAATTTATACATTCTGTTTTACCAGAATGTATTAGTTTTAGTCATGTTTGCCTAGAAGGCATAGTATTATAAATGTCAAAGGATTTTGAACATCTCATGACTTCATTTTTCACAAACACGAATGCATACAATACTATTATAACTTAAACTTATAGTGTCATTAATTATTAAGTTTGGATATCTTTTAGCTTTGAATTTCCATAAATGCATAAAACATTATCATTAAGACTATAATGAGAATAACGTATATGTAATCGAACAATATGCCCATAATAGAAATCATTCATAATAATCAAACAACTGGCTTGTTACAAACTCATTATGAATAACCATCTCGCGATATGCAAGACACACTAATAAGTTCACACTCTCAAATCAATTACAAATCTATTCAAATCTCAACTATTCTAGACGATAGATGTAGAAGGAGAAGTGTCGTCGGCAATAACATCTTGCATGCCATCAACACGTTAGGTCTCCTTGTCTTATCCACTCAACGCTCTCAGACGGTACTATTTTCATAAAACAAGAACAAGTATCAGTATACTTGACGAAACTGCAACAATGTTTTGTGAGAAACACATTTATACACTGTATATTATATATAACTGCTCAAGCAATGATTTCCATAGCGATGGGTTCTACCTTCATAGTTCTCAACTGTAGCAGGAAGTCAAGAAAGGTGAATTGTTCCTCTCTCGTGATGTATCCTTTGATGACATCTTCATAGCTAAGAGGAAGAGAACGCAACACCCCATCTATCACGAATTTGTCATCAATCCACTAACCCACACATATATGAGTGACTAATGCAAGTCATGCATTATTTCCACATGACCATCTAGACACGTGTTTTCTTCCATCTTTTGTGAAAGAACCTTGTCAAGGATCTCAAACTTTAGAAGCCTGACTTGTTCTTCGAACAACACCCTTAACTCGACAATTATCTCATATGATTGAGTGTCCATAAATACCTCATGCAGTTCAGGTGCAATGCTGAACTATATGACATATCTAGCACAGACGAACTTCGCATAATGATCGTGGAACTCATCATAATAGTCCTGACTTGCACCAGCATTGGGAGGATCTCCAAGTGGGTCTTGTATAGTAAAGAGTGTGTCATTCTTTATGAGGACATATTTTAAGTGTTGATACCAGTCTATGAAGTTGGATCCGTCTACTCTAAGCAACTCATCATGATAAAGAGAACCGTTGTTGAAACACACATGTTTGTGTACCATGATCTACAAATATATTTTCGCAAAGACATAAGACTAAGTTCATAATGTCAGTTTAAATTTTATAATCAAATTATTACAAGAGCTCCCACTAAAATCATCATCCCCAAGATGGTTTTAGTGATCACATGATCCCTTTACACTATATCATCCCCGATCGTCACGGCCTTTGATATAGCTACTAGGGTGGGCAAAACCTGTTGATCACATCGTTCATGTGACTCTTGCTCGATATTTCGACTGTCTCGTGTTCCGATGCCATGTCTGTATGTGCTAGGCTCACCAATTCAACCTAAGTGTATTTGTTGTGCATACATGGCTTGAACCCACCATATGTGAATATTGATATGTCTAGCACCCCATCGTCATGGACTACTTCATAACAATGGACTTTCTTGGTGGTGCACACTTTAGGGAGAACACTAAAGTTTGGTATTATTTAGGGATCACCATGTCTTACTACCATCGCGTATCTAATACAACTAAGCAAAGCAAGATGCACAAAACAACATCACATGCTATTTCATAATTGTGATATGATGTGGTCCTTCATGTCATGTGCCATGATCACCATCACACGTCGCGCCTTGATCCCCATCATGTGCCACCAGCATGACGCATTTATGTGGCACCACTAGTTGGTCGTCTTACATGAAGCCTAGAAGGATATGTGAATATGACCACATCACATTACTAGCCCCTCCCCGCAACATAAAGTTAGACTCTTCTACTTTATTAGTTGTAGGTTTTACATGGCTGGTAGGGCTTTCGAGATAGACCCATTCATACCTATGAATATCAAACACAATGTTGATCAAATAGTTGTCTCTACTACACCCCTCTCGGGGTCCTCCGTTGTAAATGCCATATCAACTACTATGAGAGAGAGAGACCCGCTAGCCCCTTATACGGTACAAGATGTATGTCAAGCATGGAACCAGTCTCGCGTAAGATTACGCATAAGGTCGGACTAGGCCGCTTCATCTCACAGTGTCGCGATATGAATAAGTACACATGGGAGAGTAACAACTAGACGATCAATGCCCATATTCAACATGTGTTCTACTCGTACTAGCATAACTACACATAGATCAGCTCTATTACCACTGAAGGGGTTCGTAGCAGAAAAACAAAAAAAACTAGCTAGCACAACACCTGATGCCAAGATCTATCTATGAGTTCATGCAACAACGGGGATGGAGTTTCGGTAGCATACCCTTGTAGACGAATGTGGTTACCATCCCGCGGGGAATGTGGATCAAGTAGTCAAACTCGTGGCCGACCTCAAGGTCGTGAAGCTCTTCGCTCGTTACCTCCTGGTCCTTACACGACAGCTCCGGCACCACAAGTGGCAGTGCCCTAGAGGTATTGCACATGTATGGTGTCTGACAAAAACTCCCTTTCTCCTTGATACAGCTAGGATGTGGAAGTAGACCCTCTCGAACTGGGATCTAGTAGCGTGATGGTGTTCCGGTGGTGCCGTCTCCCACGTGCGCAGTTCTTCGTGAAACCACACTCATAAATTCAATAGAGAGAGAGGGGAAATTACCTAAGGAAAAAGGCCTTAGGAAATTCCCTTTTATTTATTGTTGCATTTAATCCACCAATATAGACCTTATATAGGGGAAAGGGGAGGAGCCAGTCTCCCCAAAGTCCCAGGGTGGGACTAAAGGAGAGGAGGAGACGGGAGGCACATGTGGCGGCCTGAGGAGGCACACCGGCCGGCCGGGTGGGCCCCACCTGCCCCGCGTGACACAACCCAAGTCTACTGTGGTGGTGGCCCTGGGTGGGCCCCACCAACCTGCGCGTGGCCCAAGGCCAGGCTAGTAGGTGGCATGATGGCGATGGCTTCACTTTTCGGGTGGCTTCCCTCTTGGGCCCTTCGCCCATTAGTGGAAGTTTCCCAAAATTGAATTTTTCAATATTTATTTAAATATTAATTCTCATAATTAATATATAAATCCATATTATAAAATATCTTTTAACCTGAAACATCTTTCGGTTCTTTCCGAAAACTTTCAGATTCCCCTCGGAACTATTCCGATAAATATTTGGAACGATACTGATACTCTTTCTCATCGGTGATCCCTTCTCTTCCACAAAGATCTCAGAACGTCGTAAGACCCTTAAGTGTGTTACCCTATAGTTAGGGAATGGCACATGCATGATCAAGATCTCTCTTTGATCAATGACCAATAGCGGGATCAGGATGCCCATAATGACCCCCATGCATTCCACGAAACTCTATCGTTTGAGCCATAAACTCTTTGTCCATATCCTTTTGTTTCTTTGATACATGACCTGTCCGAGATTCGATCTTTAGTATCAATATACCAATTTGTTATCGACAAGTCTACTTAACTCGTTATCGTGATATTGTATCCCATGACCTAGTCAATGGTTGCAACCTTTTGGATACAGTCTCACTGAGTGGGCTGATACGTTGCTAACGTATCCATAATTTTTGATGTTCCATGCTTGGTTTTATCTACTTTATTATGTTTTGTCCACACTTTGGAGTACTTTTAATACACTTTCTTGGACTAACCTATTAACAAGATGCCATAGTGCCAGTTCCCAGTTTTCTGCTATTTTCGGTTCCAGGAAAGTCAAAAAATGAATATTCTCGGAATTGGACGGGACAAAAGCCAAAGTCAGTTTTTCACCCAGGGGGACATGGAGCTAGAATACGAGACGGAGAGGGGCCAGAGGGCCGCCACACCACCTGGCCACAGCTGGCGCCAGGTGGTGTGGCCCTAGGAACCCTCGACCTCCCCTTTCGCCTATAAGATGCCTCAGATACAGAAACCCTAAGTACCCGATGAAAATTCCATAAAAGAGTCTGTAGCCGCCGTCATCTCCATCCCTAGACCGGGAGGGATTTGAAGCTCTTCCTGACACCCTGTCGGAGGGGAGAATTCACCCTCAAGGCCTTCTTCATCACCATGCAAGCCTCCGGTGTGATGCTTGAGTAGTTCATCTTTGGACTACGGGTCCATGTAGTAGATAGATGGTTGGTTCTTCTCCTTTGTGCTACCATGTCTAGATCTTGTGAGCTCCGTTCATGATCAAGATCATCTATTTGTAACCTTACATGTTGTGTTTGCGAGGATCCGATGGATATTGAGATGCTATTTCAGATTGATTATTGATTCTATCATGTCTTTGTTATTTGTGATCTTGCATGCTTTCCGTTGTTAGTAGCTATCTTGGCCAAGTAGATGCTAGCAACTCCAAGAGTTAGTATTTATGCTCGATAGTGGGTTCATGCCTCTAGTAATCTAGGGAAGTGACAGAAATCTCTAAGGTACTAGATGTGTTGTTGCTACTAGGGAGAAAACAACAATCCTTTGTTCATAGAACAATCGTATTGTTTACTTTACACGCAATGCATAATGCAATTATCTATTGCTTGCAACTTAATATTGGAGGGGGTTCGGATGATAACCTGAAGGTGGATTATTAGTCATAGATGCAGTTGGATTACGGTCTATGTATAATGTTGTAATGACCAATCAAATCTCAAAGGAGTCAAGATGAGTAGTATATGCGTGTATGCTTTCTCGATGTTTGTCAATTGCCCCGCTGTAATTTGTTCACCCAACATGTCATCTATCTTAAGGAGAGCCACCACTAGTGAACTATGGACCCCGGTCCTTTCTTTTATCATCAATCTACAACTGTTTACTACTTTATGTTTACTTTCTGCAAGCTATTACTTTCTTCACACAATACGTTTAATCCTTTCTTTTCAGCAAAACCGGTGAGATTGACAATCTCACCGTAAGTTGGGGGCAAAGTTCTGTGGTTGTGTTGTGCAGGTTTCCACGTTGCTGCTAGCACCGGTAGTGCGCCCTGCCAAAGGCCAGCTAGCAACACCTTGGAGGTGTTTCCTTGCTCCTACTGGTTCGATAACCTTGGTTTCATAACTGAGGGAAAACTTGCTGCTGTGCTCATCATACCTTCCTCTTGGGGTTCCCCAACGAGCTCGATATATTTTGGGCCATCATGAGCCTAGTGTATCTTTCCATCACGTGGGTGAACAAATCCGATCTTGATGCATAGGCCTCAATCTGTTCCTCTGGAATACCTAATACACACCTTTATTGTCACCCAGTTATGGTCATAAAGTTTGATGTGATCAAAGCAACCGCGAGAGACAGTGATTAATATGATCTCACGGTCTAAGGAGAAGGTCATCTAGTTTCTAACTATTTCAATGATAAACCATGTGACTTGATCATGTTGCAATACTTATATAGGTAATGTCCATCATATCATTCTATAATGATATGACTCCATTGTCAACTAACATAAATGCTCCATGATCAGGAAACCTTGATCATCGGTTGCCCAACAAAATATTTGAATTGAGACTACTAGGGACTTGGTTTGTTTACATACCACACCTATATCAATGTTTCCTCTTGATACAGTTCTAGCACAATATGAAACTATTATGAACTAATTCGAGATATGATAATAAACCTATTTATTATTTTCCTCTAGGGCATATATCCGTCAACAAGGTCATCAGGGGGAAGGGGTTTTGAGCGTCAAGGAATTGAAAACTGAGAGCTAATTGTTTATATTTAGCTGAAATCATGGTGACAATCTTGGACTTGATAAATTCATCATTCACATTAAATCCATCATTGTACTTGTCACCACCAAGACCCTTTATATTCACACAAAGAGCAACAAGCCTTGAATAGTCATTAGAGAGGCTCTTTCCATCATTGATCATGAACAAATTCATCTCTGACTTGGCAGATTCATAGTTGGATTTTTGGATAAGGGAGGTTCCTTCTCGAAGAAGAACAATTCTATCCCAAAGATCCTTGGCAGACTCAATGTCACTAACTTGGTCAAGGAGATTGTGGTGAATGGCATTGCAAATCTTGTCACCGGTTGTGGGATTAAGTTGCTGATTATAGTAGTCTCGTGGAGTAAGGTTGGTAAGATTGTGTGGATTGAAACCATTTACCACAACATCCCAAATCTTCAAGTTGTAGCTGCGAAGATGAGATTCCATAGAAGTTTTCCAATAGGAAAAGTGAGTTCCACCAAATTGGGGAGAAGCCCCCGAGTTGTTAATATGAGGCATGAAGGAATTAGGCTTAGGATATGTAAAAGGGAATTGATTACGAGACCCCAAAAGTTTTGAGGAGTCACTATGTAGAGAGGGGTCGAAAGAAAATTCCTCATCGGGACCCACTGGTCTCCTGAAGGAGGTGGCCGAAGGATCACCAAGAGTACCCTTAATACATCTTTCTAGGTGACTAATCTGGTAATTGAGATTATAGTCTTCCTTAGCTTTCTAAGGGCGTCATAGACAAGAATTTCCTCGATGTATTTGACCGAATAAGTATTATCCTCATCATCATTGGAGAAACCCATCTTTCTCTTGAGACAGTAAAGCCCTTAGAAAGAGACCTTTCTATGATACCACTGGAAAGGATATAAATGGTTAACCTAGAGGGGGGGTTAATAGGTTCTCTAATTTTTGTTTAATTTATGTTGGAAGTTTAGACTTTGCGTAATACAAGTGATCCTAATGCAAACTAGGTGAGGTAACTGTTGGGGGATATACTTTCTGGGTATCCTCATAGTCCTCACTGACCAGGGTGGCCCACTTCAGGTTAGAGCTTTGCTTCACGGGCGGCCCAGTCACGGAGAAGAGGCGGAGTCCAATCCGGCTACAGGAAGGCCTAGAAGACTTACCGACTTAGGCCCATAATGTTACTTGTAGTTCAAGATGTACTCTATAACCGACTCTTAGTCGTAGTTGGATAGATCTCTCCTGTAAACCCTAGGTCAGATATCTATATAAGCAGTCATAGGGAGAGCCTTTAGGGCACCCTCAATAGTCTACAATCTCAACTCGCACAGGCGAACCCTTGTAACCCATATTCCGGCTCTGTCGTATTACTGGATTGCTAGCAGGAGTAGGATCCGTCCAAAGCCGGCGGATTTGAACCTGGGTAAACTTGTGTGCTCACCGTCCTAGAACACCATACGTCTCACACCCCTCTCTTCCGTACGCCTCGAGGACCCCCTCATGGTGTACTTGTCATCAATCCGACGACAGTTGGCGCCCACCATGGGGCAAGTGAGCTTCGGATCTGCGTTCCGAGCGGAATCTGCAAGAATCGGAATCAGCGAGACTATCACCGTCGGTCGCATCCTCTATGCCAGCGATGTCCCTCTCATCATTCTCGACGAGACCTGGATTCCGGCTAGGGAGGCTGTGACTGCCTACACCATCATGTCTTTTGGCGAGATTGATGTTTACATCGGCTTTGCTGAACCTGTCCCACCCACCCCAGCGGTGATGATAGAGGTAGGAGAAATTTCCGGATCCCCTTTGTCTGTGGAGGCGGCAGTGTTCTGGATCTCAGAAAACCCTAATCCCACCCAGCCCGCACAAGTTGCGGAGATAGTGGAGAAATCCGAGCCTGAAGAAGACCTAGCGGTCCAAGTCGAATCTGGAGTGGAACTCCTTGGACAGGCTGAATCCCAGATCGACCCACCCGCTGAAGTCGAAATCCAGGAGGAGCATATCAACGACACTGATTACGGCTCGATGGCGCCAGACGCATGAGCCTTTCCTAAGGTACACGCTGAGACGTATGATAATGCAAAACTCAGGCGTAGATGCAATTCTCGAGACCATCAAAAGTTTCGACGAAGCTGATCGTGAAAGCCGCAGGTACCTCAGGAAGAACACGTCACACTTCGTCGGGTATGTGGGATCCGGATCCGGCTCTGCTGATGCTGGAGACAACACCAACTCTGTGCTGGAGGAAATTGGAACAAACGCCGACGTACCTGCATCCTCGGATGAATCGATGACGTCAGCATATTTCCGAAAGTTCTCCGCGGAATATGAAGAGGAGTATAACTCCAAAGCTACAGAGGAAGGAGAAGCCATGGACGAAGGATCCGGGGAACACTCTCCCAAAGCGCAGGATGACATGGAAATCGGAGATAATCCCGATATCCAGAGGTTTGAAAGTACCGATCAGAGCTTGACTCCGGGAAATGGACCCAAAGTCGTCTTTGCTACCGGCGTTTCCAGGAAGGCAAAGAAGAAGAACAAGAAGAACAAGACCCCGGCGAAAGAACCTCTTACAGAAGGGGTAGTTGCCGAAGAATATGAGGAAGACTCGGATGGAGCGCTTATCCCAGACGAGCCCAAAAAAGAAGAACCGGTGGATGGACACGTCATCACTAAAGGTGTGCGTAAATTCATCGATGCTGCATTAACCACACCTATTCCTACAGCTGCAGAACTTACTGCTGAAGAACTGGATGAGAGGGCATAGGCCCTAGAAGCGCGTCGTCAAGTACTCCTCGATGAAGCCAAAAACATTGAGGAGGAAAAGAAACACATAGAATCTGTGGAGAAGTACAACTCTAGGCAATACCAGAAGACCAGGAAGCCTCATACTAATGACAACCAATTCCCGCAGATTCACGCCGTCCTTTTTGGAGAAGAGATAGGGAAGCCTCGGAAAGATAGCAAAGGGGATTGGGTGTATCCAACCCCAGTACAGAATACCGTGGCGCCCCGAGAGATTCTATCAGCTAATCCAGGCCCGGGGGAGATCCGGTTGGGAATCAAACTACTCAACAAGGGACTGGAGTAGCAAAAGGTCGCCATGTCCGGAAGTCAGAAGCTGGTTTCTGATTTTGACCAGTGTCGCATAGACCCAGCATGGGCTGACGTGAGACCCCAGTGCGTTCCGGAGTAGCATCACCGTTTCGATCGCAGGGAAGACAATTACTCAAGAACCGGATCTTCGAGGCAGCAGCCAAGTCTGGCTCCAAGGCACCGCAGCCACAACCGACACTCGGGACGATCTCTATCCCTGAACGACGCAAGGCACAGGATCAACTCCAACATAGAGACGCGGCGCTATGAAAATGATGATATATACGTGGGCCCAAAGTGCTTCGGACCATGCATAAGAGCAACAAGATTCCTGGAAGGATTTGCTATCTCATGACATATCCAAGCCTACGACGGCATTGCTCGGCCAGATACCTGGTTACAAGATTTCTTCCAAGCTTGTTGCATTGCCAAAGGCGAAAACAACCTGGTCGCAACCCGATATCTCCCACTCATGTTACGGAAGACGACAAGATCATGGCTCAATGAACTTCTGGAGAACACCATCCACAATTGGTATGACATGCAAAGTGTGTTCTTTCGGAATTTCGAAGGCACATACCGGAGGCCCTGTACGGTCGGAGACCTACAGCGTTGCACCCAGAAAGCCGGAGAAACTTGCCGGGATTATCTCGGACGATGGATCGACACCAAGAACTCCTGTGAGGGAGTAAATGATCAAACTGCAATTGAAGCTTTCATTGCAGGTCTCCCAATTGGTTTGCTACGTCATCGCTTGAAGTGCGACAAAGTCACTAATTTGGGAGAGATGATAGAAACAGCGAGCAAGTATGCAGATGCTGACGACGATGCAGAGGGATTACTCAACGCCCTAGTTGTGCCACAGTCGGCAAAACAACCAAAGCAACAAGCTCAGAAGCGCAAAAATACCTCGGAAGGGAAACCTAACACAGAAACGGCAGTGGTTACTGCTACTTTCGGGTCTGGAGGATGAGGAGGACGCGGCGGAGGTCGCGGGCGTGGCCGTGGGACTTCGAGAGTTCAAGGTAGAGGAGACCAGCAACTAGGCAAAACCTACACTTGGGCCGACATTGCCAATAACCCATGTGTGCATCACTTAGACACCAATGGACGCTCGTCCCACACAAACACCGAGTGTCGTTTCAATGACGACATTAAAAGAGATGATAGTTGGCTACAGAGCTAAGCGGAAAAAGGGAAAGAAGAATCCCGAAAAGGATAAAGAGACCAAGGAAGATTCCGACATGGAGGAAGCCGATGCTTCAAATCCCAAGCCGGAAGGGAAGAAAAATTTCCCAACCAAAAAAGACACTTATGTCACCTTCCTCAGTTCTCAACCAGCAAAGGTCAAGAAAGCAGTTCTACATGAGCTCAACGCAACAGTTCCGACTGTCCCCCAATACCTGGACTGGTCGGAAGTGGCAATCACATTTGACCATGTTGATCATCCGCCTAAGCTACATAGGCGAGGAAAATATGCCTTAATCGTCAACCCACTTATTGACGGTTATGGTTTCTCTAAGACCCTCATGGACGGTGGCAGTAGTATCAATATTCTCTATGTCGAAACGCTACGCCGGATGAAGATCTCGGAGACCCAGCTGAACCATAGCTCTGTGATTTTTCACGGAGTTGTCCCAGGAAGACAAGCTAATTCTCTGGGAGAAATCACTTTGGATGTTACCTTTGGAACTCCAAAGAACTATCGGACGGAGGCACTTTCCTTCGAAGTGGTCCCGTTCAAGAGCACGTACCACGCTATATTCGGACGTCTGGCTTACTGGGCTTTTATGGCTCGTCCGTGTTACATTTACAATAAGATGAAAATTCCAAGTCCCAACGGCGTAATCACCATCAGGGGAGACCCGAAGAAAGCGCGAGAGTGCGAGGATGGAAATGCCGCCTTTCTTTGAAGCCGTCTTTGCGCCGAAGTACCGGAGATCAAGAAGAGCATAGATCCATCCGAGATGCCCGCAACGAAGAAGGAGGTGACAAAGCCGAATCCGGAGTTCAAGGCATCAGAAGAGACGAAGAAGGCACCGTTGAAGGATGATGACCCCTCCAAGGTGACCTAGATAGGCGTAGGCCTAGATAGCGCATAGGAAAGTGCGCTCGTCAAGTTCCTCAAAGCAAATCAAGATATCTTCGCATGGCAGCCATCTGACATGACTGGAGTACCTAGGGAACTTGCCGAGCACTCTTTAAATGTAAACCCGAATGCTAAACCCGTCAAATAGTCCTTACGACGTTTCGGTGATGAAAAGCGTAAGGCAATAGCTAAGGAACTAGCGCGGCTCGAGTTAGCTGGATTCATAGAAGAGGTCATCCACACTGAGTGGTCGGCCAATCCTGTAATGGTCCCTAAAAAGGACACCACTGATTTAAGAATGTGTGTTGATTATACTGCCTTGAACAAGGCTTGTCCAAAAGATTCGTTCGCTCTGCCTAGGATTGATCAAGTTATCGATTCTACGGCAGGCTTGGAACTCCTCTATTTTTTCGACGCATATTCCGGTTATCACCAAATCCGGATGAAGGAACCTGACAAAGTCAAAACCTCATTCATAACCCCTTTTGGAACCTTCTGTTTTGTTACGATGCCTTTCGGGCTGAAGAACGCAGGAGCTACCTACCAGCACACGATGCAGCGTTGCCTCCACGACCAACTCGGACGCAATGTACATGCATACGTGGATGATATTGCGATGATGTCCAAAAAGAAGGAAACGCTGATTTCCGACTTGGAGGAAACATTCGCCAATCTACAAAAATACAACACCATGCTTAATCTGAAGAAATGCTTCTTTGGAATCCCAACCAGAAAATTGTTAGGTTTCATCGTGTCTCAAAGAGGCATAGAGGTGAACCGAGACAAAATCAAGGCTATACTCAATATTTCCAAGCCAACTCGCCTGAAGGACGTACAAAGAATAATTGGTTGCATCGCTGCAGTCAGTCGCTTTGTAAGCCGGCTCGGTGAAAGAGCCGCACCATTATACAAACTCTTGAAAAAGACCAAGGATTTTGTGTGGACCGATGAAGCTGAAGCTGCACTACAAGACCTGAAGAAAGTACTCTCATCTGCTCCTATCCTTGCTGCACCAGAACCACAGGAACCGATGTTGCTTTATCTTGCTGCGACAAACAAAGTTGTTAGTATCGTCATGGTGGTGGAGAGACCGGAGGAAAATTAGGAGCACTTGGTGCAGCGTCCGACGTACTTTGTCAGCGAGGTCCTAACAGAATCAAAACAGCGGTATCCGCACTATCAAAAGCTGGCTTACAGTGTTTTCTTAGCATCTCGTAAGCTACGACATTATTTTCAAGAACATCCAATTACCGTGGTGATCACAGCTCCCATGAGGGATATAATCAACAACAGTGACGCCACAGGACGCGTCGCCAAATGGGGCATAGAGCTTTCAGCTTTCGATATTGAGTATAAACCCCGGACAACAATCAAATCCTAAATCCTTACCGACTTTGTTGCTGATTGGATAGAGACGAAGGAGAATATGACCCTCCCTGAGTCGGAATATTGGACCCTATACTTTGATGGGTCTAAGGCTCGAGGGGGCTCGGGGGCTGGCGTGGTGCTAAAATCACCCCAAGGAGATAAACTTCTATACGTGTTGCAGATCCACTTCACAGCGACAAACAATATTGCCGAGTATGAAGCATTGCTACACGGAATCCGGATTGCTAAGGATATCGGCATCCGACGTTTGATGTGTTATGGAGATTCAGATCTTGTTGCTCAGGAAGTGTCGGATATTTGTAATGCAAATAAACACATGGCAGCATATAAATCTGTCTTGGATGATTTATCTAAATCGTTCGAAGGGTTTGAGATTCAACACATCCCTCGAGCAGAAAATGAGGAAGCATATGCATTATTTCGGATAGGCTCTGCATGGAAAGAGGTCCCGGATGGTATTTTTAGAGCACCTCAAAGTTCCCTCAATAAAGGGAGTGGATGAGGAATATCCGACCAAATCCGACTCACCTCTAATAGCAGTTCTGGCTGTAATTCCCAGCTGGACTCAACCCTACCTTGACTATCTGGTAGATGGAAAATTACCCGAAGACGAGGTTCTGAGCCGGCAGATTATCCGACGAGCGAAAGCCTATACAATAGTTAAAGGTGAGCTCTATAAGCGGAGTGTTTCTAGGGTTTTTCAGCGCTGCGTATCTCTGGAAGAAGGAGTGGAGATCTTAAGAGAAATCCATGAAGGCGAGTGTGGTCACCATGCTGCAGCCAAATCTTTAGTGTCAAAAGCTTTTAGACATGGATTTTTCTGGCTTACGGCTCAGGAAGATGCCGAACGATTAGTCAAGACGTGCAAAGGCTGCCAAAAGTATGCCAAGCAAGCTCATGTTCCAGCTGATCAGCTGTGAACAATACCTATAACATGGCCTTTTGTGGTCTAGGGGCTTGATATGGTAGGACCATTTAGATGTGCTCCAAGTGGATTTACTCACCTCTTAGTGATGGTGGATAAATTCACCAAATGGATTGAGGCTAAACCCGTCACTAGTTGTGATGAAGCAACAGCCAAAAGATTTGTCGAGGATGTTATAATGCGGTATGGTTATCCGCATAGTATTATCACGGACAACGGGAGTAATTTCTCTATGGGAGAATTGGCCGAATTCTGCAATGAACAAAATATCCGGCTTGACATTGCGTCAGTCGCACATCCACAGGCTAACGGACAAGTCGAAAGAGCAAATGGTTTAATCCTACAAGGCCTAAAACCGAGACTCGAAGCACCACTACGATGTGCTGCGGGGGCTTGGGCAGAGGAATTACCCTCTGTAATATGGAGTTTGCGAACAACTCCGAACAGGTCAACCGGATACACACCTTTCTTCTTGGTCTATGGCGCAGAAGCAGTTCTTTCTAGTGATTTAATTCATACTTCTCCTAGAGTGGCCGCGTATATCAAAGAAGATGCCGAGATTTCTCGACAAAATGATCTCGACTTAGTCGAAGAAGTTCGTGTTGTTGCTAAAATGAGATCAACGGCCTATTAGCAGAAGTTACACAAGTATCATAGTCAAAGAGTCCTAGATCTTTCAATAAAGGCGATTTGGTTCTCCAGCTTGTGCAACAAAGAAAGCACAAACTTTCCCCAGTATGGGAAGAGCCCTTTTTAGTTAGTCGAGTATTGCACAATGGTTCGTACTACTTAACTGACATGAGGCCAATCAAAGAAATACCTGCTACTAAGAAGAGAAAGAGAGCTTGAGGCAGTACAAATCCGGATGAATTAGACAGACCATGGAATATTGCTCAGCTACGTCCCTTTTCTTCTTAGTTTATCCTTCTTTGTAATCATACATATGTACATGCTCTGTGATAAATAAAACTATTGGTTGCCTCAAGTTTTTTCTGAGAAGTTTTTACCATCTTATTTCCAAATGATCATGTCATAGTCGAAAATCCCAGAATACTTGAAAGTACTGTATGCTCATGTTTGTTCTGGTTTAGATTTCCGATTCTAAAAATGCTACCTTTGGGTATAACTCTAAAGTTTCTAGTCTATACTTTCGTTATTTGTCTGATTGCCGGATGTGGGTATTTTTCGAGTAGTGAATTGTTGGTACTGGAAGCCGGCTTTATTTTCGAGTTAAAACTGGTTTAGCAATTGAGATCTGCTTTGCTACGAAGTTTCCGTCGAAGGTTTAGCGACTCACGAAAGGCGGAAAGCCAGATAAACGATAAGTATAGACGAAAAAGTATAAGTGCTTATGTAAACATTTCAGGCACACAAAAATTTAAAGCCAAAAGTGCTGAATAGATCAAAAGCTTAGCACTAGCAAAATTATAATACTGCATATTTTATAGACCCATAAATGTTTCTCGGAATAATACATTTGCTTTTGATAATTTATGATGCAGGAGAGGATGCAAGAGCTGCCGGCTCGCTGGACGCATCGGCCTCGGTTTGATAACGATCTGAGATGTTCAGATCTGATACGGTCTGTTCATCGTCGGAAAGTTCAGCTACTTCTTCTGGAGGTGGAGGTGGTGTATCCACGCAAGTGAAGAAGGGAGTGTCGTAGTTGGTTAAGTCAGCCACGGGACACCCATATCCGGCGCAGGAGTCCATGATGGCCTTGATGTCTTGCTCCTGTCCGTCTTCATCCACTGTAGAGTACCCTCTGGTCACTTGCCATATCTCCATGCTTCCATGGTGGCTCATGAGCATGGTGAGAGCGTTCTGCACCGCGGATCGCGCGTAGGACATATTCCAGTCCTGGACAAGTTGTGGCATCTCCTTCGCATTGTCCCGCACCAGAAAATCTGACATTTTATGCATGTCCGGAATCTTGAGAGCTTCGCCAATATCCTCAAGGGATTGGCGGAAGTCATGAAGCAGATCATCGACTTGGGTAAGACGGTGGGTGCGAGGCTCGGCAGAGGTGGAGTCCGTCAAGTTCAGAGGACCTATACACAAAACAGTTAATAAAAATCCGACATAAAAAAAGTCGAAGAATATACACAAGTCAGAAAGTTGGAAATATACCGAAGATGACGTCATCAACTTTGGTCTTCTCTTCTCGAAGACTCCGGAGTTCAGCCCAGAGCGCCTCGGAAAGGTCCTTCTCTCTGCATAGCTCGTTGTTGAGATCCGAGATTCTTTGATCTTGAGCTACGATCTTACGATCACGCTCATCAGTAGCCATGGAGGAGGATTCGAGAATTTGAGCGATGCTCTTCTCATGATCCGCCTTAAGCTTATCCAGCTCTTGGCGAAGTTCTTTGTTCTCCACCACCAAGTTTTTGAGGTTCTCGTCCTCTTCAATCATAGCGCAGGACTGTTTTACCAGTGCTGTAAGTCAAAAAAGAGCAACAGTTCAGGAAAAATATTCGACTATGAAAACACAAAGACAAGATTTGAGTCTCGGAATGTTTACCTTCAGCCTCATCCTTGGAGACCTTCAGCTCAGCATTTTCAAGCCGGAGAGCTCTGATCTCTCTCCGCTTGTTGCAGATGTTCTTCAACAAATCCTGGTTATATGAATTAACTTTCTGTAAGTTAGAATACCCAGAGTCAGAAGTCTACTGAAGACTCGGGCTAATATTGTTACTAATATCAGTACGAGCCTTGGGGGCTACACTAGTTCATTCTTTAGCATCCTAAGGAAGCATAAACCCAGATCGTATATCCTACTTCATGCTTGGGGGCTAGAGGATATGATATGAAATGCAATAATGAAAATCGTGAGTTGGAATTCCGACTTACATGATGTTCATGTGTGAGATTGCTCAGACACATGTTCACCTTGGTGGTAACCTTCTCGGTGAGGGTGAGTGGAATAACCGGAGGTGGTGGAAGCACACCAGCTCTAAGACCCTCGTCGCAAAGACGGACTTGTTCAAGAAGGTCGGAGTATTTGATGTCCTCCGCCTCTTATGCTTCTTCTTTGGCAGAGAGATTTCTCTTCTCCAGCATTGCCGGGCCAGCCGTTGGATCTCCTCCGCAGATTTCTGGGACAGGCTAAACTTGGCAAGCCCCGGATTGTTAAGGAGGTTTTCGGCAAAGGTCTCTGCCGAGGGATCATTACCCGAAGAGGGTTCACCCTTATCTAAACCTGAGCCACCCATGGTGGCGTCAGTCTATGACTCAAGGGTCGCTGTCCCCGTAGTAGGATCCGGATCTTCTACGACAGCCGACGAAGGAGTAATAACCGGTGTTGTAGAGGGTTGTGGGGCAGGAGTCGGAGGAGCCACGGCAGGAGAAGCTATGGTCAGCTTCGTCTGTCGCAGGGGCTTCGAAGAAGTTCCCTTCCCCTTGCTCTTGATGAGCTGCTTAGCTCTGAGAATGTAATAGAATGGAAAACATTACATCATGGAAGAAAATTCGAGAAAGGTACAAAGGCGATAGTTGTGTTGAATGTTACCTCTTCACGACGGGCACCTCCTTTGTGCCGACAGCCACTGTTGGAGCCTTGCGCTTCCTGGGCACAATGTCCGGCAATGGGACCAGTTCCGCCTCCTGAGAAAACTCTGGAGGATATCCCTCGAGTGGAGCAAATTCTGACTCAGGGAGGTCGGAAAGCTGAAAAGAAGAAAACATCCCAGTATTGCAAGATAACTTAAAGGATGAAACACATAAAAGGGTTTATTATTGAAGCTTACCGGAACCAAAGGGTCTTCCGCTGTATGCATGTCTAGAGACAAGTCCGGAATCTTCCTTTCAATCCACTCCTTGATCAGCCATTTAATCTGGCTTATGTAATCCTGTGGCTTTAAAGCCTTAGGACTGATGTGGAGGGAGTTGTTCTTTGACGCTGTGATGGAGTGCATCAGACGGTCGCCGTGGTCTTGGAGAGGCTGGATCCGACGTGCGACCCAGCATTGGACTAGGTCGGATCCTTTCAAGCCCTTGTGTTTTATCAGATATTCGATCCGCCTCTTAGCAAGGATCAGATCGTCACTAAGAGCCAGAGGGGCCTCGTCCCAAGACGGTTGGGCCGTGGTGGCTTCGTCAATGAAATACGGCAAAGCAGTAGCTTTGCTAGGAGCAGGAATATCCTTATGATAGAAAAAAGTGGCTGGCCATTGTTTGACCGAGTCACTGGCAGAAATGCGAGGATAACTACGCTCACGTCTAAGAGAAAGGCTAATAGTACCGGTAATCTACGGATTACCGACAGTGATAGAGTTTCTACGGACATGGAAGTAGAAACGAAACAAGGTGAGACTCGGCCTAATGTCGAGATACCCCTCGCACAAAGTTGCGTAAGAACTCATCTCTAAGAGAGAGTTCAGGGGAAGATGGTGGAGTTGTACACCGTAGTGATCGATCACGTCAGAAAAGAATTCTGAGGGAGGAAAGGACAAACCTCTGTCAAGGTGGGTGCCGACGTGGACCCGCTCGTCGGCGCGCGGGTGGGGGATGGTTTCGCCGGAACCGCTCCGCCAGTCGCCGGCACAGAGGAGACCTTCATTCTCCATGACTTGGAGTTTCTTGTCGTCGAGGAGGCACGGGATCCAGATTCCCCGGTGGCTTTCCTTTTGTGCCGCCGCCGCTGCCGCCGCCAAGCCGGAAGAGGAAGAAGAAGCCATTTCTCCGGTGCGCCGGTGACCTTAGATGGGCGGCGCTAGGAAATCTAGGAGGAGGGAAAGCTCTGTGCGCTGGGGAGATGTGGAGAAGAATAAACAGCAAGGGAACAGGTGAAGAGAGGAGAAGGAGAATCCTCACCCCTTATAACCACCTACCTGCGCCAAGATTCATGCAAACCGCACTATATAAATGCCACACGTCGCGGAAGGAACTGGGAAGGACCCACGTGATGATTACTTCGCCTCGATCTCCACGTACGCATTGAAACGATGCCTCGGTTCCACGAATGGCGGACCCACCAACGGTCGTGCTGACAGGAAGTTTGTCAGATGATGTCGTGGTGGTGTCACGGTAGATGCCATGGATAGGCTAAAGGTGGGGATTAATACACGCTAGGGGAATCCAGGGAGGGATAGTGGAGTGATTCTCCACACAGAAGATTGTATTGCTTTCCTTTCAAGATTACAAGTGCTCCTAGAGCTGTATTGGCGAGAGGAGGAAGAAGGAGCTCTCTTTCTCTCACCCACAGTTCACCCCTAGAACCTTAGCCAAATCTGTATAGAAGAAAATCCAACCCCCTCTACTGAAGCCCTAGCCCCCCTTATATAGAGGCGGCCTGGTCTCAGCCTAGGGCATACGTGGAGGCATATTCGAATATGCCTCCTCTCAAAGTGGTAACCCGACCGGGGTGCTTTTCCCCGCGTCACACATGCTTTAGCTACGTGAGCCTCTGCGGCGCCCGCGTCAGCCGACACGGGCGTCGTCACCCTTGTCGGCCATGACCCGGTGGTCCTGCCCTTGCTTGCTTCGCTCATGCAGTGCGTACTAGGCCTTCTTTTTGACCAGAGAAATTCCTTCCTTCTCCCAGAAGCTAAACGGGACCCGGATCACGGTAGATCCGGCTATACATGTTCCTGCATACAAGTTAGACAAGCACTTCCGACTTACTCCTTAAGTCTGCTGATATAATGTTAGGCGACCCCCCTGGTCCGGGTTACTCCGTGATCCATCCTGCCTAGAGGTGACCCGTCCAGCATCTGCTTTGGCCTTGCCGAACCTCAGCTAACTCGGCCTTTATACCCCGGAGTGACCCTACTCGGGGTTATCCACCCAACATTAGTCCCCGAAGCTGGTGCGGTCTTAGCTGCCTTGGCCGCTAAGGCCACATCAGGTTCATTTATGTTCGAGCCTTGGACGTTATTTCCGATTTAGCTCTTTATCTCGGATTATGTGGATTTACGTTCCCTTCGCACGTTCCAAGTTTTCACTTGTCGGTCGGGTTACCACCTTGACTCGGATCTCATGGATTTACGTTCCCTCTGCACATTCTAAGTTTTTACCTGCTATTCAGGCTACCATGGCTCTATCCGGGCCTTGTTTCCTTCTTTCATACGCCAACCCATGTGGAGGCTAATCATTATGTTGTCTTATTTTAAGGGCCTGCATAGTAACCGCCGTAGTAATTGTCAATTATCACTGTGCGAGGGTCATGTCACGCCTGCCTCCTCGTTTACCGCATCAGTGCGTCACGTCATGGGATCGCCTCTGCCCTGTGGCCCTCCGTGTGGCTCCTCACTGATTGGCTGAGGCAGGTGATACACGGCCACACCACGTGGCTCATTTGCAGGGCGCGATCCCACTCACCCTCTTAGGGGGTGGTTAAATAGCGGAGGGGCGCACCCCTTAGGATTTTTTCCTCTTCTGCGCCCCTCTGCCCGTTGCTCTTCTTCTTCATCTTCCTCGCGACCGCGCTGCCGCCAGTGCTCCTAGCAGCAGCGTCGCCGCCGCACTTTTCCCGTGCCTCTATGTCGCAGCCACCGCTGTGCAACTCCCTCGCCACGGGTTCTCGCCAATCCAGGCCTCTGATCCCTGCCGCCGCTAGCGCCAGCGAGGGTAGAGAGTACGAGATGACGGAGGAGGAGCTCGTTGTCGCCGAGCAAGAAATGGAGGAGGACACCGCTGCGGCGGACCGTGGCGTGTGGGCCGGGTCATGGGTCTGTCAAGATGACCTTGACTGGCTCTACGGACCAGACGCATCCCTGCCGGCGTCGTCGCTCGTCTCCCCTCTGCCGAACTGGCCCCCTCACCCAATCCGGGTGAGTTCGTCGTGTTCTTGTCCCACTTCCAACGGGGGTTCGGCTTGCCGGTGAGCGACTTCTTCCGGGATTAGGTTAGCACCTACCACTTGCAGCCGCACCACCTTCCAGCCAACGCTATCACTTCTCTCTCTGCTTTTGCTTCTACGATCGAGGGCTACATCGGACTGTGCCCCACGAAGGAGCAGTGGATCCGGTTTTTCGGCCTTCATCGTAACGTCATCCCCAACATCCAAGTTGAGTCGGAGGATAAGCAGCTCACCCAATTCGGAGTTGCGTCCATCTCACCCCGGAGGACTTCCGTTTTCCCCCGGGTCACCGGGCTTGACTCCTGCAAAGGATGGGCCTGGACCTTCTTCTATGTCCGGAACGCGGGCACCGAAGATTTGATTCGGTTGCTCCCCTATACTCCGGGTCCACCTAACCCGGAATTTTGGGAGGAGATCTCCAAGAAGCACACGGCTCTGGCCAACCAGGTTAACAAGAGGTTCGCGGAACTGAAGAAACTCGGGTTATGCAACGAGGATGCTATGATCACGTTCGTGCGCAACCAAATCTCTCCCCTCGAGAAGCGCACCCACAAGGTGTGCCACATGAGTTTCGGCCGCGTCCCCTAACTGAACCTCCTCCTTCGAGCTGAGCAACACGGAGATTTTTCGCCGGGTTAAGGCTCTCTTCACCACCCACAAGGATTTCTCCGCTGAATGGATGTGGGGAATTGAGCACTTTTGTCGTGACAGGCTCCCTCCTGCGGTAAGCTTCACGGGGCAAACTTACTTTGGATTAAATATATGTAGGTTTTTGTTGTATTTTTGACTCTGTTCTTCATTCCATTTCTTAGCTATTCCTTCAGCAAGCCCTTGAGGACGGCACAGATCTGACCCTTAAGTGGGCGCCGGATCGAGCAACCCCGGATGAGGAGGAGCCGGACCAGGAGATGTTTCTCCCTATGACCGACGCTACAAAATGACCCAGCGGTAAATTATCTTCTCTTAGAGACTGGCCCGATGATGAGGATGACTCGGACATTGACGTGATTGAACCTATTGAGGTTGTCCCTCTTTCTTTTGCCTTTTTGGCATCAGCTAACCCTAGTGGGCATATCCATGAGGATCCTCCGCTTGCTACGAACGAACCGGTTCTGGTGGCACCGAAGAAGAAACGCGGAGCCGCACCGAGTTCCTCCTCCGGACCTTCTCAGCCCGCAAAATGGCGAAAGAAGGCCGGAGACAAAGCTGCCTCCAAGCCGGCAGGCAAAGCCCCGGCACGAAGGGCTCGGAAACCCAAGGAGGCCCAAACCTCGGATGCGTAAGTCATTTTTCTCTCCGTAACCCACTTTTCCTTGCATTGTTGTAATTCCTCTTCTGACATTATTCTCTTCTGCAGGGCTCCGGTGGAGGTCCCTCAGAGCGGATCTAGCATCTCTTCACCGCTCCGATCTAGCCCTTCTCCCCTTCGTAACGACGAGTCACGTCCGCTGAGCCCTATTCCAGAGGGTTTCGTGGCTGCTCCGGATTCCACACTACCTCGTCAAGAGGAGTGCAACCTCGGAGCGGGAGGGATCGGTCCAGCCGAGGCGACGGCGTCCACAACTTCGGCATCGCCGCAACCAGCAGCCACCGAGTCTACCTCAACACCAGCACCGCCCCCAGCACCGGCAGCAGTTCCAGTACCAGCGACCGAATCAGCACCAGCACCCGTTCCGGCACCAAGAAAATCAACAACCGCACCAAGTTCTTCCGCCTCGTCCGAGTCATCTCAACCTCGGCGAGGAACTACTGAGCTCCTAAGGGAAATCGCTGCGATTACTTCTTCCCAGCAAGCCAAGGGCAAAAAGGCTCCGGATGCTACCAAGTCAGCATTCGTCGAGGCTGGGCAGCGAACCCTAGCGTCGATGCTTCCCAAGAAAGCTCCAGCAGCGAAGGATGCCCCTGCCGAGCCAACTGACACGCAGCAAATGGTTCTGCATACTAGCCCAGCCCTCGCTTTGGTTGAGAGGAAAGAAGCGCATGCGAAGGGCTTGGTGGCACCCCATATGCTCACCGGTGAGCGGTATCCTCCGAGCCTGATTGAGTTTGTCATGAACTGGAACAAGGCGGAGTTCGTCCACAACGACGATCTCTCGGAAAAGTTCGGCCCCGCAGAATTTTCTGCCCAAATGAACACAGCCTCCAAGGCAATTAACCTCGCGGGGTGCATGATGGAGGTATGTCGTTTCTCCTTTACATGCTGTAGATAATAACCATTAGTCCCCGAGCCTCCGGTGGAGTAACTTGTTACTCGGCCGGATGCTCATTAGAAAAGTAATGTAGCTCCATGTGAACTTCGAATATGCACACACCTAGAGCCGGGTTAAGTTCCACTTGGCCCGGAGCTCTGTACACTTCGAATATGCACACACCTAGAGCCGAGTTAAGTTCCACTTGGCCTGGATCTTGTACACTTCGAATATGCACACACCTAGAGCCGGGTTAAGTTCCCCTTGGCCCGGATCTTGTACACTTCGAATATGCACACACCTAGAGCCGGGTTAAGTTCCACTTGGCCCGGATCTTGTACACTTCGAATATGCACACACCTAGAGCCGGGTTAAGTTCCACTTGGCCCGGATCTTGTACACTTCGAATATGCACACACCTAGAGCCAGGTTAAGTTCCACTTGGCCCGGATCTTGTACACTAAGCTAATTTATGCTTTTGTACATTTTTCAGGTGACCACCAATCGCCGGAGTGCTGAATTCCAACGCCTGCTGGATACCCACAAGATGCTACGCGCAAAGCACATTGCACTTATCGCAGAACATGAAAAAAGGGGTAAGTTTCTCCCTTGGCGCTTTTCCATTTCTCTTCATCTTCTTCTGCCGAACTAATCTCCTCATTCGGTTTTTGCAGTTGGGGTGGAGGCTGAGAACAAGATCATGTGGAAGAACTTGGAGCAAATCAAGGGTATGTCCTTTTTGTCCGACCTTGTAGTGTTTTCCATTTCCTTTTCTCCTTGGCTCGGTATACATTCATTCCTCGGCTCTGCCAGGGTCAACATACTATTTCAGCATCGCTTGAGGATAGTGTGCCCGTGCCTGATATGATGCTGCATTTTCTTGAACAAGCAGGGCAGCATCAAGCCGAGCTGAAGAAAAAAGATGATGAGCTCGCTCTCCTCTGGACCAAGGACAATGAGATTGCCAGGCTCAAGGCTGAGATGGAGAAGATGAAGGCCCAGCACCAAACCGAGCTCCAAAAGGTTGGCCAAAACTTCACAGAAGAGCACGAGCACCTTACTCTCCAGATCTCCAAGGACTAGGAGCTACTCAAAGAATCTAACATCCAGCTTGGATCGGCAAACGCTGAGCTTGAGCAACTTCGCAAGAGATGCGATGACTGCATCAAGGAGTTGACCCGGATTCACAGCCACATTTCACGTAAGTTCCTTTCCCTTATCCGACATAATTCTTCGGGTCACTTCATATGTCTTTTCTTCAGCTTCTTCCTTTGCCTTGTTTCCAGGCCACTTTCCACAGGGTACTCCTATTGCGAGCGCTGTTGTTGCCAATTTCCGCCGAGAGAGGGGTACTCCCGTCGCTCTTGACGGTGAGAGCATTCCCTTAGACATGGAGGACCTATTGGTCAGCCTGTCATCTCGCGTGGAAATCATCAAGAATTACACCAAGAATCTCCTCAATGTTTCAGTCCAAGTTTTCAACACGTTCTGGTCCGGTGAGAGCGCTCCGAAGAGAATGACCCTTCTTGCTGAAAAGCTGTCGGATATCGAGACCCAGCTCGACCTCTAGAGGGAGTCCGCTGGGCGTGCCGCAGCTGATACTATCCTTCACCACATACTCACATGTATGAGAAGATCGACCTCAGCCTCCTTACACGACGGCGCACCGGATCCAGATGGACTAATGACCCGGAGTGGGTAGCTCGGCGCCAGTTTGCCTCTGACCTCATCGAATATTCTCCTATCCATGACTGGGTTGAAGGACCGAGCTTCCTGGAATCCGCTGGGGACGAGAACGCTAAGAACGCTGAAGGCGGGTCGGATGAGGACGAAGAAGGTGATGCCTCAGATATTGAAGACAGCGAAGACGACGCTAAACTTCCTCCTCCTGCTGCTCCTTAGGTCAAAAAACTTGAAAATTTATCAGATCCCCGGTATGCCGGGTGCAACTGTATGCTGTGTATATGTGATATTTTGCTACTAAGTTCTTATGCTAGGTTAACTTGGGCGTAGTCCCCAAGTTTCTTTTTCTTGTTCGTCCAATCTTTTGGCTCGGATCGTGTCTACCTTGATTCGGTTTTATGACTTACGAATTCGAGCTTCAAAAATCGTCTGAACAATACTAAGAAACTTTCATACTTAGCTCAAAAAATAAAGCTGCATAATAACTTGAAAATAAATACAGGGTTAGTCCAAAAAACAAACGTTAGCTCGAATAAATTCGTTTCCTTAGTCGCTTTTCATGTGCTACGCGATTCCAAACTTGTTCTCTAGCTTGCCATGAAGCCAATTCTTGTTGGACAACAGCAAGTCGAAGAGTTGGGTTTTTGGTGCTCACACATTACTAATCCGGGTTAAGTAGAACAACTTATTCCAGCTAACGCACAAGAGACAACAACAAAAATTATTAAGGCAGTCCCCGAGTTACTGCTCGAGGCGCTACTATTTCATTGATAAGCTCATTGCCGACATACATACCGACATATGAGACGACTCGGATACATACACTTCTTAGCTAAGTGTAGAAAGGACGAAGTAGTGCTACATTCCACGGTCGCTTAGATTCCTCTCCGGACCTGTCCACCTTGTTCTTTTCCTGTGGCTTTGCATCTATAAGATAGTAAGAATCATTGTGCAATTCTTTGCTCACAATGAATGTCCCTTCCCATGGGGGGGATAATTTATGCATGCCAGTAGTACATTGTACCAACCGGAGCACCAAATCGCCTTCCCGAAAGACTCGGGGGCACACTTTCCGGCTATGGTAGCATCGGAGATTTTGCTGATATATGGTGGATCTGGACAGTGCCAGTTCTCTCACTTCTTCCAGCAGATCGACATCATTTTGCTGGGCTTCTTACACTTCGGCTTCTATGTATTGGGTGACCCTAGGCGAATCATGCTCTATGTCGGCTGGTAATACAGCTTCTACCCCGTATACCAGAAAAAACGGCGTATAGCCTATTGATCGATTCAGAGTTGTTCTTAAACTCCATAGTACCGCTGGTAGTTCTTCTATCCAGCACCCCGCTGATCTTTGCAGCGGCTCCATGAGCCGAGGTTTTATCCCGAATAATACTAATCCATTGGATCTTTCCACTTGTCCGTTCGACGCGGGGTGAGCTACCGAGGCTACGTCGAGTCGGATCTTCTTGTCCCGGCAGAAGCGAGCAAATGCTCCTTCCGCAAAATTTGTGCCATTGTCAGTTATGATACTGTGAGGATAACCGTATCTCAAGATAATGTCTTTGAGAAATGTTACGGCCATAGATCCATCACATTTTCTTATAGGCTTCACTTCAATCCATTTTGTAAACTTATCCACCATGACCAAAATGTGTGTCATGTTTCCCCTTGCTGGTTTGAACGGGACAACCATATCCAAGCACCATACGGCAAATGGCCACGTAATTGGTATGGTCTTGAGTTCCGACATTGGCATATGTGTCTTAGTAGCATATCTCTGACAACCATTGCATTTTCTCACCAGATCTTCTGCTTGTTCTAAGGCACTTGGCCAGTAGAACCCATGTCGGAATGCTTTTGCCACCAAGGCTCTGGATGAAGCATGATGCCCGCATTCTCCTTGGTGTATATCTCGGAGGATGTCAAGCCCTTCTTCCGGGTCAACACATCGCTGGAGGACATTGGTTACACTCCGTTTGTATAGCTCAGAATTGATAATTGTGTATGCTTTTGCTCTCCTCTGAGTTTGCCTGGCTAACACCTCCTCAGTGGGTAACGTTCCATCTTTCAAGAATTGGAATATAGGCAGTGCCCAAGCTGGTATTGCTCGTGTAGGGAACACGTCCTCATCAATTTGCATCTGATCTATCGGCATAACTTCAGCCGAATCATGCTGAGTAGTCCCCGGGTCCAGCGAGGTAGTCCTCGGGTTTGCTGATGCAGTCCCCGGGTCTCGCGTACTACCTCCCGTGTCAATGTCCATGGGCTCAGCTCCGGATTCTGTATCTTCTGGGACATAGATCGAGTCGGTTCCTGGGGACGACCTGATAGATGGTTTTCTGAGGTGTTCCAATGCTACACCCGGTGGAATTGCCTGTCGGGTTGATCCGAGCTTCGATAGCATGTCGGCAGCCTCGTTTTCCACTCGGGGTACATGGTGAAATTCACACTCCTCAAAGTAACTATATATCTTCTACACATGAAACCTGTACAGTGCCATGTTTGGATCCAGGGCGTCCCACACTCCGGACACTTGCTGCACCACCAAATCCGAGTCGCCAAAGCATATTATCCGACGTATGCCAATCTCTTTTGCCACTTTGAGCCCATGCACAAGAGCCTCGTACTCAGCGACATTGTTTGATGCCGTGAAATGGATCTGTAACACGTATTTTAGCTGGTCCTTCTTTGGCGAGGTAAGCACAACCCCGGCGCCTAATCCGGTTTTGGTTTTTGACCTGTCAAATTGCATTCTCCAGTATTTCGGATCTGGTGGCAGTGGTTCGTATTGTACCTCGGCCCAATCTACAAAAAAGTCCGCCACAGCCTGAGACTTGATTGCTTCTCTTCTGTCGTACTGGGGCGCATAAGGAGCTAGCTCAATTGCCCATTTTGCAATTCTGCCACTCGCATCCTTGTTACCCATTATCTCGGATATGGGAGCTTCACATATCACTTTGATGGGGTGCTCCTCAAAGTAATGCTTTAACTTCTTTGCTGCCATATAGACACCATATGCCACCTTTTGAAAGTGCGGGTAGTTCTATTTTGAGGCAGATAATACCTCGCTCAAGTAATACACTGGCCTCTGCATCGACTTGCCCTCTTCATTGCGCTCTACTACAATCACTGCACTTACAACTCGGTTGGTTGCGGCTATGTAGGGCAACATTGGCTCCTTTGATAGTGGAGAGGCTAACACTGGTGCAGTGGCCAACATCTTTTTTAAGTGGGCAAAGGCTTCATTGGCCTGTGGTGTCCAAATGAACTTATCCGACTTTTTCATGAGTTGGTAGAGAGGCAATGCCTTTTCTCCCAACCGACATACAAATCGACTCAACGATGCTAGGCACCCAGTGAACTTCTGGACATTGTTAAGACACTTCGGTAGCTCCATTCGTTCAATGGCCCGAATCTTAGTTGGATTAACTTCGATACCTCGGCTGGAGACGAGAAATCCGAGTAATTTCCAGCCGGGACACCGAAGGTACATTTTTCCGGGTTAAGCTTCATCCGGAACCTTCTCAAGTTCACGAATGTCTGCCTGATGTCGTCAAGGAGCGTTTTGCTTTCCTTGGTCTTGATAACCACATCATCCACGTATACTTGTACGTTTTGACCTATTTGGTCATGCAAACACTTTTGCATACATCTTTGGTACGTTGCACCTGCATTACGTAAACCAAACGGCATAGTGCGATAGCAATAAGCCCCGTACGGGGTGATAAACGCGGTCTTTATTTGATCATCCAAATTCAGAGGTATCTGGTGGAAACCAGAATATGCATCAATGAATGACAACAGTTCACATCCTGCGGTTGAGTCTATGACCTGATCTATCCTCGGCAGTGGAAATGGATCTTTTGGACACGCCTTATTCAAGTTCGTGTAATCGATACACATACGCCAAACCACCGCCACGTTCGGATCATCCTTCTTCTTTTCTACCAGCACCGGATACAGTACTTCCATGATAAATCCTGCTGCTAGCAACCGAGCTATCTCGTCTCCAATGACTTTTCTCCTATCCTCGGCGAAGCGGCGGAGAGGTTGCTTCACCGGCCTTGCTCCGGGTCTTACGTTCAAAGAGTGCTCGGCCAACTCCCTCGGAACACCTCGCAAATCCTGTGTGGAGCAAGCAAAAATGTCCCAATTCTCACGGAGGAAGTTGACGAGCTCGCTTTCCTATTTATCAGTTAACCCGACACCAATTATTACGGTGCGCTCCGGGAACATGTCATCAACTGGAACCTTCTTGGTATCCTTTGCGGCTTGGAATGAAACGCTACCATGCGGGTTACTCAACGCCGGCATATACTGCTGCGTGGATTGAGCTAACGCCGCCACCTCTTGGATTTTTCTTTTCTCTTGCGCAATCACGAGTGACTCGGCTAGGTTAGACCCAGCTGAGGCACACTCAATGGAACGTCAGAAATCTCCAGCAACGGTAATCACTCCATTTGGCCCGGGGAACTTCATCTTCAGATAACTGATGTGGCAGCTTGCCATGAACTTGTTCAATGCTGGTCTTTCGAGTAACGCGTGATACGCACTTTCCAAGTTCACCACCTCAAACTCCAGATTCTCAGTTCGGCAATTATCTCTCGTGCCGAATAGCACGTCAACCCGGACTTTGCCTATGGGCTCACAAGAAATGCCTGGTACAATACCATGGAAAGTTGTCCTTGTAGCCTGGAGCATGTTCTCCGAGATACCCAACTTGCGCATTGTATCCGCATACATGATGTTAATGCTATTGCCATTGTCAATCAGTACCTTGGAGAACCTCACATTGATGTTCGGCCCAATGAACGTCGGGTCCAGCACTAGCGCATACGAACCTGGACTCGGCATAAGCTTGGGATGATCTTTGATGTTCCAGGTGATTTCCTGGTCCGACCAAGGCATGTACCTCAAATCCTTCTTGGCATTACCGCATTGACCTCCATATGTCGGCGATGCAAGCTCTTTCTATCTATTTCCTCAGTTGTGAACACACAATAGCTCTGGTGATGTTCTCTGTATTCATTCCTCCCCTCGTTTCCGGGGTACCTCTGATCCGGCTGGTGCTGATTTTCCACCTGATGCACCACATCCCTTCTCTCATTGTTGTCATACCTCGGCGGAGGGGGAGGCAACATTAGCTGTTGCATGTTCGCTCCGGAGAGCAATTCCTGCCGGGGTAACTCCTGTCGAGGTTGATCATTCCGGGGTGCCTGAGCATTCCCCGAACCACCTTGTTCTATCTTACGCATCCACTCACATTGCCTCGTTGTGTGACCCGCCGGGTTATTCGGATTTGGCGTGTGAAACTTACACGGCTGGTCCAACATCGACTCATAGGTATACCTCGGACGGTCCTTCTTTTCTTGCCATTGTTTCTTTTTCTCCGGCGTCCACGTTTTCTTGCCATTGTTTTTTGGAGTCCATTGCCCTCCAGTTTTCTGGCGCTGGTTGCTCCCTGCTCCGGGTTGATCTTGATTCACACCTGCAACTTGTTGCGAACCGTAGCGATGATCCGGTTTATCATCTCTTCTTTTTCCTCTGTAGTCATTCCTCTGAGACGACCCGGCTCCATCCCTCCGATAGTATTCCTCGTTTGACTCGTTTGACGCGAGCCTAGGTTGGGTCGGATCACCCAAAGCATACGAATCGGCAATCCGGATCATCTCTGCCAATGTAATTGGCATTTTCCTTTGCAACTTCATCCATAGCTCGCTGCCATATCTGCACCCTTGCACAAACCACGCTATGGCCTATGACTCTATGACACCCTCACACGAGTTTCTCACGGTACACCACCGGGTCAAGAATTCACGGTCTGTCTCATTAGGTCTTTACTTGCACATTGCTAGGGTCTGCGGCCTATTCGGCCTCTGATATGTACTTGAGAAGTTGCTGATAAACATTTCTTCAAAATCTATCCAGCGGTTGATGCTTCCGGGTGGCAAATTGTTTAACCATACTCTGGCCGGACCTTCTAACATCCGGGGTACGTATCGTACAGCCCATCTCAAGTTGCCAGTGGCAATTTTCACAGCTGTAGCATAGTTTATCAGCCAATCCTCCAGCTTGGTACTGCCGTCATACGTCTTCATGCCCCTGGGTAGCTGGAAGTTAGGTACCGGTGGCTCCTTCATGATCCGGGGTCCAAAGCACGCTGGACCCGGTGGACCTTGACATTCGATCTGTTTCGGCCTATACAAGCGATCCAGTTTCAATCTTGCGTCATCCGGCATCAAATCCCTGCTTCCCAATCTTGACCCTATCACATGATAGTCCGGTCTTGGGTACCCCGCGTTCACCATCTCCGAATCACCATCGTTATACCGGTTTTGCTCCTATGGCGCAACTCTCTGTTGCATACCTCGGCCGGCGCTTTGCTCTTGCCTTGGTATATTCTGCTGCTGCGGTTGTCCTGCTCCTGCCGAGTTTCGCTGTTCGGCATTGCCATTGACAATGTTCCCTTGACCGGCATTGCCTTGGTCGTGGTTACCTCGGCTCACACTTCGTCGATCATCATTTTTTCGTGCTTCTTTTGCTTTTCCTGCTCGCCTCGGGTCGTACGGTACGATCTGTTTGTTTCGTCTGGCCGAGGTTACTACCTCTTCTCTCCTTGGGCCACCATGAGGAGACGATGCGGCTCCAGCGGATTTCTCCGGGTTACCCATCGCCGAATGGACGATTTTGGAAGCTCCAGCTCTCTCTGGGTTAGCTCTGAGTAGCTCTTCGTTCTGTCTGTTCGCGATCCGAACTAACTCATTAACCCTATCTTGTTGTCTTTGACGGGCCTCGCCCGTCAGACCCTCTAACTCGGATGCAGCCGCATCCGCTGCTCTGAGGTTCTTCGCCGGGGTACTATACTTCGGCAACCCCACGGACAAATAGTTTTCCGATTCCTCAGCTCCATTGTCACCTTCTCTGTTCATCTCGCTTATGAGATTTCTCCCTTTTACTTTTACCGTATCAACTTTGTTTGCTTTTGCATACTCACGCAGCGTCATGTTCAACGACTGCTGAGCCACGGCTATTTTCTTTGTGCCTTCTAGTATTTTTTGCCTAGTTTCCTCTAGCTCGGCCTGTGCCTGAGCCGGATCTACCACTGCTGCTACCGGGTTTGCCAAGCTATCCATAGCTTCTCTCAGTACATTCTCAGGCCTCTCTAGTGGGGGTCCTCTACCTTTCCTCGGTGCCTTAGGTGTTACCTCTAGGTCCGGTGCTGGATCCTTGCTTGCGCCTGCACCCGTCGCAGTCATCATCACTTCAGCACGGTCCGGGGAGCGAGTGATACGCGCCCCGTGAACCACGCTAAGGGGTGGTTCCCCTGCCTCGACGACGCGCCACGGATGAACGCGTGATACGTCCACAGCAACGTAGACCTTGTGCGCACCCAACTTGACGAAGAGGCCGTTGCACGGAAGTAGGCGCGTGCCGAAGCAGCCAGCGTTGTCGCTGACGAAGTCCAGCGCTCCAAAGCGCTGAACGAGCCCGGAGATGATGCGTTCGCTGGTGCCGACGAGGTTTCCTGTCCGGATCTTCACCCCTGCTAGCGCCGCTAGCCCCACGGTGGGCGCCAACTGTCGTGGTGGTGTCACGGCAGATGCCATGGATAGGCTAAAGGTGGAGACTAATACACGCTAGGGGAATCCAGGGAGGGATAGTGTAGTGATTCTCCACACAGAAGATTGTATTGCTTTCCTTTCAAGATTACAAGTGCTCCTAGAGCTGTATTGGCGAGAGGAGGAAGAAGGAGCTCTCTTTCTCTCACCCACAGTTCACCCCTAGAACCTTAGCCAAATCGGTATAGAAGAAAATCCAACCCCCTCTACTGAAGCCCTAGCCCCCCTTATATAGAGGCGGCCTGGTCTCAGCCTAGGGCATACCCTCCTCTCAAAGTGGTAACCTGACCGGGGTGCTTTTTCCCCGCGTCACACATGCTTTAGCTACGTGAGCCTCTGCGGCGCCCGCGTCAGCCGACACGGGCGTCGTCACCCTTGTCGGCCATGACCCGGTGGTCCTGCCCTTGCTTGCTTCGCTCATGCAGTGCGTACCGGGCCTTCTTTTTGACCAGAGAAATTCCTTCCTTTTCCCAGAAGCTAAACGGGACCCGGATCACGGTAGATCCGGTACCTGTTCCTACATACAAGTTAGACAAGCACTTCCGACTTACTCCTTAAGTTGGCTGATATAATGTCAGGCGACCCTCCCTGGTCCGGGTTACTTCGTGATCCGGCCTGCCTAGAGGTGACCCAGCCAGCATCCGCTTTGGCCTTGCCGAACCTCGGCTAACTCGGCCTTTATACCCCAGAGTGATCCTACCCGGGGTTATCCCTCCAACAGATGACGTGACTTGACCATGACGAGTGTCAGATGACGTCAAAGACCAAGTTTCGGCTTAGTTTGAAATCAAGCTGGAAAATCCGAGTAACATGTTGATAGGTCTGACTTATTTTTTAAGACCCGGATCGTATTTTTTGTTGTGAAGTTTTAGGAACCCTTCAAGATTCTGCAAGCCGAAGATCAAGCTAGACGATGATGAATCCTACTTTGGATCTTGGAGACTTAGGGCTGCTGAGATATACTTTCCGGTATCCTCGATCCTCACTGACCAGGATGGCCCACTTCGGGTTAGAGCTTTGCTTCACGGGCAGCCCAGTCAGGGAGAAGAGGCGGATTCCAATCCGGCTACGGGAAGGCCCAGAAGACTTACCGACTTAGGCCCATAGTGTTACTTGTAGTTCAAGATGTACTCTATAACCGACTCTTAGTCGTAGCCAGATAGATCTCTCCTGTAAATCCCAGGCCGGATATCTATATAAGTCGTCCTAGGGAGAGCCTTTAGGGCACCCTCAATAGTCTACAATCTCAACTCGCACAGGCGAACCCTTGTAACCCATATTCCGCTCACAGACATCGATTGCTAACAGGAGTAGGAACCGTCCAAAGCCGGTGGATTCGAACCTGGGTAAACTTGTGTGCTCGCCGTCCCAGAACACCGTACGTCTCACACTCCTCTCTTCCGCACGCCTCGAGGACCCCCTCATGGCGTACTTGTCATCAATCCGACGACAGTAACCTAGATGATGATACAATATACTTCAAGCACGATGGCTATCACAAATATAAGAACACAAGTAAAGGGATCAGTTAGGAATAATCGAAGCACGCGGAGATGAAGATGTATTCTCGTGTTCCCTTCCTTGGGGGAAGGTACATCAGTTTGGAGAGGTGTGGGATCCCATGAAGGATTTCCCAACGCCATGAATTCTCACCTTCTTCTATGAGCCTATCCCATGAAGGAATAGCTCACTTACACGTGATATAATCTAAGGTAGTCTCCAAACCCTCATAAAATTTCCACGGGGAAAATCATAAGCTGAATACCTCCGGGCCACCGTAGTCGCCTAGGGTTTCCCACAAACCCAAGAGTAACAAGCAATCTTGATGAGCTCAAGGGGGAATGAAATATGGCTTGGTGGAAATGTATATTGGGACCTCCCCTTACTTGTAACAAAGGGATTTGGCTTTTGTTGGGTAGAAAGGGAGATCCTCTAGTTTTGATGTTTCAATAATGGAGTGAGAGAGAGCTCAAGAAAACTGAATTGAATGGTTGACACAACTACCTCAAGGAGGAGAAAGGGTATTTATAGTCCAAGAGAGAAAACTAGACCTTTGGAGAAGCACAATGAGTCAAACCGGCAATAAGTTCGACATCACCGGCCTACATGCTAGACTGACCGGTGTACCAAATGGAGAGCTGGTCCTACCACCGGACTGAGATGTAGATCGTGCCTTTGCCAGGGCTTGCACGAAACTAGTTTGGTGGCCGCCGGACCAAGCCGGGCCTGCGCCGAACTGACCGGCAGCCGCCGTGCTAGGCGTAGATTTGCACTATAGTATACCCTTCTGGCCTGCACTAGCAGCACATGGAAGGTTCACCGGTAGAACCGACGATGCCGGTTTCGTAAAAAACCTCTCGAACAATAGATTTCTCCTAAGAACTATGCTCTTTTCACTTTGGTGTGATGGTTATATGGTGGTAGGATATGTACATGGAAGGATAACACCCCCAACAAGCTCATTGAGACGATCCCTCTTAATAGTGTAGTGTTTATTATTTGACTCAAACATAAAGCAAGATAAAACATAACCAGGACACCGCTACTTCTCTTTGAATAGAGAATGTGGGGTCTCTCACCACCTTCCATCATCACGTGTGAACTAATACCTATGTAAACACTACTAGATATAACATTAGTCCACACTTTAGCTCAGGTTTCATCATTAACCAAAATAATGGTTAAGGGTAAAATATCCTTACACATAGGCTTCATGGTTTTCCAATCCGGCTCGCGCTCACAGTCTCTAGCGAAGTCACATTATATGCCTCTAATAGCTAGACCCTTAGATACACAAAAATGCAAACCATGTCCAATACTTTGACCACCTGAGGAGGCTTTCATTTCAAGCCATCTCCAATCCAATAGATTAACAAGTTGAGGCGGCTCCTATTCACAACCTTATCCAAAACTTTGACCACCTGAGGCGGCTTTTGGTCTCCGTCGGCTCCAATAATTTGACACCCTAAGGCGGATTATATTCTAACCTGTCTCGAAAACTTTGGGAACTTGAGGCAGCTCCTATTCTTAGCCATCTCCAATAGTTGGATGAACTGATGCGGCTTCTATTATCATACGTCTCCAATACTATGGCCACTTGAGATGGCGCTTTGTAATGACTATCTCCAATTAGAATTGTTTTAGAGACAGCTTTCGTCTCTAATTTAGATTGTTTCAGACACGACTTGTCTTTTGAACCAGATATAATTCCTGGATGGTTCAGAATAATTCGTAATATGCATTATTTGTTGCTGTACATTATTTTGGCTTAGGATATTATTGAGACGGAATAACATTACAATATAATCCAGACGTCACGGATTCTACAGTGTGCATGCACCATAGTCAACAGAGATATATTACACTAATGCCACAAGTTTCTAGCATTGGAAAATGCATCTAAAATAAAAGTTTCTAACATGCATAGCAAGTATTAACATGATAATTTGAATAACACACATTGGCCAATGTATCAACATGTTTCTAGCATACTTCTTAGTTTTTGTCACATATGGGTCCTCCGATGGTGGAACTCTCCGTTGGGTTTGCTCACATGTTTAAACAAAAACCCGACAAGGTCGGAGCGAATCATTCCTAGCTTGTTCTGCGGTGGTTCCTTTTTGTCGATTCGCAAATCTAGGTAAATTAAATAATGATGAAAACCGGTATAAATAAGAAACACATTTCAATAAAAGAAGAAGACGATATTTGCATACCGGGGATGTTTCCGTAGGTGTACAAAATCTGGCCATCGTGATGTTCATATGTTGGGCAACATAGTACCCACAAATGCCCGTCGATGGAGGCTGGTGGTGGCACTGAGATAGAGCATATATAAAAATGACCATATTACCCATAAAATATATTTAACATGCATGCATATATGTACATGTGCTGGTGAAAACTATCCAGATAACCTAGGTGATGGGTTATCTTCAGTAGTTCTCCTTTGCATTTCGTTTTTTGTCATGAAATACTTGAAATGATATAAAGAAAATGGATGACAAAAATGAAAAGTCTACCACCTTTTGTATTACAAAACAAACAATGTAAGCTCTTGATCAAGATCACTTTTATTAGGAAGATAAAATTATTAAATCACCTATCAATAAGCTTCCCTACATTCACAAAATCCATGTCCTTACTAAGATAAGAATGAAGATAATAGACATGGCCATCTAACAGTGAGATAGCAATAAGAATCTAGTGAAACCTAAAAGTTAAACCAATTAGTTGGGTGAATGCTTGACAATCAAATTCGTAAACGAAGATGCAACACTAGTTATAGCTTACTCCTTATTAAAAGGCCATAGGATTTATCTCCTTATCTTTGGTCTCCTCCATCACATGGATGATATAATCATCGAAGGTCTTTTCGCAGGCAGTCCTCCCAAAACACGTCAAACTCTCGCAATGGAGAAAGTTTTCAGTTTTAAATCTAAGTTACCCACTCACTCTCCGGCTTTATAAAATTATCCGTATAGTGCTTCACCAACGATGCAATCATCGGGTAGTCTCTAAATCTAATTATAAGATGGAGTAAAAGATAATGAACCCTCCCTAAATTCTATTTTTTTTTTTGGAAAAAAAGAGAGCCCTAAATCTTTCGAGGTAAAACAATGGAGTTCCCCACTTGGCACACAGCGAGGAAGACGGCGTTCTGGAAAGTGAAGGAAAGAAACGATTCAGAGAAAGTGAGGACGAGAGCACCGAACAGGGGAGAGAGGGAGCATGAGAGGGCTCCTCGGGCTCGGGAGGCAGCCGCCGCCGCTCCCCCTTTTCCCCGCCGCCAAGAGGGCCTCTCCCTATGCCACCCTCCTCCGCAGCCTCCGCCGCCTCCTACCGGCCAGCCGCCTCCTACGCCTGCTACTCCTCCTCGCCGCCCTCTCGCTTGTCGCCCCGGTCTTCTTCCACTTCCGCCTCCGCCGATTCCACCGCGTTCGCCCCCGCACTCCTCGATTGACCGACCTCTCTTTCCCTCTCGAATGCGTTTATTGGTGACGCGTTGGTTTCTAACCTTCTGTTGCGCCTTACGTCTCCAGATGCGCGAGAGGACTTGCGGGTGGATCGCGAGCCCGCCGATGGTGTGCGCGCACGGCGGCGACTCCACGAACGCGTTCCCCAACTCGGTGGGTGGTAGTGGTAGATCACCGCGATCCGGATTCTCAGCGAACTCGTTACCGGAGGATCTGTTCTTGGCTGGAGAAATGTGTTGACGAGTTCTTCGTTTCAGATGGACGCCTTCCAAATGGCTTTGGACGCCCGTGTAGACTGTGTGGAGGTGGATGTGTCGAGGTCCTCGGATGGCACACTATTCGCACTCCATGACAGGTAATTGAATTGCTGCTTGGCTGTTGCATTAGAATCTACCTGAAACATGCAGTTTATGTGGAACCTGAACTGCGACAGGACTGTAGATTAATTTATTAGGTGCAGTAGCTGAACTCAGTAAGAACTGCTGCATTTGTTGTATCCAATGGAACTGGGGAAAACAGTTATAAATTCTATTACTAATAGATGTGCCAGATAATTTTCCATTTTATACCATTTGATATGGCATAGTTTGCCTGATTTGTTATTCACAGACTAAACTCTAGGTTGGATCCATTATATTACCATTTTTTTATGCATTGTATTCAGTTGCTGATTGGCAGCTAACTGGAAATGGAGCACCACTTTAGTGGTTTAGCCCACTCATGTGTACTGGATGGAAAACTAGGCACCTTATATCTGCACTTGGATGTTTGATCACACTCACACATTATTGATGTACATTATTGATAATTGATGTGTTGACACTTCGGAGATCATCTATGCTGCCCAAGCCCATGCGAAAAGGGCTAGCATCAATCGCCCTTCTCACGCCTTGGATGATCTGGAAGCATAGGAACAGCTGCGTCTTCGACCACGCTCAGCCATCCCGGCAACTTCTGTTGGCCAACATCAGGGAGGAAGCCTCACTTTGGGCTAGGGCAGGAGCAAAGGGGCTGCGAGTGTTGCTCCCGACGACCTGGGATGTACATTAGACCTTGTATTCGCTCATTCCGTTTCTCCTCTCACGAGGATGATGTAACTATACCTTTTCTACCTATCCAATGAAATGAAACGCAACAGTCTGTTGCGTTTTCGCGAAAAACACTTCGGAGATCATCTAGTCCAACTATTATTTTTTCAGTTGTAGTTATAAGAAGACTCTACTTCACCTAAATGTTATATGGCTACTTTCTTTCCTAAATGATAATTTTTCCTATTATCTTCTATAACCATCAAAGGGTTTCACCTTCTGGCATTGGGCCTGTTAGCATTCATTTACAGAAGTTGCGGGAACCAAAAATCTATTCTTGTTGTAAGGTTTATCATTATTGGAGTTGGCATCCGCAAACACTAGTCACTAGTTATTAATGTAGCACAAATAACTGAATAAATTATATAAATAAAATTAGAAAAAAATTACAAAGAGAAGTACAGTAGCTTGCATGGTACTAATTCTTTTTTTATTGTAACAATATATCATGGACTTGATTCAAAATTTACACAGTCAGGGATCTGCAAAGAATGTCTGGTAATTCTACAGCAAAAGTTGGCCACTGGAGCGCTCATGAGGTGAATTTATTTATTTTGTTTAGTCTATCTGCCAATTGCCAAATATTTTTGTCTCGGTTCATAAATTACAAGTGTTATTTCATTATTGTATCTGTGCTAAAAGAAGCCAGTCAAATGATAATTTGAAGTGTGTTGTGAACTAGCTGCATTTATTATATTCAGTCCTATTTTGCTGAAACACATCCTGATCATCAGCTGACTCTGGTGATGGAACACTAACAAATCAAATGTTTAGTGTTCATAGATAAGAGCACTGTCCACGAGGTTTCAGCTATCCACAACAGTCCGAAACCAGGAAGTTCCCAAAGCAGAAGCTGCTCTAGCGGTAAGCATCTTCCCAATGAGTTTGTGTTGTTAGCATTATTTGTTAGTAATCCTTGTAGTCACTTAAGCTTGAAATGTCATGGAAATGTTGCCATATGTGAATTATGTTTGTACACACGAGGATGGTTTAATTGATTTGCGCACTACTGAGTGTTTCACCTCTTGTAGTTGATATCACAGACTGCAAGGCAAGTGATTCTGGATGTCAAAGTTGGACCTCCTTCATTTGAGAAGGGTTTGGCTGAAGATGTACTGTCCATTGTAAGTTCCATGTAGCTCATTTCTCATTTTTCCTTAATAGGTGCTTCAAATAGTATATGAGTCTTGGAGAGTGAACATATTGCACACAGCGACATGTGATCTTGCACCAACTCAGCCTCTCACTGGCCCAGAAACGTCAGCAGAGTCCACTGCTGGAAGTGGATTTTACATATACATTGGTACAAAATGGAGTAGAATACATGTGTGTGAGCCCCACTTTGTAGAGAGATAATAAAAATCGGGTAGATATTCCGTGTCTTCGGCCGGATGCTGCAACCCGGACATGGTGGGATAGTGCTCCAATCTCCATGGATGCTTCAGCGGTGCATGGCTTCATGGGAGCTGTAGAGACGGTGAAAGCGGAAGGCAACGGCAGTCGAACACCAGCGATGTGGGTGATAGCAGCGGCGTCTGCAGCAGTGACGTTGTCAGGTACTCAGGTGGCAGCGTACACACTCTGCTCCGCTGCGCCATGGCTGGGGTCGAAAGAGCTGCAGATATCCGCAGGCGCCGAGCAACTTGCATCATTGCGGAGGAGCTCACAGCTGTTGGGTGACTACACGCGTCGTACTGGCCAGTGTGACAGGGCAGCATGCGCGGTGCGCCTCCATAGGACGTCCATACCTCGTCGCTTGATATCAGCGAGTGCCCTGACTTGTGATGCTCGGGCTCAGCTCAGGCCGCGGAAGCGTCCCCTGGCGAGCTCGAGCCGCCCCTTGCCCCACCTCGCGCCGACACCGCTGCTTCCCAATCTTCCGTTGTTGCCCCGCGAAAGCAACGTGCCACTGCCCACCGTCATTGTTTTGCCCAGGCTGCCTGCTGGTGCTGCCCGCTTCCCTGCCTGCTTCCCCACACTAACCCATGTTAATCAAACCAGTGAGAGAACACGGTTTGCCTGAGGGAAAATAAATGTCTTCCCATGTGCAGTGATTTTAATTCCTGGTCCATCCGTGATGCATTTCGATCAGTATTCTCGCTCAGAATAGAAAAATGGCAGTCATTGTAGTGGCCCTACCTCAGAACGTGGACCAATAGATGCTGGGCGTCTGCCCAGAGCAGATGCCAGTGTGCAACCGAGCATTTTCCGGTCTTGGTTCATCACATGTACCTATTGTATCTGTGTAATCAGTTTCTACAGATTAAATGGAAATAAGCCTGTTAATTGTAGTATGTGATTTGTGTAATGGTGAAAATGCTTACTGTAGTTTGATATTTTCTACTTGATGCTTCTGAAATTAGCATTTTTCATCAATGGCAAAATTGTCTATTGTTCTATCCATCTAACTACACTTGTGTTGTGTACTACTTTATGTGCCTATTAGTTTCATTTATTTGTCATTGGACTATAATAGCCTGAAACATCATAGTTTTTCAGCACATTTGGTAAAACCTGTATTGCATCAACATAATTTACATTCTTTGCAGATCAGCAGAACAAACTGCAAAAACTGCGTAGTCTGGTCAAAAAGTGACAACATAGGAATTGACGTCATCAATTCATCTAAAGACGTTGTGGTAAATGGTTATGTATTTTACATAAAAAAAGCAATAACCCACATCCCACTCTATCATCATTGCCTACATGGCTGCAACCAGCGCTGTAAATGTCCCTCACACATGCAACTTTTCTGTTACAGGTTGGCTATATTGTCATGGTTGATTGGTCAACTGGCAGAAGAACGGAGTTAGTGAGGGTTGAAGGGGCTAAAGTTGCTGGTGTGTACCATCCTTTGATCCACGGGAAGCTCATGAAGACCATGCACCGGTAATGTATCTTCTTTTTGAAATTAGGCAGCGGGATTAGTCTAACAACTAACTAACTGAGCTGCTGGGTTTTTGAAACAGAAATGACAGAAAAGTTTATGCATGGACTGTTGACGATAGCGACTCCATGAAGAGGATGCTGTATGAGCAGGTCGATGCAATTGTGACGAGCAACCCTTCATTCCTGCAGCAGCTGATGCAGGAGATGAGAACAGAGTGCATGGAAGATGGCTTTGCTTTCCCATAGGGATGGCTGTTAAGCCTCATCGCATTTACAGCGACTGCTTATCTCTGCGTGATACGGGAGTAGAACTGACAGGAGGCCGTTTCGCCTCGACCAGTAACATAGATGATTGTTAACTGATTCTTACGATTATCTCTACACTTTGACCGAATGGCAGATACACATTGACATCATTTTATTGAATATATTATCTGGAGCGGCTGGAAGCCTAGAAAATAATTCTTAGTTTATAGCAATGCTACTTGTACTGGAAGATAACCTTCTTGCGATCATTTTGTGTTAGGTACACTACACATGATGGAATCATGCCTTAGACGTCCAAATGAGCCTGAGCCATTGACCATACACTAGAAATTGAGGTAAGCTGGGATAAGAATGCATATTTCATTAATTTTGTACTGAGCACGCTGACATGTGTGCAAATGCGAGCAGTAGGATCCATGTAAATACCTCAAATCCGAAAGCCCGCATCGAAATATGCAAAAAACACTTGTAAATGCGAGCGTGCTCTAACCTGAATGAAATCGCTTCCTAGCTGGGCCTGCACACTCGTCATGCCATCCACTTGTCGACCTATGCAATATTCTCTTCTCGCAAAAAAAGAGAGAAAAGCATAAAAAACTAAGCAACATTCTCAATTGCAGTTTCTGACCTTGGTAAGATCAAGGCCAGCAGGTAGGCTCGAACCTCTACTTGACTCGGTCCTTCTATGTTGTACGTACAACATTAGTTTGAAACCAAAAATAGTTGTCCAGCTCTACGTTGTTCCGAAACAGAGTCAAAGCTAGCAAGAAACAGACTTGGAAAAAAGAAAACAAAACAAAAATGTCTACGAAGATTTGCCTCTTTAATTTTGTCTGGTAGCTAGCAGGCATTAACCTCTACTTAACTGTCTTAATGAATTCTGGAACGGCTGGAAGCCTAGAAAATAATTCGTAGTTTATGACAATGCTACCTGCCCTGGGAAGATAACCTTCTTGCGATCATGTTATGTTAGCTACACACATGATGGAATCAATGATACGGCCATATGAGAGTGAGCCATTGATCACACACTAGAATTGAGGTAAACTGCGACAAGAATGCATATGTCATTAATTTTCTACTGAGCATGCCGATATGTGTGCAAATGCGAGCAGTAGGTTGCATGTAAATACCTCGAATCAGAAAGCCCACGTTGTAAAAATGCAAAAACCACTTGTAAAGCCCACTTTGAAAAAATGTGAAAGCCACTTGTAAATACGAGCGCAATCCTACTAATGAAATCATTTCCTGTCTAGGCCTAATACAGGCCATCCACTTGTCAAAATATGCAACATTCTCTTCTCGCAAAAAAAGCGAGAAAATAATAAAAAAGCTAAGCAACATTCTCATTTGCAGCTTCTGAGTTCTGACCTTTGTCAAGGCCAGCAGGTAGCTAGACTCCAACCTCTACGTGACCAAAAGTAGCTCTCCCGCTCTATATTGTTCCAAAATAGAGTCAAAGCTAGCAAGAAACAGACTTAGAAAGAATGAAAATTATACCTAGTACTCCCTCCGTTTAGAAATATAAGATGTTTTATGTTAATGAAGCTAATGTATCTAGACATCTTTTATGTCTAGGTTCAAATGAATCTACCCACTAAAAAATGTCTAGATACATTTACTTCACAAACCTAAAACATCTTATATTTCTAAACGGAGGGAGTACGTATTAAGCTTTGCTTCTTTAATTTTGTCCGGCAGCTAGCATGCAATTATCTGTCTTATTCCACCGCATTTCTTTCCTTCCTAGTCTCACTCCTTGCTCCTCTACAAATTCCGTCATCGAGGGGACGAGGAGCTGTTTGTTTGAGCAGCCAAAGCCAGGAGATCCCGTTCGTTCTCCAACTCTACCCCCCATTGGCAAGGTCAGTTTGTACTCTCTACGTATACGCTAGCTAATGTTCTTGCTCCTTCCTACCTTGCAGAGAAATGTTCTTGCTTGTTTACATGCTTAGCTAGTACTCCCTCCGTTTTAAAATATAAGATGTTTTAGCTTTGTGAAAAGAGTGTATCTAGACCTCTTTTAGTATGTAGGTTCACTTCTAATTAGATGAACTATACACTAAAAGTGGCCTAGATACACTTTATTTACAAAGCTAAAACATCTTATATTTTGAAACGGATGGAGTATTTATCTCTTGTTTTCTCTATATGCCAGTGGGATTTCTTGTCTAGCAAGATGCTTGAGATACCGTGATCTTTGTCCAGATGGTGGCTCAGCATGTAGGCACACAACGATTGGTGTAGTTTTGACCTCAGGTGCTCCGATTGAGTTCCTTTTGTTTGTGTTTTCTTCCAGACACGAATCTGGTCTGACATATGTACTTATGGATCTGTACTATCTTACCTTCGACTAGATCGATCATGGTGCAATAGAGAAATCCGAGTAGGTGCTTGATTTTTTGCAGGCCAAGAACATGTACTACAAGTTTTAAGAAAAAAATACCAATGGTAATTAATTAGGTCTACCGCCATTTGATTAAAACTATAGATGAACGGGCATATATAGTTCAAGTGTAGATCTCATTTATATTGCCGATGTAAGGGTGCATTTCGCACAAATGCAAAAAAAATTGTGCCTTTAGCACAAATGCAATTTTTGTGTGTCTTTAGCACAAATGCAATTTTTTTGACAGAAGCACAAATGCAATTTTAACTGTGGAAAAAACTGACCAGTCAATCTTATTTCACAAAGTCATTAAAGAACTAGCGGACAGGATATATGAAAGGTATTAGCTTAAATGGTTGACCAGATTTACATTTGTACCTATGTCTTTTTTCTGCACTGATCAAACCTACGCAGATTTAATCCTAATGGAAGGGATATTTAAAAAAAAAATCCAAATGAAAGGGATTGTATCTCGATCAAATTCTAGCGTTGTGGAGTATTGCAGAAAGCCGTGTTAGAGTTCTCATGATAGAATGAAACCGTTAAGTATGGCGCCATTTTGGTTTGTCTGCCTGTGTACAATACCACATAGCAGCATGCATGGCACATGCTTGACGAGGACACTTAGGGCCTGCTTAACGCGCACGTGTGAATTATCATAACAAATGGCTTCACTTATTTTCCATTTTCTGCTGCACAAATTTCTGTTGTTGCACACTTCATTCATGAAGGTTTTATTGCATAGTTATTCAACCAGAAAATATCATGCTATATCATTTGTACCTTTATGATGCATTGTTTATGGATTAATTATGGCATTATTTAAAATGCATCACAACTTTGTAAAGGGGACACACAAGAACCTCAAGCTAAATAAGACTGATCTTCGGTATGAAGTCATTTTTTTTGGAAAATGGATGGTTTATTACTCATAAGTAATGTTTACACCCGACCTCTGTATATTTAGGATACACACAGCCGACGATATGAAGTCATGGTCGTATAACCACGCATAAACAAATCTACCATCCCCTATAATTGACAGCAACACACAATATTTTAAGAATGCCGATTAAATGTTCTGGCTATGCCGAAGTGGTCACACACCTATTTTTGTTTGTCTGCATACTTGAAATTCAGATTTTTTTAATAAAGTTCATGGATATGTATGACAGGTTTTTTGATAAAAAAAAGTAGGAAAAACCTCCTTGTGAAGCTCGTCGTCTAAGTCGGAGTTGTTTGTCCTTGACGCGTATGGCCAGTTGTTGGCATATGTCGACATTGGTACTGGCGCCGTCTGCAGAGAGGCACTGTTTGGATTGTCGATGGTGAAGTCGGAGGCGCCGGCTCAAGAAGGAGTGATGACGGCCGCTTTTTGGCAATGTCGACAATGGTCTTTCTTCCTCTCCGTGCGCGTGTACTTCATGTGGGTAGCTAGGTTGGCTGCGCTCCTGTGTCCAATATGGTCGTGTTTCATGATTATATTGGTGTATTTGTACGGATTTTCGGTCAATTCTCCCGCAAATGAGCCGGTCAATTCTCTTTGGCTTTTTAAATAAAATGCATGTACCTCAAATCCTAAAGCCAACACTGAAAAAAACATGCAAAAAACACTTATAAAGAAAAATGCAAAACCACTTCCAAATACGAAAGCACGAGCTAACCCGAATGAAATCGTTTCCTTCCTGGGCCTACACACATCCCATCAGAACTCGACCTAATACATCCACTTGTCAACCTATGCAACATTCTCTTTTTCTTGAAAAAAAGAGAGAGAAAAGAATAAAAAACTAAGCAACATCTCAATTGCAGCGTCTGACCTTGGTCAAGACATAAGATCAAGGCCAGCAGGTAGCTAGGCTCGAATCTCTACGGCGTGTTTGGTTGGCCCGACGAGAGCCGGGCTGCATGAAATTTCTGCACCGCACGAGTCTAAAACAGGCTAAAACTTGGCCCGCTGAAAACACCGATTTTGGCCGTTTCCACGGGGCCAGGTCCTGGAGAGCGCTGCGTACCTACCCCTTGCACGCGTGGGGAAGCGCGGGAGACGGGACGTTTTCGCCTTAACTCCCAGGCCACTCCGCTCACCGCCCAGTCATGTCCTGTTACCATGATTCCCAACCATGGCCACCGCTCCTCCTCCCCCCCTCGGTTCAGCGGTCCCCGCATCGGCGAGGTGAGCGCGCACAGCCTCTAGACGATTGTTCAACCGGAGAATGTCGCCGCCGGCGGCGAGGCAGCCCTCGAGAGGGTGCTTAGGGCTCCCGCACCCATCTTTGTGCGCGCAACTCGGGCGGCATCGGCCGCGGCTGTGGCAGCGTCGCCTACACCCATGGAGGACGCCGCATCTGTGGCCAAGCAGGCCGGAAAAGCCCCCACCATAGTCCGGGCTACCCTCGAATACTCGGATAGGGTTTTCCACCGGTGCTGGCAACCTTAACCTTCACGGCTGGAGCTTCTTCTCTCGCTCCGGCGGCGCCTTCTACTGCACCATCGTCATCGATGGCGCCACCGCCAACTAGGGTAAGTCCTCGATCTACATTGCGGTTAGGGTTTGGCCCCAAATCGACGATAGTTACGACTTGATCTTCGGTAGTTGTAGAGTGATTTGGGGTTTTTCGCAATACGTAGCAACAGATTTGATAATGTCCACACAAATTTTGGGATTTAATTGAGTAGCTTTCTCAATTTGGGTGTTGTCCTAGGGCATTGCCTGATTGGGGATTCACAGTGGAATCCTCAAATTGATTGCTGTCCTGGGGCATTGCCGGATTGGGGATACTAGGTTAGTTGTACTCCATGTTTGTACCATGTGCATTGCCAGATTAGGCATTGTACTCCATGTTTGTAGCATGTGCGTTGCCAGATTAGGCATTGTACTCCATGCTTGTACCATGTCCATTGCCAAATTAGGAAATGTTGCTTGCTGACCTTGTTTTACTTCATGACAAGGTGCTTAAGTTCGAATGCAGGACTGTCAGGAGGGACTGGCACCCCCACCGGGTTTTGCCGACATGCTCCTGACCAACCGCTGGCAAATGAAGCCCATGGTCATCGGCATGCTGGAGGCGGCTACGCAGCCGCATACTAAGAAGGGCAGGCAACCAAAGCTTGGCCACTACCCAATCGCCGAGGTCCCTCGCCGCTTCCAGTTGGATGCGGCCGACCTGCACATGCTGGTGATCCCGCCCGCGTTCTAGTTCGGCCTGAGGACCTGGATCAAGCAACCGCTGCCACGCGTCGTGCAAGTCACAGCCTGCCAATGTGCACCGAGTGGGTGCAGGTCGATTGGTTCACTAGCCAGGTTGCCTTCAGGAAGAACTAGCCAGAGCTGGTCTACAAGTACGACCTGGCGTGCGACGACGTCCTGAAGTTCAAGTTGAAGGCCTTCTTCATCAAGATGACGATCTACAAGGCCGGCTCCTCCAGCGCCAGGCAGTACACCTGCCCAGACCACGGCTAGTCGGTGGCGGCCTTCATGTCGAGGCTTGTGTAAGTTTGTAAGTAGTAGTAGTTGCTGATGGACAACTTGTGATGCTGAACTAAGTAGGCTGATGGTACTTTTGATCAGGGGTGAAAACCCCTGGTGGTGGTTCAGGGGCATCCCATGCCCCTGGTGCTTGAGGGGCAGGTGTGTAGGGGTTCGCGTATGAAAACAATAAAATTTTACCCTACGCCCCTGAACCCCTGATGTTGCCAGGACCTATCTATTAGTAATGCAGTAATGGGAGGGGATTTTCACGAACTTACCCTTGAAGACCGAAAAGCATTGTCAACACTCAGAAGAGCGTGGTTGATGTAGATGAGCCGAATCTGACCTCAAGGCCGTGATGAAGTCCTTGCGCTCCTACGTCTCCAACTACTCCTAGTGACTCAAGTGCGACACCTCGCGGGGAGTTACACACGTCCGGTTCCTGGCGATGACTCCTCTTCCCTGATCTAGCAGCAGTTGCGGAAGTAGAGCTCCTGGATCTGAATCCCGCAGCGTGACGGTGCTCCGTAATGAAGATGTCTCTCGTTCGCGCAGTCCGAACTTGGGACCACAGTCACGGGAGAGAGAGAGAAATATCAATTGGAGGTCTCCCGAAAAGAGAGGAAACCTTTTATTGAATATTGTGTGTCTTTTCTGGTTAAAATACCCCACTATATACAGGGGGATGGGGAGGTACACGCTCCCTCAAAGTCTCGGGGTGAGACTAATTATGGGAGAGGGATGGGGAGGCGTGCCGGCCAGCCCCCCACCATGGGCCCCACGTGGGGCAGGCGCACTAGGGCCGCCGACCACCCTCTAGGCCCCTCCTAGGGGTGTGGTCCCTTCTTGGGCCCTTTCCCCTCCGGGATTTGGCCCATTAAGCCTTTTTGACCTTTAATTGATTTTCTCTTTATTAAATAATTATGAATAAATGATTAAATTAATATTTAACATTCATTCACATATCATTCAATCTCCATGGCTATGGAACACCTTCCACCTCCACTCCGGACATCCTCCAGACTTAGCAAAACCCTTCCGGTTTTCACTCTTCTCTTCTTCGGTGATTCTACCGATCCTATAAACACTCTCTAAGAATAATCAAGCCCTTAAGCGTGATACCCCACGGTTCGGGAATACTCCAAACATGGTCGGGACATTCCTGGACCAATGATCGACAAAGGGACCTAGATGGCCATGTGACCCCTATGCATTCCACGAAGATCTTTCGTCATTTGAACCGTGACTATCGCGTCTTATTCCTTTTGTATCTCGATACTTGCATTGCCCGAGATCTGATCAATGACATCACCATGTCATTTTCAATCTCGTTACGGAACAATGCTACTTGACTCATTTCGACAAGTGATATCCCTGTGATCAAATCACACGCTACGCAGCTATTGGATACAACTTCTCTGAGTGGGCCCTTGAGTATCTTTCCGTCACACGGATGGAAAAATACCTCTCTTGACATATATTGCCTCTACTGTTCCTCTAAATACCTGAACACACCTTTATGATAACTCTGTCAAAAGTGACGTTTGATGCTATCTAAGGACTCTCGGGAGACAGTGATTGATATAGTCTCATGGTCTAAGGAATAGTCTACTAGGTCTATTCTAATCATCATAACTTCAACTTCGTGACATGATCGGGTCATGATGTTTAGGTTGGGTATTGGTTCATCATCTCATTCTCAGAATGAGTTGACTCCATTTCCAACTAGCATAAATGCCACATGATCAGGAAACCTTGATCATCTGTTGACCAATGAACTAGTGAATAGAGTTTCACCGGGAACCCCTAGTTGTTTATATGTCACACGTGTATTGACGTTTCCTTTCAATATAGTTATAGCATGATATAAAACTTAATCATAAACTTTATGAAATAGATAATAATCCTTATTATTATTTGTCTCTAGGGCATATTTCCAACAGTCTCCCACTTGCACTAGAGTACAAATAAACTAGCTGCATTTGTTCTTAATCATTGACACCATATATCCCGGTACCCTGAACATGCTTGCTCATGGAAGAGATTGAGTCTTGGGTCTATACTTTACATTCCCAAATCCTTTGGAACTTACTAGTATCACCTTGATTGACATTAATACTTTTTCATCACATGATAATATCTTTGTGTATGCATCATCGTTATGGCAGCAGAACGAGGCCGGATTCCAGGAGCCTATAGTGACGTTAGATCAACCTCGAGGGCTTTCTCATGGGCACTGTGCCCTGGGACACATCTTTCTACATTAAAAACGAACTAGCTCCGCCATAACATTATCCATCACCTTAGATGGTACCCTTATCTATTATAAATGTAATCATCGAAACACTAGTGCACCATGTGCAACTTTCGATGTTTTGTTCACCTCGCTTCCTACTTGACTTTAGTCGGTATTATTGATACAGGAGTTTCCAACATATTCCTTTATAACATAACCCTTTATGCTTTAAGATATGCCATCCTTTATGGATTTGGAAAACATCTCTACAGTTCTCTATTAGACACTGCGAACAAACTTAGCTCAATGTTCCGTGATTCAAACTTAATCACTTTTCAAACGTTCCTTCTTGGATCATATATTATGTTAAGTTATCATCATGGTTTTCTAAGATAGAACCAATGTGTCAACATGGTGGATGATGATCATCCTCTTCTTTCTTTCAACCATTGATGTTAGACTTAATTCTATTCCTAATTTGAGTTGTCAAGGACCAGTTCCTTAATTAACTTCTATTCTGAAACTCTTTTTAGAATCCTTTAAGGAATACTGCATAATATCGTGATATACTTATTATCAACTTATACTCCTCATAAGTCATTATTTATTGGTACTTGCACTTTTATTCTTAATGTGTCGTATACACACTTAAGAATTATACCTCTAAGCTCCCACTCAAAATATGTTCCCAACATATTTGGGTATAAGTCACTACTCTTACTCAACATATGTTCCTACATATTTGAATTTGAGACTTACTTTGCTTCCACTCAAAATATGTTTCCGACACGTTTGAGTTCAAGAATTATATTGCTCCCACTAAAAAAAAATATGTGATTCACATATTGATTTAGGAAGACTTTCATAGCTCCTGCTCTATTTCATGCAAATTGCATATCCACTCACTATTTTGAACGATTTCAAAATCCTTTGATAAATTATCAAACTGAGATATTTACTATGAGATAATAGTACTTTACTAGTTTCAAATCCACTAGACTTTCAGCACACTTGAATCAAATTCATTTGAATTTGTCCAATACATTATTCATGACAAATTGTGCTTTTGTCACTCACCCGCTTTTCCACTATGGCTTTGCAGTCATTTGGGAAAATCCAAGTAACCCATTTTACTTGTTAAGATTCAGCAACGAATTGCTTTCCAATCTTAAGAGAATTTGGCCTCTAGGATTTCTCATAATTCTAGTTTACCATTATTTCCTTAGTAGTTCATAGGTATGTCATATTCCGATAATCATGAGAAATGATTCACAAATGTCTCCATATAAGATATGGGGTACATTTTGAATCCTACTTTATGTAGTGAAAACACCAGTGGGGAAAACACAATGATTATTATCATTGATTCTTTCCTTTGTGAAGAGAATCGTTCAGGAACGCTTTCCGTTGCGCTTCTCAACACTCTGATTCAGGGTTTTTGAATCCTCATCATGTTTTTCACTATCTTCCAAAAGCTTCATAATCGATAAATACCACTAAATGTGAACTTTCTTGAGAATGCACAAAAATCTAAGCAATACTAGTTTTGCTCTCCTTTTGGTTCTAGCCGTGGCTATCATATTCATAATTTCCAATGAATACTTGATACGTTGCAAACGTACCTATAATTTTTGATGTTCCATGCTTGTTTTATATATACTTTCTTATGTTTTGTCCACACTTTGGAGTATTTTTACACATTTTCTGGAACTAACCTATTAACAAGATGCCACAGTGCCAGTTGCCTGTTTTCTGCTGTTTTTGGTTCCAGAAAAGCCAGAAAATGAATATACTCGGAATTGGACGGGACAAAAGCCAAAGTAAATATTTCACCGAGGGGAACACGGAGCCAGAAGACGAGACGGAGAAGGGCCTCGAGGGGGCCACCACAGCGGCTGGCAGCCCCCCGCCTCTGGGGGGTGCACACCCTGCACCCCTTGGCCCCCCTCTTCACCTATATATTGCCTCCGATACAGAAACCCTAAGGTCCCGATCAAAATTCCACGAAAGAGTCTGTAGCCGCCGTCATCTCCATCCCTAGATCGGGAGGGATCTAAAGCTCTTCCCGGCACCCTGCCGGAGGGGAGAATTCACCCTGGAGGCCTTCTTCATGACCATGACTGCCTCCGGTGTGATGTGTGAGTAGTTCATCCTTGGACTACGGGTCCTGTAGTAGCTAGATGGTTGGTTCTCCTCCTTTGTGCTATCATGTTTAGATCTTGTGAGCTCCATTCATGATCAAGATCATCTTTTTGTAATCCTACATGTTGTGTTTGCGGGGATCCGATGCTTATTGAGATGCTATTTCAGATTGATTATTGATTCTATCATGTCTTTGTTATTTGTGATCTTGCATGCTTTCTGTTGTTAGTAGCTATCTTTGCCAAGTAGATGCTAGCAACTCCAAGAGGGAGTATTTATGCTCGATAGTGGGTTCATGCCTCTAGGAATCCCGGGAAGTGACAAAAATCTCTAAGATACTAGATGTTCTGTTGCTACTAGTGAGAAAACAACAATCCTTTGTTCATAGAACAATCGTATTGTTTACTTTACACACTTTGCTTAATGCAATTATCTGTTGCTTGCAGCTTAATACTGGAGGGGGTTCAGATGATAACCTGAAGGTGGATTATTAGTCATAGATGCAGTTGGATTACGGTCTATGTATAATGTTGTAATGCCTAATGAAATCTCATAGGAGTCAAGATCATTAGTATATGCATGTATGCTTTCTCGATGTTTGTCAATTGCCCCACTGTAATTTGTTCACCCAACATGTCATCTATCTTAAGGAGAATCACCACTAGTGAACTATCGACCCTGGTCCATTCTTTTACCATCAATCTACAATCTACTATTTACTGTTTATTGTTACCTTCTGCAAGCAATTACTACCTTCCACACAATATGTTTAATCCTTTGTTTTTAGCAAAACTGGTGAGATTGACAACCTCACTGTAAGTTGGGGCAAGGTTCTGTGGTTGTGTTGTGCAGGATTCCAAGTTGGAAACAACACCTTGGAGGTGTTTCCTTGCTCCTACTGGTTCAATAACCTTGGTTTCATAACTGAGGGAAAACTTGCTGCTGTGCTCATCATACCTTCCTCTTGGGGTTCCCCAACAAGCTCGAATATATTTTGGGCCATCAATACTCTATAAGGACTTATTCGTTATTGTTTTGCTTATATCGAATAACCCCGAAACTTTCACACGATGATCCATACAATATATGGCGCCAATCTCACGAATTTATATGGTTCACTATATATTCTAATTGAGTGCTAACTATTTCTAACTATTGGTCTTTTACATCTATACTACAATGATTTATTCGGCGCCATATATTCACACACTTGATATCTAATATCATATTGTGATGCTTTGCATTTTGACATTTCAAACACATTGCATTCCACAATTTTCTTTATGCCATTCTTATAATCTTGAATTCCATTACTATTGATCAAATCGTAGTGATTAGATTCTTATTTAACTTTAATACCCTTTGTTGATGAAATACTTTGATCATATCAAATAGTTTCATACTTATGTTTCCTTTGGTAAACTTCTTTACAAAATTTAAACAATCATATAATGCTAATCTCCATTTTGTTAAAACACAATACATCGAATATGTATTCACTTTTAACAATTCATCAAACACTTTGTATTCAAGTAATACACGGTGTTCAAGTTATTTTTCCGAACTTAGGCATGATTCATATGTGACAAGAATACAAGTGTCTTTCACATATTATCAATATAACTTCGAATTAAAACAATGGTTTCATTCATTGATGAATATATCATTAAGTTGGGTAATTTCAAGGCATTTCAATATTTTACAAATGTTCATGTATTATCAATTAGTTTCAAAACCAGGATAATTCACACATAATCGAACAAGATATGAACACGAATAGAAATCATTCATAAAAGTGGAACAACTGTTTGTTACAAACTCATATGAATAACCGTCTCACAAAGTGTGAGACACACTAATGAAGTTCACATATACATCGATCACAATAACTATCCGAAAACATAAACTAAGTGATAAATGTTGAGGGAGAGTGTCGTCGGCCATTGATGACCCACAAGTATAGGGGTGTATCACAGTATTTTCGATAAGTAAGAGTGTCGAACCCAATGAGGAGCAGAAGGTGCTGGCTAGTGGTATGGATCAGGAATTCTCTGCAAATACTTAGCAAACGGATTTTTAGGGTTTTTTGATATAGCAAGTAAACAAAGTACGAGTAAATAAAAGACAGTAGGAATAAATGCAGCAAGTGGCCCAATCCTTTATGCAGCAAAGGACAAGCCGATTGTATTACTTAAGATGACCAAACGTTCTCGAGGACACATGGGAATACTGTCAAGTGCTTTCGCTTCATATAGTTGATTAATCTTCTTTAGCTTGCTAAGTGTTGTGTGGGTGAACCTGTGCTAATGTACCGACCTTCCTAGGACTAATACATACTTGTGATTATACCCCTTGCAAACATCCGTAAGTACAAGAAAGTAATTAAGGTAGAAACCTAACCACAACTTTAAACTCTAAGACCCTTACGTCCCTTGTGCAATGGTTTCCTAACGGGGGTTCAGGTTTACATTACTCCGGCAACCCCTACGATTAGTAGCCAAATACACAATGCATTCCCCTAGGCCCATATAGGTGAAGTGTCATGTAGTCGACGTTCACATGACACCACTAGAAGAAGTACGCCACAACTTAAATATCAAACTATTGAATCTTTCTCAACAAAACTCCACTACTAACAACATGACTTCTCCCATGTCCTCAAGAACAAAATGAACTACTCAGAAGACATCATATGGATCATGATCAGAGATGGAATAATGATGTATAACAATCTGAACATAAACAATAATTCAATGGTTCACTCAATAGCATCAACTACAAAGAGTAATCAACACTGGGAAAGTTTCCCCTAAGAACTAATGCAAGATTCAACCCAATTGTTACAGCAATATGGAGATGGTGGTGAGGGTGCTGATGGTGATGATGGTGGTGGTGGTGATGATGATGATGATCCCGATGAAGTCCAGCTTGATGGTGGTGCTGATGGCGACGATCTCCCCTCTCCGGGAAGGAGTTCCCCTGGCAGAAATCTGTCTACCAGAGAGATCTTTCTCTCTCGGTGTTTTCCACCCCGCAGAGGCGGCGGAATCTTTCTGCGGTTACTCCCCGAGTCTTAGGGTTTCGGGAGGATAATATACGCCAGAGGAGAGTGCCATGGGTGGACCAGGGCAGCCACACCACCTGGTGGCGCGACCTAGGCTGGCCCGCGCCATGGGGTGGTGTGGGCCCCCTGTGGCCCATCTCCAGCCCCCTTCTGGCTTCCTTCGTCTTCTGGAAAAATAGGATTTTCCGTATATTTTCCCGGATTTTCTGATCTTTGCGAATTTTGCCTCCAAACAACACCTTTTCCATCAGAATCCTGACTGCAGCGGTCCATGCTCCAAAAGTCATCAACCATGCAAAAACAGATGAAATAACATAAGTATCACCTCTCAATATTAAATATATCAACGAATAATAGTGAATTATGACAGAGAATAGTGATGCAAAATGGACGTATCAGCCATCATCATCATGCTTGCCATCAACACGCAACGTCACCTCCTCTCCAGCAAGTACCTCTCATGCAGAAGGACCTTTGTCATCGATGACCTCACCCGCAATGGGTTCAACCTTCACATTACTGAGATGTGATATGAACCTGTGGAAATCCCGTGTTTCCGCATCACCTCTCAGGATGCAAGTCATGACATGTGCTTGGTAGCTTGGTGGCAGCGACCGTAGCACAACACCATTTGCAAAAGAGCTCGTCATCTAGCTATCCAAGAAGTATGCATGCCTTATGTACGCATCATGCATGCGCTCCAAGTGGTCGTCAAGCGAAGAGTTCTCCTCCATCTTAATGGAGAGGAAGTCTCCCATCAGCTCATGCTCCCATATGCGTGCTTGTTCCACGAAATGTGTCCTAATCTGTACCATTACCGTACGTGGGTCAAGATTACCCTCGACTGGCCACAACTCATCCACCATCCCGAAATGCATCGTCACTAATATGAAGGTGTCCATCTCACAACGGTAATAGCGGTCTTCCCGCTGCTCTGGGGTCTCTAAGACACTGGGCTGATCCAAATCCATCTCATTGAGTATATAGTTGACCACGTCATTCTCGCTAAGGAGAACGTGGAGACGCGCAACCCACATAGAGAAGTTTGATCCGTCTAGCCTGAGCTTCTCTTCATCTAACCAATCGTCAACAGGGAAGGTAGCATTGGGGAGAACCATTTTCTACATTTATAATTGCAAAAAGGAATTTAGAATAAGTTTATAATTAAATGAGTTAAATAATAACTCCACTAAAAACACCTATCCCCTGAAGGGTTCTAGTGAATACACGACCCCTTTTCCCCACATCTCCCCCAATCGTCACGGCCATCAATGTGGGTTCTAGGGTGGACGCCTAAACGTCGGTCACATCATTCATGCGACTCGTGCTCAATCTTTCGACCATCCGTGTTCTGAGGCCATGTCTACACATGCTAGGCTCGCCAACTCAACCTTAGTGTATTCGCTGTAAAACATGGCTTACACCCACTATATGCGAACATAGATATGTCTGACACCCGATCATCACGGCGCTGCCTCATACCGCAAAACTTTCTTGGTGGTGCACACTAAGGGGGAACACAATCATTGATAATTTTTAACAGGGATCATCTTATTAGGCTACCGTCGAGTATCTAATACTAGCACACACTAACATATACAAACAATAAACATTGAATATAAATGCGATGTGATATGGTCCTTCACGTCGTGATCTCCATCCGGCGTCACAGGATTCCGGCGCCAGGGTTCCAACGTCGTAGACACCAGGGTATTGATGCCATTCCCCCGTGGTAGTCCGTCACCTCCGTGACTATCTACTACTTCCCGACATAAGGTAAGCACTTTGCCTTTGCCACAACCATATCACAAAGCAATGCCCCCTGCAAAACAAAGTTAGACGCCTGTACTTTAACTTTGCATGTTTTACGTGGCTGAATGGGCTTTCGCGCAAGAACCATTCTTATCTACGAACTTTCACCACAATGCTGATCGAGTAGTTGTCTATGTTGCACTCCTTTTGGGGCCCTCCATTGTAAATGGTATACCAACTAATGCGAGACAGACATATACCCCCAAAAACACTTTATACGGTACAATCCGTATGTCAAGAGTGGACCAGTCTCGCGAATGAATGCGTAAAGTCAGTTGGGGGCCGCTTCATCAAGCATTACTACGATATACACAAGTACACTTGGGAGGGTAACAACTAAAAGATCAACACCCACATGCTACATCTCGTGTGTTCTACCCGTACTAGCATTACTACACATAGATCTCGCTATGATACCACTGTAGGGGTTCGTGTATGAAAACAATAAAATTTTACCCTATGCCCTTGAACCCCTGATGTTGCCAGGACCTATCTATTAGTAATGCAGTAATGGGAGGGGCTTTTCGCAAACTTACCCTTGAAGACCGAAAAGCGTTGTCAATGCTCAGGAGAGCGTGGTTGATGTAGAGAGCCGGAGCCAACCTCAAGGTCGTGATGAAGTCCTTGCGCTCTGATGTGTGCATATTTGCACCATGTTTTACATTGTTATTTTGCATTGTAGATGTAGGATTTTGGTATTTTACGGTGCCCGCGTGCATATTTTATGTCTGTTTTCACCAGGATCAGGACAAATGATGGATCTAATGGATACAATTATTGAAGCAGTTGTATTGAGTAGAAAAGGAGTCAAAAACAATGTAAATCGCTTATTTGGGAAATATTAATAATACCAGAAGAAAACCCGAAGCGAACAAAGGAGACAAAGAGCATACCAACCAACTATACGGGCGGAAGAAATATTCCCGCCGTATAGCTCCAGTCGTATAGCTGGCGCCGCCTCCGCCTCGTCAAATATTTTCACCCCATGCAATTGGTTCGATGAGACGACATACAGAACACCCAGAAATCGCAGAAACCTCACCTCCGGAAGGCATATAGAGGGGGAAATCATCCGCCAGGGATCCATCTTCACCCTGCACAGATCCGGGAGGCTAAGGCATCAATCTTCATCATCCACCGCTGCATCACCACCATCTCCATCCATCCCATCTACATCTTGTCTAGATGTTGTTGTAATTCCTATACTCGTTGTGGATTTATACAAGTACTATTCATCTATGATTGTTTCCATCATCATTGCCATGATGTTGATTGCCTCCATGTTTGAGTAGATCATTAGTTCTTGGGGAGATGGATAAACCCTAGTATGAGATTGAAATAAGATAAAGTGTATAATGATATTCATCGCTGTGACCATGTGTTAGATTCTCTACATCTTGATGTTGAGAGAAGTCGACCTCTCAATATTTTCCTCTCGTGGGGACTTGATGGAGGGAACTACTTGTTGGTAGACGGAGGCGTGCTAGCACTTAGAGTGACTATAAAGATGTTAGCAATCCTTACGTATCAACTTGGGAAGCCGAGGAAACTCACAGAACACTATCCATGCCATGGGATACGTCCTACGGGATTATGTCCGTTAATAGCGCAGTAATTCGATTGATGCCGATTGCTATCTGCTGTGGTTATGAGGATGAGGTGCGCAACGGTTGCTAGCAAATCATCCATATACGGAGTTCCTCCCACATATACATAGTTGAGAATGTTCATGATGATAATCTTTATCTTAGATCTTTACAATACTAGTGGTATATCCGCTATTCCCTGAGAACGCTTTTCCCTACCGCTGTTCCAATCTTTCTTTACATATCCGGTACTTACTTTCTGTATTAAGTTACTTTGCTTTACTTTATTATTGCTATTATACCCAAAACCCAAAAACACCTTTTACACATTACTCGCATTTTATCTTGTCACTTAGAACTTTATCTAGCATTTCTATTGCAATATTTATTTTAAGAATTATTAGACTTCAGACTCCTTCTCCCTGTGGGATCGATATCTTTATTTTGAAACTAGCTACAAACGATCTGTGCTCTTACAGTTATCAAGCTATTTTCTGGCGCCGTTGCCGGGGAGCTAAGTGCTGTAGGTCTTTTAGTTTTTTCTTATTTATTTTTGTCTTGCTAAATTTTGTTTTGATTCACAGGTTTCTACCAACACGATGGAGTTTGAGCATATGAATAGTGCTAACCCACTCAATTACTTTGGGAATCCCTATGATATTTATAAAAGAGATAACTCCAATGAGAAGACAAGGGGGTTTGAAATAAATCCTCTACTACTTAGTATTCTACATAAGAAGCAATTCATTGGAGATGAAGAAGATCCTAATCCATATGAGAATATTGCATGTTTTAAGGATATATGTGCACTTTTCTATTGGTGGGATACACTGCTGATGAGGTAAGGGTTAAACTTTTTAGTCAAACTTTGACAAGTACATCTCTCTCATGGTATAGATCTCTACCACCTGAAGCCACTACTACTTGGGATAATTTAGCTTGTGAATTTCTATCAAAATATTATCCATTATCAAAATCTTTTGGAATCAAGCATCTTATAATGAATTGGAAGAATCATTCTAATGAAGGACTAGTAAGAGCTTATATTAGATTTAAAGATTTACTACGACTATGTCCTCATCACGATTTACCTGAATGGTATTTACTACATATCTTTTATGACAGTTTAATTGAACCTAATAAAGTTGAACTAGACTCTTTCGCGGATGGAGCCTTTATGAATCTTCCTATACCTAAATCTTGGGATTTACTTAATAGAATTCGTGACCATAGAGTTTCATGGAATTTTGGTCTAGGAAGTGAAGGAGGCGTAGAAATAAAGCATGATTGTATTCATGATTATAACAAAAAAGGCCATGTGAAAGAATTGTCTAAAGAACTTTATCTAGATTCAGATCTTGTGTTGCAAGTTGTTAAAGCTTTTGCAGAACATATTAAAGCTCCAAAGGAGGGTCCAGTCAAATATGATCCACCACCTGAACCAGAGAAGAAAACAGAAGATAAATTAACACTTGCCTCCGTAGAACCAATATATGAAGTGCCTTTCGCTAACACTGCATAAAAGCATATTTCTGAATATGAATAGGTCAAAGCAGTACAGGAAAAGAGGGAAGAGGAAAGCGTGCCAGAAGCAAGGAACATCTGAAGGAAAACAGAGATGAAGAGGTAACCAAGGAAGCAATTATGGCTATGTACTCACACTGTAACATAGTTGAACTTGATGTAGAGACTTCCATATTGGTTGAAGGTAAAACAAAGGTAAAAGATGTGGGTAAGCCTATTCTTCCCTGCATATTTAAAGAAACCTCTCATTACGGTTTATGTGATCTTGGCACCAAAGTTAATGTTATATCTTATGATTTCTACCTAGAAATAAAAGAACAAATAGAAACGACTACAATTGAGAATACTGATATAACAATTATGTTAGCCAACAAAAATCTTAGAATTCTAATGGGAGTAGTTGACAATGCAACTGTCACAATTGGTAACAAAATTTTTCCTATCGATTTTGTAGTTGTTGATATGCCAGCTGACACGTTTTGCCCTATTATATTTGGAAGAACCTTTTTGGGTAATATAGGTGCCTATGTTAACTTCAAGAAGGAGATTGTGACTCTTAAGCCTAGGGGAACTAAAAATAAATTCCATTTTTCGAAATTTAAAGACAAGCCTCCACAAGTACAAGAAGAAGAGGAAGAGAGAACTATTGAAGAAATGGCATCTCTTTTCTTTGGTAATAAAGAAGAAGAAATAAATGAAGATCTAAATTATGAAGAAATAATTATTTAGGACATGTCCTTAGAAGAACTAGAAGATGAATTTGATTCTATTCCTATTTTGGGACCTCCAACTGATGAGGCTTTTGAAGAGCCAGAAAAGAGAGGGGATGAGGAACTACCACCCCTGGAGTTGAAGACTCTACCAGAAAAATCTCAAATACAGGTTTTTATGATACCAATAAATTTCCTGTTATTATTAGTGCTAAACTTTCAGGAGAAGAAGAAGAAGAAGAACTCATGAGGATACATAAGGAGCACCGCCAAGCCTTTGGGTACTCAATGGATGACTTGAAGGGAATTAGTCCCATGACAGCTGTCCATCGGATATTCATGGAAGAATGTGCTAAACCAGTTGCGGAATTTAATAGAAGATTGAAGCCTGAAATGAAAGAAGTGGTATGAAAAGAAATTGTACGCCTACTGGACGCAGGTATAATTTATCCCGTTAAAGAGAGTGAATGGGTCAGCCCTGTTCATTGTGTTCCTAAGAAGGGTGGTTTTACTGTTGTTCCTAATGAAAACAATGAACTAATACCTACTAGAACTGTTGTTGGGCACAGGATGTGCATAGATTTCAGGAAATTGAATAAAGAAACTAGGAAAGATCACTATTTGTTACCGTTCATAGATCAAACTTTAGAAAGGTTAGCAAACCATACTCATTTTTTGTTACTTGGACGGATATTCTGGTTTCTCTCAAATAGCTGTTCATCCGGATGACCAACTTAAAATGACTTTCATAAGTCCTTACAGTTTACATGCTTACCGACATATGCCTTTTGGTCTATGTAATGCCCCAACTACTTTTCAACGATGTATGACTGCTATTTTTTCTGATTTCATAGAACTTATAATGGAAGTATTTATGGATGACTTTTCTATCTATGGAACTTCATTTACTAGTTGCTTGGATAATCTAAAGAAAGTTTTGCAGCATCATGAAGAAACTAATCTTGTTCTAAATTGGGAGAAGTGCCACTTTATGGTCAAAGAAGGTATAGTCCTTGGACACAAAGTATCAGGTAAGGGAATTGAAGTGGATAGAGCTAAGGTTTGAAGCAATAAAGAGAATGCCACAACCTAGGGATATTAAAGGTATAAGAAGTTTTGTTGCTCATGTGGGTTTTTACAGAAGGTTCATTAGAATTTTTTCACGGATATCTAAACCTTTGACTAACCTCTTGCAAAAGGGAATGAGGTTCAATTTTGATGATAACTGTCTCAAAGCTTTTGATAAACTTAAAAATGCTTTAACTCGAGCTCTGATGGCTCAGTGTATGGCGCCAGAAAAGTGCTAGTGCGGTGTTGATGTAGAGCTCGTTGGGAACCCCAAGAGGAAGGTATGATGAGCACATCAGCAAGTTTCCCTCAGTTATTAAACCAAGGTTTAATCGAACCAATAGGAGCAAGGAAACACCCCAAAGGTGTTGCTAGCTGAGCCTTGGCAGGGCGCACTACCGGTGCTAGTAGCAACGTGGAGACCTGCACAACACAACCACAAAACTTTGTCCCCAACTTGCGATCAGGTTGTCAATCTCACCGTGTTTTGCTGAAAACAAAGGATTAAACGTATCGAATGGAAAGAAGTAATAGTTTGCATAAAGTAAACACAAAGTAGTAAACAATTTGTAGATTGTATGTAAAAGACAAGGACCGGGATCCATAGTTCACTAGAGGTGGCTATCCTTAGATAGATAACATGCCGGGTGAACAAATTACAGGGGGGCAATTGACATACAATCATCTTGACTCCTTTGAGACTTGATTGGGCATTACAACATTATACGTAGACCGCCATCCAACAGCATCTATGACTAATAATCCACCTTCAGGTTATCATCCGAACCCCCTCCAGTATTAAGTTGCAAGCAACAGATTATTGCTTTACGAACTGCGTGTAAAGTAAACAATACGATTGTTCTATGAACAAAGGATTGTTGTTTTCTCCCTAGTAGCAACATCACATCTAGTACCTTAGAGATTTCTGTCACTTCCCCAGTTACCGTGAGGCATGAACCCACTATCGAGCATAAATACTAACTCTTGGAGTTGCTAGCATCTACTTGGCCAAGATAGCTACTAACAACGGAAAGCATGCAAGATCACAAATAACAAAGACATGATAGAATCAATAATCAATCTGAAATAGCATCTCAATATCCATCGGATCCCCACACAACATGCAGAATTACAAATAGATGATCTTGATCATGAACGAAGCTCACAAGATCTAGACATGAAAGAACAAATGAGGAGAACTAGCCATCTAGCTACTACATGGATCCGTAGTCCAAGGATGAACTACTCACACATCACACCGAAGGCTTGCATGGTGATGAAAAAGGCCTCCAGGGTGAATTCCCCTCTCCGGCAGGGTGCCGGGAAGAGCTTCAGATCCTTCCCGATCTAGGGATGGAGATGACGGCGGCTACAGACTCTTTCGTGGATTTTTGATCGGGTACTTAGGGTTTTCGTCCCGAGGGCATCTTATAGGCGGAAGGGGAGGCCGTGGGGGTGCCTGGGGCCACCACACCACCTCTGAGCCAAGCCTGGCCGCAGCTGCCAGTGGTGTGGCCGGCCTCGCCCTCCCGCCTCAGATTCGCATCTGATGACTTCTGGAAAAATAGGCACTTTGGCGTTTGTCCCGTCCAATTCCGAGGATATTCATTTTCTGACATTCCTGGAACCAAAAACAGTAGAAAACAGGCAGCTGGCACTGTGGCTCTTGTTAATCGGTTAGTCCAAGAAATCATATGAAAAGTACTCCAAAGTGTGGACAAAACACAAGAAAGTAGATAAAACCAAGCATGGAACATCAAAAAATTTAGATACATTTGCAATGTATCAACATCCCCAATCTTAACTCCTCCTCGTCCTCGAGTAGGTAAGTGATAAAAAGAAAGAATAATTTTTGAGGTGACATGCACCATCAAAGACTTGATCAAAGTATTTGTAAAAAATTCAAAGCTGGGATCATAGTAATTCAATCATAACATGAAAGACAAAGTTCTAGCAATAAGACAAAGAAACTATGATGCAACATGAAAAGGCACAAAGAAAAGATTCATGGATAACAATGATTTGCAAGTCGTTTGTTTGTTTAACATAAAGAAAACATATGATAATAGCATTCAGCTTGTCCCTCAATAGAGTAGCAAATATAAATGCATAGGACACCTTCAAAGTTCATAAGAGTGACTAGATACAAATAGTTTAAAACAAGCAATATCAAGTTATGCATCAATCAACTAGTCTTGGGACAATGCACATAGAACTAAGAATGGCCACTATGCTCTCAAAGTAGGTGCATAAAGATAGAAGGTGAAGACTCAATATAATGGTGGAAGAAAGGCCTTCATAAAAGGAAGTAGGGATTCAAGTCTCATAAAGAGCTTCCAAAAATTATGGTACTTATAGCTTTCAGCTCTCATTGCCCCTATCATAAGCATCTTGAAGTGATTAAGGTTAAAGTGAACAAACTATGGTGTACATGCTTGACGAAGTATAAGTCAGGAATCTCATGTCCCTTGTATACGAGGGCCGCTCCTCATGCTACTCAAGTTTAGTCACCGGTAACTTCTTATCATTGTAAGTACATGTGTATCATAGAGAACCGCCAACGGGGTACCCCTTGCCCGATGATACGGAAGAATCCCCATATCAAAATGACAAGGCTAGCAGACAACGAGCATCTCAGCAATCTTCTTATTTACCATGGGAATATGGTGCTTTTTTCTCTCTTTCCTCTTTTCATAATCTTTTTTTTCTCTTTTTTCTCAATAGGACTATTTTTTTATAAGAAGAATGCTTCATAGACAGCTCATTATGGTTACGCTGCAGGTTTCCACCATGTAAGCATGGATTAGACCAGCGGCCCAGACGTTTCTCTAACACATATACATAACTCCATGGACTTACAAGCTCCCCTTTTATTTCACACCGACGATATCCATATACAAAAGAGCATGATATCAACTAGGTACAAGTACCAAGTGCAATGTTGAAAGCATTCACCATGAAAGCATGGTTCTGCTAATTCCCAACAAATAAGTGCAAGCATATACAACATAGACGACAGAATGGTTCAAGTTTATTAAGGGCAAGAAAAGTAAAGTGTGCCATCAAGTTCATGAGAGCTTTAATCACTAGTTTTCTCATAACAAATTTAATTTGGAAGGTAAACAAAAGCATGAATATACTTGGAATAGCATAAGCTAATAGGTAGATATGGTGGACTCTTTGGAATAACTTGGTTTAGGGAGTTGGATGCATGAGTGGAACTCATACTTGGTTGTGGAGGCTAGCAAAAGACTGGGAGCGATAAACTAAGAGAGCAATAATGGCCATAATCATGCAGAGCGACAAAACATCATTGATCAAAGCATAAAGTGATACCACAAGTTGAAAACTAAAGGATCATAAAGGCTATGGTGACTTGATATAGTCATAACATGGTGTGAGCATGCGCCAAGTCAACCCAAATAAAGCATCAAAGGAGAATAGCACTATACTATGCTTTAATATGCTAAAACAATGCATGATTCATCCAAGGCACCTTAAGCAATCTCAATTGTTTATAACAAGTCATGCTACAACAAAGAATACTAAGCATAAATCCAAAACAATATCAAGCATGGCATGGCAAAGCATAGGCCACAGTCAAAAACAAGCTCTTTTTACCACATAAGCATGAACTTTCCTACTATTTTCCAAACCAAACCAAACTATTTGCAAACCAATGTATGAAAGAGGGGGTCCAACCAATTTATTCAGAAAACTAAGCAAACCAAGCAAACGAAAAACCAAAACAAAAACGAAGAAGAAGACGCTCCAAGAACAACACAACTGTGCATGAAACAATAAAAATGAAGCGTTTGGAAGAAACCTGGGATTTTCATTAATGAAGAAGGGGATGCCTTGGGCATCCCCAAGCTTTGACGCTTGTACTTATTGGATATTTCTTGGGGTGACACGCGTGGCATCCCCAAGCTTGAGCTTTAGTCCATCCTTCATCTCATTACTCATTCCTTCCATACACCTGAAATTTTTCCTTCATACAAAACCTCACACAATCTTTATTAGCAACATTAGTGTACTCAAGATAAATAAGTCTTAAGGTTCAGTTCTAACACCAAATAAACTTCCATTAGAACACTAGCTACTGCATACTTCCCTCAAAAAGCTCAATTCCCCAAAAGAACTCAAAAAGGAACCAACAAGAAGCAAATGCAGAAAATGGCAGAAATCTGTCAAAATAGACCAGCAGGTAAAGACGAATTCTTTCAAGGACCTTATGTTACTCAAATCAAAAAGTATTGAACTAACAAAAGTTAGATAACAACCTGGGGCATAAGCACAAAAATTCACGCCTCAAAAAGACGTTCAGATATTTTGCACGAATTTTTACGGTGAAGCATAGAAATCTGTTTCAGGACAGCAACTTTCCCAATCATTACTTCTCTCTCATTAGAGGTTACTCTTGGCACAAAAAGCAAATAAAAAGGATAAGGAGCGGTTATTACTGAAGTAATAACTTCCAAGACTCATCTAAAACTTTTGGGTTATCTCCCAATAAGTACTTTTCTTTAACGCCTTTAAGTTAGGCATAAGAAGCAAGAAAAAGGATCAAGTGTTCTCAAATGAAGAAGCATTAAGACCAAATTTTGTTTTCATAGGAGAAGCAAAAGAAATATTCTCTCTCTTCTTAGGTAAGTGTTCAATACCTTTCTTGAGTGGGATTTGATATTTAATGGTGCCTTCTTTCATATCAATAATGGCACCAACAGTTCTAAGAAAAGGTCTTCCCAAAGTAATAGGACAAGAAGCATTGTATTCAACATCCAAAACATACAAATCAACGGGGACATAGGCATTGTTAACCATAATAAGAACATCATTAAAACTCCCCATGAGTTTCTTTTTAGCATTATCATCAAGTGGGACATTCAAATAACAATCTTCAAGTGGAGGCAAATCAAGCATATCATAAATCCTTCTAGGCATAATAGAAACACTACTATCAAGATCACATAAAGCTTTGAAATCAAAGTCATTCAATTTCATATTAATGATGGGTTCCCAACCATCTTCTTATTTTATAGGAATAGAAGCTTTATGTTTCATCTTTTCTTCTTTAATCTTTCTGAGAGCATTAGTAATGTGTTTTGTAAAGGCCATGTTCATAGCACTAGCATTAGGACTTTTAGCAAGCTTTTGTAGGAACTTAATAACTTCAGATATATTGCAACCATCAAGATCAAAATCAAATTTATCATCTAGAGTAGTAGAACTATTACTAGCCTCAACACTAGTGGTGGTGATAGTAGAAACACTAATGTTTCTAGCAATTTCATCTTCTCTTTCCCACTTAGCATGTAGTTCAGCAAATAGTCTAACATTTTCATCAATTCTTACTTGTATGGCATTAGTAGCTGCAAAGGGATTATCATTAGTTTCAGGTTTAGCAGCCATTTTATTAATCAATGAAGATTGGGCTCCAGATAGAGATGATATATTCCTTTCAGCATTAAAGAGTTTCAATTGTAAACTAGGAATTTCCCTATTTAGATTCTCAAGTTGATGGCTAATGTTCTTCAACATGATAGATTGTTCCTCCATAGTTTTAGTGAATAGTTTATTTTGCTCATATTGCATTTGCATGAAGTTTTTAGTGGCTTTTTCAACTTCTAGAATTCTTCCTTCACTAGGTAATCTAGGTTTACCATTATAACCATAAGTATTATTAGGAGGGTAGGGCCTATAATTGTTATTACCAAAAGCATTGTTGCCAAAATTATTGTTTCTTATGAAGTTCACATCAACTTGCTCTTCTTGAGCAACCAAAGAGGCTAAAGGAACATTATTTGGATCAATATGGGCTTTCCCATTAACAAGCATAGACATAATAATATCAATCTTATCACTCAAGGAGGAAGTTTCCTCAACAGAATTTACCTTCCTACCTTGTGGAGCTCTCTCAGTATGCCATTCCAAATAGTTAACCATCATATTATCCAGAAGTTTTGTTGCAACACCCAAAGTGATGGTCATAAAGGTACCTCCAGCAGCAGAGTCCAATAGGTTCCTTGAAGAATAGTTCAATCCTGCATAAAAAGTTTGGATGATCATCCAAGCAGTCAGTCCATGAGTGGGACAATTCTTAACCAAAGATTTCATTCTTTCCCAAGCTTGAGAAACATGCTCGTTATCAGATTGTTTAAACTTCATTATTTCACTTCTCATAGATATAATCTTAGCAGGAGGGTAGTATTTTCCAATAAAAGCATCTTTGCACTTAGTCCAAGAATCAATACTATTCCTAGTTAAGGAATTCAACCATTCTTTAGCTTTTCCTCTCAAAGAGAAAGGAAACAATTTCAGCTTAATAATATCACCATCTATATCCCTATGCTTTTGCATCTCACAAAGTTCAACAAAGTTATTTAGATGGGCAGCAACATCTTCATTACCAATACCAGAAAATTGTTCTCTCATAACAAGATTGAGTAAAGCAGGTTTTATCTCAAAGAAAGTATCTTTAGGCACAGGTGGAGCAATAGGTGTGCTCATAAAATCATTGTTGTTGGTGCTAGTGAAGTCACACAACTTAGTGTTTTCAAGAGTAGTCATTTTTTTGGGTTTTCAAATAAGAAAGCAAACTTGTAAAACTAATTTTTTTTCTGTTTTTGATAAAGAAACAAGCAAACAAAGCAAAAAGAAACTAAGAAAAACAAAAATAACAAAGTAAAGAGATTGGTTATGAGGGACTCCCCTTGTGAAGATGCCCTTGACTCCCCGGCAACGGCGCCAGAAAAATGCTTGATAGCTCAGTGTATGGCGCCAGAAAAGTGCTGGTGCGGTGTTGATGTATAGCTCGTTGGGAACCCCAAGAGGAAGGTATGATGAGCACATCAACATGTTTCCCTCAGTTATGAAACCAAGGTTTAATCGAACCAGTAGGAGCAAGGAAACACCCCAAAGGTGTTGCTAGCTGAGCCTTGGCAGGGCGCACTACCGGTGCTAGTAGCAACGTGGAGACCTGCACAACACAACCACAGAACTCTGTCCCCAACTTGCGATGAGGTTGTCAATCTCACCGTGTTTTGCTGAAAACAAAGGATTAAACGTATTGAATGGAAGGAAGTAAAAGTTTGTAGAAAGTAAACACAAGAAGTAAACCGTTTGTACATTGTATGTAAAAGAAAGGACCGGGATCCATAGTTCACTAGAGGTGGCTCTCCTTAAGATAGATAACATGCTGGGTGAACAAATTATAGCGGGGCAATTGACAAACATCGAGAAAGCAATACATTCATATACTAATCATCTTGACTCCTTTGGAACTTGATTGGGCATTACAACATTATACATAGACCACCATCCAACTGCATCTATGACTAATAATCCACCTCCAGCTTATCATCCGAACCCCCTCCAGTATTAAGTTGCAAGCAACAGATTATTGCTTTACAAACTGCGTGTAAAGTAAACAATACGATTGTTCTATGAACAAAGGATTGTTGTTTTCTCCCTAGTAGCAACAACACATCTAGTACCTTAGAGATTTCTATCACTTCCCTAGATTACCAGAGGCATGAACCCACTATTGAGCATAAATACTAACTCTTGGAGTTGCTAGCATCTACTTGGCCAAGATAGCTACTAACAACGGAAAGCATGCAAGATCACAAATAACAAAAACATGATAGAATCAATAATCAATCTGAAATAGCATCTCAATATCCATCGGATCCCCGCAAACACAACATGCAAATTTACAAATAGATGATCTTGATCATGAACGGAGCTCACAAGATCTAGACATGAAAGCACAAAGGAGGAGAACCAGCCATATAGCTACTACATGGATCCGTAGTCCAAGGATGAACTACTCACGCATCACATCGGAGGCTTGCATGGTGATGAAGAAGGCCTGTGGTGAATTCTCTCCGGCGGTGCCGAGAAGAGCTTCAGATCCTCCCGATCTAGGGATGGAGATGACGGCTGCACTCTTCGTGGATTTTGATCTGTACTTAGGGTTTTGTCCCTAGGGCATCTTATAGGCGGAAGGGAGCTGCTGGTGCCTAGGGCCACCACACCACCTGGCGCGGCCAAGCCCGGCAAGTCGGCCAGTGGTGGTGGCCGGCCTCGCCCCTCTCTCGCCTCAGATTCTCGCATCCGATGACTTCCTAAAATAGGCACTTTGGCTTTTGTCCCGTCAATTCGAGAATATTCATTTTCGACTTCAGAGAACCAAAACAATGTAAAACAGTAGCTGTGGCTATTATTAATAGGTTAGTCCAAGAAATTTATATGAGAAGTACTCCAAAGTGTGGATAAAACACAAGAAAGTGGATAAAACCAAGCATGGAACATCAAAAATTATAGATACATTTGCAATGTATCAAGCTCCCACCATAAAACCACCTATCTGGGATACAACCTTTGACTTAATATGTGAAGCTAGCGATGATGTTGTAGGAGTAACTCTTGGACAACATATTGGTCGGAGATTTAATATTATACATCATGCTAGTAGAACTCTCAATGGTGCTCAAAAGAATTACCCTAAGGAAGAAAAGGAACTATTTGCTGTATTTGTCTCTTGTGATAAATTTCATTCTTATATAGTTGATACAAAGGTGAGAGTTCATACGGATCGTGATGGCTTAAAGGAACTCCTTGAGAGGAAAGAACATAAGCCAAGACTGATCCGTTGGATTCTTTCACTTCAAGAATTTGAGTTGCAGATTATGCATAGGCAAGAAATAAAGATGTTTGATGCAGTATTCACGCTTGCCCAGGAGGACACTAATCTTATTGAGAGGAACTTTAGTCTTGGTGATTTCAATTTACGAGAAATATTTGATGAACTAAAGTCAATTCCTCCAAGAGAGAACGAGTCCTTGCTGTGGTAGGAACTTTTCATCCCCGATTAAGCAAATGGTAAGTACAAGATAAGTGTTCTTACCCAAATAAGTGATTTAATTTCACAATTTTTACCCTTGAAAATTTTGTTTTTGAATTCCTTATGTTTTTCTGAAGATTTTAGAGGTGTTTTACCAACTATACGGGCGGAGCTATACGACCGGAGCGGGAGCTCCCGCCGTATAGTTGGTCGTTAAACTCTCTGTATCATCTTCGTGAAATTGTTTTCGATATCTAAGCCTATACGGTCGCAACTATACGACCAGAGCAAAAATTCCGGCCGTATAGTTGGTCGTTAAACTCTGAGATGGTTTTTCTTTTGGTGCCGATATCTATACGGTCGCAGCTATACGACCGGAGCAAAAATTCTGGCCATATAGTTGGTTGTTAAACTCCCATGAACTTTTTATTTTCGATGTTTGAAACTATACGGTCACAACTATACGACCGGAGCAAAAATTCCGGCCATATAGTTGGTCGTTAAACTCTCAGACACTTTTCGTTCAATCTTTCTTTTTATTAAAAAAAGTTATTATCGGTTCTGAGTGATGATTTAATTGACCTAGACTTGAGATATTTGGAAATATCTTCCCAGAACCAACTATACGGCCAGAGCTATACGAGCCGCGCCCGTATAGTTGGTCATTATGCGGCAGGGAACTTCCAAATCCATGATTTCTTTTTCTATTCCATTTGGATTCTTTTCTTGGACGACAATTTGGTGTTTCTCGCGAGTTTTATCGACCTCTGACCCCTCTTATATACTGCCATTGTCTATCTCTCTAATCGCAATCTAAAGAAATCAATCTAGTGATGCGCTATCCCGCCCCAGGCCGTGGTAAACCCATGGGGCTCATTGCTCCTTCCAGGGACCGTTCTAGCAGCCCGTCCATGGAGGACAATGACGAGGAGGTGGAGAGGTTTAGCCCGAAGTACAAGGAGTACGTCGAGCCAAGCTACTTCAACAATGATTCCGATGGCGATGATGACGTAGTTGATGTCTACATCCGCGGCGACATCTACGATTCACCGGAGATCAATTGGGTGGCAATGAAGAAAGCTCAAAAATAGAGAAGATCGCAAGGCGCATGGAAAAGGGCGTGTGGAGACGTTCAAGTTCGTCACCACAGATTCAAGGCCGCACAAGCATAAGGAATTATCTAATGTTCGTGCAGGTGCTAGCAAGGAAGGAGAAATTCCACTCCCGAGGCCAACCATTGGCGGTCGTATGAAGGTTAAACCTCAAGAGGAGTGGAGGTACAGTTTCCACTTCCCCGATCCATCAATTATGGATGAGGAAGAAGAAGATGTCCCCAGGACCAAGGATCGCGTGCGAGCGCTGGAGATATATCAGAAGCAAGAGCTACTCCATCATGTTGAAGTCCGTCACCGTCTCAATGAGATGGAGAAGAAGGAAGACCTCCTTCCATTGGTGACCAAGCTCACTGATAGAGTGGATACTCTGCAATATGATCTACACAGGTGCTACAACCGCATAACTGCTCTGGAGGAGACCAACAAGAAGCTACGCACCGCGGTGCTACATGCCATGGCACCCTAGTGATCTACAACAATCACGGTATCAAATAATCGCAAGGGATTATTTGATCCCGCTTGGCTTGATTCCAAGCTTGGGGAGATCTTTAAGACCTTGTAATCTATCTTATAAGTTTTATTATTCTTGCATTAGTTCAAACTAGAAATAAAGTTTGCATCATTAGAATTCCCTTCAAGAATAGTCGATCCCTTTTATGAAATTCTGAATTTATTATTATATATGGAGCAATATTGAGTTTGTGTTTGCTTTATGGATATATGAATGGCTTGAGTATGATTTTACTTGCACTTGATGATAGCAATAGGAGTCTTCCACACCATTGGTATTAATGGAACACATAAGGATAATTTGTTCAATATGCTAAAGAATATGGTTTGATTCAAAAAGAAAAATTATCTATACAATTAAGTTGGAAAAGAAAAACCTTGAACAAAGGAAAATGAAGTGCTATCTGAATAGAGTGAGAACAAGTCGTGGTAGAATCTCAAGTTATAAAGAATGCTTCATATATAGTTGGAATTTGATAATTGAGATCGTTGAACTTTAAATTCCTACATGAAGTGGAATATATGGCTAGCTCCTTTGCACAACACTTAAAACAAAAGTGTGAGCATATATGCAAAAGAAAAGAAAAAGAAAAGAAGAAAAAGAGCGAATGTGAAAAGAGAAAATAGGCATATGCCACTGCATTGTAGTATGACAAAGAGACACATTTGAGATTTTGAATCCCAAGTGAATATGTTGACCCTAAAACACTTGGGACTACTTCGTTAACTCATTCGGTTGAACCGGATTCCTTTACATTATGTTGAGATTCATCTTTTATGAACTATTGATAACTAAGGTGTGGAAGCCTTCCAATACTATTCAGATGGTTCGAGTAAGGTACTATTCATGAACTTATTCCCCTGTATCATACATGATAAACACGTGCTGCAATTGCCTCATTTATTTTACTGACTCAGCTTCATGAATATGAGGATCACGTCCATTAAGCTAAAATCTTGCTCGGGACGAGCAAGAGTCTAAGCTTGGGGAAGTTGATGAGTGCATATTTGCACCATGTTTTACATTATTATTTTGCATTGCAGATGTAGGATTTTGGTATTTTACGGCGCTCACGTGCCTATTTTATGTCTGTTTTCACCAGGATTAGGACAGATGATGGATCCAATGGAAACAATTATTGAAGCAGTTGTACTGAGTAGAAAAGGAGTCCAAAACAACGTAAATCACTTATTTGGGAAATATTAATAATACCAGAAGAAAACCCAAAGTGAACAAAGGAGGCAGAGAGCATAACGACCAACTATACAGGCGGAAGAAATATTCCCGCGTATAGCTTTGGCCGTATAGCTGGCGCCGCCTCCACCTCGTCAAATAGTTTCACCCCGTGCAATTGGTTCGAGGAGACGACATATAGAACACCCAAAAATCGCAGAAACCTCACCTCCGGAAGGCATCTAGAGGGGGAACTCATCCGCCAGGGATCCATCTTCACCCTGCGCAGATCCGGGAGGCTAAGGCATCGATCTTCATCATCCACCGCTGCATCACCACCATCTCCATCCATCCCATCTACATCTTGTCTAGATCTTGTTGTAATTCCTATACTCATTGTGGATTTATACAAGTACTATTCATGTATAATTGTTTCCATTATCATTGCCATGATGTTGATTGCCTCCATGTCTGAGTAGATCATTAGTTCTTGGGGAGATGGAGAAACCCTAGTATGAGATTGAAATACGATAAAGTCTATTATGATATTCATCGCTGTGACCATGTGTTAGATTCTCTACATCTTGATGTTGAGAGAAGTCGACCTCTCAATATTTTCCTCTCGTGGGGACTTGATGGAGGGAACTACTTGTTGGTAGACGGAGGCGTGCTAGCACTTATAGTGACTATAAAGCTGTTAGCAATCCTTACGTATCAACTTGGGAAGCCGAGGAAACTCACAGAACACTATCCATGCCATGTGATACGTCCTACGGGATTATGTCCCTTAATAGCGCAGTAATTCGATTGATGTCGATTGCTATCTGCTGTGGTTATGAGGATGAGGTGCGCAGCGGTTGCTGGCAAATCATCCATATACGGAGTTCCTCCTACAAATACATAGTTGAGAATGTTCATGATGATAATCTTTATCTTAGATCTTTACAATACTAGTGGTATATCCACTATTCCCTGATAACGCTTTTTCCCTACTGCAGTTCCAATCTTTCTTTACATACGCGATACTAACTTTCTGTATTAAGTTACTTTGCTTTTCTTTATTTTTCCTCTTATACCCAAAACCCAAAAACACCTTTTAGACATTACCCGCATTTTATCTTGTCACTTAGAACTTTATCTAGCATTTCCATTGCAATATTTATTTTGAGAATTATTAGACTTCAGATTCTTGCTCCTTGTGGGATCGATATCTTTATTTTGAAACTAGCTACAAACGATATGTGGTCTTGAAGTCATCACTCTCCTGCGGCTCCAACGACTCCTATTGCCTCAAGTGCGACACCTCGCGGGGAGTTACACATGTCCGGTGCCTGGCGATGACTCCCGCTTCCCCGATCGAGCAGCAGTTGCATAAGTAGAGCTCCTAGATCTGAATCCCGTAGCGCGACGGCGCTCCGCGATGAAGATGTCTCTCGTTCGTGCAGTCCAAACTTGGGACCACGATCACGGGAGAGAGAGAAATATCAATTGGAGGTCTCCCCAAAAGTAAGGAAACCTTTTATTGAATATTGTGTCTTTTCTAGTAAAAATACCCCACTATATACAGGGGAGGGGGAGGTACACCCTCCCTCAAAGTCCCGGGGTGGGAGTAATCATGGGAGAGGGGTGGGGAGGCATGCCGGCCAGCCCCCCACCATGGGCCCCACGTGGGGCAGGCCCACTAGGGACGTCGACCACCCCCTAGGCCCCTCCTAGGGGTGTGGTCTCCTCTTGGGCCCTTCCCCTCCAGGATTTGGCCCATTAAGCCTTTTTGACCTTTAATTGATTTTCTCTTTATTAAATAATTACGAATAAATGATTAAATCAATATTTAACATTCATTCACATACCATTCAATATGTGTGGCTATGGAACACCTTCCACCTCCACTTCGGACATCCTTCGGACTTACCGGAACCCTTCCAGTTTTTTCTCTTCTCTTCTTTGGTGTTTCTACCGATCCTGTAAACACTCTCTAAGCATCATCAAGCCCTTAAGCGTGATACCCCACGGTTCGGGAATACTCCATACATGGTCGGGACACTCCTGGACCAATGATCGACAGAGGGACCTAGATGGCCATGTGACCCCTGTGCATTCCACGAAGATCTTTTGTCGTTTGAACCGTGACTATGGCGTCTTATTCCTTTTGTCTCTTGATACTTCCATTGCCCAAGATCTGATCAATGACATCACCATGTCGCTTTCAATCTTGTTACCAAACAATTCTACTTGACTCGTTTGACAAGCGATATCCCTGTTATCAAATCACATGCTGCGCAGCTATTGGATATAACTTCTCCGAGTGGGCCCTTGAGTATCTTTCTGTCACACGGATGGACAAATACCACTCTTGACATATATTGCCTCTACGGTTCCTCTGAATACCTGAACATACCTTTATGATCACTCTATCAAAAGTGATGTTTGATGCTATCTAAGCACTCTCAGGAGACAGTGATTGATATAGTCTCATGGTCTAAGGACTACTAGGTCTATTCTAATCATCATAACTTGAACTTCGTGACATGATCAGGTCATGATGTTTAGGTTGGGTATTGGTTCATCATCTCATTCTCAAAATGAGTTGACTCCATTTCCAACTGGCATAAATGCCACATGATCAGGAAACCTTGATCATCTGTTGATCAGTGAACCAATGACTAGAGTTTCACTGGGAACCCCTGGTTGTTTATATATCACATGTGTATTGATGTTTCCTTTCTATACAATTATAGAATGATACAAAAATTAATCATAAACTTGATGAAATATGATAATAATCCTTATTATTTATCTCTAGGGAATATTTCCAACAAGGTGATGCCCCTACTGATGGTTCTTTTGATCAGGGGTGAAGTTTAGAACCCCTGATTGCTACCTGCTAGTGATTGTTAAGACTGTTCTTGTGTAGCTAGCAATGTTTATGTCTACATATGGATGTTATGATGACGTTGTGTGTGTGCATATGATTGTTCTTGTGATCATGTCGCCATTTGTGTGTGCTGGGGTGGTAAGATCAACAAATTTGAAATGGGTGATCATAACCCATGTGATCACATGCAAAGCACCACACCAAATAGTTGTGAAATGCATCAGCAGGGAAAAACACATAAATCTAGGCAACCAAACAACTGGGCCTATTTGCAGGAAACAAAGATACATGAGTCCAAACAACTTGACCAACTTGGCCCAAGCCCAATCTCCCACCATGCAGCACCCAGCGGGCCAAATGACAAAAACTGGAAAGCTTGGGCCGAGCAACTAAACATGCCCTACTTGACTCGGTCCTTCTATGTTTTACAACATTAGTTTGAAACCAAAAAATAGCTCTCCCGCTCTACGTTGTTCCAAAATAAAGTCAAAGCTAGCAAGAAACAGACTCAGAAAGAAAACGAAACAAAAATATCTACTCTCTCCGATCCAAAATTAATGGGCTCAGATTAGATTTGGATTATCTTGTTATGTTTAGTTGCTAGATACACCCAAATATAGGCAATGCACTTCCGCGCCCCTGCTAGGCATCAAGGACCGGGACCTTCCAAGCGGAGCCACGGCAGGGGCATGCCTCGTGGTGGGTGGAACGAGAACACAAGCGGGAGGCCCGGCACCACGAGGCAAAATAGGCACCCGCTCATGCCCGTGCGCTCGAGAACGTCCGGGGTCGCGTCTCTGGCCTGGAGGTGCTTGCTCGTGCGGAGGAGCATAATCGCCCGCTGCCAATGTAGAGAAAGGGCAAGGGATCCCAAGTGGAATGCTTCAAATGTGGTCTCTCGGGCCACTTCCAGGCCGTGTACAAGGGGCCGCCCCTGTGCGTGATTTGCGACAAAGGGGGTCACTACATAGTGTGTGTCTGAGCAAGGGGCGCCCTCCATCGCTAAGTATCCTCGAGAAATCCATTGCTGGGGAGAGATTTTTCTTCCTTGAATTTGAGTATGACGACTAAGACAAGGAGGACGAGGGGATTGGAGCCACCATTAAGTTTGAGAAGATCCCCCTGTCAGCGTCAGCGCTCCACCGTGAGCTTCAACACCTTATGGTGGTGGACCGGGACTAGAAAGTCCAGTGGATCACGGTTGGAAAATTCACAATGTTTTTTCCATCTAGAGACATGCTGCGACTATCAACGAGGAATGACAAACTCTACCTCCCGATCAGCGGATCGAAGGCCAGCATTTGCCTGGCTGATTCGGACCCTGCTCTGGATGATATGCTCCAGGTGGAGAATCCGAGGCAGGAGCATGCAATGCCCCCTCCCTCGCTGCCCCGAGGTCGGAGGATGATGCTGACGATGATGGTGACGCCCCTAGTACTTCAGAGGAGGAGTGGAGGGCTTTGGGCCAGCGGGACAAGGATAAAGCGGCAACTGTGACTGCGTCCGTGTCCTTGGCTCTAGGTGCACTGATGCCTATGACCACAAGAGCAGGCACGTCTAACTCCACCCCTACACCTCTGCCGGGATCGGGAGTTGAGGTTTGGGTCTTGGGGGTCCCTACGGTCCATGGCTTGGGGGCCCTAGGATCGGCTGGCAACCGATGCCATAGCGCTCCACTAGCACCGTGCCAACTACTGGTTGAGGTGACCCATGGTAGCCTAGTGGCAATTGATTAGTATGGATCCAACAACCTTTCGATGTCGTGGACACTATCCCTCCTTGCGCTAGAGAAACATAGATCTAAGGTTGCTAGATGGTGGTGGATGTTCAGCTGGCCAGGGGAGCCATGGTTGGGTAGAAGCCTCTAGACGAGGCGACCAGGATGGTGACCTCTTCTCTATCCACCTTGGTCAATAAGGGGAACTTGGAGGCAGAAGACTTTGAAATCTCCCTAGTAGGGAAGGGTCCCACTATCGAGGCAGAGGGAGTTTAGGGGGAGGATGCCGAGATGGCAGAGGTGGTGGTTCTAGACTTAGACAACATGGCTCCTGGGGTGGTGCCATGTAGGAGGCAGACCAAGATAGTGGCGGCGGGACCTCCACACAAGAGCGCACACCTGACTAGACCGGAGGGCTCTATCCCGATCATGCGGTGGGCACAATCGCGAAAAACGTCCAAGAACCTCAAGTCAGCAGGTATGCCTGATGACAACTTTACCCCTTGCTTTGTTACCTAATTCACACTTAATTCAAGTTATGCATGATTCTAGGTTATCCTTCTTGTGCGGTTCCAAACCGGAGATGGAGATCCTTTTGCTCATTCGAGTGAAAGAGGCAACACAAGCCTCACTTTCTTAGGCTACTTTCCGGAAAGAGTTCTAGAGTATCGAGGCTAAGGAGCCTCCCCTTGCTAGGACAAAGCCAGTTGGGGATGTCTTCCTGTTAGATGAGGAGGTTCATGCGACCTTAGTGGATGTCCCCATCCAGGTTACCCCTTATGCCAAGAACATTGGTTCATCCAAGAACTCATTGGCTTCCCGTCATGGACGGAGAAAAGGGAATCGTGCCTTATGCAGGTGGGGTTCTACAAGATCCAGGGATTCGGTCGGCCGGGATGATGGATCCAAATCAAGGATTTTATCTCCCAAGAAAGTTTGGACTTCATGGGCTTATAGGAGATGATTAAATCGTCTTTTACCATGTCCGAACTGCTTAGTATTGACCCAGGAGGTAGGTTCTCCTGGCATGGTCTGCCAAGCTCGAGTCATTCCGGTGGTATTCTCGTGGGGGTGAACAAGGATAACTTCATGGTCAAGGGATGGAGATCTGGATCCTTCTTTATTCAGGAAGATGTACTGTAGTTGGATAATTCTAGTCAGTGGTCCCTGTTTATGGTCTATCGACCAGCAAATCATAGTAGATCACATGACTTCCTACTAGAGCTGTCGACAGCTGTTGCGACATGCCCCTTCCCACTTGTGGTGGGAGGTGACATTAACCTTATTAGGGGATCACATGACAAGAATAGTGACAACATCAACTAGCCTCAGGTTCAGAGATTTAATGACTGTATTGCTAACCTAGCCTTGCGGGAGATCCATAGGGGCGGATCTCGCTACACTTGGACAAACAAGCAGTTAAAACGGGTACGATGTGTACTTGATAGGGTGTTTATGTCCATGGAATGGGAGTCCCTGTTCCCCCTGGTTGCGGAGAAAACCATTGGATCTGATCACTCTCTGTTGGTTCTTAGCTCGAGGGAGGAAGCGCTCGCTTCGTCTTCTTCTTCGAGAAAGCATGGTTAGAGAGACCAGAGTTTGGAGGCCTAGTCTCATCCAAGTAGCGGGAGGTTTTGGTACTTGGGTGTGTGACTCCAGACCCTATAGATGCTTGGAAATATGTGTCAGCCCATTTCGATCAATACCTTAAGGCCTAGGGGCCCAACCTAGGTAGGGAAAAGAAGGACCTCAAAGCTAAGATCTTGGTGGAAATACAAGTTCTTGACCTGCAAGATGACTCAGTGGGTATTGACGACGAGAGCTGGGCCCTTTGGTACCAGTTGGAGAGTACCCAGACCCACCTTGATACGATGGAGGAAGCCTACTGGCAGCAAAGGAGCCATCTGAATTGGCTTCTTAAGGGAACATGCACATGAATTTCTTTCATGCCATCGTGAATGGTAGTTGGTATAAATGTGCCATTTCCAGTATAATCACTATTGGAAATATGCCCTAGAGACAAATTGTAATATGGATTATTATCATACTTCATAAAGTTTATGATTAAGTTTTATATCATGCTATAATTGTATTGAAAGGAAACGTCAATAAACATGTGATATATAAACAACCAGGAGTTCCCGGTGAAGCTCTAGTCACTGGTTCGTTGGTCAACATATGACCAAGGTTTCCTGATCATGTGGCATTATGCCAGTAGAAAATAGAGTCACCTCATTGTGAGAATGAGATGATGAGAAATACCCAACCTAAGCATCGTGACCCGATCATGTCACGAAGTTCAATTTACGATGATTAAAATAGACCTAGTATCCTATTTCTTAGACCGTGAGGCCATATCAATCACTATTACCCGAGGGTACTTTGATAGCATCAAATGTCATCTGGTGACTCGGTTATCATAAATGTGTGTTCAAGGTGTGACTCCGGACATCCTCTGGACTTACCGAAACCCTTCAGGTTTTCTCTCTTCTCTTTTCTTTAGTGATTCTGCCGATCCCAAAACACTCTCTAAGCATCATCAAGCCCTTAAGCGTGATACCCCATGGTTCGGGAACACTCCAGACATTGTCAGTACCCTCCCACACCAATGATCCATGTGCATTCCACAAAATCTTTTGTCATTTGAACCATGAACGTCGTGTCATATTCCTTTTGTCTCTCGATACTTGCATTGTTCGAGATCTGATCAATGACATCACCATGTCGTGTTCAATCTCGTTACCAACAAATACTACTTGACTCATTCCGACAAGTGATATCCCCGTGATCAAATCACACGATGCGCAGCTATTGGATATAACTTCTTCAAGTGGGCCCTTGAGTATATTTTCCGTCACGCGGATGGACAACTCCTGCTCTTGACGCATATGGCCAGCCGGCCAAGCCCCCCTCTCCCCTCTCCCTTGTTTAGTCCCACATGGCTAAGCTAGTTAGCTATTGGGAGGGGGGGCTTCCCCTATATAAAGAGAGGTATTTTGGAAAAATAAATAGACAATAATCAATAAAAGGTTCCCTCTATTTTGGGGAGACCTCTAGTTGATTCTCTCTCTCTCTCTCTCTCTCTCTCTCTCTCTCTCTCTCTCTCTCTCTCTCTCTCTCTCGTGACCGTGGTCCCAAGTCTGGATCGCGCGAGCAGGAGTCTTCTTCACCGCGGAGCACCGTCGTGCAGCGGGATTTGGATCCAGAAGCTCTACTTCCGCAGCTGCTGCTGGATCGGAGGAGCGGGAGTCATTGTCAGGCATCGTACTTGTGTAACTCCCTGCGAGGTGCAACACTTGGGGCACTAGGAGTCATTGGAGCCGCAGGAGCTTCCGGGACTTCAACACGAGCTTGAGGTCGTCTTCGGCTCGTCTACATCAACCGCGCTCTCCCGAGCATTGACAATGCTTTTCAGTCTTCAAGGGTAAGTTCACGAAAAGCCCCTCCCATTACTGCATTACTAATACATAGCTCCTAGCAACAGGGGTTCTGGGCATAGGGAAAAATTTATTGTTTTCATGCGTGAACCCCTACAGTGGTATCAAAGCCAGGTTTATGCGTATTATTGCTAGTATGGGTAGAAAACATGAGTTGTAGCGTGTGGGTGTTGATCTTTTAGTTGTTACCCTCCCATGTGTAATTGTGTATACTGCGGTAATGCTTGATGAAGCGACCCCTAATACCTTCAATCCAGATTTACGGATGTAGTATAATAGCTTTTCCCCTATAAGACCTAGGTTTAATCGAACCTCGGAAAGCAATGCTAAAAGGAAATAAAAATGACACGTCTACAAGACTTTGTTTGTTCGTTTTACCTTAGTTTACCAACCAATCTAGTTTACTTTATAATGGGTTTGTATCAATGGACGGAGATAGGCCAGGGTTGAAGATCCACCTGCAACTGCACTTCAAATGGGATAAAAAATAAAAATAAGCATAGTCATGTTTAATGTTTGAATGGAGATAATCTCTTGTGGGCAGCACATCCTAATATTCTAGAGCCCCCGTGATGCAGCGGGCATAGCAATAGACTTTTAATCCAACCGAGTGCACACCAAAGCCATGAGTTACTGATGGCTGTGAAATACCACCTATTTTAGCCATATAAAATGTTCCATTTATCTCTCATATCATGTTTCTTCTAGCTATAGCTATGCCTTATATGCATGACTTCTAGTTCTCATTTACCTTCATATGAGCTTTGCACATTTAGTAGTTTAGGTAGAATTTTATCACTTTCCTTGTCTATGACATGTGTGTACATGTTCGTGAATATTATGGATAAAAAGGAACAAAGAGAGCATAGTATGGAGCAGCTATAGGGACCAGACTTGGACATTTGAGAGGTTGGAAAAGTGATTTTTCAAACTTCTCAAAATAAATATCCAAGACCATGGGGTTGTATCCCTCGACGAGACGAACTCAATAAGCCCAAGAACACCCAAAACGGAGTTCGTATGAAGAAATGGCAACCAAACTACTAAAGGATCTTCAAGTTCAATGACCAACTGTATGGCCAGAACTAAAAGTTCCCGCCGTATAGTTTGGCCGTATAGTTGGTAAAAAGGTCGCAAACAACGGTATTTCACCCCAGAGAAGCTCCAGAACCTTCCCTAAGTCATATGACAGTCTTGGGGGAACCCAAGGGCACCCCCGAGGCCTATATAAAGGACGGAGGACCCAAGAGAGAGCAACCAAGCCATATCCTCCACCACGGCGGAGCCCTGCCGCCGTGCCACCGCCATAGCTACCTCCAATCAGATCTACACCATCACCATCACACAAGAGGAGAAGGGACTAGGATCTTGAAGGCCTCCACATCGATCTACATCATCATCTTCATCAACAACGTCTCCATCACCGATCCCCTTTGGTTACTTGTTGTAATTCTTGATTGAATCTTAGATTTGCACTTGTCTTCACTTGTATCATCATACTTCATCCATATTCTATCCATGATGTTGAATGCCTTCATGTGTGAGTAGTATGCTTTGTTCTTGGGGAGATGGAGAAACCCTAGTATGAGATTGAATTGAGATAAAGATTATTATATGATATTGTTCTTTATGTGTCTGTGTTAGATTTCCTTCATCTTGATGTTGGGCGAAGCGCGCCACTCAATATTTTCCTCACTGAGGACTAGATGGGGGAACTACTTATTGGTAGATGGAGGGATGATAGCACTTATGGTGACTATAAAGTTGTTGTCATTCCTTACGTATCAACTTGGGAACCGAGGAGAACTCATGGAACATTGTCCATGCCATGGGATACATCCTACGGGGTAAAGTCCCTTAATAGCGCAACAATTCGATTGATGTCGATTACTGCCTGTTGTGGTTATGATGGTTGATGTGTGTAGTGGTTGCTGCCTATTCGTCCATATATGGAGTTCCTCCCACACATATCATAAATGGTCTTATTCATTATAATAATTTTGATCACTCTTTCTAATTACTAGCGGTGGATCCACTACTCCCTGAGAAATCTTTCCATCATCTTGCAGACTTTCATAATCATACTTGCATGCTCTTGTTTACTTACAACTTTATTTTACTTATTGTTCTCTTATTTGAAAACCAAAAAATATATTTTACACAAAATTCACATTTTATCTTGTTACTTAGAACGTTATTTAGCATTACTATTTTAGTATTTAGTTCAAAGAGTTATTAGACTTCAAAATCCTGCTCCATGTGGGATCGATATCTTTATTTTGAAAGTAGCTACAAATGATCTGTGCACTTGCAGTCATCAAGCTATTTTCTGGCGCCGTTGTCGAGGAGCTAAGCGTTGTAGGTCTTTTAGCTTTTGTTTATTTATTTTTGTTTTGCTAGATTTTGTTTTAAGCTTTCTTTATTTGCTGCATTTGTATTTTTGCTTTTGTTTACAAACCAAAAACCCATAAAAATATTTGTTACTATTCATGTCTTCTAAGATAACTACCTTCTAACAGATGAAATCTATAATGGAGGAGTCAAAGGGAAGGACTTTGGGAGATATTCATAAGAGGCAAGGCATATTAAAAGAATGGTTGACTTAGGTGGACAAGTATTCGTCCACACTATGTGCCTCTTATTAATTATCTTGTGATTGTTGCGAATCTCCACATCACCTCAATTATCAATGTGAGTACAATTTTGATACCGAACTAGCAGACTATAGTAGAGATGAGTTTAAATTCCTTGCTGGGGAGGACACATTACAATTTGTGCTTTTTACTGGTTGCCAAGAGTTGACATTTTGTTTAAGAGATATACAGGTAGAAAGTAAACCACTTGATATGATCTATAAATAAGTTCACCCTATATTCTGCTATTGGCAAGATAACTTCCATGATAATGAATTTATTGTTTGGCAGATTAAAGCTACCATGGAAGAATCTAACTTTTTGCAGGGTGCTCCAAAAGATAATGTGGAGGGAACTCCAATAAAAGAGCCTCCACCTAAACCACCAGAACATGTTGTTAATAAAGAGGTAGCACTTGATGTTGCACCCTCTCAACTAGTGGAAGGTAAGCCCGAAGGTGAGACTATCGCTGAGCTATTCAGGAATTATCTTCGTAAGAATGAAGAGGAGCAACTTGATCAACCACTTGAATCTCCTACTTCTAAAAATAAATTTCCACACACAAATAGTATGCATGCAAACGATACCTCATTATCTAGTAATGATTTCTATAAGTCCCAAACTTATGATGACTGTTCTGAGGAGGATTCGTGCCTAAACAGTGATTTTAGGGACTTTGGTGAGGGACTAGAAGATGAATCTTTCTATGAATATTGTGATGCTATTAACATGGGACATGAATCCTCATTGGAAGAGGAGGATGAGTATTTTTAAGAACAAGTGAGCAATATGACGGTAAGAGAAATGTATTCCAAAATGGTGGAATATGCTAAAAAGTTAATTTCTTCAGATACGATAGACGATCCAATAATATGTCCTCAATGTATGAAACTTGGGAACTACTTTCATTTTCAATGCTCTGATACCTTTAATCAATCTTCAGTGTCTTATAATAATGGTGATGTTACTAGTGAAGTATTAGAGTATATTATATTTGAAGGTGCCCATGAGTTGATAATACATGTCATATCACATATTAATAGTGAAGATAGTGTTCTCCTAAAAACAGCTTATGAAATCCTGCAACGTATTTCTTGGTATTCTCATGAACATTTTAGAGAGAATACACTTATTATGAGGAGTAAGGCACGGAGGATCCCGTAGAGCACAAAGTTACTTGTTTGCAGGAAATCTCATTAGAGAAGGACGAAGTTCCTTCCCAATAAGAGGATGGACACGAAGAAGAACCACTAATCCTTGAGGATATGCAACTAATGGAGATGTGGGAGCAGGTGGATTACTGTTCTGGTAATTTGTCAAATTTATTCGAAGGGATGATGCAATATAATGGTAAGCCTAACAAGCTTTATGATTATGAATGCATTCCTCTCTTTAAAGAATTTTTATCAACCAATACTCACATAAACGATAATAATGTAAAACTCTTGGAATACATAGTTTATGAAGGGTCTCATGAGCTGCTTAGGAAAATTGGTATTATTATGAAAAGTAGCGACAATGAGGATTTATCAAGGTATCATAATATTATGGATTATATTGTCAATTATTGTCAAGAACATTTTAGTGGGAATGCACTTGTGATAAAGAGTAAGGAGATATGTAAAACAATAGTTCCCGAAACTAACTTTTTTGCAGAAACCACTAGATAACAAGGAGGAACACCAAAAATGTCTGGTTGAAGACAAACATCATTCTACTAATAATAAGTTTGTTTATGATGCCTTAGTCTCTAGTAATGATTTTCATTGTGTTGGAACTGAAGATAATTTATCTGCGGATGCTTTATGCCTAGATACTCATTTGGAGAGTACTAATAATTATGAACTGGAGATAAATCCTTGTAATATTAATGAGCAGGTTTCGGGAGAGCACATCTTTGATGAAATATTTGTTGATGATGCTTCTTTTTGTGAGTGGATTGATAACTCTAGAACTGATGAAGTTGATAGCAAGGGTGATGAACTAGAGAATATAGACACTTTTGAATTTTTCCCTACTGCTAAAGATGAGTATTATGAAGTGTTCCCCTGTGATAGTGTATCCCAAGAAGAGTACTATGAATTGTATCCCGATGGTGATATTAAAGGTAAAAGGTTTGAATTTATATGTAAATATCTAATCCTTTTGTTGAAGCTATCTAGATAGGTATGATCACCACACATGGCGCATCAGTCGTCATTTGTGAGCAATAACACATTTATCTACATGACTCCGATGTTGGGGTTCCGCGTATGAAAACAACAAAATTTTACCCTACGCCCCTGAACCCCTGAAGCTTCCAGGACCTATCTATTAGTAATACAGTAATGGGAGGGACTTTTCGTGAACTTACCCTTGAAGACCGAAAAGCGTTGTCAACGCTAAGGAGAGCATGGTTGATGTAGACGAGCCGAAGCCGACCTCAAGGTCGTGATGAAGTCCTTGTGCTCCTTTGGCTTGAACGACTTGAGTGCCTCAAGTGCGACACCTCGCGGGGAGTTACACACGTCCGGTGCCTGACGATGACCCCCGCTTCCCCGATCCAGCAGCGATTCTTGAAGTAGAGCTCCGGATCCGAATCCCATGGCTGACACTCAGCATGTGAAGATGTCTCTCATTCGCGAAGTACAGACTTGGGACCACGGTCACGAGAGAGGGGGGGGGAGAGAGAGAATATCAATTGGAGGTCTTCCCAAAAGTGAGAAGACCTTTATTTAATTTGTGTGTATTTATCTGGCCAAATACCCCCACTATATATAGGGGGAGGAGGTGGTACACCCTCCCTCAAAGTCCCTGGGTGGGACTAATCATGGGAGAGGGGTGGGGTGGCGCGCCGGCCAGCACCCACCATGGGACCCACGTGGGGGCAAGCCCACTATGCCCGCCGACCACCCCCTAGGCCCTTCCTAGGGGTGGGATCCCCTCTTGGGCCTTTTCCCCTCCAGGAATTGGCCCATTAAGCCCTTTGACCATTTAATTGTTTTTCTCTTTTATTAAATAATTATGAATAAATGATTAAATCAATATTTAACATTCATTCACATATTATTCAATCTCCATGGATATGGAACACTTCCACCTCCACTCCGGACATCCTCCGGACTTACCGAAACCCTTCCAGTTTTCTCTCTACTATTCTTCGTCGATTCTACCGATCCTATAAACACTCTCTAAGCATCATCAAGTCCTTAAGCGTGATACCCCACGGTTCGGGAACACTCCAGACATGGTAGGGACACTCCCGCACCAATGATCAACAGAGGGACCTGGATGGCCATGTGACCCCTGTGTGTTCGACAAAAATCTTTCGTGGTTTGAACCAGGATAGTCGTGTCTTATTCCCTTTGTCAATCGATACTTTCATTGTCCGAGATCTGATCAATGACATCCCCATGTCGCATTCAATCTTGTTACCGAACAACTCTACTTGACTCGTTCCGACAAGTGATATCCCTGTGATCAAATCACACGCTGCGCAGCTATTGGATATAACCTCTCCGAGTGGGCCCTTCGAGTATCTTCCCATCACATGGACAGACAAATCGCGCTCTTGACATATATTTCCTCAACGGTTTCCTCTGAGTACCTAAACACACCTTTATAACCATTGTATTACCAAGTGGCGTTTGATGCTATCAAAGCACTCTCGGGAGACAGTGATTGATATAGCCTCACGGTCTAAGGAATAGTCTACGAGGATCCATTTCTAATCATCGTAACTTGAACTTCGTGACATGATCGGGTCATGATGTTTAGGTTGAGTATTGGTTCATTATCTCATTCTCGGAATGAGATGACTCCATTTCCAACTGGCATAAATGCCACATGATCAGGAAACATGATCATCTGTTGACCAATAAACCAGTGACTAGAGTTTCACTGGAACACCTGGTTGTTTGTATATCACACGTGTATTGATGTTTCCACTCAATACAGTCATAGCATGATATAAAACTTAATCATAAACTATATGAAATATGATAATAGTCCTTAATACTATTTGTCTCTAGGGCATATTTCCAACAGTCTCCCACTTGCACTAGAGTACAAATACACTAGCTGCATTTGTTCTCAATCATTGGCACCATATATCCGGTACCCTGAACATGCTTGCTCATGGAAGAGGTTGAGTCTTGGGTCTGTACTTTACAGTCCCAAATCCTTTGCAACTTACTAATGTCACCTTGATTGACATTAATACTTTATCATCACATGATAGCATCTATGTGTATGCATCGTTGCTATGGCAGCAGAACGATGCCTAATTCCAGGAGCCTATAGTGACTTTAGATCAACCTCGAGGGCTTTCTCATGGGCACTATGCCCTGGGACACATCATTTTACGTTAAAAGCGAACTAGCCCCGCCATAACATTATACAACACTTTAGATGGTACCCTTATCTATTACTATAAATGTAACCATCGAAACACCAGTGCACTATGTGCAACTTTTGATGTTTTTGTTCACCTCGCTTCCTACTTGACTTCAGTCGGTATTTACGGGAGTTTCCAACATATTCCCCTATAATATAACCCTTTATGTTTTAAGATCTATCATCCTTTATGGATTTGGAAAACATCTCTGTAGTTCTCTACCAGACAGTGCAGACAGACTTAACTCAACGTTCCGTGATTCAAACTCAATCACTATCAAACGTTTCTTATTGGATCATATATTATGTTAAGTTATCATCATGGTTTTCTAAGATAGAACCTATGTCTCAACATAGTGGATGATGATCATCCTTTTCTTTCTTGCAAACATTGATGTTAAACTTAATACTATTCCTAATTTGAGTTATTAAGGACCAGTTCCATAAGAAATCGAATGACTTTCACATATGATCACATAACTTTGAATTTAAACAATGGTTTACATTCCGTAGTGAAATATCATTTAAGTTGGGTATTTTAAGGCATTTCAATATTTTACAAATGTTCATGCATTATCAATTAGTTTCAAACAACAAGGATAATTCACATATAATCAAACAAGATATGAACACGAATAGAAATCATTCATAAAAGTGGAACAACTGTTTGTTACAAACTCATATGAATAACCGTCTCACAAAGTGTGAGACACGCTAAAGAAGTTCACAATCTTTTGATTACAATAATCATCCTAAAACATAAACTAAATGATAAATGTTGAGGGAGAGTGTCGTCGGCCATCATCATCATGCTCGCCATCAACACACAACGTCACCTCCTCTCCAGCAAGCACCTCTCATGCAAAAGGACCTGTTTTCAGCAAAACAGAACAAGTATTAAATATACTTAACACTGCAAATGTGTTTGCAAGATTATAACATTTATAAAATTGTATATCAAATATATACCTTTGTCATCAATGACCTCACCGGTGATTGGTTCAACCTTTACGTTCTTGAAACATAATATGAACTCTTGGAAATCCAATGTTTCCGTATCACCACTCATGATGAAACTCCGGACATGTCCTTCATAGCTGGGAGGCAACGATCAAAGCAGTATGCCTATTGATGGCTTAGTGTTGATGTAGAGCTTGTTGGGAACCCCAAGAGGAAGGTATGATGAGCACAGCAGGAAGTTTCCCTCAGTTATGAAACCAAGGTTTAATCGAACCAGTAGGAGCAAGGAAACACCCCAAAGGTGTTGCTAGCTGAGCCTTGGCAGGGCGCACTACCGGTGCTAGTAGCAACATGGAGACCTACACAACACAACCACAGAACTCTGTCCCCAACTTGCGATGAGGTTGTCAATCTCACCGTGTTTTGCTAAAAACAAAGGATTAAACGTATCGAATGGAAGGAAGTAAAAGTTTGTAGAAAGTAAACACAAGCAGTAAATAGTTTGTAGATTGTATGTAAAAGAAAGGACCAGGATCCATAGTTCACTAGAGGTGGCTCTCCTTAAGATAGATAACATGTTGGGTGAACAAATTACAGTGGGGAAATTGACAAACATCGAGAAAGCAATACATGCATATACTAATCATCTTGACTCCTTTGGAACTTGATTGGGCATTACAACGTTATACATAGACCACCATCCAACTGCATCTATGACTAATAATCCACCTTCAGGTTATCATCCGAACCCCCTCCAGTATTAAGTTGCAAGCAACAGATTATTGCTTTACGAATTGCATGTAATGTAAACAATACGATTGTTCTATGAACAAAGGATTGTTGTTTTTTCCCTAGTAGCATCAGCACATCTAGTACCTTAGAGATTTCTGTCACTTCCCCAGATTACCAGAGGCATGAACCCACTATCGAGTATAAATACTAACTCTTGGAGTTGCTAGCATCTACTTGGCCAAGATAGCTACTAACAACGGAAAGCATGCAAGATCACAAATAACAAAGACATGATAGAATCAATAATCAATCTGAAATAGCATCTCAATATCCATCGGATCCCCGCAAACACAACATGCAGAATTACAAATAGATGATCTAGATCATGAATGGAGCTCACAAGATCTAAACATGAAAGCACAAAGGAGGAGAACCAGCCATCTAGCTACTACATGGATCCGTAGTCCAAGTATGAACTACTCACGCATCACACCGGAGGCTTGCATGGTGATGAAGAAGGCCTCTAGGGTGAATTCCCCTCTCTGGTAGGGTGCCAGGAAGAGCTTCAGATCCCTCCCGATCTAGGGATGGAGATGACGGCGGCTACAGACTCTTTCATGCATTTTTGATTGGGTACTTAGGATTTTCGTCCCGAGGGCATCTTATAGGCGGAAGGAGAGGCCGAGGGGGTGCCTGGGCTGGCCACACCACCCCCTAGGCGGCAGGCCCGCTGCCCAGCCGGTGGTGTCTTGGCCCCCTCTCTCTCCCTCTGATTCTGGCATCTGATGACTTCTGGAAAAATAGGCACTTTGGCTTTTGTTCCGTCCAATTCCAAGAATATTCATTTTCTGACTTTCTTGGAACCAAAAACAGCAGAAAACAGGCAGCTGGCACTGTGGCTCTTGTTAATAGGTTAGTCCAAGAAATCATATGAAAAGTACTCCAAAGTGTGGACAAAACACAAGAAAGTGGATAAACCAAGCATGGAACATCAAAAATTATAGATACATTTGCAATGTATCAACATCCCCAAGCTTAACTCCTGCTCGTCCTCAAGTAGGTAAGTGATAAAAAGAAAGAATACTTTTTGAGGTGACATGGACCATCAAAGACTTGATCAAAGTATTTGTGAAACATTCAAAGTTGGCATCATAGTACTTCAATCATAACATGAAAGACAAGGTTCTAGCAATAAGACAAAGAAACTATGATGTAACATGAAAAGGCACAAACAAAATATTCATGAATAACAATGCTTTGCAAGACTATTTGTTTCACATAAAGAAAACATAGCATAATAGTATTCAGCTTGTCCCTCATAGAGTAGCAAATATAAATGCATAGGACACCTTCAAAGTTCATAAGAGTGACTAGATACAAATAGTTTAAAACAAGGAATATCAAGTTATGCATCAATCAACTAGTCTTGGAACAATGCACATAGAACTAAGAATGGACACTATGCTCTCAAAGTAGATGCATAAAGATAGAAGGTGAAGACTCAATATAATGGTGGAAGAAAGGCCTTCATAGAAGGAAGTAGGGATTCAAGTCTCATAAAGAGCTTCCAAAAATTATGGTACTTATAGCTTTCAGCTCTCATTGCCCCTATCATAAGCATCTTGAAGGTGATTAAGGTTAAAGTGACACAACTAAGAGGATATGCTTGACAAGTTATAAACCGAAATCTCATGCCCCTTACTTACGAAGACCGAACCTCATGCTACTCAACTTTAGTCACAAGTAAGGTATTGTCATTGTAAGTACATGTGTATCATAAAGAACCGCCAACGGGGTACCCCTTGCACATGATACAGGAGCTATCCTATAATCAAAATGACAAGGCAAGCAGACAATGAGCATCTCAGCGATCTTTTTATTTGCTATTTGCATAGGTTTTTATTGAGGATGCTTCATAGAGTGCTCATTATGGTGATGCTGCAAGTTTCCACCATGATTAGGCATGGCTTAGGCTAGCGGCCCAAGTGTTTCTCTAACACACATACAAACTCCATGATCTTACAAGTTCCACTTTTATTTCACACCGCCGGGATCCATAAGCAAAAGAACATGATATGAACGGGGTACAAAGTACAAGTGCAATGTTGAAAGCATTCCCCATGATACATGGTTCTGCTAATTTCAACTTATAAAGCGCAAGCATATACGCAACAAAGAAGGACCCAATGGTTCAAGTTTATTAGATGCAAAAAAAGTAAAGTGTGCCATCAAGTTCGTGAGAGCTTTAATCACTAGTTTTCTCATAACAAGTTTAATTTGGAAGGTAAACAAAAGCATGAATGTACTTGGAATAGCATAAGCTAGTAGGTAGGTATGGTGGACTCTTTGGAATAACTTGGTTTAAGGAGTTGGATGCATGAGTGGAACTCATACTTGGTTGTGGAGGCTAGCAAAAGACTGGGAGCGACAAACTAAGAGAGCAATAATGGCCATAATCATGCAGAGCGATAAAACATCATTGATCAAAGCATAAAGTGATACTACAATTTGAAAACTAAAGGATCATAAAGGCTAGGGTGACTTGAGATAGTCATAACATGGTGTGAGCATGTGCCAAGTCAACCCAAATAAAGCATCAAAGGAGAATACCACTATACTATGCTTTAATATGCTAAAACAACGCATGATTCATCCAAGGCACATTAAGAATTATCAATTGTTTATAACAAGTCATTCTACAGCAAAGAATACTAAGCATAAAGCCAAAACAATATTAAGCATGGCATGACAGAGCATAGGCCACAGTAAAAAACAAGCTCTTTTTACCACATAAGCATGAACTTTCCTACTCTTTTCCAAACCAAACCAAACTATTTGAAAACCAATGTATGAAAGAGGGGGTCCAACCAATTTATTCAGCAAACTAAGCAAACCAAGCAAACGAAAACCAAAACAAAAACAAAAAACAAGACGCTCCAAGAACAACACAACTGTGCATGAAACAATGAAAATGAAGCGTTTGGAAGAAACCTGGGATTTTTATTGATGAAGAAGGGGATGCCTTGGGCATCCCCAAGCTTTGACGCTTGTACTTCTTGGATATTTATTGGGGTGACACGCATGGCATCCCCAAGCTTGAGCCTTAGTCCATCCTTCATCTCATTACTCATTCCTTCCATACACCTGAATTTTTTCCTTCATACAAAACTTCACACAATCTTTATTAGCAACATTAGTGCACTCAAGATAAATAAGTCTTAAGGTTCAGTTCTAACACCAAATAAACTTCCATTAGAACACTAGATACTGAAGCACTTCCCTCAAAAAGCTCAATTCCCCAAAAGAACTCAAAAAGGAACCAACAAGAAGCAAATGCAGAAAATGGCAGAAATCTGTCAAAACAGACCAGCAGGTAAAGACGAATTTTTTAGAAGACCTTCTGTTGCTCAAATAAAAAAGTATTGAACTAAATAAAGTTAGATAACAACCTGGGGCAGAAGCACAAAACATCACGCCTCAAACAGACTTTCAGAGATTTTACCCAAATTTTTACTGTGAAGCACAGGAATCTGTTTCTGGACAGCAACTTTCCCAATCATTACTTTCTCTCATTAGAGGTTACTCTTGGCACAAAAAGAAAATAAAAAGGATAAGGAGCGGTTATTACTGAAGTAATAACTTCCAAGACTCATCTAAAACTTTTGGGTTATCTCCCAATAAGTACTTTTCTTTAACGCCTTTAAGTTAGGCATAAGAAGCAAGAAAAGAATCAAGTGTTCTCAAATGAAGAAGCATTAAGACCAATTTTGTTTGCATAGGAGAAGCAAAATAAATCTTCTCTCTCTTCTTAGGGAAGTGTTCTATACCTTTCTTGAGTGTGAGTTGATATTTAATGGTGCCTTCTTTCATATCAATAATGGCACCAACAATCCTAAGAAAAGGTCTTCCCAAAGTAATAGGACAAGAAGCATTGCATTCAACATCCAAAACATAGAAATCAATGGGGACATAGGCATTGTTAACCATAATAAGAACATCATTAAGACTCCCCATGAGTTTTTTTAGCATTATCATCAAGTGGGACATTCAAATAACAATCTTCAAGTGGAGGCAAATCAAGCATATCATAAATCCTTCTAGGCATAATAGAAACACTACTATCAAGATCACATAAAGCTTTGAAATCAAAGTCATTCACTTTCATATTAATGATGGGTTCCCAACCATCTTCTTGTTTTATAGGAATATAAGCTTTATGTTTCATCTTTTCTTCTTTAATCTTTATGAGAGCATCAGTAATGTGTTTTGTAAAGGCCATGTTCATAGCACTAGCATTAGGACTTTTAGCAAGCTTTTGTAGGAACTTAATAACTTCAGAGCTATTACAACCATCAAGATCAAAATCGAAATTATCATCTAAAGTAGTAGAACTATTACTAGCCTCAACACTAGTGGTGGTGATAGTAGAAACACTAATGTTTCTAGCAATTTCATCTTCTCTTTCCCACTTAGCATGTAATTCAGCTAATAGTCTAACATTTTCATCAATTATTACTTGTATAGCATTAGTAGCTACAAAGGGATTATCATTAGTTTTAGGTTTAGCAGCCATTTTATTCAAAGAAGATTGAGCTTCAGCCAAAGAAGCTATATTTCTTTCAGCATTAGAGAGTTTTTCCTCAATAGTTTTATTGAAATCAGTTTGCTTACTAATAAAGTCTTTAAGCATAACTTCAAGTTCAGAGGGAGCACCCCTATTATTGTTGTAGGAACTTCCATAAGCATTACCATTGTTGGGAGGATAGGGCTTATAATTATTGTTACCAAAATTATTCCTATAAGCATTATTGCCAAAATTGTTATTTCTTATGAAGTTCACATCAACTTGCTCTTCTTGAGCAACCAAAGAAGCTAAAGGAACATTATTTGGATCAATATGGGCTTTCCCATTAACAAGCATTGACATAATAATATCAATCTTATCACTCAAGGAGGAGGTTTCCTCAACATAATTTACCTTCCTACCTTGTGGAGCTCTCTCAGTATGCCATACGGAATAGTTAACCATCATATTATCCAGAAGCTTTGTTGCAGCACCCAAAGTAATGGTCATAAAGGTACCTCCAGCAGCAGAATCCAATAGGTTCCTCGAAGAATAGTTCAATCCTGCATAAAAAGATTGGATGATCATCCAAGTAGTCAGTCCATGAGTGGGACAATTCTTAACCAAAGATTTCATTCTTTCCTAAGCTTGAGCAACATGTTCATTATCAGATTGTTTAAACTTCATTATTTCACTTCTCATAGATATAATCTTAGCAGGAGGATAGTATTTTCCAATGAAAGCATCTTTGCACTTAGTCCAAGAATCAATACTATTCCTAGTTAAGGAATTCAACCATTCTTTAGCTTTTCCTCTCAAAGAGAAAGGAAACAATTTCAGCTTAATAATATCACCATCTATATCCCTATGCTTTTGCATCTCACAAAGTTCAACAAAGTTATTTAGATGGGCAACAACATCTTCATTACTAATATCAGAAAATTGTTCTCTCATAACAAGATTGAGTAAAGCAGGTTTTATCTCAAAGAAAGTATCTCCAGGCACATGTGGAGCAATAGGTGTGCTCATAAAATCATTGTTGTTGGTGCTAGTGAAGTCACACAACTTAGTGTTTTCAAGAGTAGTCATTTTTTTTTGTGTTTTTTGAATAAAGAAAACTTGTAAAACTAATTTTTGTGTGTGTTTTTGATAAAGAAACAAGCAAACAAAGCAAAAAGAAACTAAGCAAAACAAAAATAACAAAGTAAAGAGATTGGTTATGAGGGACTCCCCTTGTGAAGATGTGCTTGACTCCCCGGCAACAGCGCCAGAAAAATGCTTGATGGCTCAGCGTTGATGTAGAGCTTGTTGGGAACCCCAAGAGGAAGGTATGATAAGCATAGCAGTAAGTTTCCCTCAGTTATGAAACCAAGGTTTAATCGAACCAGTAGGATCAAGGAAACACCCCAAAGGTGTTGCTAGGTTAGCCTTGGCAGGGCGCACTACCGGTGCTAGTAGCAACGTGGAGACCTGCACAACACAACCACAAAACTCTGTCCCCAACTTGCGATGAGGTTGTCAATCTCACCGTGTTTTGCTGAAAACAAAGGATTAAACGTATCGAATGGAAGGAAGTAAAAGTTTGTAGAAAGTAAACACAAGAAGTAAACAGTTTGTACATTGTATGTAAAAGAAAGGACCGGGATCCATAGTTCACTAGAGGTGGCTCTCCTTAAGATAGATAACATGCTGGGTGAACAAATTACAGCGGGGCAATTGACAAACATCGAGAAAGCAATACATTCATATACTAATCATCTTGACTCCTTTGGAACTTGATTGGGCATTACAACATTATACATAGACCGCCATCCAACTGCATCTATGACTAATAATCCACCTCCAGCTTATCATCCGAACCCCCTCCAGTATTAAGTTGCAAGCAACAGATTATTGCTTTCTTAATTATGTAATGTAAACAATATGATTGTTATATGAACAAAGGATTCTGTTTTCTCCCTAGTAGCAACAACACATCTAGTACCTTAGAGATTTCTGTCACTTCCCAGTTACGGAGGCATGAACCCACTATCGAGCATAAATACTAACTCTTGGAGTTGCTAGCATCTACTTGGCCAAGATAGCTACTAACAACGGAAATCATGCAAGATCACAAATAACAAAGACATGATAGAATCAATAATCAATCTGAAATAGCATCTCAATATCCATCGCATCCCCGCAAACACAACATGCAGAATTACAAATAGATGAGCTTGATCATGAATGGAGCTCACAAGATCTAAACATGAAAGCACAAAGGAGGAGAACCAGCCATCTAGCTACTACATGGATCCGTAGTCCAAGGATGAACTACTCACGCATCACACCGGAGGCTTGCATGGTGATGAAGAAGGCCTCGGTGAATTCCCTCTCCGTGAGTGCGGAAGAGCTTCAGATCCCTCCCGATCTAGGGATGGAGATGATGGCGGCTACAAACTCTTTCGTGGATTTTTGATCGGGTACTTAGGGTTTTCGTCCTGATGGCATTTTATAGGCGGAAGGAGAGGCCGAGGGGGTGCCTGGGCTGGCCACACCATCCCCTGGCACAACCAGGCCTGGCCTGCGTGGCCAGGTGGTGCGGTGGCCCCTGGCTCCTCTCCGTCTCGTATTCTAGCATCTGATGACTTCCGAAAAAATAGGCACTTTGGCTTTTGTCCTGTCCAATTCCGAGAATATTCATTTTCTGACTTTCCTGGAACCAAAAATAGCAGAAAATGTGCAATCAGGCTCGTGTTAATAGGTTAGTCCAAGAAATCATATGAAAAGTACTCCAAAGTGTGGACAAAACACAAGAAAGTGGATAAAACCAAGAATGGAACATCAAAAATTATAGATACATTTGCAATGTATCACCTATCACAAATGAATCATCCATCTAGTAGTCCATGAAGTGAACCAGTCTCATGTGTGCATCAAGCATGCGCTCCAAGTGACTCTTCAGACATGTGTGATCCTCCATCTGTATGGAAAGGAACTCTCCAAGCAGCTCGTGCTTCCACATGTGCACATGTCTTATGAACTCTGCTCTCAGCTGATCCACCATCGAATATGGATCAAGATCACCCATGAGCGGGTGGAGTTCATCCACCATCCCGTAACACATTATTATCTGAATGTAGGTGGACATCTCTTGGCGGTAGTAGCGGTCTGCCATCTCTTGTAGGGTCTCATAGTGGTATGGCTTAGTCAAATCCATCATGCGGCGTATGTAGTCTACCACATGATTCTTAGTAAGGAGATCATTCAGGCGCACAAGCCAACTAGGGAAGTTGGATCCATCAAGTCTAAGTTTCTCACCCTTTACCCATTCCTCAATGACAAAGTAAGCTTCACGGTGAGCCATCTCTACATTTATAATTGCAAAAGGAATTTAGACTAAGTTTATAATTAAATGAGTTAATAATAACTCCACTCAAAAACACCTATCCCCAAAAGGGTTCCTAGTGATAACGCGACCCCTATCAGCCACATCTCCCTTGATTGACACGGCCATCGATGTGGATTCAAAGGTGGACGCTAAATGTCGGTCACATCATTCATGTGACTCGTGATCGATCTTTCGACCATCCGTGTTGTGAGGCCACGCTTCTATGGCGTGCTAGGCTCTCCAACTCAACCTTGGTGTATTCGCTGTGCAACATGGCTTGCACCCACTGTATGCGAACGTAGATATGTCTGACACCCAGGCCTGTACCCTGGATCGCCTCATACCAAAGAATTTTCTTAGTGGTGCACACTAAGGGGGAACACAATCGTTGGTAATTTTAATAGGGATCATCTTATTAGGCTACCATTGAGTATCTAATACTAGCACACAATAAGATATACAAACAATAACATTGAATGTAAATGCGATGTGATATGGTCCTTCACGTCGTGATCTCCATCCGTCGTCACCGGATTCCAGCGCCAGGGTTCCGACGCCGTAGACACCAGGGTACCGGTGTCATTCCGGCGTGGTAGTCCGTCACCTCCGTGAATATCTACTACTACGTAACAAAAGGTAATCACTTTACCTTTTCCACAACCATATCACAAAGCAACGCCCCCCTGCAAAATAAAGTTAGACGCCTCTACTTTATCTTTGCATGTTTTACGTGGCTGAATGGGCTTTCGCACAAGAACCGTTCTTACCTAGGAATTTCAGCACAACGCTGATCAAGTAGTTTTCTCTACTACACCCCTTTCGGGGCCCTCTGTTGCAAATGGTATACCAACTAATACGAGAGAGACAGACACCCCCTAAGCCACTTTATACGGTACAGGCCGTATGTCAAGCGTGGACCAGTCTCGTGAATGAACGCGTAAAGTCGGTTGGGGGCCGCTTCATCAAGCATTACTACGGTATACACAAGTACACGTGGGAGGGTAACAACTAAAAGATCAACGCCCACACGCTACATCTCGTGTGTTCTACCCGTACTAGCATTACTATGCATAGATCTAGCTTTGATACCACTATTGGGGTTCCGCGTATGAAAACAATAAAATTTTACACTACGCCCCTGAACCCCTGAAGCTGCCAGGACCTATCTATTAGTAATATAGTAACAGGAGGGGATTTTCGTGAACTTACCGTTGAAGACCGAAAAGTGTTGTCAATGCTCAGGAGAGCGTGGTTGATGTAGACGAGCCGAAGCCAACCTCAAGGTCATGATGAAGTCCTTGCACTCCTTTGGCTCCAATGACTTGAGTGCCTCAAGTGCGACACCTCGCGGGGAGTTACACACGTCCGGTGCCTAATGATGACTCCCGCTTCCCTGATCCAGCAGCAGTTGCGAAAGTAGAGCTCCCGAATCCGTATCCCGCAGCATGACGGCGCTCCGTGGTGAAGATGTCTCTCGTTCTCGCAGTCCAGACTTGGGACCACGGTCACGAGAGAGAGAGGGAGAGAGAGAATATCAATTGGAGGTCTTCCCAAAAGTGAGCAGACCTTTATTGAATTTGTGTGTATTTATCTGGCCAAATACCCCACTATATATAGGGGGAGGAGGGGGTACACCCTCCCTCAAAGTCCCAGGGTGGGACTAATTATGGGAGAGGGGTGGGGTGGCGCGCCGGCCTGCCCCCACCATGGGCCCCACGTGGGGGCAAGCCCACTAGGGCCGCCGGCAACCCCCTAGGCCCTTCCTATGGGTGAGATCCCCTCTTAGGCCTTTTCCTCTCTGGGAATTGGCCCATTAAGCCCTTTGACCATTTAATTGATTTTCTCTTTTATTAAATAATTATGAATAAATGATTAAATCAATATTTAACATTCATTCACATATTATTCAATCTCCGTGGCTATGGAACACTTCCACCTCCACTCCGGACATCCTCCGGACTTACCGAAACCCTTCCGATTTTCTCTCTACTATTCTTCAGCGATTCTACCTATCCTATAAACACTCTTTAAGAATCATCAATCCCTTAAGCGTGATACCCCACGGTTCGGGAACACTCCAGACATGGTAGGGACACTCCCGCACCAATGATCAACAGAGGGACCTGGATGGCCATGTGACCCCTGTGCGTTCCACGAAGATCTTTCGTCGTTTGAACCAGGACAGTCGTGTCTTATTCCCTTTGTCACTCGATCTTGCATTGTCCGAGATCTGATCAATGACATCCCCATGTCGCGTTCAATCTCATTACCGAACAACGCTACTTGACTCGTTCCGACAAGTGATATCCCTGTGATCAAATCACACGCTGTGCAGCTATTGGATATAACCTCTCCGAGTGGGCCCTTCGAGTATCTTCCCATCACATGGATGGAAAAATCACGCTCTTGACATAAATTGCCTCAACGGTTTCCTCGGAGTACCTAAACACACCTTTATAACCACTGTATTACCAAGTGGCGCTTGATGCTATCACAACACTCTCGGGAGACAGTGATTGATATAGCCTCACGGTCTAAGGAATAGTCTACGAGGATCCATTTCTAATCATCATAACTTGAACTTCGTGACATGATCGGGTCACGATGTTTAGGTTGGGTATTGGTTCATCATCTCATTCTCGGAATGAGATGACTCCATTTCCAACTAGCATAAATGCCACATGATCAGGAAACATGATCATCTGTTGACCAATGAACTAGTGACTAGAGTTTCAGTGGGAACCCCTGGTTGTTTGTATATCACACGTGTATTGATGTTTCCACTCAATACAGTTATAGCATGATATAAAACTTAATCATAAACTATATGAAATATGATAATAGTCCTTACTACTATTTGTCTCTAGGGCATATTTCCAACATCCGATGCACCGTAAGTGGGTGAGACTTCGACCAGGCTATAATAGTAAGTGGTCCAAATCTCTTTTGGAGGTAAGAATAAATAATTCTCTGGCTCCTATCTTTTTAAATAATAAGGAGAAAAGCCTGGCTACTTGGTTATTAGAAAGCGCTTCCCGGGAGGCAACCCGGAAGTCATTAGGTGCCTTTCTTAGTTTTGTGTCTTGAGTCTTGATGCATTCATGTTGCATTGGCATTTTTATTCTTTGCATGATTTTACATTAGAGTTATCTTGGTGTAGTTTTCAAAAGGTAGAATTTATTGTTACTATGTGTTGCATAACTCGGTTGTACTTAAATCCCGTTTTATACATGTTGTTGTTGGTCGAAAACTAAAGTTATTATTTTACTATCAAAACATGGTGTTTCGCTAAGTTTCAGGTTAGAATTCTCGAAGAAATAGATTTTTTATGTCTAAAGAAGGTTTAACGACCAACTATACTCGGCAGGAATAAAAATTCCAACCGTATAGTTTGGCCGTATAGATATCTTTTCCATCGACAAATTTTCTTTTGTAGGTATAGAAGGTTTAACGACCAACTATACGGAAGAAATAAAAATTCTAGCCATATAGTTCCAGCCATATAGTTATCAATACCTTTGTAAAATTTCTATTCTAGGATATTGAAGGTTTAATGACCAACTATACGGCGGGAATAGAAATTTCAGCCGTATAGTTCCGGCCGTATAGATATCGAGGCCTTCGTCAAAATTATTTTCCACGGTACAGTAAGTTCAACGATCAACTATACGGCGGGACCTTTTTGGTCCGACCGTATAGTTGCGCCTGTATAGATGAGAGAACCCCTCAAACGCCAACCAGAAGGTAACCATTGCTCAAAATTTTATTCTTTCTTCTTCTAAAAACCTCGAAACACCACCTGGGAGCTTCTCCCATGATCTAGAGAAGCTGAGCATATGTAAGCAATAAAATTCTACCTCAGAAACCTCCTAGAATGTAATTTTCTATAGATGTTCATGTTTTGTTTTTACTTTATTTTTGTCGGTTGGGTGAGCGAACTTTGTTCGTACACCAAAACAATGTCTTTTATTTTGTGTGTTATTTTTGCAGGATTTGAACCTTGTGTGACGATGTGTATGGTAGTACCAACCATGCAAACACTCACATGAGCCATTTGGTTGCTTCAAATCAACATGCTTACATATTAATGGCTGGTAAAACCTTCCAAACTCGAACCTCTCCCAATTAAGTGTTGGAATTATGACCTAGAGGCAATAATAAAGATGTTATTATTATAATTCTTGTTCATGATAAAGTTTATATTCCATGCTAGAATTGTATTAAGCGGAAACTTTAATACTTGTGTGGTTTGTGAACAACACCGTGTCCCTAGTACGCCTCTATGGACTAGCTCATTGATCAATGATGGTTAAGGTTTCCTAACCATAGACATGAGTTGTCAATTGATAATGAGATCATATCATTGGAGAATGATATGATGGATAGACCCAAACTAAGCGAAGCAATTAGATCGTGTCATCGTGTTCGTCTTTGCGAAGTTTTTCTTATGTCAAATATTGTATTCTTAGACCATGAGATAATACAACTCCCTGGTATCGGAAGAAAGCTTTGAGGTCATCAAACGTCATCCTATGAGAGGGTGATCATAAAGGTGTCTCTCAGGTAATCGGAAAGTATCTGTTGGGTTGTATGTATCGAGATGGGATTTGTCCCTCCCAAGTCGGAGAGAGATATACTTGGGCCCACTCGGTAATCGATATCAACACGCTTGCAAGCATGTGGTTAAGGAGTTAATCACAAAGTGATATCGGATTACGGAGCAGTAAAGTACTTCCGTGAACGAGATTGAACTAGGTATGACGATACCGACGATCGAATCTCGGGCAAGTAAAATATCGCGAGACGAAGGGAATATATATATGGGATTGATTGAATCCTGGCATCGTGGTTCATCCGATATGATCATCGATGAATGTGTGGGAGTCAATATGGGTGCCTGCAGACCCGTTGATTATTGATAGAAGATCATGTGCGCATATTCTCGAACCCGCAGGGTCACACATAACGTGTCTCGATGCTAGGATAGATTGGATAATTGGTTTATGAATTTTGTTCGAGTCTCGGATGGGATCCGGGACATCACGAGAGGTTCGGAATGGTCCGGAGAATAAGATTCATATAAAGGCGGTGCAGTTTTTGGAGTTCGAATTGTTCGGATTAATCGGTATTGTCGGAAGCTTCTAGAACCTTCGGAAGGGACCAACGTGGCCCCACCTTCCGGGGAGGGCATGGGCCTATGAGGGAGTGTCCTGGCCGCATTGGGCCAGGGCACAAAGGCCCCATAGGGCCCAGCCGATCCTAGATAAGTTTAAATCGTTTAAACTAGAGATAAGATAGGGTTTCTAGAAGGGAGAGTTTAAATCGTTTAAACTAGAGATAGGCTTGGAGGATGGGCAAGGGCTGGCCGCACCCCCCCTCCATATATAGAGGGCTGGTGCGCCCCCTTCCCCCCTACACACATCTCCCTCCAAACCCTAGTAGCCCTGCTGCCTTCCTCTCTCCCTTCCGACTGTTTGCAGGCGAAGCCCTGCTGCAGAAATTCTCCACCAAATACACCACGCCGTCGTGTTGTAGATCCAATCCATCTCTCCACCATACTTGCTGGTCCAAGGAAGGAGGAGACGTCGAGGTGCTGCATGTGTGCATCTCACGGAGGCACCGCCACTTGTGGTGCTAGATCGGATCGGATCGCGAGGAGGAGAAGCGAGTACGACTACATCACCCACGTTCCGACGAACGTTCCGCTGTGTGAATCTTCAAGGGTATGAAGATCTAATCCAATCTCTCTCGTTGTTTGCATCTCCTAGATTAGATCTTGGCTTTCCCTCTGTTCGCTTCCGTAGAAAATTTTGATTTACTATGCCTCGAAACTCTTCAGTGGTATCAGAGCTAGATCTATGCGTAGATGTGATTCACGAGTAGAACGCAACATGGTTGTTGCGCGTTGATGTTTTCTGTTGCAAGCCTCTTGTTTGTGTTCTTCTTATGGCCGGGATAGTGAGATTGAAGCGGTCCAGGCCAACCTTACGCGACGTCGTTCATGAGACCGCTCCGCACTTGACGTGTGGCTTGTACCACACATGCGGCTGGTGGATGTCGGTTTCTCTCACTATAGTTGTCATGGGATTAACACGAGTTTGGCAACCATAATATCACCGTTGTGGCTTTCCGTAGGTAAGAATCGTTCTTAGCATATACTCCCATAAGCCACGTAAAACATGCAACAACAAAGTAGAGGCGTCTAACTTGTTTTTGCAGGGAGTGTTTTCTGTGATATGGTATGGCCCAAGATGTGATGTGTATATTGTATGCGATGATCATGTTTTGTAATGTTTCACGACTTGCATGTCGATGAGTACACAACGGCAGGAGCCATATGGTTGTCTTTATAATTGTGTATGACCTGAGTCAACTTCTTATACGCCATGTAATAGCTTTACTTTATCGCTAAGTAGTTAGCAATAGTTGTAGTTGCTATTCGTGGTGGAGGCAATCATGGTGGAGTGATGGAGATCATGCGGAGCACAAGATGGAGATCATTCTTGCGAAGATTGGCTATACCATGTCACATATAGTTATATGCTTGTGATGTTTCTGCTTTTATGTATCTTATTATGCTTAGATCATGTCGTTAGAATTATAAGATGATTCCTCACTTAAAGATCAAGATAAAACTGTGTTCTGCCGATGTATGCACCGCTATGAAAGTTCGTGTCCAAGCATCACGTGATGATCGGGTGCTATAGACTCTCACACATACAACGGGTGCAAGGTAGTTTTACACGCTGAAATACTTGGGTCTAGCTTGACGAGCCTAGCATGTACAGACATGGCCTCGGAACACAAGAACCGAAAGGTTAAGCATGAGTCATATGAATGATATGATCGACACTTCGTTGTCCACCATTGAAACCACATCTCTTCTCGTGAAGATCGGATTAGGTGTGGTGAATTTGGATCGTGTTCACTAAACAACTTGAGGGATGTTGAATTTAGTGGGAGTTCATCTAGTAATTTGATTAAAAGTTGAACTAGTTATCATGAACATAGTCTAATTTGTACTTGCAAATATTGTAGATCACATGGCTAAGTCCAACTTCAACTTCAACGTTTTTGCTGAGAAAGAAAAGCTTAAGAACAATGGGTCTAACTTAACCAATTGGTTCCACAATTTGAGAATCATTCTCTCTGGCGGGCAAAAGGACTATGTCCTTGAGAAAGCGTTAGGTGACGCCTACTGCTCGCTACCGGCTGATGAGAAAGCTGTCTATCAGTCGCGCAAAGATGATTATGGTGTGATTAAGAGCACCATGTTGTTTTCTATGGAACCGGAACTTCAAAATCGTTTTGAAAACTATCCCGGGCCCTTTGAGATTCTCGAAGAGTTGAAAACCATGTTTCAGACTCAGACCCGTTCTGAGAGATATGAGATCTCCGAGAAGTTCTTTAACTGCAAGATGGAGGAAGGGAGTTCCGTTAGTGAGCACGCCATTAAGATGTCGGGCTACACTCAACGCCTTGAGCAACTTGACTGCAAGATTCCATAGGAGCTCAAGATTGACAGGGTTCTGCAATCACTCCCTCCCAGCTACAAAAGTTTTGTAGTGACTCATAATCAGATTGGTTCCACTGATATGATCACCGAGCTCTTCGCAAAGCTGAAGGCTGCGGAGGTGGACATCAAGAAGGATAATCATGTGTTGATGGTCAACAAGCCCTACTTTATGAAAGGTAAAGTTGCTAAGAAGCCCTTCAAGAAGGGCGGCGGCAAGCTTAATGCCCTGCTGAGAAGAAGCTCAGTCTGGTCCCAAGCCGAAACCGAGTGCTTCTATTGCAAGGACAAGGGTCACCGAAGAATCGTCTCAAGTACTTAGCGGACAAGAAGGCTGGCACCATCAAAGCTATATTTGATATACATGTTATTGATGTTTTCCTTACTAGCCCTCGTTGTAGTGCCTAGGTATTTGATACCGGTTCAGTTGCTAATATTTGTAACTCAAACAGAGCTGGAATAGACGGCGCTTGCGAGGATGAGGTGACGATGCGCGTTGGCAACGGATCAAGAGTTGATGTGATGGCCGTCGCACGCTCTCCTTAGTTTTACCTTCGGGATTAGTTTTAAACCTTAATAAATGTTATTATGTGCTGCGTTGAGCATGAACATTATTTCGGATCGTGTTTATTGCAAGACGGTTATTCATTTAAATCGAGAATAATGGTTGTTCTATTTATATGAGTAACATCTTTTATGGTCATGCACCTCTTGTGAGTGGTTTATTTCTTCTAAATCTCGAAGGGATGAAACACACATCCATAACATTGAGGCTAAGAGATGCAAAGTAGATAGTGATAATACTACTTATTTGTGGTAATCGTCTAGGTCATATTGGTGTAAAGCGCATGAAGAAACTCCATTCGATGGACTTTTGGAGTCTCTTGATTTTGAATCATTTGACACATGCGAACCATGCCTCATGGGCAAGATGATCAAAACCCGTTCTCCAGTATGATGGAGCGAGCAACGGACTTGTTGGAAATCATACATACCGATGTATGCGACCGATGAGTGTTTTACACGGTGGATATCGCTATTTTCTCACTTTTACCGATGACTTAAGTATATATGGGTATATCTATTTAATGAAACATAAATCTGAAACGTTTGAAAAGTTCAAAGAATTTCAGAATGAAGTGGAGAACCATCGTAATGTAAAGATTAAGTTTCTATGATCCGATCGTGGGGCGAATATTTGAGTTATGATTTTCTCATGCATCTCAAAGCAAGTGGAATCGTTTCACAACTCACGCCACCCGGAACACCACAGCGCAATGGTGTGTCTGAACGCCGGAATCGAACCCTGTTAGATATGGTCCGATCGATGATGTCTCTTACTGATTTGCCGTTATCATTTTGGGGTTATGCATTAGAAACCGCTGCATTCACTTTAAATAGGGCTCCATCTAAATCCGTTGAGACGACACCGTATGAACTATGGTTTGGTGCTAAACCTAAGTTGTCATTTCTTAAAGTTTGGGGATGCGCTTACGTAAAGAAATTGATGCAGGACAAGCTCGAACCCAAATCCGAGAAATGCCTCTTCATAGCATACCCTAAGGAAACTATTGGGTATACCTTCTATCACAGAACCGAAGGCAAAGTGTTTGTCGCAAAGAACGGTTCCTTTCTTGAGAAGGAGTTTCTCTCGAAAGAAGTGAGTGGGAGGAAAGTAGAGCTAGACGAGGTTATTGAACCTTCTCTTGAATTGGAGAGTAGCGCAGCACCTGAAATTGTTCCAAAGGTCACCGCACCAACAATAGAGGAAGCTAATGACAAGGATCATGAAGCTGGACGATGTCAGCATCGAACGTCGCAGGTCGACAAGGTCGCGTGCCCCTCCTGAGTGGTACGGCAACCCTGTCTTAACTGTCTTGTTAGTAGAAGACAGTGAACCTACGAACTATGAGGAAGCGATGATGAGCCCAGACTCTGAGAAATGGCTAGAAGCCATGAAATCCGAATTGGGATCCATGAGCGAAAACCAAGTATGGACTTTGGTGGACCCTCCTAGCGACCGAAAGGCCGTTGAGTGCAAATGGATCTTCAAGAAGAAAACAGACGCGGATGGTAATGTTACCGTCTATAAAGCACGGCTTGTTGCGAAAGGTTTTCGACAAGTTCAAGGTGTTGACTACGATGAGACTTTCTCTCCCGTAGTGATGTTTAAGTCCATTCGGATTTTATTAGCAATTGCTGCGTTTCATGATTATGAAATATGGCAAATGGATGTCAAGACTGCTTTCCTCAATGGCAACATTGATGAAGAGTTGTATATGATGCAACCCGAAGGTTTTGTCGATCCTAAGGATGCTGATAAAGTATGCAAACTTCAGCGTTCCATTTATGGATCAAGCAAGCATCTCGAGTTGGAACCTTCGCTTTGATCAAGTGATCAAGAGCTTTGGATTTGTTCCAAATTGCTCTAAGCTTGCATCTACAAGAAAGTGAGTGGGAGCTCGGTGACGCTTTACGGTACTATATGTGGATGACATATTGATTATTGGAAATGACATCAACATGCTTAACGATGTGAAGAGTTATTTGAACAAGTGTTTTCAATGAAAGACCTAGGTGAAGCTGCTTATATATTGGGCATCAAAATCTATAGAGATAGACAAAGACGCCTGATAGCTTTAAGCCAAAGTACATACCTAGACAAAGTTCTGAAAAGGTTCAGAATGGATAAGGCATTGAAAGGTTCAGTGCCTATGTTGTCAGGTAAGATATTGAGCAAGGCTCAGTGTCCAGCCTACCAGAATGATAGGAAGCTATGAGCAAAGTGCCTTATGCTTCGCCATAGGTTCCATCATGTATGCCATGCTGTGTACTAGACCGGATGTGTCCAATGCTCTTAGTTTGACGAGCAGATATCAAAGTGATCCAGGAGTGGAACACTGGACAGCCGTGAAGAACATCCTAAGGTACCTAAATAGGACTAAAGAAATGTTCTTAGTCTATGGGGGTGATGAACATCGTTAGTAAAGGTTACGTCGATGCTAGTTTAGACACCGACAAGGATGATTGTAAATCTCGGTGATACGTGTATATTTTGAATGGAGGAGCTGTGGAGTGGAGAAGCTGCAAGCAAAGCGTGATCGCGGATCTACAAGAGAAGCGGAATACATGGTCTGCGCAGCGTCAAGTGAAGGAGTTTGGATCAGAACTTCATCATCGAGCTTGGCGTGGTTCCAAGTGCATTGGACCCATCGGAGATATTGTGTGACAACACCGGGCCATAGCACTCGCTAAGGAACCAAGATATCATCCAAAGACCAAGCATATCAACTGCAAGTTTCATATAATCCGAGATTATATAGCAGATGGAGATCTGAAGATTAGCAAAGTACATACAGATCTGAATGTCGCAGATCCATTGACTAAACCTCTTCCACGTGTAAAACATGATCAGCACCTCAGTGCCATGGGTGTGAGATTGTTGCCAGATGTAAACTAGATTATTGACTCTAGTGCAAGTGGGAGACTGTTGGAATTATGCCCTAGAGGCAATAATAAAGATGTTATTATTATAATTCTTGTTCATGATAAAGTTTATATTCCATGCTAGAATTGTATTAAGCGGAAACTTTAATACTTGTGTGGTTTGTGAACAACACCGTGTCCCTAGTACGCCTATGGACTAGCTCATTGATCAATGATGGTTAAGGTTTCCTAACCATAGACATGAGTTGTCAATTGATAATGAGATCATATCATTGGAGAATGATATGATGGATAGACCCAAACTAAGCGAAGCAATTAGATCGTGTCATCGTGTTCGTCTTTGCGAAGTTTTTCTTATGTCAAATATTGTATTCCTTAGACCATGAGATAATACAACTCCCTGGTATCGGAAGAAAGCTTTGAGGTCATCAAACGTCATCCTATGAGAGGGTGATCATAAAGGTGTCTCTCAGGTAATCGGAAAGTATCTGTTGGGTTGTATGTATCGAGATGGGATTTGTCCTCCCAAGTCGGAGAGATATACTGGCCCACTCGTAATCGATATCAACACCGCTTGCAAGCATGTGGTTAAGGAGTTAATCACAAAGTGATATCGGATTATGGAACGAAAAGTACTTGCCGTGAACGAGATTGAACTAGGTATGACGATACCGACGATCGAATCTCGCAAGTAAAATATCGCGAGACGAAGGGAATATATATATGGGATTGATTGAATCCTGGCATCGTGGTTCATCCGATATGATCATCGATGAATGTGGGAGTCAATATGGGTGCCTGCACCCGCTGTTGATTATTGATAGAAGATCATGTCGCATATTCTCGAACCCGCAGGTCACACACTTAACGTGTCTCGGCGCTAGGATAGATTGGATAATTGGTTTATGAATTTTTGTTCGAGTCTCGGATGGGATCCGGGACATCACGAGGTTCCGGAATGGTCCGGAGAATAAGATTCATATAAGGCAGTTTTTGGAGTTCGGAATTGTTCCGCATTAATCGCTATTGTACCGAAAGCTTCTAGAACCTTCCGGAAGGGGACCAACGTGGCCACACCTTCCGGGAGGGGGCATGGGCCTATGAGGGAGTGTCCTGGCCGCATTGGGCTAGGGGCACAAGGCCCCATAGGGCCCAGCCGATCCTAGATAAGTTTAAATCGTTTAAACTAGAGATAAGATAGGGTTTCTAGAAGGGAGAGTTTAAATCGTTTAAACTAGAGATAGGCTTGGAGGATGGGCAAGGGCTGGCCGCACCCCCCCTCTATATATAGAGGGCTGGTGCGCCCCCTTCCCCCCTACACACATCTCCCTCCAAGCCCTAGTAGCCCTGCTGCCTTCCTCTCTCCCTCCCGACTGTTTGCAGTGAAGCCTGCAGAAATTCTCCACCAAATACACCACGCCGTCATGTTGTAGATCCAATCCATCTCTCCACCATACTTGCTGGTCCAAGGAAGGAGGAGACGTCGAGGTGCTGCACGTGTGCATCTCACGGAGGCACCGCCACTTGTGGTGCTAGATCGGATCGGATCGCGAGGAGGAGAAGCGAGTACGACTACATCACCCACGTTCCGATTTAACGCTCACTGTATGCGAATCTTCAAGGGTATGAAGATCTAATCCAATCTCTCTCGTTGTTTGCATCTCCTAGATTAGATCTTGGCTTTCCCTCTGTTCGCTTCCGTAGAAAATTTTGATTTACTATGCCTCGAAACCCTTCATTAAGCACATAGGGGCAGCACACTCGTGTTTCATATTTTATCTCACTTGCACTTCATCGAAATATGGGAGTATGTACAACTCTTGGACTTAGTTTGTTAACTTAAGCGTGGTGCTTAGGTTGATGAACTGACTCAGTGGGACTATTATTTTTATCACTTGTGAGCTAAACCTATGTCTTCAGAAACACAAAAATATTTTGTTTTCTTTTTAGTTTTTAAGAAGTTCATCAAGGAAGGCACACCGGGCAATATCAAGAAATACATGTTGAAGCAAAGGTTCTTTGTCCATCAAAAGAGAGGTTACTTGTACCTCAACGGTAAAGTGTGTCACCCTTGTTTTCAACTAAGCTTGGGGAGGTAAACACTTATCACACTCTCTTTTGGAAATTGTATTTTCTCTTTTCTTTTGGTGATATACTCAAGTTTGGTTCTTGCAAAGTTCTAAGCTTGGGGAGGTTACTTTTGCATGTGTAGAGTCTTGTGCAATGTTCATATTCGATGAAGGTTTAATGCAATCATGTATCCCGCTGTTTTTGAATGCTTGTTTAAGTGAGTCTAGTTCTGTATTTATATGGGGATACACTTGCTCATGATAGGCACCATAGGAGTTGACTTAGAGCTTGTATGCATCTTGCCAAATTGTTTATCAAGCTTGTGACACTATTTGTGATCCTCTAGACAACATTGCCACAATCTCTACAGTTGGAAAGAATGAATACTTGATCAAGATATTTTGATATTTTTGGTTGTCACTAAGTATCTTTGTCTTAAATGAATAGGTTATGCTCGACCCCATAATGTCAAAATAATAGACTTAATAGTTTGCTTACGGAAGGAGTTGTCAATTGGAAATGATATTTTGAAATTTTGAGTTCTATGCTAAATAAGGTGTTGTTTATTTGTCTTAAGAGTTTAGCCTTGAAGATACTCAACACCATAGATGTGATGATCGACTTGATAGTACTCTTTGAAAGGATTTGTTTGAAGAAACTAATATTTAGCGGTAATGAGATGCATGCCAAATCTTGACCCGTTGATTAAAGTATGATATTGCTTTATGCGTGTCTGCACCACTGTCGCATAACATGGGATGCTAACAAGTCCACTGGGAGTTTGGCTATGAGTTGCCCAACATATGTAGCAGAGATGCTATATTTGGGTATGCATTGGTATTCTCCTAGGCCTGCGTTCAAAGCAAAAGAGGGAATACTCCTCTGACCATTATGATAAATCATTATACCGAAAAGTGAAACCTTGGTAATGGTCACGAGTATCCATTCTTAGCCTGCACAGTCTGATTAAACACACTAAGTTTTGGCATGATCTCATTACTGATGAACTGAAGTTTTAGAAAGACAAAAAATAGAAAATGAGTGTTTGATAGCCATGATTCATTGATGTGGATTACCAAAAGAGACACTCTAATGCTATGCTTCTTTTGACATGTTCTCGCATTTCCTTTTGGCATAAATCTCCTTACTAAGAAAAACTTTATGAAAGCTCAATAACTAATGTTTGCACTTGAGAGCCTTAACTAGATGACATGATTGGGTAGAATCGATAAACTTTATTCCTATTTATGCTTGACATCTATTTGTGACTAAGTTTTGCCTCATAAAAAATAATGATATGAAAAGTTATACAAAAGGTGCAATAAGAGGATCACAAGTTTGTTTGCAAGTTAGATTCACTATTTACATGGAGCATATAAGTTTCGATGACTCTTTAGTGGTCTTTATAACTGAGCTTGTGTTGCCTTGTATGAATACATGTTTTCTGTCTTCGAGCTTGTAGAAGAAATAAGGATGCAAGGCATTGATTTCCAATGATAAGCTATTTCACAACCATTAATTTATTATCAACCCTTCCTGCTCAAGGACGAGCAAGGTCTAGCTTGGGGAATTTGATGTATGTGAAATACCACTTCTTTTAGCCATATAAAATGTGCCATTTATCTCTCATATCATGTTTCTTCCAGCCATAGCTACGCCTTATATGCATGACTTCTAGTTCTCATTTACTTTCATATGAGCATTGCACATTTAGTAGTTTTGGTAGAATTTTATCACTTTTGTTTTCTATGACATGTGTGTAGGTGTTGGTGAAGATTATGGATAAAAAGGAACAAAGAGAGCATATTATGGAGGAGCTGCAAGGACCAGACTTAGCCATTTGAGAGGTTGGAAAAGTGAAAATTTCCAACTTCTCAAATAAATATCCAAGACCACAGGGTTTTAGCCCTCGACGAGATGAAATCAACAAGCCCAAGAACACCCAAAACGGAGTTTGTATGAAGAAATGGAGACCAAAATACTAAAGGATCTACAAGTTCAACGACCAACTATACAACCGAAACTAAAAGTTCCCGCCGCATAGTTTTGCCGTATAGTTGGTAAAAAGGTCGCAAACAATGGGATTTCACCCCAGAGAAGCTCCAGAACCTTCCCTAAGTCAAATGATGGTATTGGGGGAACCCTAGGGCACCCCAAGGCCTATGTAAAGGAGGGAGGACCCAAGCGAGAGCAACCAAGCCATATCGTCCACCATGGCAGAGCCCTGCCGCCATGCCACCGCCATAGCCGCCTCCAATCAGATTTACACCATCACCATCACAAAAGAGGAGAAGGGACTAGGATCTTGAAGGCCTCTACATCGATCTACATCATCATCTTCATCAACAACGTCTCCATCACCGATCCCCTTTGGTTACTTGTTGTAATTCTAGATTGAATCTTGGATTTGCACTTGTCTTCAATTGTATCATCATACTTCATCCATATTCTATCCATGATGTTGATTTCCTTCACGTATGAGTAGTTTCCTTTGTTCTTAGGGAGATGGAGAAACCCTAGTATGAGATTGAATTGAGATAAAGATTATTATGTGATATTGTTCATTATGTGTCTGTGTTAGATTTCCTTCATCTTGATGTTGGGTGAAGTGCGCCACTCAATATTTGCCTCACTGAGGACTAGATGGGGGGAACTACTTGTTGGTAGATGGAGGGATGATAGCAGTTATGGTGACTATAAAGTTGTTGTCATTTCTTACGTATCAACTTGGGAACCTAGGAGAACTCACGAAACATTGTCCATGCCATGGGATACATCCTACGGGGTAAAGTCCCTTAATAGCGCAGTAATTCAATTGATGTCGATTGCTGTCTGCTGTGGTTATGATGGATGATGTGTGAAGTGGTTGCTGCCTATTCGTCCATATATGGAGCTCCTCCCACGCATATCAGAAATGGTCTTATTCATTATAATAATTTTGATCACTCTTTCTAATTACTAGCGGTGGATCCACTACTCCCTGAGAACTCTTTCCATCAACTTGCAGACTTTCGTAATCATACTTGCATGCTCTTGTTTACTTACAGCTTTAGTTTACTTATTGTTCTCTTATTTAAAAACCCAAAAATATCTTTTACACAAAACTCAGATTTTATCTTATTACGTAGAACGTTATTTAGCATCACTATTTCAGTATTTAGTTCAAAGAGTTATTAGACTTCAGAATCCTGCTCCCTGTGGGATCGATATCTTTATTTCAAAACTAGCTACAAACGATCTATGCACTTGCAGTCATCAGTTACAAACGATTATTAAGTGTGAAACATAGATCAAAGATTTAAGTCGTGATGTTGTTTTTGATCCCAAATGGGGCGCTAAGCGAAGACTGTACTAATCTTTCTGTCACTGAGGTTCCTATGAGATCGCCGCTAGACAAGTATCTCACCTCAAGCCTTTATCAATCTATGGGATCTTGGGTACCTACAAGTCCACAGATCAAGATAAGGGACGAAGAAACAAAAGATACAAATCTCAATTGCAAACAAAATACAATACTCCCATGATCTAGATGCACATAATCGCTACGAGGTTTCTCCCCAACCCGCAGCCCGTGAGGACTACTCACTCATAACAAATAGATCAGAGATAGAAAACATCATACAAATACTTATATTGAAATCAAATATTCTTACAATGGCTGCTAAATGATAAGGAGATCTAAAGTAAAAAAGCAATGGCTATGTCTAGTGGATGGATGGATGGTGGAAGTGATGAACAATGGATGAACAATGGTGTGGATATCCTTTGGTGGTGTTGTGATGTAATCTGAGAATGGCGGCTCTCTGACTAGCTGTAGGGTTCCAATCTTTAATAAGATAGAGCCCCCTATGTTTTACAATGCTAGTCCCTGGATCAATAGCTAGCATCCACAGTTAAGATGTAATATCAAGAAACAAAGGTCATAATATAACTTTATAACCAGGAATAACATAATTTTATTACATCTTTACATAGCTCATTTGGCTATTACATTACATTGCAGCGGAATAACTATAAGTATGGGTCCTTCATCTTCAAAGTGCCACAGGCAGACATGTTGGTTGTAGACTTTGTAATCCTAATCAATCAATCTTCACTAAAACAATCAAACCTGCAACATACAAGTTACAGCCACAAAGGGTCAATACATTTGAATTGTATTGGCAAGTGATACTTTGGTAGTATAGTGGAATCTAGCATCTATATGCATTTGGCTAAGTGGAGTTGAGGCTTGCATTGCTCAAAATAGATTTTTCCTTAACATTTGAAAATACTAAGTTTTCCTTGGCAAAATCATTTTTCCCAATCAAAGATTTGAAGATCCTTTTACCAAGGCATCTCTCCATCAAAGATTGAAGATTTCAAACAACCCTTGTTCAAACCACAAGATTTTAACTTAGAAATTTGAATGATGAGATTCTTGATTGCTTCCATGTCTTGATGCTCAAATTGTCCTTTACCAGGGACATGGCTAAGTACTTAGATTTTACACTCTGCAGAGGTGGTGCACTTTCCCCACAAGACTTGGTTTCCCAAGACAAGATCTTTCAGAAGCCTTTCCTTAGTCAAATGGACGCGCTCCAACCTATCAATCCCTCTACCACCAACTGTCCAAGAGACTAAGTTCTAGCAACCTATATGATCATGGCAGAGCCCATATTGCCAAGTGGTTGCACTTGAAGCTTCTCAACATTTGACATCTCAAATCTCTTTGTTCCTGGGTGGCCATCCACAAGTGAGATACACTAAGGTAAACCATAAAAATGGGCCTTGTGAACCACTCAACCAAAAACCACCAAGCAAGTCCCATTCCACCCAGGTGATTCATTAACTTAGTTGTTTTATTAATCAAAACACAAGTCCTCAGACTTAGAAATTTTCCATAGCATGAATATATATTCCACCCTTGTTTTCTATTAGCTAGGCTAAGCATGATAGTAATAGGGATCTTAACTTAGGAAATTTCTACTAAGGTTTCATCTACTAGGATTTCCCATAGCATGGTTTATACTTAGCAAAAATTCCATGCAAGTTTTACTTAGAAAAATCACTAATGCATAGTGAAAATAATGGGACAAAAGTATGAAGCATCACTTGCCTTTTTGGTAGGGAATGGTGGTTCACTCCTTGTCCTTGCAACAATCACACTCTTCAAGTCACTACAATTCAATCAAGCAAGGCACAAACTCAATCTACCAATCAAGCAAAACAACACACATAAAATAACAAAGTCAAAGTAATGCATGCAAACATGCCAAGCTTTGTTTTGTTTGAAAAAGTGGTTCCTAATGGGTCATAAACATTTGAAAACACCTATTTGGTCATTTTGTAAAGTGGCAAGGTCATTTGCTAAAGGTTTCACCTCAAAAACCATTTTCAAAACAAAGTATCATTTTATGTGGTGTAGAAATATTTTTACTAAGGCATTAATCTCCAAGGTTTACCAAATATGTTTTCAAACTATAAAACTTGGTGTTTGAGGTCATAGAGTTTAAAACAAAACATTTCTCAAAGGTTTTCCTTCAAAATTAATTTTAATAAATAAACCACATTTCTATTTGACTAGAAATGGTTTTAAATCAAAGAATCATATTTTTATTTCACCAAATACATTTTTGAGTCCACAAAGTGTTTCCTAGGGTCAGTAGGTTTGGTCCAAAACATTTTCTCCAAAGTTTTTACTCAAAACCATTTTTCATAAACAAAACAATAGTTTTATTTGGCTAGAAATGGACTAAACTAATTAATCCATTCTAAACTTTTCCAAATTCATTTTCCAAAACATGGGTTGGTTCCTAGGGTCAGTAAGGTCACAAAAATACATTTTGCAAAGGTTTTAACCCTAAAAGTATTTTTAAACAATTTTTATACTCTAAACAAGCTCACAAAAGAATCTGCAAAAACAAGCAAACTAACAGATACTATTTGCTAAACTAAGGGCATGGTTGGCTAGGGCTTGCTCTCCTATATCCAACGACATAAAATTTGTAAATTTTGGACGTGTGGATCCAAAGTTATAGGGTTTTCAAAATGGCACTTAAATCTGTTTTTTCAAATTCTGTTTTAAAACAGACCTGGCCACGCGTCGCATTCTAACTGGGTGGTACCGGTTCGGGTGGATCGCGCGCCGTAGACCGTAGGATCTCATTTAGATCGAGCGGCACAGAGCACGTACCCCTTCGTGTTTAAGTTATTCTATCCTATCCATCAGATCGGGATCGGACGGCTGTGGGGTGCTCGACCTTAGCAAACGGCGCGGCAGCTGGCGGCCTTTGTGAGCGACGAGGGCAGTGGCGGCGCCGGTGAAATAGGAAGCGAGGGAGGAGGAAAAGGTGCTCACCGGAATTGTTGACGCTTGCTGATGCTCAACGTGGTACTGGTTGGTGAAGGGGCGCACGGGGCTGTCCTTGATTGCTCGCCGAAGACGAGCTGGGCTTCGGCGGTTCAGGAGTTCGTCGAGGTGAGGATAAGGGGCACCCTAGGGCAAACGAATAGCACCATTAGGTCCACGAGAGCAGGGCGGTCATCATCGTATCCACGGGGAAGAGAGGGGTGGTCGGACTTTACCGGGGTGACGTCGTCGGAGAACGGCAGAAGACGGCGGCGCTCGGAGCTTGTCGGAGTCGAGGTTCTGGGGCACCCGCGGTGGAACGGAGGGCACGGACAGAAGCGCCAGAGGATGGGGAGTGTGCGTGCTTGGTCAAAGAGGCAAGGGGAGGCAGGGTATGGCCGGAATTGTCGCCGGAGTGCGTCAGAGGCAGTGGCGATGCCGAGAAAAATTGGAGCAGCCTGTGGGCGATCTGGTGCGAGAGAGAGAGGCGAATTGGAGAGGAGGGACAGGCGACTATGAGGTCACAGTCGAGGGCGAGGTTTATTCCTGCATTGAAGCGGATTAAAGCGTGGGATTTATGTCTGGCAACGGCAGCGAGGAGAGGGCGTGGTCGTCGCGGGGGTTGAAGACGATGGCTAGCGAAGTGGGACCGTTGCGTCAGTGGGAAAAAAGGTGAGGAGGAGGTCCACCAGTCAGTGGCTTTGCGGGCTGTTTCAGCGGTGAGGAAAAACGGTTCGGGGGAGAGGGTGAAAACGATGAACAGGCGAGTGGGTCCGCTTGGCAGTGAAAGAAAGGGAGTGGGGGTGGGGTCCAGTTGTCACTCTCTGTGCGGGTAAGTTTCTGAGTGAGAAAAGAATGCTTCGGGGAAGAGAACAGGTGGGCTAGGTGGGCTGCTGTTGGGCTAGTTGGGCCAGTGAGTGGGCTGTTCTATTTTTTCTGTCTGAAACATTTTTCTTTTTCTAAATCTAATTTCTGTTTTGAATTTCAATCAACTATTCAAGCATTCAAATAATTCAAACAATCCAAACAATTGTAATGAGTTTTTGGTTCTGTTTATCAACATAAACCAAATCTCAAAATAAAATAATTTTATTCATTTTTAGGATCCATTCATTAATTAAATAAAATGGATCTTTAGTTATTTAATAAAATAGGGTTTGATTTATTTAATAAAATTTCCATTTGAAATCCAAATATTTTCAAAACCAAATCAGTAGGTTTTATTTGAAAATAAAGAATATTTGGAAAACTTGTTTAAAACAAAATAACATTTTTGCTATAGGATCCATTAATAATTAAATAAAATGGACCTTAGTTAAAAATCCATATAGGATTTGTTTTATTAAATCTTTATTTTGAAAACTAATATAAAACCAAAATACTTCAGTAGGTTTTTTTTTTGAGAATATAAAATACTTGGAAGACTTATTTTAAATAAATAAATAAGTTTTGATGTTTTGGAAATAGTAAAACCTTTATTAATAAAACTTGGATATTTAAATCCTTATTATTTTATTTAAATAAACCTCTACTATTTTAATCAAAGAAAAACCTTTTGTTTCAAAGTCTTGGCCAAGGTTTAATTTGGCTTTATAAAATAATCTTTATTTAAAATATTTCTTTTCATTTTGAGAACCAAAACCTTTTAGAAAAAGATTTCAAAGTAGTAATAAAATACTTTAATTTTCCCTTTATTAAATTTTTATCTTTTTAATCCCTTTAGGATTATTTGATTCAAATTGGTTTGAGGTTCCAATTGAATTCAAAAAGTTTCTTCTGGCCCTGAAAATCAAACAAAGTTTTATTTTATTCATTTATTTTTCACATTACAAGATTTGGAAAATCTTGGGATGTGACAGGCTACCACCCTTAAAATAAATCTCGTCCCGAGATTTGGGAAGGATAGGGTTACCAGTTGGCTCAAAACAACTAGGGTACTACCACCCTTAAAAAATTTCAAACATAAATTACATCTTGGCTTGTTTGTGATCTTGATGAATCTTCTCTGGGCAAACATCTGCGTAGTGTCCTTTGTTTCCACACTTGAAACATGTGACTTGGCTGATATCCCTCATAGGCTTGTTTATATTGTGTTTCATCTTCTCTGGACAGTTGCTTGCATAATGTCCTAGCTCTTTGCAGTTGTTGCACCATACTTGGCTAATATCTTTCTTTTCCTTTGATATCATTGCCTCTTGTTTGTTTCTTTGGTTCTTCTTCTTTTCTGGACAATCACTGGCATAGTGTCCCTTCTCTTTGCAATTGTAACATTGCACTTGAGTAATATCCCTCTTCTTCTTCTTGGGTCTCTCCAAAGCTAGGAGTTCTTCTAATTCATGCTCTTCAAAGGTGGAAAATCTTTCTCTCTTCTTGGGGCAGTTACTAGAGATATGACTTTCTTTACCATTAGGGCATTGATCTTCATGCTCCTTGGATGCATGATCCTTGTCTTCACAAATATTGCTAGCTTGGGTTCCTTCTAGAATAATATATTTGTCATCCTTGTTGTCACAAACTCCTTGGGAAAAGTTTTCTCTCATGTTGATCATTTGGGTGACCATCTTTTGCAACAATTGGGATTGAAGTTTCAAAATCCTTTGTATGGCTGGGTCTAATCCATTATTGTTGGCTAAAAACTGAGTTGTCACTTGGCTTAATTGGGTTTGGTTTACTAGTAGTTGTTCTCTCATGTGCATCTCTTGGTTGTTGTTGTTGTCATCATATTTGATGTTGGAGTCTCTTGGAGAAGTCATCTGTTTGGGTTGGATTGGGATTAGGTTAGGCAAAATATTTTCTAAGGAATCAATTCTAATCACACACATCACAATTCACACAAGCAATGTGCAAGCAATCACAAACATAACATTCCACTCAAACAACAAGCTTCAAGCATATTTTTAGGCAACCAAAAATATTTTTGTTACACCACATAAGTTGGTGTGTTAGACTTAACTATATATGGTGGTCCATCTATATGGTTCACTTGTGATCTTTCCATACTTCTTTGGTTGATTCTTCTTGAATGAGATCTTTGTATCCTTGGAGAATTCTTGTGTCTTGGTCACAAAACTTCAAAGGTGGTCATGGTTCCTTCTAAGTTGTTTTTCCTTAGTCTTCAAGTCTTGAGTAACATTTCTTGTCTCACTTGTAGTCTTTAGTGATATCCAAGTTGGAGGTCCTTGGTGAAAATGCCGAAGATGTTGAAGTCATTAGAGTTGAAGAAGTTGAAGTCATTAGAGTTGATGAAGTCCTTTGCACATGGTGTAGTCTTTGGTCAAAGGGTAGGTTTTTCCATCAAGTTGAAATAGATGAGGTGTAGAGTTGAAACCAAAATGGTTGAGGAAAGAGTTTACAAGATTGTTTGTAAATAGTTTTGGAACAAATACAACTCCTATTTTTCTAAGGGTTTTTGTCCAATCCTAGGTTTACAAATCCTACAGGCAACACAATGCTCTGATACCATCTTGTAGGGTTCCAATCTTTAATAAGATAGAGCCCCTGTGTTTTACAATGCTAGTCCCTGGATCAATAGCTAGCATCCACAGTTAAGATGTAATATCAAGAAACAAAGGTCATAATATAACTTTATAACCAGGAATAACATAATTTTATTACATCTTTACATAGCTCATTTGGCTATTACATTACATTGCAGCGGAATAACTATAAGTATGGGTCCTTCATCTTCAAAGTGCCACAGGCAGACATGTTGGTTGTAGACTTTGTAATCCTAATCAATCAATCTTCACTAAAACAATCAAACCTGCAACATACAAGTTACAGCCACAAAGGGTCAATACATTTGAATTGTATTGGCAAGTGATACTTTGGTAGTATAGTGGAATCTAGCATCTATATGCATTTGGCTAAGTGGAGTTGAGGCTTGCATTGCTCAAAATAGATTTTTCCTTAACATTTGAAAATACTAAGTTTTCCTTGGCAAAATCATTTTTCCCAATCAAAGATTTGAAGATCCTTTTACCAAGGCATCTCTCCATCAAAGATTGAAGATTTCAAACAACCCTTGTTCAAACCACAAGATTTTAACTTAGAAATTTGAATGATGAGATTCTTGATTGCTTCCATGTCTTGATGCTCAAATTGTCCTTTACCAGGGACATGGCTAAGTACTTAGATTTTACACTGCAGAGGTGGTGCACTTTCCCACAAGACTTGGTTTCCCAAGACAAGATCTTTCAAGTTTTCCTTAGTCAAATGGACGCGCTCCAAATTATCAATCCCTCTACCACCAACTGTCCAAGAGACTGAGTTCTAGCAACCTATATGATCATGGCAGAGCCCATATTGCCAAGTGGTTGCACTTGAAGCTTCTCAACATTTGACATCTCAAATCTCTTTGTTCCTGGGTGGCCATCCACAAGTGAGATACACTAAGGTAAACCATAAAATGGGCCTTGTGAACCACTCAACCAAAAACCACCAAGCAAGTCCCATTCCACCCAGGTGATTCATTAACTTAGTTGTTTTATTAATCAAAACACAAGTCCTCAGACTTAGAAATTTTCCATAGCATGAATATATATTCCACCCTTGTTTTCTATTAGCTAGGCTAAGCATGATAGTAATAGGGATCTTAACTTAGGAAATTTCTACTAAGGTTTCATCTACTAGGATTTCCCATAGCATGGTTTATACTTAGCAAAAATTCCATGCAAGTTTTACTTAGAAAAATCACTAATGCATAGTGAAAATAATGGGACAAAAGTATGAAGCATCACTTGCCTTTTTGGTAGGGAATGGTGGTTCACTCCTTGTCCTTGCAACAATCACACTCTTCAAGTCACTACAATTCAATCAAGCAAGGCACAAACTCAATCTACCAATCAAGCAAAACAACACACATAAAATAACAAAGTCAAAGTAATGCATGCAAACATGCCAAGCTTTGTTTTGTTTGAAAAAGTGGTTCCTAATGGGTCATAAACATTTGAAAACACCTATTTGGTCATTTTGTAAAGTGGCAAGGTCATTTGCTAAAGGTTTCACCTCAAAAACCATTTTCAAAACAAAGTATCATTTTATGTGGTGTAGAAATATTTTTACTAAGGCATTAATCTCCAAGGTTTACCAAATATGTTTTCAAACTATAAAACTTGGTGTTTGAGGTCATAGAGTTTAAAACAAAACATTTCTCAAAGGTTTTCCTTCAAAATTAATTTTAATAAATAAACCACATTTCTATTTGACTAGAAATGGTTTTAAATCAAAGAATCATATTTTTATTTCACCAAATACATTTTTGAGTCCACAAAGTGTTTCCTAGGGTCAGTAGGTTTGGTCCAAAACATTTTCTCCAAAGTTTTTACTCAAAACCATTTTTCATAAACAAAACAATAGTTTTATTTGGCTAGAAATGGACTAAACTAATTAATCCATTCTAAACTTTTCCAAAACATGGGTTGGTTCCTAGGGTCAGTAAGGTCACAACAATCCATTTTGCAAAGGTTTTAACCCTAAAAGTATTTTTAAACAATTTTTATACTCTAAACAAGCTCACAAAAGAATCTGCAAAAACAAGCAAACTAACAGATACTATTTGCTAAACTAAGGGCATGGTTGGCTAGGGCTTGCTCTCCTTAATCCAACGACATAAAATTTGTAAATTTTGGACGTGTGGATCCAAAGTTATAGGATTTTCAAAATGGCACTTAAATCTGTTTTTTCAAATTCTGTTTTAAAACAGACCTGGCCACGCGTCACGTTCTAACTGGGTGGTACCGGTTCGGGTGGATCGCGCGCCGTAGACCGTAGGATCTCATTTAGATCGAGCGGCGCAGAGCACGTACCCCTTCGCGTTTAAGTTATTCTATCCTATCCATCAGATCGGGATCAGACGGCTGTGGGGTGCTCGACCTTAGACGAGCGGCGCTGCGGCGGCTGCTGGCGGCGGAGCGACCAGACGGTGGCGACCCCGGTGAAATAGGAAGCGAGGGAGGAGGAAAAGGTGCTCACCGGAATCGTTGATGCTTGCTGATGCTCAACGTGGTACTGGTTGGTGAAGGGGCGCACGGGGCTGTCCTTGATTGCTCGCCGGAGACGAGCTGGGCTTCGGCGGTTCAGGAGTTCGTCGAGGTGAGGATAAGGGGCACCCTAGGGCAAACGAATAGCACCATTAGGTCCGCGAGAGCAGGGCGGTCATCATCGTATCCACGGGGAAGAGAGGGGTGGTCGGACTTTACCGGGGTGACGTCGTCGGAGAACGCAAGAGAAAGCGCCGGAGCTTGTCGGAGTCGAGGTTCTGGGGCACCCGCGGTGGAACGGAGGGCACGGACAGAAGCGCCAGGGGATGGGGAGTGTGCGTGCTTGGTCAAAGAGGCAAGGGGAGGCAGGGTATGGCTGGAATTGTCGCCGGAGTGCGTCAGAGGCAGTGGCGGTGCCGAGAAAAATTGGAGCAGCCTGTGGGTGATCTGGTGCGAGAGAGAGAGGCGAATTGGAGAGGTGGGACAGGCGACTATGAGGGCACATTCGAGGGCGAGGTTTATTCCTGCATTGAAGCGGATTAAAGCGTGGGATTTATGTCTGGCAACGGCAGCGAGGAGAGGGCGTGGTCGTCGCGGGGGTTGAAGACGATGGCTAGCGAAGTGGGACCGTTGCGTCAGTGAGAAAAAAGGTGAGGAGGAGGTCCACCAGTAAGTGGCTTTGCGGGCTGTTTCAGCGGTGAGGAAAAACGGTTCGGGGGAGAGGGTGAAAACGATGAACAGGCGAGTGGGTCCGCTTGGCAGTGAAAGAAAGGGAGTGGGGGTGGGGTCCAGTTGTCACTCTCTGTGCGGGTAAGTTTCTGAGTGAGAAAAGAATGCTTCGGGGAAGAGAACAAGTGGGCTAGGTGGGCTGCTGTTGGGCTAGTTGGGCCAGTGAGTGGGCTGTTCTATTTTTTCTGTCTGAAACATTTTTCTTTTTCTAAATCTAATTTCTGTTTTGAATTTTATAAAATAATCTTTATTTAAAATATTTCTTTTCATTTTGAGAACCAAAACCTTTTAGAAAAAGATTTCAAAGTAGTAATAAAATACTTTTATTTTCCCTTTATTAAATTTTTATCTTTTTAATCCCTTTAGGATTATTTGATTCAAATTGGTTTGAGGTTCCAATTGAATTCAAAAAGTTTCTTCTGGCCCTGAAAATCAAACAAAGTTTTATTTTATTCATTTATTTTTCACATTACAAGATTTGGAAAATCTTGGGATGTGACACTAGCGACTGGAGCCTCAAATATATAGGCATCTTCATGAAAGTTGTAGGGTTTGATGAGACGAATCCGTAGCCACCTGGTACCATGTGCGGTACGAGCGGCCCTGCCTGTACTAGTGGTTGTTAAGCATTCCGACGCCCTAACATAGCTTCCCAATTACTTGGCCAGGTGGACTTCCTCAAAATCCTTCATTATGACTCCTTATTTTGCATTAAAAGTCACGATTTCCTGCACAACATAATTCAAAGAGAGGTTTTGCATATCTTTGCAATTATTAGTCATTAGTGGCAAGGATTGAGAGTTTTTTGGCAACTGCTTGGCCAAAAACAATGTTTAAATGCAATGGAAGATGGAAAATATTGGAGCCATCAACTTCCCCAAAGCTCAAACCTTGATCACCCTCGAGCAAGAAGAACCAAAAGAACTATAAGGAATTTATCATTTAAACTTGAAACAACAAGAATAAGAATTCACTTATGGTTGGTAGTCGTATGTGCTCAACACTTCATTCATTTGCGAGGCATATCAAAGTTAGAGATATGAAAAGAATACTATACAAGCTTCGGTAAGTCAAGATAATCAAAGTAAAGTTTAATATAATTATAAGTAACTAGAACTGTAGATATCGATCCAATTATTCTAATTAACTCTCAGCTTGCCAAGGAACACTAGGATGTTTAAATAGCATAATTGAGTAAGAGAGTTTCATGTTCCAAGTAGTATAACAATGAAGTGTCTTATTTACACCCACATTAATAAATCAAGTCTATCAAAAAAAAACTTCTAACCCAATCATTGTATTTCAAGAAAATTTTGTAAAGTAGTAATGAGACCATGCCAAGTGTAGGGTTTCGTAGCATGGAAAACAAAAAATTTCTACCGCATACAAACAAACAAGCCAAGATCTATCTACTAGATTGTAGCAACGAGTCGATGGAATAACTCACCCTCGAAGATTCCAAAGTGTTTAACGAGAGCAGATTCTCGTGGGTGAGGTAGTCGATTCTTCCGATCTCAAGATCGCAGAGATTTATCCTTCCGTTAAGCAGCGCTCCTTGCAATCGGCCACATCGCTCGTACTCGTGAAGACCTTCCTCTCCTTGTTCCAGCAGGCAGCGGAGGTTGTAGCACTCTCCTCGCGATTCCGGCAAGACAACGGTGGTACCGGAAGTAGAGGGAGATCTCGCAGGCTTCAGCCTTAAGCCGAGCGAGTATGGTGGAGTATGAGAGCTTTGGTGATCTAGGGTTTAGACACACCAATTAGAAAGCTCTAAACCGGAGGCTAGGGCAATTAGAAGCTCTAACTTGACGGCTTGGGAGAAATCCCTAGGCTGTGGCTAGGGTTTAGGTTTAGAGGAGAGGGACTTGTGTACTAGGAGGGGCAGCCCTGCCCCTCCCTTTATAGGTGGGAGGCGCGGCCAAGGGGAGGGGAGTCCCTTCCCAACTCGGCTTGAGGTGGGCGGCGGTTGGAGGAGGAATCCTCCCAACTCGGTTCCCACCTCCTCTTTCCAAAACTTGTCAGATTTGACTTTCAAACTAGCTTGACTTTTTCAATTTAGGATTTAAATAACCCATTTATTTTGTACAGCATGGACCCCTATTAAATGATGCAATCATTCCAACTTACAATGACACATTCATGTACCTCCCCGGAGTGCCGACATTCCGAACCTTCTAGAATGTTCCCATGAAAACACCGAACCATTCCCCAACTCCAAACGGACTTTCCTTATATGAATCTTATTCTCCGGACCATTCCGTATCTCCTAGTGATATAACGAATCCCTTTCTAGACTTCGAACAACCTTCTGACTCTTTCTCATCATTCCATAACTACTCAAACAACGTCGAATCCTTATGTGTCTCCCTACGGTTCGTGAACTATGCGGACATGATCGAGACACTTCTAACAATAACCAATAGAGGAATCTGGAAATTCATATGGCTCCCACATATTTCTACGATTACTTTGATCGAATGAACCACTTACATACGATATCAATTTCCCTTTGTCTCACGATAGTTTACTTATCCGAGGTTATGATCGCTTGATCTCTGCATACCTAGTTCAACCTCGCATCGATAAGTACTCTTTTCTCGTTCCCGTGATATGTGATCCCTTGTGAGCCAGTCACATGCTTGCAAGCTAATTGGATGACATTTCACCGAGAGGGCCCAGAGTATATCTATCCGTCATATGGATGGACAAATCCCACTCTTGATCCATGTGTTTCAACCAATACTTTACGAACACTCAATGCCACCTTTATAGCCACCCTGTTACGGTGTGGTGTTTGATGACATCAAAGCATCCATCCGGTAAAGGTGATATGCATGATCTCATGGTCTAAGGAATTAGATAACTATGTATCAGAAAGCATATAGCAATTGAACTATTAAAATGACTTGATCTTTATGCTACGCTTATCTATAGGAGTATGTCCACCATATCATTCTCCTAACGATATGATCTTGTTGTTAATAACATCTGAATGTTCATGATAGGGAAACCACAATCATCTATTAACCAACAAGCTAGTATTATATAGAGGCTTTACTAGGGACTTCAAATTAAGTTTACAAATCACACAAGTATTAATGTTTTCCTTGTTAATACTATTATAACATGAATGTAAACATTTATCATAAACACAAAGATATAATAATAACTACTTTTATTATTGCCTCTAGGGCATATCTCCAACAGTCTCCCACTTGCACTAGAGTCATCTAATCTAGATTACATGGTAATATACCGAACACCCATGGCAGTTTGGTGCTGGTCATGTTTTGCCCTCGGGAGAGGTTTAGTCAACGGATCCGCCACATTCAGATCTGTGTGTACTTTGCAAATCTTTATATCCCCATCTTGGATATGTTCTCGAATAGCGTGAAAACGTAGCTTGATGTGCTTCAGCTTGTTGTGTGACCTTGGTTCTTGCGCATTGGCTATGGCGCCCATGTTATCAAAGTAGATAGACATTGGGTCCAACGCACTAGGAACCACACCCAGCTCTGTAATGAACTCTTTCATCCATATTGCTTCTTGTGAAGCCTCCGAAGCAGCCATGTATTCCGATTCAGTTGAAGATCTCGCCACAACGCTTTGCTTTGCACTCCTCCAGCTAACTGCTGCACCATTCAAAATAAATACGTATCCAGATTGTGATTTAGAATCATCCGGATCGGTGTTCCAACTAGCGTCGGTGTAACCATTAACAACGATCTGTTCATCACCTCCATAAGAAAGAACCATATCCTTAGTTCTTCTCAAGTACTTAAGAATGTTTTTGACCGCTGTCCAATGATCCACTCCTGGATCACTTTGATATCTGCTAGTCAAACTAACAGCATATGCAATGTCGGGTCTAGTACATAGCATGGCATACATCAGAGATCCTATGGCTGAGGCATAGGGAGTCTTACTCATCCTTTCTCTATCTTCTGCCGATGTCGGACTCTGAGTTTTACTCAAGGTCGATTAGCAACATGGGCAAGAACCCTTTCTTGCTATCTTCCATTCCAAACCTATTTAGAACTTTGTCCAAATATGTACTCTGTGACAATGATATTTGGCGCTTTGATCTATCTCTATAAATCTTTATGCCTAATATGTAAGCTGCTTCGCCAAGATCCTTCATTGAAAAACTATTATTCAAATATTCCTTGACACTATTAAGAAGGTCTACATCATTCCCAATCAACAATATGTCATCCACATATAGTATTAAGAATGCTACAGAGCTCCCACTCACTTTCTTGTAAATACAAGCTTCTCCATAAGTTTGTATAAATCCAAAACTTTTGATTACCTTATCAAAACGTTGATTCCAACTTCGGGATGCTTGCTTCAATCCATAGATGGACCGTTGAAGTTTGCATACCTTGTTAGCATCTTTAGGATCGACAAAACCTTTGGGTTGCATCATATACAACTCTTCATCAATGTCACCATTGAGGAATGCTGTTTTGACATCCATCTGCCATATCTCATAATCGTAATATGCAGCAATTGCTAACATAATCCTCACAGACTTTAGCTTTGCTACTGGTGAGAAAGTCTCATCGTAGTCAACTCCTTGAATTTGTTGAAACCCTTTTGCGACAAGTCGAGCTTTATAGACAGTAACATTACCATCAGCATCTGTTTTCTTCTTGAAGATCCATTTGTTCTCGACAGCCTTCCGGCCATCCGGTAAGTCCACCAAAGTCCATACTTGGTTTTCGTACATGGATCCAATCTCGGATTTCATGGCTTCTTGCCATTTATTGGAATCTGGGATCATCATTGCTTCCTCATATGTCTCAGGGTCATCGGTGTTGTCCACCAACATGACACTCATAACGGGATCATACCAATCTGGAGTGGTACGAGCTCTCGTTGACCTGCAAGGCTCTGTAGCAACTTCGACCGAAGTTTCATGATCATCATCATTAGCTTCCTCTCTAATTGGTGCAGGCACCACAGGAACTTCTTCCGGCGCTGCGCTACTCGCAATTTCGAGAGAAGGTTCGACAACCTCGTCGAGTTCTACTTTCCTTCCAGTCACTTCTTTCGAGAGAAATTCCTTCTCTAGAAAGGATCCATTCTTAGCAACAAAGATTTTGCCTTCGGATCTATGATAGAAGGTATACCCAATAGTTTCCTTCGGGTATCCTATGAAGACGCATTTTTCCGCTTTGGGTTCAAGCTTGTCCGGCTGTAACTTCTTTACATAGGCTTCGCATCCCCAAACTTTAAGGAACGACAATTTAGGTTTCTTCCCAAACCATAATTCATACGGTGTCGTTTTAACGGATTTAGACGGTGCCCTATTTAAAGTGAATGCGGCTGTTTCTAATGCATAACCCCAAAATGATAGCGGTAAATCTGTAAGTGACATCATAGAACGAACCATATCTAAGAGAGTTCGATTACGATTTTCAGACACACCATTACGCTGTGGTGTTCCCGGCGGTGTCAATTGTGAAAGTATTCCACATTTCTTCAAATGCTCGCCAAACTCGTAACTTAGATATTCACCACCACGATCAGAACGTAGAAATTTAATCTTCTTATTACGTTGATTCTCTACCTCACTTTGAAATTCCTTAAACTTCTCGAAAGTTTCGGATTTATGTTTCATGAAATAGATATACCCATATCTACTCAAGTCATCCGTGAAGGTAAGAACATAACGATAACCATCACATGATGCTACACTCATTGGACCACACACATCGGTATGTATGATTTCCAATAAGTCCGTAGCTCGCTCCATCATACCAGAAAATGGAGTCTTAATCATTTTTCCCATTAGACATGCTTCGCATCTTTCAAGTGATTCAAAATCAAGTGATTCAAGAAGTCCGTCGGAATGGAGTTTCTTCATACGCTTCACTCCAATGTGACCAAGACGACAGTGCCACATATAGGTCGAGTTATCGCTTGATTTCAAACGTTTAGCTTCAATGTTATTAATATGTGTATTTCCACCATCGAGATTCAACAAGAATAGACCATCTATCAAAGGTGCATGTGCATAAAACATATTACTCATATAAATCGAACAACCATTATTCTCGGATTTAAACAAGTAACCGTCTCGCAATAAACAAGATCCCGATATAATCTTCATGCTCAACGCAGGCACCAAATAACAATTATTTAAGTATAAAACTAATCCCGATGGTAGATGAAGAGGTAGCGTGCTGACCGCGATCACATCAACCTTTGATCCGTTTCCCACGCGCATCGTCACCTCGTTCTTCACTAGCTTTCGTTTACTCTGCAGCTCCTGTTTCGAGTTACAAATATGAGCAACCGAACCAGTATCAAATACCCAGGCACTACTATGAATACTAGTGAGATACACATCAATAACATGTATATTAGATATACCTTTCTTCTTGATGTTGCCGTTCTTCAAATCCGCCAAGTACTTTGGGAAATTCCGCTTCCAAAGGACCTTCTCCTTGCGAAAAGCACTCAAGATAGGCTTGGGTCCAGCCTTGGTCTTCTTCGTCGGCGTGGTAACTTTCTTACCACCCTTCTTGAAGTGTCCCTTCTTCTTAGACTTGCCTTTCTTGAATTTGGTGGTCTTATTGACCAACAACACTTGGTGCTCTTTCTTCATCTCCACTTCTGCAGACTTTAACATAGCAAACAGTTCTGGCAACTGCTTGTTCATGTTCTGCATGTTGTAGTTCATCACAAAGTTCTTGTAACTTGGTGGTAGTGATTGGAGGACACGGTAAATCCCCAAAGCATTAGGAATCACTATACCCAAGCTTTGAAGTTTGTTTGCATGCCCAGACATCTTAAGCACATGCTCACTGACGGAGCTGCCCTCTTCCATCTTGCAGTTAAAGAACTTTTCAGAAGCCTCATAACTCTCAATCGCCGCGTGAGTCTCAAAAATCAATTTGAGATCACGGACAATATCATGTGGGTCTGAATTCTCAAACCTTTTTTGAAGCTCCGATTCTAAACCATACAAGATAGCACACTGAACTATGGAGTACTGATTCTTCCGAGCAAGGTAAATATTCTTTACTTCATCGGTAGCATTAGCTGCAGGTGGGTCACCCAGCGGTGCATCCAGCACATAGGTCAAATTACCAGCTGTGAGGACAATCCTCAAATTGCGGAACCAATCCGCGAAGTTGCTTCCATTGTTTTTCAACTTTTCTTTCTCTAGGAACGCATTAAAATTGATGGTAGGGGCTGCCATTGATCTACAACATATTTGCAATAGTTTAGACTAAGTTTATGACAAATTGAGTTCAAATTAATAAAGTTTAATCTAGGTGAACTCCCACTCAAAACAACATCCCTCACATTGTTTTAGTGATCACACGAACCAAATCCACCATATCAAAACCGATCATCACGAGAGTTGATATAGTTTCAATGGCGAACAATCGACATGTTCATCATATCTACTATATGATTCATGCTTTACCTTTCGGTGATTCGTGTTCCTGAGACCATGTCTGTACATGCTAGGCTCGTCAAGATCAAACCTTAGTTACCGCATAAGCAAATCTGGCTTGCTTACGTTGTATTCACCTGCGGAATCTAACACACCTGATCATCACGTGGTCCTTCGAAACAACAAGCTTTAGCAACGGTGCATACTAAGGGTGAACACTTTAGAACTTGAAATTATGTGCATGAGGGATCATCTTATAATGCTACCGTCGTCTACTAAGCAATACAAGATGCATAAAGGATTAACATCACATGCAATTCATAATATGTGATATGATATGGCCTTTCTTCTTTGTGCTTCCGATCTCCATCTTCAAGCACGAACATGATCTCCATCATCACCGGCATTGCATCAAGGTCAATGACGCTTATCCATGGTTGTCGTCCACCGGCTTCAACTATTACAACTACTTTGAATAGACACGGGGTCTTAACATAAATTAAAGACAACCATATGGCTCCTGTCGGTTGCCAACTTACAATAAGGAACATTGCATACATCAAATATAATCACAATCATGGCCATATCACATCATCAAGACACCCTCGCAAAACAAAGTTAGACGCCTCTAATTTCTTTGCATATTTTACGTGGTTTGGGGCTTTCAATAAGTGTCGCTCTAACTTATGAACAAGAACCACAACATTGATACTAGTATTGTTAATCACCCGTTGTAAATTGGATCTCCACTATGCTGGGAGAAACAGCACCCATAAGCCACTTATGCAATACGAGTTGCATGTCAAGCGTGGAGCAAGTCTCATGAACGATGTCATGTAAGGTTAGCCCGGGCCGCTTCATCCCAACATCCCGCAAGATGCAAAGTAAACAAGAAGCAATCGACAATAAAAGCATCAATGCCCACAATGACCATTGTGTTCTACTCGTGCAACAGATCTACATATAGACACGGCTCTGATACCACTGTAGGGTTTCGTAGCATGGAAAACAAAAAATTTCTACCGCATACAAACAAACAAGCCAAGATCTATCTACTAGATTGTAGCAACGAGTCGATGGAATAACTCACCCTCGAAGATTCCAAAGTGTTTAACGAGAGCAGATTCTCGTGGGTGATGTAGTCGTACTCTTTCCGATCTCAAGATCGCGTAGACGATCCTTCCATGCCAAGGCTCCGGCAGCGCTCCAATCGGTCACACATTCGGTACTCGACGAAGACCTTCTCTCCTTGTTCCAAAGCAGCGGAGGTTGTAGCACTCTCTCGCGATTCCAAAGACAACGTGGTACCTAAGTAGAGGGGAGATCTCGCAGGGCTTCGACTTAAGCCGGAGCGAGTATGGTGGAGTATGAGAGAGCTTTGGTGATCTAGGGTTTAGACACACCAATTAGAAAGCTCTAAACCGAAGGCTAGGGCAATTAGAAGCTCTAACTTGACGGCTTGGGAGAAATCCCTAGGCTGTGGCTAGGGTTTAGGTTTAGAGGAGAGGGACTTGTGTACTAGGAGGGGCAGCCCTGCCCCTCCCTTTTATAGGTGGGAGGCGCGGCCAAGGGAGGAGTCCTCCCCGACTGCTTGAGGTGGGTCGGTTGGAGGAGGGAATCCCTCCCCAACTCGGTTTTCCACTCCTCCTCCTCTTTCCAAAACTTGCCGTTTGACTTTCAAACTAGCCGTTTGACTTTTTCAATTTAGGATTTAAATAAACCCTTTATTTTGGACAGCAAGGACACCTAGTACATGATGCAATCATTCCAACTTACAATGACACATTCATGTACCCTCCCCCCCCCCCCGGAGTGCCGGACATTCCGGAACCTTCTAGAATGTTCCCGATGAAAACACCGGAACCATTCCCCAACTCCAAAATGGGACTTTCCTTATATGAATCTTATTCTTCCGACCATTCCGGATCTCCTCGTGATATCCTGAATCCCATTCGAGACTCCGAACAACATTCGGACTCTTTCTCATCATTCCATAACTACTCAAACAACGTTGAATCCTTAAGTGTGTCTCCCTACGGTTCGTGAACTATGCGGACATGATCGAGACACTTCTCCGAACAATAACCAATAGAGGAATCTGGAAATTCATATGGCTCCCACATATTTCTACAATTACTTTGTGATCGAATGAACCACTTACATACGATATCAATTTCCCTTTGTCTCATGATAGTTTACTTATCCGAGGTTATGATCGTCGGTATCTCTGCATACCTAGTTCAACCTCGCATCGATAAGTACTCTTTTCTCATTCCCGTGATATGTGATCCCTTGTGAGCCAGTCACATGCTTGCAAGCTAATTGGATGACATTTCACCAAGAGGGCCCAGAGTATATCTATCCGTCATATGGATGGACAAATCCCACTCTTGATCCATGTGTTTCAACCAATACTTTACGAACACTCAATGCCACCTTTATAGCCACCCTGTTACGGTGTGGTGTTTGATGACATCAAAGCATCCATCCGGTAAAGGTGATATGCATGATCTCATGGTCTAAGGAATTAGATAACTATGTATCAGAAAGCATATAGCAATTGAACTATTAAAATGACTTGATCTTTATGCTATGCTTATCTATAGGAGTATGTCCACCATATCATTCTCCTAACGATATGATCTTGTTGTTAATAACATCTCAATGTTCATGATAGGGAAACCACAATCATCTATTAACCAACAAGCTAGTATTATATAGAGGCTTTACTAGGGACTTCAAATTAAGTTTACAAATCACACAAGTATTAATGTTTTCCTTGTTAATACTATTATAGCATGAATGTAAACATTTACCATAAACACAAAGATATAATAATAACTACTTTTATTATTGCCTCTAGGGCATATCTCCAACACCAAGGACTTGTTATGTGGATCCTCATAGATATCTTTTTTATTTTTATTTTTTCAGGGATCGCTAGATATTTCTTTTGCAAGTGTTTGCACAACCTTTGAGAGTATCAATACTTTTGCCCATATATTGACACGTATGCCACTCATGCCATCAACTCATAGCCGAAATCCAGGGTTATACCATAGATCGTTCAAAAGCTAGCGGAGTTGTTGGCATCCCAAAAGTGTGCATTACAGACATAGAACAAAGTTGTCTCACTTCTTTCTCTTTTTTGAGCTAGTACCGTGGTTTGGTCCACAAGGTTAGCTTTGGCATGCATCAAAATTACCACTAGACTTTATTTCAATCAAACAATTCCTTTCATGAGTGTTTAGGACTATCAAAATATCTATGGGGTTAAGTATCATCAAGGGTATACTCTCAAGACAATCATTCATCAAACAAGTCATAAATTTCAGAATTTTTGTTATTGTTCTTGTTTGGCAAAAGTATTTCCAAGGCAAGTCTCAGTTAACTAAAAGAACTAGAGCAAGAGCTTCAACAACTAATCATCATTCTAATAAAAACACTTACTCCAACCATATTAAATTACTTCCCATTAGTATGGAATCTTAGCAAATCAACCAACTAAGATATACAACTCAAACTTCATAAGTGGGAGACATAGGACGTACCTCTCATAAGTGACTTCATGATCCTCTTCCTTATACGAATGTGTTCCTTTAAAACTCAAACACGATTACTCTCACAATGATATTAAAGCAAAGATGCAAAGTGCGAATCCACATTTACAAAAAAAGGAAAAATGGAATTTTTTTTTTTTATTTTTAAGGATAGGATTAAAGAATAGAAAATAACTTGCGACCAAGCAAGGGTTTAAGATAAGAAAAACAAAAGCAAACTAAAACGAAAGAAAACTAAAAATCAAAGGAAAAAACAAAAGTGTTGGAACAAGCTAGCATGAGTGTTTCAAAGCTCCCAAGGAGCTAGAGTACAACCTCGTTATTACACAAATAAATTTTCCGGGGGAACACATCCCCAAGATCAGGCTTTTGCAAGCCCTTTTGTTGCTCATTGTGGTGTCTGTGGATAATCTCCCATGTTCCATTGGATGCTCAAATCATGGAACTAGGTGGCGAGGCTTGTAGTAGCATCTCGAAGGTTGATGGAGAGGTTGTTCATGTTTTGAATATTTCCTTCGAGTGCATAAATGTGTTCATATATGGTGTAGTAGTTTGGCGGCTTCTCATCTTGTTCAGGTCCTCCTTGTTCTACTTCTTCATCTTCTCCTCCTCCCACGTGTATTTCTTGTTGGGGTAGATTAGCTTCAACCTGCCCATCAAAACACAAAAGTCCATCCTTGATAGAGAATAAACCGTTAGGCAAAGGAGATGGGATCAAATGATCTGCTCTAGGTATATAAAAGAAATATCTACCATGATTTTTAGAAATCATACCACATGCTCTTAGAGTAGAAAGACCGAGACGGTGACTTCCTGTCAACAATTGGATGTTACCTAGGTAGATGCGAAGTGTGCGTGCAAGAATGGTCACAACTCCTCCTCCGCATATGGTTCCTCAAGATTGAAGAGCCTGATGCTTAAGGTAAAACATGAGAAGAGCGCCCAAATTTGGCGTTAAGTTACAATTAATAATATCAGCTTTTGTGAGGATCAACATGTCCTCCTCATTAACACTAGTAAACTCACCACGTGCCTGCAAAGTGTTAGCAATCACATAAAATAAATATCGAATAGTAGGATGATCAATTTGGTTCCCCTTGGGTGTATTTCCATGAATTCTCATCAAATTAAAGTACTCTGAAGGGGAAGGATCTAAAACAAAAGTAGTTGTGCATACATTGATGGTGTTGTTGGCAAATCCAAAGCATTGATCCCATGGGCTAGGTGTTAAGGTGTACTCACAATTCATAAGGAGGAACTTGATGAGATCATCTCCAGGCCTTTGTTCCTCGGTACAACCATAAGGGTCCACTATATGCGTCAAGGTGCTGAACAACTCAAGCGTCAAGCGGCGATACATGGCAACATCCTGAAAGAAAAATCATAGAAACCAACATTGTTGCAAAATAAATCGAAATCAACATGAATGCCAAGTTGGTTCAGGATATAAGGACACGCCCACTTGGTGGACTTGATTTCTTGGAGCTTGAGATGATTGAAACAGTTCAGCTGAAACTCATCGGTGAACTCAATGCCAAGTGACTCGAGGGTCAACGTCTCAACGGGTGGTGCGGAGGATTTTGCAGCCATCTCACGTGTACGACTCCTTGTATTCATCTAATAAATAAAAATAAGACAAAGTAAATAAAATTTGCTAATATTTTTTTGTCCAATAGAAACATAGCGTAAGTGATTCTCTCAACTAACCACAAAAGAAACTCCTCTAAAAGCAATGTTAAGCATGCTTAATATCAAGATTGAATTAAGAACAAGACCTAATTCTAGATTGACAATGATGAAAGATTGAGTGGAGCTTTTGCACAAATAATTTGAGGATCGGAGGAGAATCATACCTTAGATCGAATGAGTGCGAACAATCGAAGAAATATTAAGTAAATTTGAAGATCCAATGGAGGTGGTTTGGAGTTTGGAGGAAGAAGAAAGAGATAGATTGATTTTGAGGATATTTAGGTTACCTCCTCGGGCTGAATATGGAGGCCGCATACGTGGTACGGGCGGGTGGTACAGCTAGAGCTCACCCGTACCGACTGACTTCCCTTGGGGGCGACGGCTGCTCCCAAGCGGTGCACTTGGTACGGGCGCGCGGTATGGTTACGCGCGCCCGTACGGCTGGTCGTTATTGATACGGTACCTTTGCTTGAAAATCTGATGTTTTGCTCGAGGGTACGGTGCTGGAGAGCGGTACAGGCGCGTCCGACCATACTAGTGGTCGTTACCGGTACTGATACCTACGACAAAAATCATAAATTATATCTCTCTTTGGCTTGATGTGGTACGGGCACACGGTACGATCCCTTCTGTCTGTACCAGTGGTCATTAAGAACACTATGAGCTACAAAACTCAATTTTTTGATTAGAAACTATGTGTGCCTTTGCACGTCTTATCAAAGGATAAAAATAACAATAAATATACTAAGTAAAGATCCAGAAATAGTTCTGAGGCCATGTGTTAGCAAAATATATCATAGAGGATTACCTTATTTCTTGTCCTCTCTCCATAGGTCTTCTCGAACACTCTTTATTAAAAAAACAAAAACAAAACTAACACATAAAGAAAAATTTATTTCACATGGGTTGCCTCCTAAGAAGCGCTTCTAGTTAAGATCAATTATCTTGAACTTGATGGCAATCACTTAGGTTTATGAAGTGGAACACCCACTCCAAAGTAGTTGGCTTTCAAAGTAATTACACATCATCATCATTAGGCTTGGCCTTCTTTTTCATAGGGAAGTGGACTGTCGATACCCGGATTTTTAAGTCCAGATGCCTATTGCCGTACATCGCAATCCCAGGATTACTATTTTTGCGAGACATAACAGAAGTGGTACCACAATACATCATCCATTACAAACCATAATAAAGTTCTTACAAATAAAGGATCTCATGATCCAGTCTTAATACAATCAAAGCAGCGAAAAGTAAACATAGTAGGCTCCATCTTCATGATCACAGGTAATGCTGACGATGGGAGATTATCCTAGTTGTCATCGACCTCCTGCTGTCCATCTTCCGGGTAATCCTCCTCATAGTCTGGCGATGGGAATAGCCAGGGACAAAGCCATGATGTCGTGGTGGTGTCACGGCAGATGCCATTGATAGGCTAAAGGTGGGGACTAATACACGCTAGGGAATCCAGGGAGGGATAGTGGAGTGATTCTCCACACAGAAGTTTGTATTGCTATGTCTCCAAGATTACAAGTGCTCCTTGAGCTGTATTGGCGAGAGGAGGAAGAAGGAGCTCTCTTACTCTTGCCTACTAATTTTCCTTAGAACCCTAGATCAACTAGCACTATGGAATCACCAAACCAACTAGAGCTCAACCAACCCCCTCTACCAGAACCCTAACCCCCCTTATATAGAGGAAGTCCGGTCCTGGCCTAGGGCATACGTGGAGGCATATTCCTAAGAATATGCCCCTCCCAAAGTGGTATCCCGACCGGGGTGCTTTCCCCCGCGTCACATGTGCTTTAGCGACGTAAGCCTTTGCGGCGCCCGCGTCAGCCGACATGGGCGTTGTCACCCCTGTCGGCCATGACCCGGTGGTCCTGCCCTTGCTTTCTTCGCTCATGCAGTGCGTACCGGATCTTCTTTTTTGACCAGAGAGATTCCTTCCTTCTCCCAGAAGCTAAGCGAGGATCCGGATCATAGTAGATCCGGCCACACCTGTTCCTGCATATAAGTTAGACAAGCAATTCCGACTTACTCCTTAAGTCGGACGAGACAATGCTAGGCGACCCCCCTGGTCCGGGTTACTCCGTGATCCGGCCTGCCTTGAGGTGACTCGGCCAGCATCCGCTTTGACCCTTGAGGTGACTCGGCCCTTATACCCTGGAGTGACCCTACCCGGGGGTATCCCCCCAACATTAGTCCCCGAAGCTGGTGCGGTCTTAGCTGTCTTGGCCGCTAAGGCCACATCAGGTTCATTTATGTTCGAGCCTCAGACGTTTAATTCCGGGTTAGCTCCTTATCTCGGATTATATGGATTTACGTTCCCTACGCACGTTCCAAGTTTTCACTTGCCGGCCGGGTCACCACTTTGGCTCGGATCCCATGGTTATCATGGTTTGATCCGGGCCCCGTTTCCTTCTCTCATACGCCAATCCACCTGGAGGCTAATCATTACCTCGTCTTATTTTAAGGGCCTGCACAGTAATCGCCGCAGTAATTTTCAGTTATCACTGTGCGTGGGTCACGTCATGCCTACCTCCTCGTTTACCGCAACAGCGCGTCGCGTCATGGGATCGCTTCTACTCTGTGGCCCCCTGTGTGGCTTTTCTCTGATTGGCTGATGCAGGTGATACACGGTCATACCGTGCGGCTCGTCGGTGCAGCGCGATCCCACTCCTCCATCTCTAGAGGTGGTTAAATAGGGGAGGGGCGCATCCCTTAGCATTTTTCCACCTCTGCGCCCCTCTGCCCATTGCGTTTCTCCTTTGTCTTCCCTGCGACCCCGCCACCGCCGGTGCTTCTAACAGCAGCGCTGCCACCGCACTCTCCCCATGCTTCTGCTTCACAGCCACCGCTGCGCCACTGCTTAGCCACAGGTCCACGCCAATCTAGGCCGCAGATCCCCGCCACCGCTAGCTCCAGCGAGGATAGCGAATACGAGATGATGGAGGAGGAGCTCGTCGTCGCCGAGCAGGAGATGGAGGAGGACGCCGGCACGGCGGACCGCGGCGCGTGGGCCGATTCATGGGTCTGTCAAGATGACGTTGACTGGCTCTACCGGACCAGGCGCATTCCCGCCGGCGTCACCGCTCGTCTTCCCTCCGCAGAACTGGCCCCCTCACCCAATCCGGGTGAGTTCGTTGTATTCCTGTCCCACTTCCAATGGGGATTTCGTCTTCCGGTTAGCGATTTCTTCCGGGATTGGGTTAGGACCTATCACTTGCAGCCGCATCATCTCCCAGCCAACGCTATCACCTCTCTTTCCGCCTTTGCCTCTATGATCGAAGGCTACACCGGACTATGGCCCACGAAGGAGCTATGGATTCGGTTCTTCAACCTTCATCGCAACATCGTCCCCAATATCCACGTAGAGTCGGAGGATAAACAGCTCACCCAATTCGGAGCTGCCTCCATCTCGCCCGGAGGTTTTCGGTCTTTCCCCGGGTCACCGGGCTTGACTCCTGCAAAGGATGGGCCCGGACCTTCTTCTACGTCCGGAATGAGGGTATTGAAGATTTGATTCGGTTGCTGCCCTACGTTCCGGGTCTACCTGACACGGATTTCTAGGAGGAGGTCCCCAAGAAGCCTACCGCTCTGGCCAACAAAGTTAACAAGAGGTTCGCGGAGCTGAAGAGGCTCAGATTGTGCAACAAGGATGCTATGATCACGTTCGTGCGCAACCAAATCTCTCCCCTCCAGAAGCGCACCCACAAGTTGTGCCATATGAGTTTCGGCCGTGACCCCAACCGAACCTCCTCCTTCGAATTGAGCAACACGGAGATCTTTCGCCGGGTTAAGGCTCTTTTCACCACCCACAAGGATTTCTCCGCCGAATGGACGTGGGGAATTGAGCACTACTGTCGTGATAGGCTCCCTCCCGCGGTAAGCTTTGCGGGGCAAACTTATTTCGGATCAAGTATGTGTCGGTTTTTGTTGCATTTTTGACTCTGCTCTTTGTGCTTTTTCTCAGCTGTTCCTTCAGCAAACTCTCGAGGATGGCACGGATCCGACCCTTAAGTGGGCGCCAGACCGAGAAATCCCGGATGAGGAGGAGCCGGACCAGGAGATGTTCCTCCCTATGACCGACACTACCAAACGACCCAGCGGTAAATTCTCTTCTCTTAGAGATTGGCCCGATGATGAGGATGACTTGGATGTCGACGTGATTGAACCTGTTGAGGTTGTCCCTCTTTCTTTTGCCTTTCCAGCATCATCTAACCCCGGTGGGCATATCCACGAGGATCCTCCACTCGCTACGGGTGAGCCGGTTCCGATGGCATCGAAGAAGAAGCGCGGAGCCACATCAAGTTCTTCCTCCGAACCTTCTCAGCCCACAAAAAGGCAAAAGAAGGCCGAAGACAAGACTGACTCCAAGCGGGCAGGCAAAGCCCCGGCACGGAGGGCTCGGAAACCCAAGGAGGCCGAAACCTCGGATGCGTAAGTCATTTTTCATTGCGTAACACATTTTTCCTTGCATCGTGGTATTTTCTCTTCTGACATTATTCTCTTTTTCAGCCCTCCGGTGGAGGTCCCTCAGAGCGAATCAAGCATCTCTTCACCCCTTCGGTCCGACCCTTCTCCTCCTCGTGACGACAAGTCATGCCCGCTGAGCCCAATTCCGGAGGGTTCTGCGGCTGCTCCGGGTTCCGCCGTACCTCATCGAGAGGAACGCGACCTTGGAGCGGGAGGGGTCGGTCCAGCCGAGGCGACGGCGTCCACCACTTCGGCATCGCCGCAACCAGCAACCACCGAGCCCGTCACAACACCAGCACCAGCAGCAGCCAAGACTCAACCGATCGAGCCAAGACTGTCCCGCCGCCAAGGAAACCAACAACAGCTCCAGTGCCAAGTTCTTTTGCCTCGTCCGAGTCATCCCAGCCCCGGCGAGGAACTATTCCAGCAGCTTCTAAAGGGAAATCCACCATGGTTACTTCTTCCTATCAAGCTAAGGGCAAAAAGGCTCCGGATGCTACCAAATCTGCATCTGTCGAGGCCGGGCAGCGAACCCTGTCATCGATGCTTCCGAAGAAATCACCAGCAGCGACGGATGTTCCTGCCGAGCCAACCGATGCGCAGCAGATGGTCCTGCACACCAGCCCAGCTCTTGCCCTAGTTGAGAGGAAAGAAGCTCATGCGAAGGGTTTGGTGGCACCCCATATGCCCACTGGTGAACGGTACCCTCCGAGCCTTATCGAGTTCGTCATGAACTGGAACAAAGCGGAGTTCGTCCACAACGACGATCTCCCGGAAAAGTTTGGCCCAGCAGAATTTTCTGCCCAGATGAATACTGCCGCTAAGGAAATTAACCTCGCGGGGCGAATGATGGAGGTATGTCGTTTCTCCTTTACATGTTGCAGATAATAACCATTAGTCCCCGAGCCTCCGGGGGAGTAGCTTGTTACTCGGTCGGATGCTCATTAGAAAACCAACGTAGCTGCATGTAAACTTCAAATATGCACACACCTAGAGCCGGGTTAAGTTCCACTTGGCCCGGATCTTGCACACTTCGAATTATGCACACACCTAGAGCCGGGTTAAGTTCCACTTGGCCCGGATCTTGCACACTTCGAATATGCACACACCTAGAGCCGGGTTAAGTTCCACTTGGCCCGGATCTTGCACACTTCGAATATGCACACACCTAGAGCCGGGTTAAGTTCCACTTGGCCCGGATCTTGCACACTTCGAATATGCACACACCTAGAGCCGGGTTAAGTTCCACTTGGCACGGATCTTGCACACTTCGAATATGCACACACCTAGAGCCGGGTTAAGTTCCACTTGGCCCGGATCTTGCACACTTCGAGTATGCACACACCTAGAGCCGGGTTAAGTTCCACTTGGCCTGGATCTTGCACACTTCGAATATGCACCAAGCTAATTTTACACTTCTGTACTTTTTTCGGGTGACCACCAATCGCCGGAGCGCTGAATTCCAACGTCTGCTTGATACCCACAAGATACTACGCGCAAAACATGTTGCACTTGGTGCAGAACATGAAAAGAGGGGTACTTTTCTCCCTCGGCACCTCTCCGTTTTTCTTTACTTGTTTCCGCCGGACTAATCTCCTCATTCGGTTTCTGCAGCTGGGGTGGAGGCCGAGAACAAGATTATGCGGAAGAACTTGGAGGAAATCCAGGGTATGTCCTCTTTTGTTCGACCTTGTAGTGTTTTCCATTTCTTCTTCTCCTTGGCTCGGCAAACATTCACTCCTCGGCTCTGCCGGGTCAACATACTATTTCAGCATCGCTTGAGGATAGTGGGCCCGTGCCTGATATGATGTTGCATTTTCTCGAACAAGCAGGGAAGCATCAAGCTGAGCTGAAGAAAAAGAATGATGAACTTGCTCTCCGGACTAAGGATGACGAGATTGCCAAGCTCAAGGCTGAGATGGAGAAGATGAAGGCCCAGCACCGAACTAAGCTCCAAAAGGTTGGCCAGAACTTCACAGAAGAGCGTGAGCGCCTGACTCTCCAGATCTCCAAGGACCAGGACCTACTCAGAGAATCCGACCTCCAGCTTGGGTCGGCTAACGCTGAGCTTGAGCAACTTCGCAAAAGACGCGATTCCTGCATCAAGGAGTTAACCCGGATCCATAGCCATATTTCTTGTAAGTTCCTTTCCCTTATCCGACATACTTCTCCGGGTTACCTCATGTGTCTTTTCTTTACCTTCTTCCTTTGCCTTGTTTCTAGACCATTTTACGGAGGGTACTGCTATTGCAAGCGCTGCAGTTGCCAAATTTCGCTGAGAAAGGGGTACTCCCATTGCTCTTAATGGTGAGAACATTCCCTTGGACATGGAGGACCTATTGGTCAGCCTGTCCTCTCGCGTGGAGACCATCAAGAATTATGGCAAAAATATCCTCGACGTTGCAGTTCGCATTTTCAGTATGTTCTGGCCCGGAGAGAGTAGCCCGGAGACCATCGCAACTCTTGTTGAGAAGTTAATGGAAGTTGAGACCCAGCTTGACCTCTGGAGAGAGTCCGCTGGTCGTGCCGCAACTGACACCATCCTTCACCATATTCTCACATGGTACGAGAAGATCGACCTCAGCCTCCTTACGTCGCCAGCGCCGGATCCAGATGGACCGATGATCCGGAGTGGGTAGCTTCGGCGCCAGCTTGCGCCTACACCTCATCGAATATTCTCCTATTCATGATCGGGTTGAAGGACCGAGCTTCTGGAACTACTGGGACGACGGCGAATGAGAATGTTGAAGATGGGTCGGATGAGGACGGAGAAGATGATGCTTCAGATATTGAAGACATCGACGACGACGCCGAACTTCCTCCTCCTGCTGCTCCTTAGTTCCAAAAAACTTGAAAATTTATCAGATCCCCGGTATGCCGGGTGCAATTGTATGCTGGATATGTGATATTTTGCTACTACATTTCTATGCCGGATTAACTTGGGCGCAGTCCCCGAGTTTCATTTTCTTGTTTGTCCAATTCTCTGGCTTGGTCCATGTCTACCTTGATTCAGTTTTACGACTTATGAATCCGAGCTTCAAAAATTGTTTTAACAATACTCAGAAACTTTGAGGCTTGGCTCAAAATAATTCAGCATAATAACTTGAAAATAAATACAGGATTAGTCCGAAAAACAAGCGTTAGCTCGAATAAACTTGCTTCCTTAGTCGTTTTTCATGTGCTACGCAATTCCAAACTTGTTCCCTTGCTTGCCATGAAGCCAATTCGTGTTGGACAGCAGCAAGTCGAAGGGTTGGGTTTTTGGTGCTCACACATTACTAATCGGGGTTAAGTAGAACGACTTATTGCAGCTACCGCATAAAAAAAATAACAACAAACATTATTAAGGCAGTCCCCGAGTTACTGCTCGAGCCGCTGCTATTTCATTGATAAGCTCATTGCCGACATACATACCGACATATGAGACGACTCGGATACATACACTTCTTAGCTAAGTGTAAAAGGGACGAAGTAGTGCTACATTCCACGGTCGCTTGGATTCCTCTCCGGACCTGTTCGCCTTGTTCTTTTCCTGTGGCTTTGCATCTATGAGATAGTAAGAATCATTGCGCAATGCTTTGCTCACAATGAATGGCCCTTCCCATGGGGGGATAATTTATGCATGCCAGCGGTACGTTGTACCAACCGGAGCACCAGATCGCCTTCCCGAAAGACTCGGGGGCACACTTTCCGGCTATGATAGCGTCGGAGATTTTGCTGATATATGGCGGATCCGGATGCTGCCTTCTCGCTTCTTCTAGCAGATCAACATCATTTTGCCGGGCTTCTTGCACTTCGGCTTCTGTGTATTGGGTAACCCTAGGCGAATCATGCTCTATGTGGGCTAGTAATACAGCTTATGCCCCATATACCAGAAAAAATGGCGTATAGCCTGTTGATCGATTCGGAGTTGTTCTTAAGCTCCACAGTACCGCTGGTAGTTCTTCTATCCAGCACCCCGCTGATCTTTGCAGAGGCTCAATGAGCCGGGGTTTTATCCCGGATAATACTAATCCGTTGGATCTTTCCACTTGTCCGTTCGATGCGGGGTGGGCTACCGAGGCGACGTCGAGTCGGATCTTCTTATCTCGGCAGAAGCGCGCAAATGCTCCTTCCGCAAAATTTGTTCCATTGTCCGTTATAATACTGTGTGGATAACCGTATCTCAAGATGATGTCTTTGAGAAATGTCACGGCCGTAGCTCCATCACATTTTCTTATAGGTTTCACTTCAATCCATTTTGTAAACTTGTCCACCATGACCAAAATGTGTGTCATGTTTCCTCTCGCCGATTTGAACGGGCCAACCATATCTAAGCACCATACATCAAATGGCCACGTAATTGGTATGGTCTTGAGTTCCGACATAGGCATATGTGTCTTGGTGGCGTACCTTTGACAACCATTGCATTTTCTCACCAGATCTTCTGCTTGTTCCAAGGCACTTGGCCAGTAGAAACCATGCCGGAACGCCTTTGCCACCAAGGCTCGGGATGAGGCATGATGCCCGCATTCTCCTTGGTGTATATCTCGGAGGATGTCAAGCCCTTCTTCCGGGTCAACGCATCGTTGGAGGACATTGGTTACACTCCGTTTGTACAACTCGGAATTGATGATTGTGTATGCCTTTGCTCTCCTCTGAGTTTGCCTGGCTAACACCTCCTCAGCGGGTAACGTTCCATCTTTCAGGAATTGGAATATAGGCAGTGCCCAAGCTGGTATCACTCGTGGAGGGAACATCTCCTCATCAATTTCCATCTGATCCACTGGCATAACTTTAGCCGGATCACGCTGAGCAGTCCCCGGGTCTAGCGAGGTAGTCCCCGGGTTTGCCGAGGCAGTCCTCGGGTTTGCCGAGGCAGTCCCAGGGTCTCACGTACTACCTCCCGTGTCAATGTCCATGGGCTCAGCTCTGGATTCCGTATTTTTCGGGACATAGATCGAGTCGGTTCCTGGGGATGGCCGGATAGATGGTTTTCTGAGGTGTTCCAATGCTACACCCGGTGGAATTGCTTGTCTGGTCGATCCGAGCTTCGACAACATGTCGGCAGCGTCGTTTTCCACCTGGGGTACATGGTGAAATTCACACCCCTCGAAGTAACCAGATATCTTCTGCACGTGAAATTTGTATATTGTCATTTTTGGATCCAGGGCGTCCCACACTCCGGATACCTGCTGCACTACCAGATCCGAGTCGCCAAAGCATATTATCCGACGTATGCCGATCTCCTTCGCCACTTTCAGCCCATGCACAAGAGCCTCGTACTCAGCGACATTGTTCGATGCCGCGAAATGGATCTGCAATACGTATTTTAGATGGTCCTTCTTTGGCGAGGTAAGCACAACCCCGGCACCTAGCCCGGTTTTGGTTTTCGACCCGTCAAAGTGCATCCTCCAGTAATTCGGATCCGGTGGCGGTGGTTCGCATTGTACCTCGGCCCAATCCACAAAAAAGTCCGCCATAGCCTGAGATTTGATCGCTTCTCTCCGTCAGATTAGCGCATAAGGGGCTAACTCAATTGCCCATTTTGCAATTCTGCCACTCGCATCCTTGTTACCCATTATCTCGGATATGGGGGCTTCACATATTACTTTGATGGGGTGCTCCTCAAAGTAATGCTTTAACTTCTTTTCCGCCATATAGACACCGTATGCCACCTTTTGAAAGTGCGGGTAGTTCTGTTTTGAGGCAGATATTACCTTGCTCAGGTAATATACTGGTCTCTGCACCGACTTATCCTCTTCATTGGGCTCCACTATGATTACTGCACTTACAACTCGGTTGGTTGCGGCTACGTAGAGCAACATTGTCTCCTTTGATAGTGGAGAGGCTAACACTGGCACGGTGGCCAACATCTTTTTTAAGCGGGCAAAGGCTTCATGGGCCTGTGGCGTCCAAACAAATTTATTCGAATTTTTCATGAGTTGGTAGAGAGGCAGTTCCTTTTTTCCCAACCGACATACAAACCGACTCAACAATGCCAGGCATCCAGTGAACTTCTGGACATTATTGAGACACTTCGGCAGCTCCATTCGTTCGATGGCTCGGATCTTAGTTGGATTAACTTCAATACCTCGGCTGGAGACGAGAAATCCGAGTAATTTTCCAGCCGGGACACCGAAGGTACATTTCTCCGGGTTAAGCTTCATCCGGAACCTTCTCAAGTTCGCGAATGTTTGCCTTATATCGTCAAGGAGCGTCGTGCTTTCCTTGGTCTTGATAACCACATCATCCACGTATACTTGTACGTTTTGACCTATTTGGTCGTGCAAACATTTTTACATACATCTCTGGTACGTTGCACCTGCATTACGTAAACCGAATGGCATAGTGCCATAGCAGTAAGCCCCGTACGGGGCAATAAATGCAGTCTTTGTTTGATCATCTGGGTTCAGAGGTATCTGGTGGAAGCCAGAATATGCATCAATGAATGACAACAGTTCGCATTCCACGGTCGAGTCTATGACCTGATGTATCCTTGGCAGTGGAAATGGATCTTTTGGACACGCCTTGTTCAGGTTCGTGTAATCGATACACATACGCCAAACCACTTCCACGTTCGGATCGTCCTTCTTCTTTTCTACCAGCACCGGATTAGAGAGCCAATCCGGATATAGTACGTCCATGATAAATCCTGCTGCTAGTAACCGAGCTATCTCGTCCCCAATGACTTTTCTCCTATCCTCGGCGAAGCGGCGGAGAGGTTGCTTCACCGGCCTTGCTCCGGGTCTTACGTTCAAAGAGTGCTCGGCCAACTCCCTCGGAACACCTTGCAAGTCCTGTGTAGACCAAGCAAAAATATCCCGATTCTCACGGAGGAAGTTGACGAGCTCGCTTTCCTATTTGTCATTTAACCCGGCACCAATTGTTACGGTGTGCTCCGGGAACATGTTATCAACTGGAACCTTCTTGGTGTCCTTTGCGGCTTGAAACGAAACACTGCCATGCGGGTTACTTAACGCCGGCATATATTGCTACGCGGACTGAGCTAGTGCCGCCACCTCTTGGATTTTTCTTTTCTCTTGCGCAATCACGAGTGACTCGGCTAGGTTAGACCCGGCTGAAGCACACTCCATGGAACGTCGGAAATCTCCAGCAATGGTAATCACTCCATTTGGCCCGGCAACTTCATCTTCAGATAACTGATGTGACAACTTGCCATGAATTTGTTCAGTGCTGGTCTTCCGAGTAACGCATGATATGCACTTTCCAAGTTCACCACCTCAAACTCCAGATTTTCAGTTCGGCAGTTATCCCTTGTGCCGAATAGCACGTCGACCCGGACTTTGCCTATGGGCTCACAAGAAATGACTGGTACAATGCCATGGAAAGTTGTTCTCGTAGCCTGGAGCATGTTCTCCGAGATGCCCAATTTGCGCATCATATCCGCATACATGATGTTAATGCTACTGCCATTATCAATCAAAACCTTGGAGAACCTCACATTGATGTTCGGTCCAATGAATGTTGGATCTAGAACTAGCGCATACGAACCTGGACTCGGCATGAGTTTAGGATGATCTTTGATGTTCCAGGTGATTTCCTGGTCCGACCAAGGCATGTACCTCGTCACTGCTGGCATGACCGCATTGACCTCCATATGTTGGCGCTGCAAGCTCTTTCTATCTGTTTCCTCGGTCGTGAACACACAATAACTCTGGTGATGTTCCCTGTACTCATTCCTTCCCTCGTTTTCGGGGTACCTCTAATCCGGTTGTTGCTGATTTTCCACCTGATGAACTGCATCCCTTCTCTCATTGTTGTCATACCTCGGCGGAGGGGGAGGCAACATTAGCTGCTGCGTGTTCGCTCCAGAGAGCAATTGCTGCCGGGGTAACTCCTGCCGAGGTTGATCATTCCGAGGTGCCCGAGCATTCCCCGAACCACTTTGCTCTATCTTACGCATCCACTCACATTGCCTCGTCGTGTGACCCGCCGGGCTATTCGGATTTGGCGTGTGAAACTTACACGGCTGGTCCAGCATCGACTCATAGGTATACCTCGGACGGTCTTTCTTTTCCTGCCACTGTTTCTTTTGCTCTGGAGTCCATGTTTTCTTGCCATCATTTCTTGGAGTCCATTGCCCTCCCGTTCTCTGGCGTTGGTTGCTCCCTGCTCCGGGTTGATCTTGATTTATAGCTGCAACTTGTTGCGAACCGTAGCGATGGTCCGGTCTATCATCTCTCCTTTTTCCTCTGTAATCGTTCCTCCGGGACGACCCAGCTCCATCCCTCTGATAGTATTCCTCGTTTGACTCATTTGACGCGAGCCTAGGTTGAGTCGGATCGCCCAAGGCATACGAATCAGCAATCCGGATCATCTCTGCCAACGTAACTGGCATTTTCCTTTGCAGCTTCATCCACAACTCGCTGCCATATCTGCACCCTTGCGCAAACCACGCTATGGCCTGTGACTCTATAACACCCTCACACGAGTTTCTCACGGTACACCACCGGGTCAAGAATTCACGATCCGTCTCGTTAGGTCTTTGCTTGCACATTGCTAGGGTTTGCGGTCTATTCGGCCTCTGATATGTACTTGAGAAGTTGCTGATAAACATTTCTTCAAAATCTATCCAGCAGTTGATGCTTCCGGGTGGTAAATTATTTAGCCATACTCTAGCCGGGCCCTCCAACATCTGGGGTACGTAACGTACAGCCCATCTCAAGTTGCCAGTTGTAATTTTCACTGCCATAGCATAGTTTATCAGCCAATCCTTCGGCTTGGTACTGTCGTCATACGTCTTCGTGCCTCTGGGCAGCTGGAAGTTGGGTACCGGTGGCTCTTTCATGATCCGGGGTCCGAAGCACGCTGGACCCGGAGGACCTTGGCATTCGATCTGTTCCGACCTATAGAGGCGATCCAGTTTTAACCTGGCGTCATTTGGCATTAAATCCCTGCTTCCCAATCTTGACCCAATCACATGATAGTCCGGTCTGGGGTACCCTGCGTTCACCATCTCCGAATCACTGTCGTTGTATCGGTTTTGCTCTCGTTGCGTACCTTTCTGCTGCATACCTCGGCCGGCGCTTTGCTCTTGCCTTGGCATATTCCGCTGCTGCGGTTGTCCTGCTCCTGCAGAGTTGCGCTGTCCGGCATTGCCGTTGGCAGCATTCCCTTAACCGGCATTGCCTTGGTCGTGATTATCTCGTCCAGCTTCACCTCGGCTCACACTCCGTCGATCGTCATTTTTCCGCATCTCTTTTTCTTTTCCGCTGCCGCGGGTCAGACGGACGATCTGTTTGTTTCGTCTGGCCGAGGTTACTACCTCTTCTCTCCTTGGACCACCATGAGGCGATGATGCGGCTCCAGCGGATTTCTCTGGGTTACCCATCACCGAGTGGACGATTTTGGAAGCTCCAGCTCTCTCCGGGTTAGCTCTCAGCAGCTCTTCGTTCTGTCTGTTCGCGATCCGAACCAGCTCGTTAACCCTATCTTGCTGTCTTTGACGGGCCTCACCCGTCAGACCCTCTAACTCGGACGCAGCCGCATCTGCTGCTCTGAGGTTCTTCGCCGGGGTACTATACTTCGGCAACCCCACAGACAGATAGTTTTCCGACCCTTCTGCTCCATCATCACCTTCTTTGTTCATCTCGCTTATGAGATTTCTCCCTTTTACTTTTACTGCATCAACTTTGTTTGCCTTTGCGTACTCACGTAGCATCATGTTCAGCGACTGCTGAGCCGCGGCTATTTTCTTTGCGCCCTCCAGTATCTTTTGCCGAGTTTCCTCTAGCTCGACCTGTGCCTGAGCCGGATCTACCACTGCTGCTACCGGGTTAGCCAAGCTATCCATAGATTCTCTCAGTACGTTCTCAGGCCTCTCTAGTGGAGGTCCTCTACCTTTCCTCGGTGCCTTAGGTGTTACCTCTGGGTCTGGCGCTGGGTCCTTGCTTGCTCCCGCACCTGGCGCAGTCATCATCACCTCCGCATGGTCCGGGGAGCGAGCGATACGCTACCATGAGCCACAAGGAGGGTGGTTCCCCCGCATCAACGACGCGGCGCGGATGAACGCATGAGACGTCCACAGCGACGTAGACCTTGTGCGCACCGAGCTTGACAAAGAGGCCGTTGCACGGAAGTGGGCGCGTGCCGAAGCAGCCAGCGTTGTCGCTGACGAAATCCAGCGCTCCAAAGCGCTGAACGAGCCCGGAGACGATGTGTTTGCTGGTGTCGATGAGGTTTCCCGTTCGGATCTTCACCCCTGCTAGCGCCGCTAGCCCCTCGGTGGGTGCCAACTGTCGTGGTGGTGTCACGGCAGATGCCATGGATAGGCTAAAGGTGGGGACTAATACACGCTAGGGGAATCCAAGGAGGGATAGTGGAGTGATTCTCCACACAGAAGTTTGTATTGCTATGTCTCCAAGATTACAAGTGCTCCTTGAGCTGTATTGGCGAGAGGAGGAAGAAGGAGCTCTCTTACTCTTGCCTACTAATTTTCCTTAGAACCCTAGATCAACTAGCACTATGGAATCACCAAACCAACTAGAGCTCAACCAACCCCCTCTACCAGAACCCTAACCCCCCTTATATAGAGGAAGTCCGGTCCTGGCCTAGGGCATACATGGAGGCATATTCCTAAGAATATGCCCCCTCCCAAAGTGGTATCCCGACCGGGGTGCTTTTCCCTCGCGTCACATGTGCTTTAGCGACGTAAGCCTCTGCGGAGCCCGCGTCAGTCGACATGGGCATCGTCACCCCTGTTGGCCATGACCCGGTGGTCCTGCCCTTGCTTTCTTCGCTCATGCAGTGCGTACCGGACCTTCTTTTTTGACCAGAGAGATTCCTTCCTTCTCCCAGAAGCTAAGCGAGGATCCGGATCATAGTAGATCCGGCCACACCTATTCCTGCATATAACTTAGACAAGCAATTCCGACTTACTCCTTAAGTCGGATGAGACAATGCTAGGCGACCCCTCCCCCTGGTCCGGGTTACTCCGTGATCCGGCCTGCCTTGAGGTGACTCGGCCAGCATCCGCTTTGACCCTTGAGGTGACTCAGCCCTTATACCCCGGAGTGACCCTACCTGGGGGTATCCCCCCAACACATGAGTACTCTTTAAGTACTCGCAAACTATCACTACCATAAGTAAGGTAAAACTAGTAGGAGTCATAAGCTCTATGTTTGTTTGCAAAAAGCCAGGTTTATTTCATAAAGCCTTAAGAGTAAAGACCTAAGTTTAGTTCTCTACATTACTTAAGTGGGAACTTAAATCTCATGTCCACAACTCTGTTGTGGTCGAGTCAAAGTCATCTTTAAAGTCACAAACCATTTTGAAAACATCTGACAATGGAACAGTATGGCCACTCTAACTGTCCATAACCGCGGACGCGGCTATTCGAATAGTTTGACACTCTGCAGAGGTGGTACACTTTCACCACAAAATTCGATACATCCTTTAAGGATAATCCAGTATCATCATACTTGGTATGCGGATAATCAATCCTAACCTTTCAATTACACACCCTAGTATAGGCACCTCCCAGCCATGACCATTTGTCATCCTGGGCACTATATAGGTGGACATTCATCATGAGGTAGCCTCAGCTCAACCTCTTCCGCAAGGGAATCCATACTAAGACATATAAACTTTCAGTCAAGCCCTACCCAACTCAGGTATTGTGGTTGTACGGTAAAATTGGAATGGTATCGCATCCGAACCCAACCGTCAGGTTTTATTAAAGTCAAGGCTCATGCCTCACTCATTTTCATCATCAAACAATTGTGTATCATAACACATTTCAAAACATCTCAATAGAATGAATATTCATTCCAAGGTTTTCATAATCATTTTCACCAAGTATTCCCATGTAAAGTAATCAAGTTTAGTTTTAGCACTAGCCAGTAATGTTGAGGGTATCACTATTGAGGGTGCTCAACAACTATAAGTATCCAAGACTAAGGTGATAACCTTGAGGGTATCCATCCTATCTTTCCACTAATCACAAATTATTAACTTGATAAAAACTTCAATAAAAGGGAAAAAAGCTTGGAGTAAAAACTAGGAATGGTATAATCAAAGTTGCATAACCAGGCATGCCTAGTGCATCTGGTATAAGGGCTTCCACATATATTATGCATAGTCTAGCTTGCACTGATAGCTTGCATTAGTGATGGCTTGCATTAGTGATGGCTTGTCTTGAGCAGTGCAGTCATTGGAGTTCTCTTCTTCTTCCTCGAAGTACTCCTCCTCGTCATAGCCCGGGTCGGTACTAGCATCTACAAAAGCACACAAGTTACACAATCACCAAACAACACTTCACTACTTCTATTTAGCACATAAGGGCTCATACTAGATGATCTAGTATCATCTCAATCATCATGTGGAAAATTACCATTTTCTTATTCTTCTTATTTTAGAAAAAGTAATTTCTACTCATTTTAAGTCCTTAAGATTTAATATTCTCCAATTAAAATAGTGGATCATGTTGACACATGTCATCACCATATATTCTAATACTTGGGAATGCGATTTAAAAGGGTGATCATATATTGCAAGATTTAATATTACTATTTAATAATATTAAAGTGACTAGAAATGCCTATATAGCATTCTTTTAATACTAAGCCATGTTTCATAGTTATAAAATCAAATCTTTTTACATATTCAAGTAGAGCATGGCAAATGTGATTTTTGAGAGTTGGAAACAACTCAAAAGCATTTATAGTTTATTTTATAAAAATGTTTGAAGTGCCAAAAGCCTCTGTCTTGTTATTTTTGGTATAAGTGATCTATAGTTTCAATTGATTTGAATCCAACGGGAGTGACTAGATATTTTCAATACCTTTCTAGAAAAATTGGAATCATGCATTTTGGATCAGTATATCTCTTTGAATTGAATTTTGAATCTACTGACAGAATAGGGTTTTAACTAAAATGGAAAAAGTATATTTGAATTGCTGGGCTCTGCACGGGAAACTAAATGGGCTGGCCCAACTGCACAGCGCTGGCACAGCAGGCTGCTAACAGAACGGTCCCACGTGTCAGCGGCTCATCTAACCCGAAACGGTATCTAGCAATCCTAGCCCTATGATTAGAACAAGATCCTACAGCTGAGGTTCGTCGTCTCCGTCGAACAGCTCTGGCGAGACTCGAACCCTAATACAGCGGTGGGGGTCGCTAGGGACTCACCGGGGCTCCAGCTAGGGTCGGCGATGGGGGCGATCGGGCCTGTCATCGACGGTGGTTCGCGGCGCGGTCACGGAAGCTCCTGGGTGGCTCCAATCGACGACTTCCTTCCTCGACTGCAGCGGCGGACTCCGATCAAATTCTGGCATCGTGGTGCTCGCCTTACTCCGAGGAAGGGTCAGTGAGGTTCCTGGGTGAGTGGGGAGTGGAATGGTGTGCGGAATGAGGTCCGGGGTGGCCTCTATTTATACACCAAGGTTGGAGGCAGGGCGGCATGGTCGGGCTCCTCCGACGACGCTGCTACAGGTCTCGCTAAGCATGGCGGAGGGCATGGGTCGGTGCAGGGGACTGCGACAAACGTCATGCGTGTGATGACACGGCAAGGGGCGGTCTTCATCGGTCGGGTTATGTTGGCACTCTGTTTGGGTATGCGGGTGTTCCTCACTCAGTACGGTGGTCACGGGGCGAGCGACGGTGAACGATCATGTCTAGGAGGTTACTGGGGCCACGACGACTACGAGTACGAGTAGAGAGAGCGAGGCAGTTGCGGTGTTCTGTCGTGCTCTCGGTATTACAGAGGCTTAAATGGGCGTGGCGATTCTAGTGTCTCCACTTCTCGCCCTTAGTGAAGGGGTGGACAGGGGTGCCGGTGAGGTCATGACTATCCTCTAGGTGTCGTGGGAGAGGGCGGCGCAGCATGCAGCGACTAGTTCGTACTCGACCAGCATGGCTGGCTTGGTACGGGCATGGAACTGGTCAATGTGGCTAGTGATGCCTCTCCTCTGCACAACCAAGTACCAGGGATGATCATGGACAATTGAATGGGTTCATTGTAGTACAAGAGATGAGCAATTGATAGCTCAAAATAGTGTATAGTGGTTGAGGTTGTACTGTGCCTGCCAGGTGCTCGACCAAATGGCCACATGAATTCAACCTTCAAATTTTTGAATGATTTTTGGTGAGTGATCTAAGCACTTGCTTAGTAGTCTATGGTTGCTGGGAATTGTCAAGTGGAATTTGTTTGAATGGTTTTTGAAAAGTGATGATCTAGGCATATGAACTTGATTCAATTTTATAATGCCTCTTAAATAGATTTGAAAATAGTTTCTACCACTTTGTAAAGTTTTCTTGGATTCACTTTGAGTTGGTCTAGCAAGGGGTGAAAAGAATTGGAATTGTTTCTATTAAAATCTTTTATTAGAGACACCCAAAGCGGGCTAATGGTTAATAATGGCAAAAGTGACCATAATGTCATATGCCTTATTTTTGATTTTTTTATTTGATTTTGCTTGTAAATGATCTAGATGATGTAGTATTCATTTTTAAACTAATATTTAACCTTTGTAGCAATCAAACATGGCAATTGCAATCATTCATACAATAATGGAATTCACACAAGCACTCATATCAAGTTTAATAATAAAAGTTTCTGTTAACCCTAAACTTGGGTGATTAGATCTTGATAAGCTTGATTAATATTTTTGAGGTGTTAAAAACCTTCCCTTCTTAAATAGAATCTTGTCCTAAGATTCAGGAAAAACTAGGAACTAAAGAGATTGGGAAACTCAGTCCAAATATAATCTTCTCATTCCCAGGTGGCTTCTTCTTCGGTATGGTTACTCCATTGGATCTTGAGAAACTTAATTCTTCTGGTGCCAGTGGTTTTGAATGCTTCTTCCAAAATACAGATGGGCACTTCACGATAGGTTAGGTCCTTATCGATATCTATGGCTCTGTGATTGATGTTCTTGAAAACTTTGGTCTTCTTCGGAACTTCTAGGCATTTGCGAAGTAACGAGATATGGAACACATTATGCACGGCTGACATCTCCTTAGGAAGTTCTAGTTGATAGGATACTTCTCCTCTACAATTCAAAATCTTGAAGGGTCCAATATATCTGGCAGCTAGCTTTCCTTTCAGACGAACACGTTGCATTCCCTTCAAGGGTGATACTTGAGATAGACAAAATCTCCGACATTGAAGGTCAGGTCTCGACGTCTTTTGTCAGCATAACTCTTCTATCTGGATTGAGCGGTCTTGAGGTGCTCACAGACTTTGTGAACCTTCTCTTCGGCTTCTCGTAGAATGTCTGGTCCAAAGATCTGACTCTCTCCTACTTGCGACCAATTCAACAGGGTATGACACTTCCTTCCATATAAGAACTCAAATGGGGCCATTTGCAAACTGGCTTGATAACTATTGTTGTATGAGAATTCTGCGGAAGGCAGACAATCTTCCCACTTAGATCCATATTCTAGCACACAAACTCTCAACATATCTTCTAAGATCTGGTTGACTCTTTCTATTTGTTCGTCGGTTTGCGGGTGATAAGTTGTGCTGAAATTTAGTTTGGTTCCTAATCCTTCTTGGACCTTCTGCCAAAATCTTGAGGTAAACTGGGTTCCTCGATCTGACACTATGGTCTTGGGGGTTCCATGCAAACTGACTATTCTAGCGATATGCAACTCCGCTAGCTTCGAACTTTGGTAGGTAGTCTTGACGGGTATGAAATGGGCTACCTTGGATAGTCTATCTACTATGACCCAAATAGAGTCATGCCCCCTACTAGATGTAGGCAAACCCGTCATAAAGTCCATTCCGATAGAATCCCATTTCCATTCTGGAATCCGCAATGGTTGCAACAGTCATGCAGGTCGCTGATGTTCCGCTTTGACTCTGTGACAGATATCACACTTGGCTATGTAGCTTCCGACTTCTCTCTTCATTTTGTGCCACCAAATTGCTCCTTCAAATCCTGATACATCTTCGTTCCTCCTCGGTGGATAGAATAAAGGGTATCATGGGCTTCCTGCATAATGACTTATTTCAACTCCGAATCTGCTGGAACACAGATACGTCCCTTATACCACAAAAATCCTTCTTCATCTTTGGTGAATCCAGGTACCTTCCCTGTTCCAATACGACGCTTGATTCCATTGATACTTTCATTTCCTTTCTGGGCCTCCTTTATCTGACGAATCAAGGTTGGTTGAAGTTCTATGCAAGCTAGAAATCCTTCGCTAACTAGCTCCATTCTGAAATTTTCCATTTCCTCATGCAGGCTTGGCTGGGCTTCCTTAATCATGGTGTTTAATCTACACGGCAGTCGGCTAAGAGCATCCGCTACCACATTGGCTTTGCTGGGGTGATAGTGAATGTCAAGGTCATAATCCTTGATTAACTCTATCCATCTCCTTTGCCTCATATTCAGCCCCTTCTGGGTGAAAATATACTTCAGGCTCTTGTGATCCGAATAAATCTCACAGCGGTTACCCATAAGGTAATGACACCATGTCTTCAAAGTTAAAACTACGGCTGCTAGTTCGAGGTCATGCGTAGGGTAGTTCTGCTCATGTTGCTTCAGTTGTCTAGACATATATGATATGACTTTGCCTTCCTGCATCAACACACATCCGAGACCAATCTTGGATGCGTCACAGTACACATCAAAAGGTTTCTTGAAATCGGGCATGATCAAAATTGGGGCTGAAATCAATCTCTTCTTGAGATCCTGAAAACTTGCTTCACATTTGTTAGTCCATTCAAACTTCTTGTCTTTCTTAACAACTGGGTCATCGGTCTTGTGATGCTCAAAAAATCCTTCAATGAACTTGCGGTAATATCCAGCTAATCCAAGAAATGCGCGGACTTTGGTTTGGGTGGTTGTGGCTTTCCATTCTTTGACATCCTTAATCTTGGTGGGATCGACAGCACCTCCTCCTGCCGACAATATATGGCCTAGGAATCCTACTTCCTTTAACCAGAATTCACATATGCTAAACTAGGCATACAACTGATGCTCCCTAAGGGTTGTAAGGATGGTTCTCAAATATTGCTCATGGTCCTCTTCTAATTTGGAGTAGATCAGAATGTCATCGATAAACACAACGACAAACTTATCCAAAAAGTTCATAAAAATCTTATTCATGAGGTTCATGAAATAAGCGGGGGCATTGGTTAATCCAAAAGACATGACATTGTACTCATACAATCCATATCTGGTGGTGAAGGCAGTCTTTGGGATATCGGTCGCACGGATTTTCAATTGATGATAACCAGTTCTAAGATCAATCTTAGAAAACACTCTGGCACCAGTCAGTCGATCAAACAAATCTTCTATCTTCGGCAGCGGGTACTTGTTTTTCATGGTGACGTCATTAAACTTCCGATAATCCGTACACAAATGGTTGGCACCATCCTTCTTATCAACAAACAGAACAGGTGATCTCCATGGCAATGCACTTGGTTGTATCAAACCTTTTCCAAGCATATCATCAAGTTGCTTCTTCAGCTCCACTAGTTCAGATGGGTTCATACTATAAGGTCTCTGAGCTATGGGTCCGGTTCTAGGAATTAGTTCAATGATAAACTCGATATCCCGATCTGGGGGCATACTGGGCAATTCATCTAGGAACACATCGGGGTATTCAGAGACTACTCTAACTTGGTCAATGGTGGTCTTGGCTAAACTCTTGTCGCACTTGAATTGATGGGGCAATGTCTCAGATACATGCTCTACTGATACTCCGGTGCTACTGGTCATGGTTATGGCTTTCTTGGCATAGTCGATTAATCCTTGATGTTTCGACATCCAATCCATCCCTAGCACTACTTTCAAACCTTCGGTTCCAAGTACTATTAGATTAGCATAAAAGTTTATCCCATGTATCCTGATAGGTATGGCTTTACAAACTTTTCTAGCTTTGGTAGTTGAACCAGGTATTTGAACTATCATAACATGCTTCAAGTTTGTTGGTTGAATCTTACTAGTGCATGCAAATTCTTCTATAACAAATGAGTGCGATGCTCCAGAATCAAACAACACTCTTGCTAAAACTGAGTTAATTGAAAACATACCCAGCACGACATCTGGCGCTTCCTGGGATTCCTCAGCATTCATGTGGAATAGACGGCCATTACGGTTGTGCGGGTTTCCTAGGGCAAATCTCATTCCAGGCTGGACACGGCGCTGCTGTTGGGAAGCTGCATTCACATTGGTTGTTGCGGCAAGCTTCTTGGGGCACTCGTTGGAGTAGTGGCCCGTGACTCCGCATTCAAAGCAAGTTATCATTGACTTGTCTTTCTCTGCGACAAGCACATCATTGCTTCCAGTCCTTGGGGCAGTATTGTTGTTGTTGTTGTTGTTGCACTTTGGCGGTGCACGATTGAAGTTATTGGGGTTGCCGGGGTTGTTGTTGTGGTTTCCTCCGGGCCTTGGGTTTCCTCCGCCACAGTTGGGGTAGTTCGGACGGTTCATTGGTGGCCTGTTGTTTCTTGGGGCATATCCTGCAGACGGGTTGGGGCGATACTTCGGGGTATGGTGGAGTCCTGGTTGGTGCATCATCTGACACTTGCGGTTCTCACTGGCTTGGTTGATCTTTCCCTCCATCTGGATTGCAGAATCCACTAATGCTTCAAGGTCATCAAATGGAATATTGACTAGCACTGTCTGCATCTCATCATGCAGACCATTCAAGAATCTCTCTTTCTTCTTGGCTTCATTGTCAATATCATCAGGTGCATACCTAGCTAGTTACAGAAATTTCTCATGGTACTCAACCACAGTCATCCTTCCTTGTTTCAAGTCTCTACACTCATCCCTCATCCACTTGATCAGACCCGGGGGCACATGGGTCCTGCTGAACTTGAGTTTGAACTCCTCCCAAGTCATCATCTGACCTCCGTTCATGGTACGAGTACTATTCCACCAAGATCAGGCATAGCCGGACAAATAGTGGGTGGAAAACATCACCTTCTCATTAGCATCCACTCATGCAACTTCTAGATTGTTTTCCATTGTCTGCAGTCAATCATCTGCATCTAAAGGCTCCTCAGACTTGCTAAACATAGGGGGGTTGGTATTCTGAAAGTTTTTGAGCTTGGATCCATCACTACAAGGATTCTGGTCTATTGCAACAAAATCATTCGTCGTAATAAGTACCGAATTGTCGCAATAGGTACCTATTGCCATGGCATGTCATTGTTGCCAGCTGTTGCGATAGGACGCATGGTACTAGGTTATTGCCAAAAAAAACTAGTCGTTCCAATAAAGCATGCTATTGCAAGAGTCATCTGGCAACTTGCCATATTTTTTCCTATGGCAATTTGGCTCTTATTGCCACAATTATGTTTGTGGTGATAGCTTGATACAACAAGATAATAAAAGGTTGCGATAACCTATGACAACAATGTTTATTTCATGGCGCAAACTTTTTTGTGGCAATAGTCAATTGTGGCAATAACCTATGGCAACAACTATTGTTTTTGTGGCACTAGGCTTTTGCGACGAATCACTATATTCGTGGCATTAGCTTATAGCAACATCTCTAGTCATGGTAACAAAAAAATGCAACATACTCATTTTGGTGGTGATAGATAGTTATCAAAATAGATAAAATGTTTGTGGTGATTATACAAGCATTCCTTTTCATTAAAAATTCAACACATCAAAATCAAATATAACTAATTCATGAAACTTTTATTGACTAAAATTCATCAACACAAACGAAGTTACATACATCAACTTGATTAAAAATAACATTGAACACTAAATAATCTAGTTATCCATATGCTTCATGGAAAATTGTTTATCAAACTAAATCTAAAAAGTAAACTCTGTTGTGCCTTCTCCATGCCTCCCCCCGTTGGATTCTTGATATATGGATGTAGTCCATACAATGGGTCCTTTTTGTTTACGTCCTGAATGAAAAATTAAGTAGGTTAAGTGCATAGTTATATGAAATATTTGTTCACAATTAGAACTAAAAAGAACCCATAATAACTTCAATGGAAAAGAACATACCAAATAACCGTTATTTCTTAGTAGTAGCATTAGCCAATCATCGACCATGAAAACAATTTTAACTACTAAACTGCCCCTCCAGTGTGTTCCCAATAATCAAATGTAAGTTAGTTGTGCAAAGTCAAGATATTTCATTGCCTGCGCTATTTGTAGTACTAATTTTCACAATAAACTTTGAAGTGAAGATGATAGCTCTATATAGGAGTATCCAACAGAATTTTTTTACAATAGAAGAACTACTAACTAGTAAATTAAGAAATAAATGCATTCCAAAAAAGCTGATGCAGGTTGTCAATCTGCAAATAAATATCAACTGTCAGCTGCACACAAATATGGTTTGTAGTCTGCGCATCTAAATCACATGAGCAAAGCAAGAAGATTAGACAAGGAACCCCGACAACTCGGCTCGGCTCGTATTCCTTGGTAGAAGAAATATGTATGTGAACCATAAAACTGAATATGGGTCTTTTCTCAAAGCTCCAGTTTCAAACTGTCCATCTAGCTGATAATAGCAAGGGCATCAACCTTATATGATGCAAAGAAGGCCTCCACTTTACAGTGAAATGAATAGAGTCTCTATCATGCACACGGACTTTTAAAGTCTTTCCTAACACATTTGAGATATGCTCTTCTATGGGCAAGGTGAGAAAAGAGCATACCACACACAGTCTGCCGTGTCATGATGAAAGAAAAACCAAGAACTAGTTTAAATGTAAGGAAAGAACAGTGGGTATATTGCTGCAATCAGCTGAGCACAAAGCCAAATGTATTGCATGAAATCAGATGAATTCATAGTAAAATGGGTTGGACACAGCGTATCAATCGTTCATGTCCCTAAGTTTTTTTATCAAACGTGCAACCGTGCTATCTTGTATTTCATATACCACGTGAGTTAAATTATTAAGAATACCTACCATAGGTAGATAATTGAAGTGACCGAATTTATCACTATGTGAAACAAATGATCGCAGGATTAAAATAGCACCACATATGTACCAATATAGATATTCCATGTGAGAAAGTATAGTTCATCACTTCATCTATACATATAACGGATGAATAGAGAATTAGAATAGCAAGACACTCGATACCAAATATAGACAGTTACCAAGTATATATAGTTCATCACTTGCTGAAACAAAAGATTGTAATAATGAACCATACAGCCACAACGTCAGAGGAGGACTGTACTCAACCTATGGCCGCCGCCCAGGGATGAGCTTGTTCTGTTGCTGGCTACTCACCGCCTAGCTGCTGCTGATGTTAATATGCATCTCCGGGAAGAGTTAACTCACTTGCTTGTCGCTGGAACAGGGAGAGGCAAGGAATCTTACCCAATTCACTTGGCGTCGTTGTTGTTGAGCTCCCACGAGCTGCCACTCCAAGCCTCGAATCCTAGAAACTGCAATGAGGTTGTGGATATTCAGCTGATGGAACGATGTGGATGAGTCGGCGGTCGTTATTTGGAGGTGCTAGGCAAATAGGTGGAGAGCTAACCGGTAAAGAATCCTTCGGCCTTTAATATCAGAGCACATCCAATCCACAAAAGGCACCAAAATTATGAGATCAGATGAACACATCACAAGCACTGAGAATTTACTTGGTGTATATTATGGCCTAATTGATTGGTGACGATTCTTATTTCCTATGCAACCACACAAACAACTACATTATTGTACTTGGTAAAGGTTGATTAATAGCATATGCACCAAGGCTTCAACCTTTACCAAATGGATATGCATACCAGAACAGTCAGGAGAAGCAAAACCTGGGGAGACGGTGGAGCGGCACGGCGGTCCGGCCCAGGAGACGCGGAGCAGGAAGTGGGCGAGCGCCAGCTGCTCCTTGGCGAGCCAGCTTGGCTCCGGGAAGAGCCGCACGTACACCAACCTGCTTTTCTCTACTGACAGGTACCTGTTTTGGGGGATTCATCGCATCAGCCGGTGGGTAGTCTCATCAAATCGCGCGAAGTTTCGATCGAATTTCACCTACGGTAGTATTTTATTGGAATTTGAGGCATAGAGGATGGGGAATCATGGTAGAGTTTGGGAGTGGTGAGGGTACCAGTTCCAGATGACTATTACTTGATCGGATCTAGCCTTCCTATTCTATTTTGTAAGCGATTCCGAATCCAATCTGTCATTGATTTTTCTGAGTGTTGCGTTCAGCAGAAAAAACAATGAAAGAAAAACGAATCAAAGAAACTATGATGCCACTCTATATGAAGAGAGACCGATTTGTACTAATATTGACAGATTTCACCAGATGTATCAAGTGGATTACCTATTTTTTGCAAGATCTCTTGACCTCCCCAAATTTCAGATCTTCTAGCCCCAGCGTTGGTCGTCCATCTTGATTTCACGCCCAACATGGCAGCGGACGGGGCGGGAGGGAGACTAAGACGAGGGAAAATGTTTCTCACAGACGTTTCCCGACCACAAATCCTACGACGAGGATTGTCGGCTTCCCCTCGAGACACCTACGAGGGCTGCCAGGATGGAGATGACACTGGGGGACAAAGACGAGGGGAGGGTCGCAGTGGTGCGGAGGATGCTGGTAGATCGGATCAGACTAGCAAGATCTAGATTGCAGTTGTAGAACTTTGTATGTGATGGAATTTCATACGATCTTGGACCCAACTGCATATGAATGAAATTTCCGTGTCGCGTATCCAAAAAAAATCGTGTGCACGCCAATAGCTCCCGCTGCGCGATCCAATTCGTTTCTCATACGCGCTTTCCAACTTTTTTAACAGTTGAGTATGTGGCGGCGCATTGTATTCGTACTGCCCTCCGCGCAAAAGAAAGTGATGTGACTTTGTATACTTCCTCCAACCTATTTATTGTTCTCATTCGTCTCTTCACGGATCTCAAATCTCAGATGCGTTCAGATTCTGATAAAAAGTTAAGAACGTTAATATGGACCGGATGGAGTACATACATCTGTATCTAGATATATTTTAGCTATAGATACATGAAATTTGAACAAACAAGTCACTTATATTTGGACGGAGGGAGTAGGATGACATTTTCCCAACAATACTGATGAGAATAAATCTATTTATTTTCAACTTCTCTTCATTAATGAAATCATCTCTGATGCATTCCCTAAATAAAAGAGAATGCAGTGAAATGTAGGAGATCAATTGTTTGAGTTAAGCACGTCTAATTTTTTTTTAGCAATCTTTATCTAAGTAAGAGATGAAATCTCAATAATTATGAAAAAATGCGGACAAGGAGGCTCGAACAGCCGACCTGGTCCGTGCGTGCACTATAGAACAGAGACATGCTGCTATGAACAAAAATGTGTACATATGAAGTTTAAATGCTAAATCAACATTTCAGGTAAATTTGAAATTCAAATTTCATTTTAAAACTTGCTGGCGAATAGGTCGGGAGTCCTCTTGGAAAAAATGATTCGGGATTCAAATCCTTGTTTACGATTACCTGTGTTCGGACTAGAAGGAATCAATCACCGATCACCGATCGTTTATGTATTAAGCTAACATGTTCGTATATAAAATAGTACACCCCTTTAATCAGATCATGTGTACACATATAATAAACAAAAAAATGTATGAGTAGTGATAAGCAAATCTAGAGAGTATCGTGCAATATCTTGTTTCTTTTGGCAACAATAGGGGATTGTTGCAAATATGTTCTACATATTACCATGAATATACAAACTTGGCACAAAATGTAATAGTTATTGCAATACAATAAAATCGAGGAAAAAATGTGATATTACAACCAATACATATTTTGTTGCAATACGAAGTCACTTTTTGCAACAATATTTGTAACTAATGTGACATGGCAAACTTGTTGTAATATCTTGCAGAATATCACCATGGAGATTTATTTTGTTGCAATAACTAGTCCCTATTGCAACAAAACGACTAACTCGGGCAACGAAACATGATTGTTGGAATATTTCTACCATATTACAATGACGGTGCAGTTTGTTGCAACATGTGACCTCTATTGCAACAAAAAGAGTACTTAGTGCGACAAAATAATATTGTGGCGATATGTAGGTCTTACTACCACGAACTGGAATTTTGTGGTAATATTGCATTTTATTGCAACGAAATATAGATGTAGCAAGAAATTTTGTTGCAATAGAGCGGAATCCTTGTAGTGCATGGTGATCTTGGTTTCCATGGCCTTGATTATTGTGGGCCATCTAGGCTATCTGTTGAAGAGTGGCTAAGTTGGCTTGACGTTCAGCTCTACCAGCTTCACGATCAGAAACTAGCATTTGCAAAATCTGCAGCATTGGGTCCTGAGATGAACTGCTTCCTCCGGGGTTTCCGTGAGTCATCTGAAGATTGAGATAGATGGTGAGACAAGAGGGAAATTTCTATGGTTCATGGGTTTGTCTTCAAAAGCTTTAAACTTTGATTTTGACTCAGGTTTTGCAAGCTAACAACTTCTTCTCATTCATTCATTCCAAACACACAATACGAACACACACCACAACAAGGAAACAGATGGTTTTAAGAACCATTCTGGGAAGCTACGATATAGTGGGACCGGGTACAACTCACACCTACGATAGTGCTCAGGTGTGACTACTCATCATCGATGGTATCGGGATCCTCATCATCAATGAAGTCAGCATCATCCTCATCAGTGTTGTCCTCCATGGCGATGTCCTCCAGATAGTCATTGTCATCACTGAGGTAAGAGTGAATATCACCGCGGATATCTTCCCCTTCCTCCTACTGCTGCTCCTCCAGCTGGATCTCCTGGTCGTGGATTGTCTCCTCCAGGGTGGCTATCATCTAACAAAGACAGGCGATGGTGCGATCCTTTTTGTCTCGCTGGCTGCAAAGTGACTTGCGCTCCTTGGCGAGAATGGCGATGGTTTGCTTGCTTTCAACAGCTTCGGCATGGTTCTGGTTGGCATAAGCTCGGGCATTGTCTAACTCTTTCTGCGTCTCGTGCAACATGAAGGCCATGTGGTCCATGTGATGCTTCAACTCTGGATGTGCCAGCATTGCCAAAGGCTGTCCCGTAGAGTCACGTCTTGCATAGTGAGCAAAACGGGTGCCGATGATCTGGTTGATGTTTTGAGCAGACAAACGTGCAAGAGCTTCGTGCATTGCCCTGGCTAATCCGTCTAGCCAATTGTTCTCCCTTACGCTGAACTGAATCTTATCAGAAAGAGGTGGCTCCATTTTGCCTCTAAGATCGGCAACAATCAACCATTGTAGCTCCCCTCCAGATTGGTCGTTGAGTTGTGCTCTGAAGAACTCCGAGTGCGGGCGTCCAAGATACTCTGAAAGCTGGTCCAGAGCCCTCTCAAAGATAAGCTGTCCTCCGTTGCCCAACTGGTAAAACTTGCTATATTTGACCTACATCTATAAGAAATTGAGATGAGTAAGTTAGTGAGGTCATCAAGTGTGTCAAATTTTATGTAGAGTGGTAAGAGTTTTGAGTAACATGTGTTCTCTTTTGGAAAGAATCTCAAGGATAAGAATGAGAATAGGTTTTTGTAAATACTCACTTGCTTTGTTTTGAAGCTAGGTTTTTCAGGCGTCCATTCTAACTTGGGTCTCCTATGGTCAGGATGGCTCTGATACCAACTTGTCAACACCCGAATTTTTAAGTCCAGATGCCTGTTATGATGTACATCGCAATCCCAGGATTACCATTTTTGCGAGACATAACAGAAGTCATACCACAATACATCATCCATTACAAACCATAATAAAGGTCTTACAAATAAAGGATCTCATGATCCAGTCTTAATACAATCAAAGCAGCGGAAAGTAAATGTTGTAGGCTCCATCTTCATGATCACAAGCAATGCTGACGATGGGAGATGATCCTAGTTGTCATAGACCTCCTGCTGTCCATCTTCCGGGTAATCCTCCTCATAGTCTGGCCATGGGAATAGCCAGGGACAAAGCCATGAGTACTCTTTCAGTACTCGCAAACTATCACTACCATAAGTAAGGTAAAACTAGTAGGAGTCATAAGCTCTATGTTTGTTTGGAAAAAGCCAGGTTTATTTCATAAAGCCTTAAGAGTAAAGACCTAAGTTTAGTTCTCTACATTACTTAAGTGGGAACTTAGATCTCATGTCCACAACTCTGTTGTGGTCAAGTCAAAGTAATCTTTCAAGTAACAAACCCTTTTGAAAATATCTGACAACATAACAGTATGGCCACTCCAACTGTCCATAACTGCGGACGCGGCTTTTCGAATAGTTTCACACTCTGCAGAGGTGGTACACTTTCACCACAAAATTCGATGCATCCGTCAGGGATAACCCAGTATCATCATACTTGGTATGCGGATAATCAACCCTAACCTTTCAATTACACACCCTAGTATAGGCACCTCCCCTATGAACTTGGCCTACCAGCCATGACCATCTGTCATCCTGGGGACTTTATAGGTGGACATTCATCACGAGGTAGCCTCAGCTCAACCTCTTTTGCAAGGGAACCCATACTAAGACATATAAACTTCCGATCAAGCCTTACCCAACTCAGGTATTGTGGTTGTACGGTAAAATTGGAATGGTATTGCATCCAAACCCAACCATCAGTTTTTACTAAAGTCAAGGCTCATGCCTCACTCATTTTCATCATCAAACAAGTGTGTATCATAACACATGTCAAAACATCTCAATAGAATGAATATTCATTCGAAGGTTTTCATAATCATTTTCAGCAAGTATTCCCATCTAAAGTAATCAAGTTTAGTTTTAGCACTAGCCACTAATGTTGAGGGTATCACTATTGAGGGTGCTAAACAACTATAAGTATCCAAGACTAAGGTGATAACCTTGAGGGTATTCATCCTATCTTTCCACTAGTCACAAATTATTAACTAGATAAAAACATCAATAAAAGGGAAAAAAGCTTGCAGTAAAAACTGGGAATGGTATAATCAAAGTTGCATAACCAGGCATGCCTAGTGCATCTGGTATAAGGGCTTGCACATATAGTATGCATAGTCTAGCTTGCACTGATATCTTGCATTAGTGATGGCTTGCATTAGTGATGGCTTTCCTTGAGCAGTGCAGTCGTTGAAGTTCTCTTCTTCTTCCTCGAAGTACTCCTCCTCGTCATAGCCCAGGTCGGTACTAGCGTCTAGAAAAGCACACAAGGTACACAATCACCAAACAGCACTTCACTACTTCTATTTAGCATACAAGGGCTCATACTAGATGATCTAGTATCATCTCAATCATCATGTGGCAAATTACCATTTTCTTATTCTTCTTATTTTAGAAAAGTAATTTCTACTCATTTTAAGTCCTTAAGATTTAATATTATCAAATTAAAATAGTGGATCATGTTGACACCTGTCATCACCATCTATTCCAATACTTGGGAATGTGATTTAAAAGGGTGATCATATATTGCAAGATTTAATATTACTATCTAATAATATTAAAGTAACTAGAAATTCCTATATAGCATTCTTTTAATACTAAGCCATGTTTCATAGTTGTAAAACCAAATATTTTTACATATTCAAGTAGAGCATGGCAAATGTGATTTTTGAGAGTTGGAAACAACTCAAAAGCATTTATAGTTTATTTTCTAAAAATGTTTGAAGTGGCAATAGCCTCTGTCTTGTTATTTTTGGTATAAGTGATATATAGTTTCATGATTTGAATCCAAAGGGAGTGACTAGATATTTTCAATACCTTTCTAGCAAAATTGGAATCATGCATTTTGGATCAGTATATCTCTTTGAATTGAATTTTGAATCTACTAACATAATAGGGTTTTAACTAAAATGGAAAAATTCTATTTGAATTGCTGGGCTCTGCGTGGGAAACTAAATGGGCCAGCCCAACTACACAGCATTGCGCAGTGGGCTACTGACAGAATGGTCCCACGCGTCAGCGGCTCATCTAACCCGAAACGTTATCTAGCAATCCTAGCCCTACGATTAGAACAAGATCCTACGGCTGAGGTTCGTCGTCTCCGTCGAACAGCTCTGGTGAGACTCGAACCCTAATACCTTGGTGGGGATCGCTAGGGACTCACCGGGGCTCCAGTTAGGGTTGGCGATGGGGATGATCGGGCTTGTCGTCGATGGCGGTTTGAGGCGTAGTCACGGCAGCTCCTGGGGTGGCTCCAATCGACGGCTGCTTTCCTCGACTGCAGCGGCGGACTCTGGTCAAATTACGGTGTCGTGGTGCTCGCCTTGCTCCGGGGAAGGGTCGGTGAGGTTCTTGGGTCAGTGGGAGTGGAATGGTGTGCAGAATGAGGTCTGGGGTGGCCTCTATTTATACACCAAGGTTGGAGGCAGGACGGCATGGTCGGGCTCCTCCGGCGACGCTGCTACAGGTCTTGCTAAGCATGGTAGAGGGCATGGGTCGGTGCGGGGGACTGCGGCGATCGTCACGTGCGTGATGACACGGCAAGGGGCGGTCTCAGTCGGTCGGGTTATGTCGGTGCTCTGTTCGGGTACGCGGGTGTTCGTCACTCAGTACGGTGGTCACGGGGCAAGCAGCGGTGAACGATCATGTCTGGGAGGTTACTAGGGCCACGACGACTACGGGTACAAGCGGGGAGAGCGAGGCATGACCTGTGCGTGTGAGGCAGCTACGACACTCCGTCGTGCTCTTGGCATGGCAGAGGCTTAAGTGGGCACGACGATTCTAGTGTCTCCCCTTCTCGCCGTTGGTCAAGGGGTGGACAGGGGGTGGCGGTGAGGTCACGTCTATCCTCTAGGTGTCATGGGAGAGGGCGGTGCGGCATGTAGCGACTGGTTCATGCTCGACCGGCATGGCTGGCTCGGTACGGGCATGGCACTTTTCAATGTGGCTAGTGATGCCACTCCTCTGCACGACCAAGTACCAGAGATGATCATGGACAATTGAATGGGTTGATTACAGTACAAGAGATGAGCAATTGATAGATCAAAACAGTGTATAGTGGTTGAGGTTGTACTGTGCCTGCCAGGTGCTCGACCAAATGGCCGCATGAATTCAACTTTCAAATTTTTGAATGATTTTTGGTGAGTGATCTGAGTACTTGCTTAGTAGTCTATGGTTGCTGGGAATTGTCAAGTGGAATTTGTTTCAATGGTTTTTGAAAAGTGATGATCTAGGCATATGAACTTGATTCAATTTTGCAATGCCTCTTAAATAGATTTGAAAATAGTTTCTGCCACTTTGTAAAGTTTGCTTGGATTCACTTTGAGTTGGTCTAGCAAGGGGTGAAAAGAATTGGAATTGTTTCTATTAAAATCTTTTATTAGAGACACCCAAAGTGGGCTAGTGGTTAATAATGGAAAAAGTGACCATAAGGTCATATGCCTTATTTTTGATTTTTCTTTTATTTGATTTTGCTTGTAAATGATCTAGATGATATAGTATTCATTTTTAAACTAATCTTTAACCTTTGTAGCAAGCAAAAATGGCAATTGCAATCATTCATACAATAATGGAATTCACACAAGCACTTATATCAAGTTTAATAATAAAAATTTCTGTTAACCCTAAACTTGGGTGATTAGATTTGATCAGCTTGATTAATATTTTTGAGGTGTTACAAATAAAAGGATCTCTAGATGGTAGCCCTATTCTCACATTCTCTTCATGTAAATTAATCAAAGCTTTAGTGGTTCTTAGGAATGGCCTACCTAGAATTATAGGTGCTGTGGGATCTTTAGGCATGTCCATAATAACAAGATCAATAAGAGCGAGACAACCTTTAATTACAACAACTATATTTTCTTTGACCCCAACAACTTGTTTATAAGTCAAATCAGCTAGATGGAGTCTCAATTCAGTTGTAACAAATGGCCCCAAGTTTAATTTATCGAATAAGCATTTGGAAATTGCCGAGACACAAAGTATGGATATCTCATTGACTCCCAACTTAATTTTAATAGTGGGCTCAAATATATCATCTAGCATAGCTAGAAGCTTATTAGCTAGTCTTTTATACTCTATCTCTAAATCACGAAGTTTAGATGCTACTTGTTGTATAAATTATTGGTACATAGCATCATTAACTTGTTCTATACCTGGATTCTTCACGGTGATCATCTTCAATAGATCATCCACGGTATATTCCGGTGTTGGTGTGTTGCTATAATGCATCTCTTCAGGTTTTTCTTCATTGGTTACCACCCTCATCATCTTGAGTTCTTCTACCGGATTTGGCTCGGGTTTTCCAGCAAACTTTGTTAGTATGAGAGCTTGGCTCTTAGCTACCTTACCCAGCTGAGCCTCCACGGTCTTTGTCCTTTCCTGTAGAGCCTACACATCATTTCTAATTGCAACAACCTGGTTAGATAATTTTCCTATACTACTATCATGGTTCTCCATGATTTTAATAAGCATATTATTTTGCTCGGTTTGAGCTTATAAATGTTCTAACAACTCGCTCAAATAGGAGATTGCCATGATTTGCTCCATTAGTATTATCATAATTATTATAAGGAGCTCCTGTAGGATTAGCATGATATTTTTGAACATTAGAAGCATAATTATTTTTCCATGCAAGATTAAAAGGAGTGCGAGCTATAAAATTAACATCATTAACATCAGCAGTGATAGCGTTAACTTGGGTATCTTATTTACCCTTTACTAAGCCAAGCAACTCATCTACCTTAGATGTAAGCTCTTCATTATTTACCTTGGTAATTAAACATACTCTCTTTGAGGTTCTTTCCACATGCCATTGGGCATGGCTGTTTTGCATATCATCAAGTAACTTCTTTGAAACACTCACTTTCTTTCCCATGATCGTTCCTCCTGCTGCAGTATCTAGCATACACTTAGACATTGGGTTAAGAACATTATAAAACAAATCTAATATAAGCCACTCTTCCATCCCATGACTAGGACAGTTCATTATAGCTTCTTTCATCCTTTCCCATGCAAGCGCTAGTGGCTCACGGTCTTCTTATCTAAAGCTTGTAATGTTGGATGTTAGCTGCATAGTCTTAGCTGGGGGGAAAAATTTAGTCATAAACAAATTAGTAAATTCCTCCCAAGATTTAATAGTGCCTTTTGGTAGAGCTAGTAACCAATCCTTATCCTTTCCTCTAAGAGAGAAAGGAAACAATCTTAGTTTAATAGCATATGGATCTACATCCTTAATACGCAACATGTCGCAAATTTCAGTGAAAGTATTTAAGTGCAAACCCGAATCCTTAGCGGATGAGCCCACAAATTGGTTTTGTTGAACCAAACTTAAAAGGTTAGGCTTTATTTCATATGTTTCTGCATCAACTGTGGATTGAGTGATGGGTGCATGAATAAAATCATCAGTGAGAGTAGCATACTCCCGTAATTTCTTTTGAGCCATGGATCTTATATTTTTGGTATTTTTATGTAATTAAAACAAATATCAAGTTACTATTTTTTGGGTTTTCAAATAGATAACAAGAAAGTAAACTGATAAGAAGAATTAAACTACAACTAATAATAAAACTAAAAACAAGGTCTCTAGTGACCTCACCAGGATAGCAAAATTGCTTCCCTGACAACGGCGCTAGAAAAGGGTTGATACCTTCAATCCGGATTCAGGATGTAGTATAATAGCTTTTCCCTAGCAGACCTAGGTTTAATCGAACCTCGGAAAGCAATTCTAAAAGGAAATAAAAAGGACACGTCTATAAGACTTTGTTTGTTTGTTTTACCTTAGTTTACCAGACCAATCTAGTTTACTTTATAATGGGTTTGAATCAAAGGATGGAGATAGGCCAGGGTTGAATATCCACCCGCAGCTGCACATCAAATGGGATAAAAGATAATAGTAGGCATAATCATGTATAATGTTTGAATGGAGATAATCTCTTGTGGGCAACACATCCTAATATTCTAGAGCCCCCGTGATGCAGCGGGCATAACAATAGACTTTTAATCCAACCGAGTGCACACCAAAGCCACGGGCTACAAACAATTATTAAGTGTAAAACACAGATCAATGGTTTAAGTGGTGATGTTGTTGTTGATCCCGAATGGGGCACTAAGGGAAGACCGTACTACCCTTTCTGTCACTGAGGTTCCTATGAGAACGTCGCTAGCCAAGTATCTCACCTCAAGCCTTTATCAATATATGGGATCTTGGGTACCTACAAGTCCACAGATTGAGAGAAGAGTCGACGAAACAAAAGATACAAATCTCAATTGAAAACAAAATACAATACTCCCATGATATAGATGCACATAATCGCTACGAGGTTTTTCCCCAACCCACAGCCCGTGAGAACTACTCACTCATAACAAATAGATCGGAGATAGAAAACATCAAACGGATACTTAGATTGAAATCAAATATTCTTACAATGTTCGCCAAATTACAAGGAGATCTAAAATACAAAGCAATGGCTATGGCTAGTGGATGGATGGATGGTGGAAGTGATGGACAATGGATGAACAATGGTGTGGATCTCTTTTGGTGGTGTTGTGATGTAATCTGAGAATGGCGGCTCTCTGGCCGATGGCTGGAGCCTCAAAATATATAGGCGTCTTCATGAAAGTTGTAGGGTTTGACAAGACGAAGCCGTTGAAGGAAATATGCCCTGAGAGGCAATAATAAAGTTGTTATTATGTATTCCTTGTATATGATAGATGTTTATTTTGCATGCTATAATTGTATTGATAGGAAACATCAATACATGTGTGTTTAATAAACAAAAGGGTTCCTAGTTATGCCTCTCTTATAGACTAGCTTGTTAATTAACAAGATGATCAAGGTTTCCTGATCATGGACATTGGATGTTGTTAATAACAAGGTCACAGCATTTGTGAAATGATGTGATGAACATTCATCCGAAGTATAGCATTACGATCAAGTCATTATGTTTATATTGCTATAACATCATACAAAGTAGTCTTAGTCCTTAGACCATGAGATCATGTTAATTGCTAACACCGGGAGAGTATCTTGATAACATCAAACGTCACACTGTAACAGGGTGACCATAAAGGTGGGTTTAGTGCTATGAAGGTGTTATGTTGAGGCTCATGGATCAAGAGTGGAATTTGTCAATCCCGATGACGGATAGTTATACTCTAGGCCCTCTCGATGATATCACATTAAGATAGCTTGCAAGCAAGTGATGTGATCACTAGAATGTTATATCACGGGAACAAGAAAAGAGTGCATGTCGGTAACGAGATCAAACTAGGTATTTGGATACCGATGATCGAATCTCGGACATGTATTATATCATGAGACAAAGGGATTAAATTGCTGAAGTTAAAGGTTCTCACGATCATAGAAGTCATCGTTGAATATGCAGGAGTCAGTATGGATCTCCAGGTCCCGCTTCTGATTATTGATCTGAGAGGAGTCTCAATCATGTCTGCATTATTTGCGAACCGTAGGGTGACACACTTAAGGGTTGCCGGACACCATTTAGGAGCACATATGTTCCAGACAAAAGGTTTGCAAAGCGCAGGAAATGTTTCGATAAAAACCAGAATTGTTTTAGGTGAAATTGCAGAAAGTGGTTCTGCATGTGATATTGAAATATTGCAAGGGGTTTTATGTGAATGTTTGTTAATTAAAGTAATTGTCGTGGTGGTGTCACGACAGATGCCATGGATAGGCTAAAGGTGGGGACTAATATGCACTAGGGGAATCCAGGGAGGGATAGTAGAGTAATTCTCTACACAGAAGCTTTGTATTGATGTTCAATCTCCAAGATTACAAGTGCTTCTCGAGCTGTATTGACAAGAGGAGAAAGAAGAAACTCTCTTACTCTTGCCTACTAACTAGCCCAAGAACCCTAGATCCACTAGTGCTCAACTAACTAGGAGTCTCCTTGCTCTGTATCAGAAAAAATCCAACCCCCTTACCAGAACCCCACCCCCCTTATATAGAGGTGGTTCGGTTCTGGTCTAGGGCATACGTGGAGGCATATTCCTAAGAATATGTCCCCTCCCAAAGTAGTAACCCGATAGGGGTGCTTTTCCCCCGCGTCACACTTGCTTTAGCGACGTAACCTCTGCGGCGCCCGCGTCAGCCGACGTGAGCGTCGTCACCCTTTTCGGCCACGATCCGGTGGTCCTGCCCTTGCTTTATTCGCTCATCCAGTATGCACCGGGCCTTCTTTTTGACCAGAGAGATTCCTTCCTTCTCCTAGAAGCCAAGCGAGGATCCGGATCACAATTGATCCGGCCACACCTGTTCCTGCATATAAGCTAGACAAGTATCTCCGACTTACTCCTTGAGTCGGACGAGACAATGTTAGGCGACCCCCCTGGTCCGGGTTACTCCGTGATCCGGCCTGCCTTGAGGTGACTCGGCCAGCACCCGCTTTGACCTTGCCGAACCTCGGCTAACTCGGCCCTTATACCCCGGAGCGACCCTACCCGCGGTTATCCCCCCAACATTAGTTCCCGAAGCTGGTGCGGCCTTAGCAGCCTCGATCGCTAAGGCCACATCAGGTTCATTCGTATCTAAGCTTTGGACGTTTAGTTCCGGGTTGACTTCTTGTCTCATATTATATGGATTTACGTTCCCTTCGCACGTTCCAAGTTTTCACTTGCCGGTCGGGTTACCATTGTAGCTCGGATCCTATGGTTTTACTTTCCCTCTGCACATTTCAAGTTTTCACTTGTCGACCGGGTTACTACGGAGTCTCGGATCCGGACCTTGCTTCCTTCTCTCATACGCCAACCCACGTAAGGGTTAATCATTGCGTTACCTTATTTTAAGGGCCTACACAGAATCGCCACAATTGTCGCGATTATCGCTGCTGTTTACGTCACGCCTATCTCCTCGTTTCCCGCAACTACACGTCGTGTCATGGGATCATATTTACTCCGTGGCCTCCGCTGTGGCTTCTCTCTGATTGGCTGATGCCTGTTATACACGGCCACAGCGCGTGGCTGTCCAGCGCAGCACGATCCCACTCGTTGATTACTGGGGGCAGTTAAATAGGGGAGGGGCACGCTCCTTAGCACTTTTCCATATCCGCGCCCCCTCGCCCTTTCCTCTTCTTCTTCCTCGCGATCGCTGGCCGCCAAGGTTCGCAGCCAGCGCCGCCGCACCTTCTCCGTGCCTCCGCACCGCAGTCACCGCTGCACCACTGTTTAGCCACGGGTCCTCGTCAATCTAGACCGCAGAGCCCCGCCGCTGCCAGCTCCAGCAAGGACAGCGGAATCGAGATGGCGGAGGAGGAGCTCATCATCGTCGAGCAGGATATGGAGGAGGACGCCGGCGCGGCAGACCGCGGCGCGTGGGCCGGCTTGTGGGTCTGTGAGGACGACATCGACTGGCTCTACCGGACCCGGCGTATTCCCACCGGCGTCGCTGCTCGTCTCCCCTCCTTGGAATTGGCCCCCTCAACCAATTCGGGTGAGTTCGTCATTTTCCTATCCCATTTCTAACGGGGATTTGGTTTTCCGGTGAGTGATTTCTTCCAGGACTGGGTCCGGACCTATCACATGCAACCACATCATCTCCCGGCGAACGCCATCACCTCTCTGTCCGCCTTCGTTTCTTTGATCGAGGGCTACACCGGACTATGGCCCTCGAAGGAGCTGTGGATCCAGTTCTTCGGCCTCCGTCGCAACGTCGTCCCCAACATCCACGTCGAGTCGGAGGACAAGCAGCTCACTCAGTTCGGAGCTGCCTCGATCTCGCCCCAGAGGTTTTTGATCTTTCCCCGGGTCACCGGGCTTGACTCCTACAAAGGATGGGCCCGGACCTTCTTCTACGTCCGGAACGAGGGAACCGAAGACTTGATCCGGTTGCTGCCCTACGCTCCGGGTCCCCCGGACATGAATTTCTGGGAGGAGGTCGATAAAAAACCTACAGCTCTGGCCAACCAAGTAAACAAAAGGTTTGCGGAGCTGAAGAAGCTCGGATTGCGCAACGAGGATGCCATGATCACATTCGTGCGCAACCGAATCTCTCCCCTCCAGCGGCGCACTCACATGTTGTGCCATATGAGCTTCAGTCGCGACCCCAACCGAACCTCCTCGTTCGAGTTGAGCAACACGGAGATCTTCCGCCGGGTCAAGGATCTTTTCACCACCCATAAGGATTTTTCCGCCGAATGGACGTGGGGAATCGAGCATTACTGTCGCGACAGGCTCCCTCCCGCGGTAAGCTTCACGGAGTAAACTTATTTCGGTTCAATTACGTGTCGGTTCTTATCGTATTTTGACTCTGCTCCTTGTGCCTTTTTCTCAGCTATTTCTCCAGCAAACCCTCGAGGATGGTACTGATCCAACCCTTAAGTGGGCCCCGGACCGAGAAATCCCGGATGAGGAGGAGCCAGACCAGGAGATGTTCCTCCCCACAACCGACGCCACCAAACGACCCAGCGGTAAATTCTCTTCTCTTAGAGATTGGCCCGACGATGAGGATGACTCGGATATCGATGTGATTGAACCCGTTGAGGCTGTCCCTCTTTATTTTGCCTTCCTGGCATCAGCTAACCCCGGTGGGCACATCCACGAGGATTATCCACTTGCCACGGGCGAGCCTGTTCCGGTGGCGTCAAAGAAGAAGCGCGGATCCGCGTCAAGTTCTTCTTCCGAACCTTCTCAGCCTTCCAAAAGGCAAAAGAAGGCCGGAGACAAGACTGCCTCTAAACGGGCAGGCAAAGCCCCGGCATGGAGGGCCCGGAAACCTAAGGAGGCCGAGACCTCGGATGCGTAAGTTCTTTTTCACTGCACAACACACTTCTCCCTGCATCGGGGTAATTTCACTCCTGACATTATTTTCTCTTGCAGGGCTCCTGTGGAGGTCCCTCAGAGCGGATCGAGCATCTCCTCTCCTCTTCGGTCAAGTCCTTCCCCTCCTCATGACGACGAGTCACGCCCGCTGAGCCCTATTTCGGAGGGCTCTGCGGCCGCTCCGGGTTCCGCAGTACCTCCTTCAGAGGAACACGACCTCGGATCGAGAGGGGTCGGATCGGCTGAGGCAACGGCGTCCGGCACTTCGGCATTGCCGCAACCAGCAATCACCAAGTCTACCGCAATGCCAGCACCAGCAGCAGCTCCAGCACCAGCCACCGAACCAGCGCCTGTCCCGGCTCCGAAGAAACCAACAGCAGCTCCAGCACCAGCCACCAAAGCTCCCGTGCCAAGTTCGTCTGCCTCGTCCGAGTCATCCCAGGCTCGGCGAGGGACCACTCCAGCGGCTTCCAAGGGCAAATCCACTGTGGTCACATTCTCCCAGCAAGCCAAAGGCAAGTCCACCTCCATCGAGGCTGGGCAGCGAACCTTGTCGTCGATGCTTCCAAAGAAATCACCAGCAGCGACGGATCCTCCTGCCGAGCCAGCCGATTCGCAGCAGATGGTTCTTCACACTAGCCCAGCTCTTGCCCTGATTGAAAGGAAAGAAGCTCACACAAAGGGCTTGGTGGCACCTCACATGCCCACTGGCGAACGGTACCCTCCGAGCCTCATCGAGTTTGTCATGAACTGGAACAAGGCGGAGTTCGTCTACAACGACGATCTCCCGGAAAAGTTCGGCCCAGCTGAATTTTCCGCCCAGATGAATACCGCCGCCAAGGCCATTAACCTCGCTGGGCGTATGATGGAGGTACGTCGTTTCTTCTTTACATGCTGTAGATAATAACATTAGTCCCCGAGCCTCTGGCGAAGTAACTTGTTACTCGGCCGGATGCTCCTTAGAAGATCAACGTAGCTGCATGTAAACTTCAAATATGCACACACCTAGAGCCGGGTTAAGTTCCGCTTGGCCCGGATCTCGTATACTTTGAATATGCACACACCTAGAGCTGGGTTAAGTTCCGCTTGGCCCGGATCTTGTACACTTCAAATATGCACACACCTAGAGCCGGGTTAAGTTCCGCTTGGCCCGGATCTTGTACACTTCGAATATGCACACACCTAGAGCCGGGTTAAGTTCCGCTTGGCCCGGATCTTGTACACTTCGAATATGCACACACCTAGAGCCGTTAAGTTCCGCTTGGCTCGGATCTTGTACACTTCGAATATGCACACACCTAGAGCGGGTTAAGTTCCGCTTGGCGGATCTTGTACACTCGAATATGCACACACCTAGAGCGGGTTAAGTTCCGCTTGGCCCGGATCTTGTACACTTTGAATATGCACACACCTAGAGCGGGTTAAGTTCCGCTTGGCGGATCTTGTACACTTCAATATGCACACACCTAGAGCCGGGTTAAGTTCCGCTTGGCGGATCTTGTACTTCGAATATGCACACACCTAGAGCGGGTTAAGTTCCGCTTGGCCCGGATCTTGTACACTTTAATATGCACCAACTAATTTTACACCTGTGCCTTTGTCGTAACCACCAATCGTCGAGCGCCAGTTTCAGTTCACCTTGATACCCAAGATCTTGCGTGCAAAACATGTTGCACTTGGCGCGGAGCATGAAAAGAGGGGTAATTTCCTCTCTTAACACCTCACCGTTTCGTTTGTTTCTGCCAGACTAACCTCCTTATTCGGTTTTTTGCAGCTAGGGTGGAGGCTGAAAACAAGATTATACGGAAGAACTTGGAGGAAATTCGAGGTATGTCCTCTTTCGGCCAACGTCATTGTGTTTTCCATTCTTTCTTCTCCTTGGCTCGGCAAACATTCACTCCTCGGCTTTGCCGGGTCAACACACTATTTCAGCATCGCTTGAGGATAGTGTGCCCGTGCCTGATATGATGCTGCATTTTCTCGAACAAGCAGGACAGCATCAAGCCGAGCTGAAGAAGAAGAACGATGAGCTCGCCCTCCTCCAGACCAAGGATGACGAAATAGCCAAACTCAAGGCCGATATGGAGAGGATGAAGGCCCAACACAAAACCAAGCTCCAAAAAGTTGGCCAGAACTTCACCGAAGAGCATGAGTGCTTTACCCTCCAAATCTCCAAGGATCAGGACCTGCTCAAGGAATCCGAGGTCCGACTTGGGTCGGTGCTTGCCGAGCTTGAACAACTTCGCCAGAGACACGACAGTTGTATCAAGGAGTTGACCCGGATCCATCGCCATATCTCACGTAAGTTTCTTCCCCTTGTCCGACCTAGTTTTCTAGGTTAGCTCATATGCCTTTGCTTCAGCATCCTCCCTTTCCTTATTTTCAGATAACTTTCTGGAGGGTACTGCCATCGCCAGTGCTGCCGTTGCCAAATTCTGCCAAGAGAGGGGTACTCCCATCGCTCCTGATGGTGAGAGCATCCCTTTAGACATGGAGGACCTATTGTTCAGCGTGTCAGCTCGGGTGGAAACTATTAAGAACTATGGGAAAGATCTCCTTGATGTTGCGGTCCGGATCTTCAACACATTCTGGCCAAGCGAGAGCGCTCTAGAAAGGATCACGCTCCTTGCCGACAAACTGATGGAGATTGATACTCAGCTTGACCTTTGGAGAGAATCCGCCAGGCGTGCCGCAGCAGATACCTTTCTCCATCATATCCTTTCATGGTACGAGAAGATTGATCTGAGCCTCCTCACCCGTCGGCGCACCGGATCCAAATGGACCGATGATCCGGAGTGGGTAGCTCGGCGCCAGGCTTGCGCCTACAACCTCGTCGAATATTCTCTAGTCCATGACTAGGTTGAGGGGCCGAGCTTTATGGAATCCGGCGAGGAGGAGCACATGGAGAACGTGGAGGATGGGTCGGGCGATGATGGAGAAGATGTTGCTTCAGATATTGAAGACAGTGATGATGACGCCGAACTTCCTCCTCCTGCCGCTCCTTAGTTGAAAAAGCTTGAAAATTTATCAGATCCCCGGAATGCCGGGTGCAATTGTATGCTGAATACATGATATTTTGCTACTATGCTTGTATGCCGGATTAACTTGGGCGTAGTCCTCGAGTTTCATTTTCTTGTTCGTCCAATTCTCCGGCTCGACCCGTGTCTACCTTGGCTCGGTTTTACGACTTACGAATCCGAGCCTCAAGAATCGTTTTAACAATACTGAGAAACTTTGAGGCTTGGCTCAAAATAATTCAACATAATAGCTTGAAAGTAAATACGGGGTTAGTCCGAAAAAACAAACATTAGCTGGAATAGGATCGTTTCCTTAGTAGTTTTTCATGTGCTACGCAATTCCAAACTTGTTCCCTTGCTTGCCATGAAGCCAATTCTTGTTGGACAGCAGCAAGTCGAAGGGTTGGGTTTTTGGTGCCCACACATTACTAATCCGGGTTAAGCGAAATGAGTCATTCCAGCTAATGCATAAAAAGTAACAACAATCATTCATTAAGGCTGTCCCCGAGTTACTGCTCGAGGCTCCGCTGTTTCATTGATAAGCTCATTGCCGACATACATACCGACATATGAGAAGACTCGGATACACACACTTCTTAGCTAAGTGTAGAAGGGACGAAGTAGTGCTACATTCCATGGTCGCTTGGATTCCTCTCTGGACCTGTCCGCCTTGTTCTTTTCCTGTGGCTTTGCATCTATAAGATAGTAAGAGTCATTGTGCAATGCTTTGCTCACAATAAATGGTCCCTCCCATGGGGGGGATAATTTATGCATGCTAGTGGTACGCTGTACCAACCGGAGCACCAGATCGCCTTCCCGGAAGACTCGGGGGCACACTTTCTGGCTATGATAGCGTCGGAGATTTTGCTGATATATGGCGGATCTCGATGCGCTTCTCTCGCTTCTTCCAGCAGATCAACATCATTTTGCGGGCTTCTTGCACTTGCTTCGTGTATTGGGTGACCCTAGGCGAATCATGCTCTATGTCGGCTGGTAATACAACTTCGCCCCATATACCGGAAAAAGAACGTAGCCTGTTGATCGATTCGGAGTTGTTCTTAAACTCCACAATACCGCTGGTAGTTCTTCTATCTAGCACCTCGCTGATCTTTGCAGCGGCTCAATGAGCCGGGGTTTTATCCCGGATAATACTAATCCATTGGATCTTTCCACTTGTCCGTTCGATGAAGGGGTGGGCTACCGAGGCTACGTCGAGTCGGATTTTCTTATCTCGGCAGAATCGTGCAAATGCTCCTTCAGCAAAATTTGTGCCGTTATCAGTTATAATGCTGTGTGGATAACCGTATCTCAATATAATGTCTTTGAGAAATATTACGGCCATAGCCCCATCACATTTTCTTATAGGCTTCACTTTGATCCATTTCGTAAACTTGTCCACCATGACCAGAATGTGCGTCATGTTTCCTCTTGCTGGTTTGAACGGGCTCACCATATCCAAGCACCACACAGCAAATGGCCATGTAATTGGTATGGTTTTGAGTTCCGACATAGGCATATGTGTCTTGGTGGCGTACCTTTGACAACCATTGCATTTTCTCACCAGATCTTCTGCTTGCTCCAAGGCACTTGGCCAGTAGAATCCATGCCGGAACGCTTTTGCCACTAAGGCCCGGGATGAGGCGTGATGCCCGCATTCTCCTTGGTGAATATCTCGGAGGATGTCAAGTCCTTCTTCCAGGTCAACACACCGCTGGAGGACATTTGTTACACTCCGTTTGTACAGCTCGGAATTGATGATAGTATAAGCTTTGGCTCTCCTCTGAGTTTGCCTGGCTAGCACTTCCTCAGTGGGTAACGTTCCATCTTTCAAGAACTGGTGTATAGGCAGCGCCCAAGCTGGTATTGCTCGTGCAGGAAACATCTCCTCATCAATTTCCATCCGATCCACCGGCATAACTTCAGCCGGATCATGCTGAACAGTCCCCGGGTCTAGCGAGGTAGTCCCCGGGTTTGCCGAGGTAGTCCCCGGGTTCGGCGTGCTACCTCCCATGTCAATGTCCATGGGATCAACTCCAGATTCCGCGTTTTCTGGGACATAGATTGAATCGGTTCCTGGGGACGGCCTGATAGATGGTTTTCTGAGATGCTCCAATGCTACGCCCGGTGGAATTGCCTGTCGGGTCGATCCGAGTTTTGACAGCATGTCGGCAGCTTCGTTTTCCACGCGAGGTACATGGTGAAATTCTCATCCCTCAAAGTAACCCGATATTTTCTGCACATGAAATCTGTATAGTGCCATGTTTGGATCCAGGGCGTCCCACACTCCGGACACTTGCTGTATTACTAGATCCGAGTCGCCAAAGCATATTATCCGACGTATGCCAATCTCCTTCGCCACTTTGAGACCATGCACAAGAGCCTCGTACTCAGCAACATTGTTCGATGCCGTGAAATGGATCTGCAATACGTACTTGAGCTGATCCTTCTTAGGCGAGGTAAGCACAACCCCGGCACCTAACCCGGTTTTGGTTTTCGATCCGTCAAAGTGCATCCTCCAGTAGTTCGGATCTGGTGGCGGCGGTTCGTATTGTACCTCGGCCCAATCCACGAAGAAGTCCGTCACAGCCTGGGACTTGATCGCTTCTCTCCTATCATACTGGGGTGCGTAAGGTGCTAGCTCAATTGCCCATTTCGCAATTCTTTCATTCGCATCTTTGTTACCCATTATCTCGGATATGGGGGCTTCGCATATCACTTTGATGGGATGCTCCTCAAAGTAGTGCTTTAACTTCTTTGCCGCCATATAAACTCCGTATGCCACATTTTGAAAATGCGGGTAGTTCTGTTTTGAGGCAGACAATACCTCGCTCAAGTAATACACTGGCCTCTGCACTGACTTACCCTCTTCATCTCGCTCCACTACGATCACTGCACTTACAACTCAGTTGGTTGCGGCTATGTAGAGCAACGTTGGCTCTTTCGACAGTGGGGAAGCTAACACTGGTGCAGTGGCCAACATATTTTTCAAGTGGGCAAAAGCTTCATCAGCCTGCGGCGTCCAAACGAATTTATCTGAATTTTTCATGAGTTGGTAGAGAGGCAGTGCCTTTTCCCCTAACCGACATACAAACCGACTCAACGACGCCAGGCACCCAGTGAACTTCTGGACGTCGTTGAGACACTTTGGCAGCTCCATTCGTTCGATGGCTCGGATCTTAGTTGGATTAACCTCGATACCTCGGCTGGAGACGAGAAACCCGAGTAATTTCCCAGCCGGGACACCGAAGGTACATTTCTCCGGGTTAAGCTTCATCCGGAATCTCCTCAAGTTCGCGAATGTTTGCCTTATGTCGTCAAGGAGCGTTGTGCTTTCCTTGGTCTTAATAACCACATCATCCACGTAGACTTGTACATTTTGACCTATTTGATCGTGCAAACATTTTTGCATACATCTTTGGTACGTTGCTCCTGCGTTTCGTAAACCAAACGGCATAGTGCGATAGCAATAAGCCCCGTACGGGGTAATAAAGGCAGTTTTTATTTGATCATATGGGTTCAGAGGTATCTGGTGGAAACCAGAATAGGCGTCAATGAATGACAACAGTTCACATCCCGCGGTAGAGTCGATGACCTGATCTATCCTTGGCAGTGGGAATGGGTCTTTTGGACACGCCTTGTTCAGGTTCGTGTAATTGATACACATACGCCAAACCACTGCCACGTTCGGATCATCCTTCTTCTTTTCTACCAGCACCGGATTAGAGAGCCAATCCGGATATAGCACTTCCATGATAAATCCTGCTGCTAGCAACCGAGCTATCTCGTCACCAATGACCTTTCTCCTATCTTCGGCGAAGCATCGGAGAGGCTGCTTCACCGGCCTTGCTCCGGGTCTTACGTTCAAAGAGTGCTCGGCCAACTCCCTCGGAACACCTTGCTAGTCCTGTGTGGACCAAGAAAAAATATCCCGATTCTCATGGAGGAAGTTGACGAGCTCGCTTTCCTATTTGTCAGTTAACCCGACACCAATTGTTACGGTACGCTCCGGAAACATGGTATCCACTAGAATTTTCTTAGTGTCCTTCGCGGCTTGAAACGAAACACTTCCATGCGGGTTGCTTAACGCCAGCATATACTGCTGCGCGGACTGAGCTAAAGCCGCTACCTCTTGGATTTTTCTTTTCGCTTGGGCAATTACTAGTGACTCGGCTAGGTTAGACCCGGCTGAGGCGCACTCAATAGAACGCCGGAAATCCCCAGCGATAGTGATTGCCCCATTTGGCCCGGGCAACTTCATCTTCAGATAACTAACGTGGCAACTTGCCATGAATTTGCTCAGTGCTGGTCTCCCGAGTAATGCATGATACACGCTCTCCAAGTTCACCACCTCAAACTCCAGATTCTCAGTTCGGCAGTTATCCCTCGTACCGAATAGTACGTCGACCCGGACTTTGCCTATGGGCTCACAGGATATGCCTGGTACGATACCATGGAAAGTTGTTCTTGTAGCCTGGAGCATGTTCTCCGAGATGCCCAATTTGCGCATTGTATCCGCATACATGATGTTAATGCTACTACCATTGTCGATTAGTACCTTGGAGAACCTCACATTAATGTTTGGTCCAATGAACGTCGGATATAACACTAGTGCATACGAGCCCGGACTTGGCATAAGCTTGGGGTGATCTTTGACGCTCTAGGTAATTTTCTGGTCCGACCAAGACATGTACCTCGTCACTGCAGGCATAACCGCGTTAACCTCCATATGTCGGCGCTGCAAGCTCTTCCTATCTGTTTCCTCTGTCGTGAACAAACAATAGCTCTGATGATGTTCCTTGTACTCATTCCTTCCCTCGTTTCTGGAGTACCTCTGATCCGGTTGTTGCTGGTTTTCCACCTGATGCACCACATCCCTTCTCTCACTGTTGTCATACCTCGGCGGAGGGGGAGGCAACATTAGTTGCTGCGTGTTTGCTCCGGAAAGCAATTGCTGCCGGGGTAACTCCTGCCAAGGTTGATCATTCCGGGGTGCCTGAGCATTCCCCGAACCACCTTGTTCTATCTTACGCATCCACTCACATTGCCTCGTTGTGTGACCCACTGGGCTATTTGGGTTTGGCGTGTGAAATTTACACGGCTGGTCCAACATTGATGTTGGAGATATGCCCAGGAGGCAATAATAAAGTAGGTTATTATCATATCTTCATACTTATGATAAATGTTTACATTCATGCTATAATAGTATTAACAAGGAAACCATTAATACTTGTGTGATTTGTAAACTTAATTTGAAGTCCCTAGTATAGCCTCTATACTTCACTAGCTTGTTGGTTGATTGATGATTGTGGTTTCCATATCATGGACATTGAGATGTTATCAACAACAAGATCATATCGTTAGGAGAATGATATGGTGGACATACTCCTGTAGATAAGCGTAGCATAAAAGATCAAGTCATTTCAATAGTTCAATTGCTATATGCTTTCTGATACATAGTAACCTAATTCCTTCGACCATGAGATCATGCATATTGCCTTTACTGGATGGATGCTTTGATGTCATCAAACACCACACCGTAACAGGGTGGCTATAAAGGTGGCATTGAGTGTTCGGAAAGTATTGGTTGAAACACATGGATCAAGAGTGGGATTTGTCCATCCACATGACGGATAGATATTCTCTGGGCCCTCTCGGTGAAATGTCATCCAATTAGCTTGCAAGCATGTGACTTGGTCACAAGGGATCACATATCACGAGCGAAAAGAGTACTTATCGATGCGAGGATGAACTAGGTATGCGGAGATACCGGCGATCATAACCTCGGATAAGTAACATATCGTGAGACAAAAGGAAATTGGTATCGTATGTAAGTGGTTCATTCGATCGCAAAGTAATCGTAGAAATATGTGGGAGCCATATGAATTTCAGATTCCTCTATTGGTTATTGATCGAAGTGTCTCGATCATGTCCGCATAATTCCACGAACCGTAGGGAGACACACTTAAGGATTGACGTTGTTTTGAGTAGATATGGTATAATGAGAAAGAGACCGAATGTTGTACGGAGTCTCGGATGGGATCCGGGATATCACGAGGAGATCCGGAATGGTCCGGAGACTAAGATTCATATAAGGAAAGTCCCCTTTCGGAGTTGGGGAATGGTTAGGTGTTTTCATCGGGAACATTCTAGAAGGTCCCGAATGTCCCAAGCACTCGGAGGAAGGGTACATGAATGTGACATTGTAAGTTGGAATGATTGCATCATGTACTAAGTGTTCTCGCTGTCCAAAATAAAGGGTTTATTTAAATCCTAAATTGAAAAGTCAAACGGCCAGTTTGAAAGTCAAACAACAAGTTTTGGAAAGTGGAAAGAGGAGAAGTGGAAACCGAGTTGGGGAGGGATTCCTCCTCCCCAAGCCGGCGCCCCACTCCAAGGCCGAGTTGGGGAGGGACTCCACTCCCTCCCCTTGGCCGGCCCTCCCACCTATATAAGGAGGGGCAGGGCTCCCTCCTACTATACACAAGTTTCCACCTCTAGATCTCCGGTTTAGAGCCGTTTTGGTTTAGAGCTTCTAATTGCTTTAGCCAGCGGTTTAGAGCCTTCTAATTGGTTTAGAGCCTTCTAATTGGTGTGTCTAATTACTAGACCACTAATAGCCTCTCTCATAAGCTCCGCCATACTCGCACCGGCTTAAGGCGAAGCCTGAGATTTCCCTCTACTTCCGGTACCACGCCCGTTGTCTTTGCGAATCGCGAGAGAGTGCTACAACCTCCGCTGCCTGCTGGAACAAGGAGAGGAAGGTCTTCGTCAATCTAGGCGTGTGACCGACTGCGGGAGCGCTGCCGGAACGTGGCGCCGGAAGGATCGTCTACGCGATCTTGAGATCGGAAAGAGTACGACTACATCATCCACGAGAATCTGCTCTCGTTAACCGCTTTGGAATCTTCGAGGGTGAGTTCCTCTATCGACTCGTTGCTACAATCTAGTAGATAGATCTTGGCTTGTTTGTTTGTATGCGATAGAAAATTTTTGTTTTCCATGCTACGAACCCCTACAGTGGTATCAGAGCCGTGTCTATATGTAGATCTGTTGCACGAGTAGAACACAATGGTCATTGTGGGCGTTGATGCTTTTATTGTAGATTGCTTTTTGTGTACTTTGCATCTTGCGGTATGTTGGGATGAAGCGGCCCGGGCTAACCTTACATGACATCGTTCATGAGACTTGCTCCACGTTTGACATGCAACTCGTATTGCATAAGTGGCTTTGCGGGTGCCTGTTTCTCCTAGCATAGTAAAGATCCAATTTACAACGGGTAATCAACAATGCTAGTATCAATGTTGTGGTTCTTGTTCGTAGGTTAGAACGACACTTATGGAAAGCCCCAAACCACGTAAAATATGCAAAGAAAGTAGAAGCGTCTAACTTTGTTTTGCAGGGGTGTGCAGTGATGTGATATGGCCATGATTGTGATTATATTTGATGTATGCAATGTTCCTTATTGTAAGTTGGCAACGGCGTGAGCCATATGGTTGTCTTTAATTTCTGTTAAGACCTGCGTGTCTATTCAAAATAGTTGTAATAGTTGAAGCTGGTGGGCGACAATCATGAAGAAGCATCATTGACCTTGATGCTATGCGGTGATGATGGAGATCATGTTCGTGCTTGAAGATGGAGATCGGAAGCACAAAGAAGAAAGGCCATATCATATCACATATTATGAATTGCATGTGATGTTAATCCTTTATGCATCTTGTATTGCTTAGTAGACAACGGTAGCATTATAAGATGATCCTCATGCACATAAATTTCAAGTTCTAAAGTGTTCACCCTTAGTATGCACCGTTGCCAAAGCTTGCTGCTTCGAAGCACCACGTGATGATCGGGTGTCTTTGATTCCGCGGGTGAATACAACGTAAGCAAGCCAGATTTGCTTATGCGGTAGCTAAGGTTTGATCTTGACGAGCCTAGCATGTACATGGCCTCAGAACACGGATTACGAAAGGTAGAGCATGAGTCACATAGAAGATATGATGAACATGTTGATTGTTACGCCATTGAAGCTATATCAACTCTCGTGATGATCGGTTTTGATGTGGTGGATTTGGTTCGTGTGATCACTAAAACAATGTGAGGGATATTGTTTTGAGTGGGAGTTCACCTAGATTAATTTAATTATTAATTAGAACTCAATTTATCATAAACTAAATCAAAGTGAATTTGCATAGTTGTTGTAGTCATTGGCATCCGTTTACCACCTTGCGCTTAGTTATAATTGAGATGATAGAACTATAGAATTCTGGTTAGTTACTTTACGAACTGGTATCGTATTGTATTGAAGTGTTAAATCTAAAGTTTAAAAGTCCTATTGCAAACTTTCAGTAAGTTCCGGTTACTCCATGAAGTTTAATAATTAGTATTAAATCAAGAGTAACGATTCCAAATGTTAGTATATAAGTATCATGTTTGTCTCCATGATTCTTGATATTCAAAGATTGTCTTAATATCAAGGTTATCTAGGATCTGAAAGAGTTGTTTCAGAAACCATGATGTGTGGAAGATATTGTGATATCTGAAACGAAGTTTTGGTTGCAACATGATAAAGTATAATATGGCAAAGTTCATGTTCTCATATTTGGATGAGAATTTGCAAAAGGTTGGAGACACTTATTGTCCTAATCCTCCAAAAGGTTTTGGAAAGCAACATTATACTCATAATTCATCGTTATAAGCTAAAAGTAGCTTGATCATGGACGATTCCATGATGAAGGTGAATATTTGATGTAGGTAAAATGTTTACTACGCCAAGAGATTACTAAAGAAAGGAATTTGAAAGAACACCAAACATTTGATGATGGTGATCTACTTCAAAGTGCAAGTCCAAAGACATTGGTATTTAACTATACACGCTTTGGACTATGTGTCATATGTATGACTCCACTATTGATGTTGATAGATTCTTTCAAACAGAAATACTGAAAGAGAATCTCATAAATATGTGGCAGAAAAGAAAAGACTAGAATTGTTCAGTTTAAGTATATAGATGATATACATGTTATGGATATATTCTTTGCTTATTAAACAATGTGGTTCTTAAGTACTTGATACTGAATTTGTTGGTATGAATCGTCATACGAAACAACACAATTCATGAACTACAATGGCCTAAGTAATTAGCAAAAGAAAATGTGATGATGTTCATCGAGAACAAATAAAGGGTTATTGTGTTGCTCGTTAAAACATCAAAGCTTGCCTTCAAAATTTGTTTTATCAGGTATTATGAGAACAAAAGGGTTGTTCAAATAATTGCCGTAATCCATAAAAGATGGATGATTCACAAATCTCGTTGGAGAAATCACATCCATAAAACTAGTGCTAAAATTGTCGAAAGACAAATTGATTGAAAGATCACTTAGGAAGTGACATCGCCGTTTAAATTATATTGGAAAGAAAACATGAAGAAACTCCATGTGAATGGAATTTTGGAGTCTTTTGATTTTTGATCAAATGACGTTTGTGAAACTTTCCTAGAGATAATTAAGACTTCGTTCATAGGCCAAAAGGGAACGAAAGACTAGCTTATTGGAACTTGTGCATATTGTTGTACGAACTCCATTATGTGTAGTCAAGAGCGATGGATTTCAACTTCATATGCTTTCTCCGAAAATTTGAGTGAATATATGAATATTTACTTAATTAGGATAAAGTATGAAACACTTGAAAAGTTCAAAGACTTTCAAGATGAAGTGCAAAATCATTGTAACAAGAATATGAATAGTTTATGATAAGATCATAAAGGAAGATATTTAAAGTTACAAGTTTAGCATAATACCTAAGATTTATGGAATAGTTCCGTGGATTTGCATTTCCCGAAACACCATAAAAGTATGGAGCATTCGAGATATGTAATTAAACCTTGTTTGACATGGTAAGATCAAAGGTATAATTCATAAAACTGCCATTATATTTTAAAGATTAAAAGCTTTAGAGATTACCGTTTTTTCCACTGAAAAGAGCTTCATCATAATCCGCTGAAATGACACCATATAAAGTTATGGTCTGGGATAAAACCCAAGTAGTCCTTTCTTAAACATTGGTATGCTTTGCATAAGAAAGATGTTTGCAACCAAAGTCGGATAAACCTGTCTTTGTATTACTATTAAGTATTCCTCCATAAAACACCGGAGACAAAAGTGTTTGTCGCTTAGAACGTCAAGTTTCTTTGAGAAGGAATTTTTCGTGAAAAGTTAAGTGGGAGGACAATAGAACTTTGATAAGGTTAAAGAACCTTAGCTATATGTGCAAGTTGCGAGCACCGAAAAGTGTTCCAGGGCAAGAATAATGCTCATGGCTCACGTGCCTCAAAGGTTGTGGTCACGGAGGTCTAAGTTTCTATTGAACCAAGTAGGTCAAGTAAACAATCAAATACCAAGATTTGAGGGTTGAATCATTATTTGAGAATAATGAACAGACTACATGCAAAGAAGCGATGATGGGCCCTGACTCCGTCAAATGGTTTGAAGCCATAAAATCCGTGATAGTTCCATACACGAGAAATCAAGTTTTGAACTTGAAGGACCCTCGAGAAAGGTGTAAGACCTTACAGTTGTGTTTGGATCTATAAAGAAGTAGACATGGATGTTTCACATCTATGAAATAGTCGACATGTTGGGAAAAAGTTCACAGCAATGTTAAAAGGTTGACTATGACAAGATTTGATCTTTCATAGTGATATTTAGTCTAGACGGATTAATGTAGCAACCACTACATATAAATTTGTTATATGGTAGTTGAATAAACAAAACAAGTTCTTCTAATAGAATCGTTACCTAGGACATGTGCATAACACGGTCCATAGGGTTTTGTTAATTCAAAGGATGCTAAAAGCATATGCAAACTTCAATGGTTAAAGTAAGCATAAGCGGAGTTGGAATCTTCACTATGATGAAACTGTTAAAAGAGTTTAATTTCATCGAAGACAATGAAGATGCTTGCATTTGCAAGAAATTAAGTGGGAGCGCTAAGACATGTTTCTAATACATTATGTGGAAGACATATTGTTGATTGGAAATAATGTATCTTTTATTAACACATATTAAGAATTTCATCCCGATGAAAGACTTAGGCAAAACCCAAATATTTGGCATCAATAGGCGCTAATATGGTTGTGCTGTAGTACATAGACGAGATATTGAATGAGTTCAATATAGAAACTACAAGAAAAGGTTCTTGTCGCACAGAAAGGATTGAATGAGTTCAATGTTGATGATATATTCAAGTGTATTGGCACTTGGTAAGTGAAACAAAGATTCAAGTATAGATTGATACTTGATGTATGAAATCACAAAAAGTATTTATATCAATCATACTGTGATATGTACAAATCCAGATATGTCCTATGCTATAAATATTATGAGCATATACCAGAATGAGTCATAAGATGATCATTGGACGATAGTAAGGATATTCTTATGATCTTTTGGAAGAACTAAGAGTATATTATTTGTAGAAGTGACAAATAGATGGTTAGTTCATTGTAAAAGTGCTACATTGATACTAGCTTTGTCACAAAGTACAAATTTAGTTTATCTCAATTTAAACTAAGGGTGGCACAATATAATGGAAAGTGAGTTCCATAATGGATTTGGATGAGTTCCAAAGTTAAGACATTGTGACAGATACTACAACAAAAGGCTAAGTATATGACTGCTATTATAGCAGCAAAAGAGGGCATTTGTGTCAAGTAGTTTGTTATCAAACTAGGTGTAGTTCACAGCGGGATAATACTATGAAGATATATTGTACGACAATATTGTCAACATGTTTTAAACCCCAAAGAACTAAAGGTCACACCGAAAGACCAAATTTATACAAAGCCATCTCATTAGAGAATGAGTGATGCGTAGAGACGCAAAGACATGCAATTACACACGGACCTGGAAGTGTCAGATCCGGAGATCAGTTAACCACTAGCAATCGTGTACATACAACACCAGAAAGCCATAGGTGTTGAATACACAAAAGGTTTGAAACTAGATTATTGACTCTAGTGCAAGTGGGAGACTGTTGGAGATATGCCCAGGAGGCAATAATAAAGTAGGTTATTATCATATCTTCATACTTATGATAAATGTTTACATTCATGCTATAATAGTATTAACAAGGAAACCATTAATACTTGTGTGATTTGTAAACTTAATTTGAAGTCCCTAGTATAGCCTCTATACTTCACTAGCTTGTTGGTTGATTGATGATTGTGGTTTCCATATCATGGACATTGAGATGTTATCAACAACAAGATCATATCGTTAGGAGAATGATATGGTGGACATACTCCTGTAGATAAGCGTAGCATAAAAGATCAAGTCATTTCAATAGTTCAATTGCTATATGCTTTCTGATACATAGTAACCTAATTCCTTCGACCATGAGATCATGCATATTGCCTTTACTGGATGGATGCTTTGATGTCATCAAACACCACACCGTAACAGGGTGGCTATAAAGGTGGCATTGAGTGTTCGGAAAGTATTGGTTGAAACACATGGATCAAGAGTGGGATTTGTCCATCCACATGACGGATAGATATTCTCTGGGCCCTCTCGGTGAAATGTCATCCAATTAGCTTGCAAGCATGTGACTTGGTCACAAGGGATCACATATCACGGGAACGAGAAAAGAGTACTTATCGAATGAGGATGAACTAGGTATGCAGAGATACCGACGATCATAACCTCGGATAAGTAACATATCGTGAGACAAAGGGAAATTGGTATCGTATGTAAGTGGTTCATTCGATCGCAAAGTAATCGTAGAAATATGTGGGAGCCATATGAATTTCCAGATTCCTCTATTGGTTATTGATCGGAGAAGTGTCTCGATCATGTCCGCATAATTCACGAACCGTAGGGAGACACACTTAAGGATTCGACGTTGTTTTGAGTAGTTATGGTATTATGAGAAAGAGACCGAATGTTGTTCGGAGTCTCGGATGGGATCCGGGATATCACGAGGAGATCCGGAATGGTCCGGAGAATAAGATTCATATAAGGAAAGTCCCATTTCGGAGTTGGGGAATGGTTCCGGTGTTTTCATCGGGAACATTCTAGAAGGTCCCGGAATGTCCGGCACTCCGGAGGGGGAAGGGTACATGAATGTGACATTGTAAGTTGGAATGATTGCATCATGTACTAAGTGTTCTCGCTGTCCAAAATAAAGGGTTTATTTAAATCCTAAATTGAAAAGTCAAACGGCTAGTTTGAAAGTCAAACGGCAAGTTTTGGAAAGTGGAAAGAGGAGGAGAAGTGGAAACCGAGTTGGGGAGGGATTCCTCCTCCCCAAGCCGGCGCCCCACTCCAAGGCCGAGTTGGGGAGGGACTCCACTCCCTCCCCTTGGCCGGCCCTCCCACCTATATAAGGAGGGGCAGGGCTCCCTCCTACTATACACAAGTTTCCACCTCTAGATCTCCGGTTTAGAGCCGTTTTGGTTTAGAGCTTCTAATTGCTTTAGCCAGCGGTTTAGAGCCTTCTAATTGGTTTAGAGCCTTCTAATTGGTGTGTCTAATTACTAGACCACTAATAGCCTCTCTCATAAGCTCCGCCATACTACTTTTGGCTTAAGCGAAGCCCTGAGATTTCCCTCTACTTCGGTACCACGCCGTTGTCTTTGCGAATCGCGAGAGAGTGCTACAACCTCCGCCACTGCTGGAACAAGGGAGAGGAAGGTCTTCGTCGAGTACCGAACGTGTGACCGACTACGGGAGCGCTGCCGGAACGTGGCGCCGGAAGGATCGTCTACGCGATCTTGAGATCGGAAAGAGTACGACTACATCATCCACGAGAATCTGCTCTCGTTAACCGCTTTGGAATCTTCGAGGGTGAGTTCCTCTATCGACTCGTTGCTACAATCTAGTAGATAGATCTTGGCTTGTTTGTTTGTATGCGATAGAAAATTTTTGTTTTCCATGCTACGAACCCCTACAATTGACTCATAGGTATACCTCGGACGATCTTTCTTTTCTTGCCATTGCTTCTTCTGCTCCGGAGTCCACGTTTTCTTGCCATCGTTTCGAGGAGTCCATTGCCCTCCCGTTTTCTGGCGTTGGTTGCTCCCTGCTCCGGGCTGATCTTGATTCACGGCTGCAACTTGTTGTGAACCATACCGATGGTCCAGTCTATCGTCTCTCCTTTTTCCCCGGTAATCGTTCCTCCGGGATGACCCGGCTCCGTCCCTCGGATAGTACTCCTCATTTGACTCGTTCGACGCGATCCTAGGTTGAGTCGGATCACCCAAAGCATAAGAATCCGCGATCCGGATCATCTCCGCCAATGTGACTGCATTTTCCTTTGCAATTTCATCCACAACTCGCTGCCATATCTGCACCCTTGTGTGAACCATGCTATAGCCTGTGACTCTATGACTCCCTCACACGAGTTTCTCACGGTACACCACCGGGTCAAGAACTCACGGTCCGTTTCGTTAGATCTCTGCTTGCACATTGCCAGGGTCTGCGGTCTATTCGGTCTCTGATATGTACTTGAGAAGTTGCTGATAAACATTTCTTCAAAATCTATCCAGCAATTGATGCTTCCGGGTGGCAAATTGTTCAGCCATACCCTAGCCGGACCTTCCAACATTTGGGGTACATATCGACAGCCCATCTCAAGTTGCCGCTGTACTTTTCACACTGTTGCGTAGTTTATCATCCTCGACTTTGTACTGCCGTCATACGTCTTCGTGCCCCTGGGTAGCTGGAAATTGGGTACTGGCGGTTCCTTCATGATCCGGGGTCCAAAGCACGCTGGACCCGGAGGACCTTGACATTCGATCTGTTCCGACCTATACAGGCGATCCAATTTTAGCCTGGCGTCATCCGGCATGAAATCTCTGCTTCCCAATCTCGACCCTATCACATGATAGTCCGGTCTTGCGTATCCCACATTCATCATCTCCGAGTCTCCGTCATTGTATCGGTCTTGCTCTCGTTGCGCTCCTCTCTGTTGCATACCACGGCCGGCACTTTTCTCTTGCCTTAGTACATTCCGCTGCTGCGGTTGACCTGCTCCTGCCGAGTTTCGCTGTCCGGCATTGCCGTTGGCAGCATTCCCTTGACCGGCATTACCTTGGTCGTGGTTACCTCGGCCAGCTTCACCTCGGCTCACACTTCGTCGATCATCGTTTTTCGGCATATCTTTTTCTTTTCCTGCACGCGTTGGGTCGTACGGAACAATCTGCTTGTTCCGTATGGCCGAGGTTACTACCTCTTCTCTCCTTGGGCCACCATGAGGCGATGATGCGGCTCCAGCGGATTTCTCCGGGTTACCCATCGCCGAATGGACGATCTTGGAAGCTCCAACCCTCTCCGGGTTACCTCTCAGCAGCTCGTTACTTTGCTCGTGATCCGAACCAGCTCGTTAACCCGGTCTTGCTGTCTTTGACGGGCTTCACCCGTCAGACCCTCTAGTTCGGACGCTGCGACATCTGCTGCTCTGAGGTTCTTCGCCGGGCTACTATACTTCGGCAACCCCACAGACAGATAGTTTTCCGACCCTTCTGGTCCATCATAACCTTCTCTGTTCATCTCACTTATAAGATTTTTCCCTTTGACCCTTACTGCATCAACCTTGTTTGCCTTCGCGTACTCGCGCATCGTCATGTTCAACGACTGCTGAGCCGCTGCTATTTTCTTTGCGCCCTCCAGTATCTTTCACCGGGTCTCCTCTAGCTCGGCCTGTGCCTGAGCCGGATCTACCACTGCTGCCACCGGGTTAGCCAAGCTATCCATAGCTTCCCTCAGCACGTTCTCAGGCCTCTCTAGTGGAGGACCCCTAGCTTTCCTCGGTGCCTTGGGTGTTACCTCCAGGTCTGGCGCTGGATCCTTGCTCATGCCCGCGCCTGGCGCAGTCATCATCACCTCTGCATGGTCTGGGGAGCGAAGCGTCTGGCGCCGCGAGCCACAGTGAGGGGCGGTTCCCCTGCATCGATGACGCGACGCGGATGAATGCAAGACACGTCCACAGCAACGTAGACCTTGTGCGCGCCGAGCTTGACGAAGATGCCATTGCGCGGAAGGGGGCGCGAGCCGAAGCAGCCAGCATTGTCGCTGACGAAATCCAGCGCTCCAAAGCGCTGAACGAGCCCGGAGACGATGCGCGTCACGGCGGCGAGGTTTCCCGTCCGGATCTTCACCCCTGCTAGCGCTGCTAGCCCCACGGTGGGCGCCAACTGTCGTGGTGGTGTCACGGCATGTAACTACCTCGGTGAATTACGCTCCTAGTACAAGCCTGGATGTTCAGAAATGGTTGAAATAGTACGGTGGGGCCCAAATGCCACTCACAGGTAGACCTTTCGGCCGTCCCAACCATTTCCCAACATCGGGACAAGAACGGGCGGCGTAATCGGCAAAGGAAGGATCAACTACATACACAAATGAGTATGTATGCAAGCCACCATACAACAGACATCGAGCCATTCCATCTAAAAGAAAGGAAATATAGCAACGCCATACGGCAAGATCCAAATATCCTAGATAGATATAATAGTTTAGGATATCTCCTCATACATCAAACATCAGAGTATCAAGCGGAAGCGGAAGACAAAATCCGAGTACGGATAAGAAGCAAATCGGCATAAGATGCCCCATAAATAAGCACATCCCGCCCACAGATCTCACGGATCCCGTTCCGGAATCTCTACACGAATGATCGTTGCCCACATCGTCTCTCTTCCACCCAAGTATCCATCTTGCGAGTGTACTGTTCATCTGAACCAATAATTTATCGTGTGAGACCCTAGGGTACTCAGCAAGTCTTTATGCCTCTAAAGGGACACAACCTGGGTGACGAATTGCAGCAAAAGATAAACCCTAGCAATTCTATAGATACTGCTAAACATCCGCCCAACCATAGATGAGCGGATGTCCGTGAATTAATAACAACAGCTATAACAGTTATACGGTAATATCCACAGATCCATCCTCCTCCTCGCTTACCGACGAGGAAGCGGACGAACAACCCCCCCATCCGTTGGCAGTTTTATTATCCATTCCGTGAGTATTGCGCTATTTACTAGTCAGGTACCTAGTCTAGTCAAATTAAAAGCGGTACTTTAGTTATTCTTGTCTATGATCGAGAAACTGTGCTCCAAGTCGTCCATAACCGCGGACACGACTTTCAGAAAGTTTTACCCTGCAGGGGTGCACAAATAGCAACACACACTCGATATGCCTCGGAAAAACCAAATCAAAACCCAACGAGGCAGTCACGACAAAGCAATCACAGGATTCAGAAATATTTCAGGGGGCCACCCCATTAAGCTACCCATGACGGTTTGGCGACTCCCGACTCCAAGGACTCAATTGGCGACTCTAAAGACAAAGCAAAGGTGCGTTACTGCACAATTTAAATAAAGCAGTAAAGCATGGCATAAGTACAGGATAGTAAATAAAACCTCAAACTAGTTTGTGGCCCCAAGAAATAAGAATGAATCAAGCTCTGGCTTAGGGGGGTTCATAAACCTCCCGGATGTGGATAGCGCGAATATTCAAGGAACAGGAATCAAGTACTCGGGGTCCTACGGGACACAAGTGAGCCTGAAAAAAAACCAAATAGCGGATATGGCTCACCGATGCCACTTTCATTAGTTATCCCATTACTACTCAGGTTAAGTTGTTTAGGTACCTCGTTATCCATCAGACACTCACATACCCTACACATGCTGTTCTATGACTCGCATGGCTCAAACAACTCCTGTAGTAATGGCTCATGGGATGGAGGAACAAGGTTCGGTGGGGTTTAAAAGTAAAGGCTATGCAATACTTGGGATTCAATTTAATGCAATCGCGACTCAATGATGCAAGAATAAGATAGAGGCAATAGGTACTATATGTATGCAAGCATGTGGTAGTGCTTGCCTGGCAGCTCAGTTGAAGCAAGTGATGGATCTGGGTAGTGCTCCTGGTTCTCTTGATATATCCCCTGCTCAGCGTCTATTCGAAGAAGAACCAAACAAACAAGGGCCAATATAAATAAAGTGCACAAGCATATGAATAAATTCGACAAGCAAACAATCATGCCATGATGAATGATGCACAATTTGCATGGCAATAAGGTAGCATGGCATGGGTGAGGTGTGGAAACAATAATAAAGCATTATATTGGGTTTTGGCCACATTTTATTCACAATTGAGTTGCTGTACACATTATATTTATATGATGCATGCTTCAAACCAAACCATGGAATGCATAAACAGAAAGGTCTCGTCGAGCTAATCATTTTAGACATATTATTTGTTAAATTTGGAGTTATAAAACAAAAGTTATTAATTAAATAAGGCAAAAGGGCATTTTGTCGTAATTTAAATAAACTTGGAATTTTAATTGTTTAAAATAGATTTTGAATGGCATATTTGAATTCCTCACATTTTTCTGATTTGAAAACATATATTATTTGTATTATTTGGGTTTATGATTTAAAAGTTATTTAAAAACAGAATTAAATTTGAATTTGAATTAAATTTAAAAGATTTGAATTAAAAACGGATTACAGAAAATACTTTTGTTACTCGGCCAGGTCTAGCCACAGTCACTGACAGATGGGGCCGAGCTGACCTGGCGAAACACACGCGCAGGAAAACTTTTTACACATGCTGTTGCAGAACCTGAGACCGACAGGTGGGGCTAGCGGCCACGGGGTCCACGTGACAAAGGACAAAGGCCAGCAGGTGGGGGCTGGGGTGGGGCCTTGAGTTCTGACGAGAAAAGCCGGGGTTTCCATAAAACTAAGCGAGAGGTGACGGTGGGGCACTGGCATCATGGTTTGATGCGTAAAAGAACGAAGGGTTATCATAAAAGACGATTTCGGACCCACTGTTCCTCTTCTCTCTGACGCTGTGCGAAGATCGGTGCTCGCATGGCGGGATTCAACTCTGGGGCGCGGGAGGCGCTCCACGGGCGCAACCAGTCTGCGTGGGGTGGGGTTGGTGTCGAGGATTGACGTGGCCTAGTTTAGGGCTTACTCGATGCTACGGCGAGGAGAACGATCGCGACGCCGGCGCACAGAGGGTGCTCGGCGGTTGGTCCGGTGAATCTAAGGCGGCACGGCAAAGGGGACCATGTCAGGGAGGTTGCGTAGCTCACCGTGGGCTTGCTGGTGGGCTCGGATCGGGCAGGCGAGCAGTCGATCAGCGACGAGGCAGACGCCGGGCGGATCTAGGGTTTTGGCGAGACGCGTCGGTGTGCAGGGGTCCTGGGGCTCCTCTTGCTTGGCTCCGTGTACAGGTCGTCGCTGGGGAGCTCCACGGCCTTCCTCGACAGCCGCAGCACCAGCCCGCCTCCTCGAGCTGCTGGTGGATGCCGAAGCCGACGGTGGCCGGCGCGCGGGGTAGGGGATGGTAGGGTAGATGGGGAGGGAGGAGAGCGGCCTGGGGCTGGATCTAGATGAGACAGAGAGGTGGTGGGCGGAGGATAAAGCGAGGGGGAGGACGGAGGTGCCGTGGGGTAGAGGTAGATGGAAAAGGTGGCTCGGTGCCACCTTTCTCTACTCCTCTCCTCACGTGCTCGGCAGGGCAGGGCAGGTAGGCATGGGGCTGCAGGTGGGGTAGGGTGGTCTGGTGTTGAGGCTCGGGCTGGGGCCACCTCGGCAGGGAGAGAAGAGAGGGAGAGAGGGTAGCCTCGGGTAGAGCTAGGTTTGGGTAGATGGGAGGCTCGGGCTAGGGTTTGTCTAGGGTTGGAGAGGGGTAGGTAGCTGGGTGGGGCCAGGGAGAGAGGGGGCCAGGCATGGAGTGACTAAGGGAGGGAGAGGGGGAGGTGTGGTATGCTAGGGTTAGGGTTTAAGAGAGAGGTGAGATGAGAGAAAGAGGGAGGTGAGATGATCAAGCACATGATCAAGGACACACATGATCTAGCACATGGATTTTGGTGTATGGCAAGACCACACAAAAGAAACAAGCAAAAGAGGGTAAGGGAAAAAGGAAGATGATCCACTAAAAATCTAATAAAATCCAAATGACAAGCTAAAGGGTTACTTGCATGGGCCATGCATAATTAATTAATACCATGTTTATCTTTGTGAAAACAAGATTATTTACATGGCATTTTCTTATGCATTCCAAAGTGTGGAGTAAGGCTCAAGCAAAAGAATTACAAGGAAAGTTCCAAGTGAAAAAAAATAGATGGAGATGATCATGTTTGAGTAAGCTTGGGACTTGCTAGTGTGTATGTGCCACTAGGCATTTAGTAAGCCCAACAATATTCCAACATGATAATAACCCCAAAACAATCCATATGGAAGCTAGCAAAAGGTTCCATTCACAAGGCATGCAAAGATGGCCATGTGGCTCTCATATATCAATGATGTGAAACCAACATGATGCCAAGATGAGAGCATGTGGAAAAGAATTGGATCCATCCCAACCCACATGAGCTAGAGGTAAACCAATAAGTGCCAAGCTCATATTTAGTTGGATGGTGGAATTATAAGGTGGTGAAAGAAAGGTGGTGGAGTTAATAAGAGATATGCCCCCAACTCAACTTGGGCATTTAAACAATATCTCAAGAACCAAATACAATATCAAGAGGCAAATACAATTAATGATGCATATGAGATAAGAACCAAATGGAAAAGGGTTTTATATGATGCTCAAATGCAAGGTGGCATGATGACATGAGCATGATATAATGATGATGCAACAATTATATATTTGAAGTAGCCATTATATTACTAGACCAAGTAGCATTACAATTGTTAGACAATTGGGATGCTACAACTCTCCCACTAAACAGGAATCTACTTGAGATTCTAGGATGAAGAAGAAGACTCAAACAGGTAGGATACTTGGCACGGAGTTCATCTTCGCGTTCCCAAGTGGCTTCATCAACGGAATGGTGCGACCACTGCACCTTGCAGAACTTGATGGACTTGTTGCGAGTCCTTCTTTCTGCGACTTCGAGGATTTTTGTGGGGTGTTCTTGATAAGACAGGTCTTCTTGGAGATTGATAAGCTCATGGTCCACGGTCTGCGGGATCCTTGAAGCACTTCTTGAGCTGAGAGATGTGGAAAACATCATGGACCTTGAGTTTTCCGGAGCTCAAGAGCATAAGCAACTTCTCCTCTTCTTCCACGAACTTTGAAAGGACCGATGTATCTAGGAGCCAGCTTTCCTTTGATACCAAAGCAGTGCGTGCCTCTCATGGGAGTGACACGAAGGTACGAGATCACCGAGGACATACTCCATGTCCGTGTGCTTCTGTCATAATTGCTCTTGGCGACTTTGAGCAATCCTTAGATTTTCAAGAATGATGTGAACCTTCTCCTCCGCTTGAGTCACAATGTCGAGGCCAAACAAGATCCTTTCACCGCACCCGACCAACCAATCGGAGTTCATTTTGCGACCATAGAGAGCCTCAAATGGTGCCATCTTTAGACTTTTCTGGAAGCTGTTGTTGTAAGAGAACTCAGCATAAGGAAGACATTCTTCCCACTTCATGCCAAAAGAGATGACGCAAGCACGAAGCATATCCTCCAGAATCTGATTGATCCTTTCAACTTGTCCTTGCGACTGAGGGTGGTAAGCTGTGCTGAAGTTCAACTTTGTTCCCAAAGCATTTTGGAAACTCTCCCAGAACTTGGAAGTGAAGATGCTTCCACGGTCTGAACTGATCTCAAGCGGAACCCCATACAAAGAGACAATTCTGTTGATATAGAGCTCCGCTAACTGAATTGCAGAAATGGTTTCCTTGATGGGGAAGAAGTGAGCCACTTTAGAAAGCCTGTCAATGACAACAAAGATTGCATTGTTGCCCTTCTGCGACCTAGCAAAACCAGTGATGAAGTCCATCTCTACTTTCTCCCATTTCCATTCCAGGGGTTTCAATGGCTGTAGAAGACCGGAAGGTTTCTGATGAACGGCTTTCACTCTGCGGCAGACATCACACTCCGAGACATACTTGGCGCAATACCTTTTCAAACCAGACCACCAATATTGTGTTTTCAAGTCCATGTACATCTTTGTGCTGCCAGGGTGGATAGAAAGAACAGAATCATGCGCCTCCTTGAGAACTTGCTCTCTCAAACCCGGGTAGTTCGGAACAAACATCCGGTGTTCAAAGAAAAGCGTGCCTTGATCATCGACGTGGAAGGACTCATACTTCGGAAGCTGAATCCTGGAGATGATCTTTCTTGTGTGCGGATCACCAAGCTGAGAAGAGCGAACCTTTTCTTCCAAGAGAGGTGTTGCTAGAAGGTTCAGAAGATATCCTTGTTCCACAATTTCCAGGTTGAGCTGACGGAATTCCTCGCACAAGAGAGGCTGTTGTTCTTCCATCATGAGGTTGTTGACATAAGCTTTGCGGCTGAGAGCATCTGCCATGACATTAGCTTTGCCCGGAGTGTAGTTGATGGTCAAATCGAAGTCATTGATTGCTTCAATCCATCTCCTTTGCGAAGGTTGAGATCAGGCTGAGTAAAGATATACTTCGACTCTTGTGATCAGAAAAGATCTCTAGCAGGTTGCCAAGCAAGTAGTGCCTCCATACTTTCAAAGCAAAGACAAGCTGCTGAGCTCGAGGTCATGTGTAGGATAGTTGATCTCATGCGTCTTCAAGCGGAGAGGCATAAGCAACAACTTGTTTTTCTTGCATAAGAACCGCACCAATCCATGCAAGAGGCGTCCAGAAAATCTGGAACGGCTTGGATGTATCCGGAGGAACCAAGACTGGTGTGGAAGTGAGCTTCTCTTTGAGTGTCTGAAAGCTTGCTTGACATGCAGGAGTCCAAAAGTATTTCTTGCCTTTCTTGAGGAGATCGGTAAGAGGCTTCGCTATCTTCGAAAAGTTCTGAATGAAGCGACGGCAATAACTAGCCAAACCAAGGAAACTCCGCACTTCTTTGACATTAACAGGAGGAAGCCATTCAACAATTGTCTTCACAGTTTCCGGATTGACTGCAATGCCCTTGGCAGAGATGACGTGACCAAGATAGGTAACTTGAGGCAGCCAAAACTCACACTTGGAGAACTTTGCATACAGGCGGTTCTCACGAAGTTTGTTTAGGACACATCGAAGGTGTTCTTCATGCTCTTCCTGTGACTAAGAATAGACTAGGATGTCATCCAGATAGACCACAACGAACTTATCAAGATACTCCATGAAAACCGAGTTCATGAGCCTCGAGAAGGTGGCAGGTGCGTTGGTGAGACCGAACGACATGACCGTGTACTCATACAGGCCATAGCGGGTGGTGAAAGCTGTTTTAGGAACATCTTCCTTGCGAATCTTGATTTGGTGATAACCACTTCTCAAGTCAAGCTTAGAGAATACCACAGCTCCAGCTAGCTGATCGAAGAGATCATTAATCCGCGGAAGGGGATATTTATTCTTGATGGTTTTAGCATTGAGAGCCCGATAGTCAACACAAAGTCTATCAGTCTGGTCTCGCTTCTTCACAAAGAGAGTAGGGCTACCCCAAGAAGAAGTGCTATGCTGAATGAAACCCAACTTCTCTTGTTCATCAAGCTGACGTTTGAGTTCAGCCAACTCGGCAGGACCCATTTTATAAGGCCGCTTGGAGATAGGAGCGGTGCCAGGTTCAAGCTCAATTACAAACTCAACCTCACGATTCGGAGGCATACCTGGCAACTCTTCAGGAAAGACATCTGGGAACTCACAGACCACCGGAACACTCTGAATAGCTTCCATAGCATCATCATTCAGAGCCGCCAAAGAAAAAGTGGATAGCGAGTCGACTTGGAGAATAGACTATATGGCCCTCAGAATCTTGAGAGAAACCGAGCATTGCACAATCAATCACAGCTGCATTTGTCAGCAACCAATCCATGCCCAAGATGACATCAATGTCAGAATTGCCCAGAATGATTAAGGAAGCCGAGAACGAAGAGCCACCAATCTCAATTTGATTGCCATGGCTGATTTTAGAAGCTGCCATTGTTGCTCCAAGAGAAAGGACCATTAACCGCTTAAGGAGAGGATCCATAGCTAACCCATTCTCGTCTGCAAACTTGGTCGACACAAAAGAATGCGATGCACCAGAATCAAACAAAACTCGTGCAGGGACTGAGTTAACGGATAGCATACCCATCACAACTCAGTGCATGCTCAGCTTGAGCGGCGTTGACAGTTAGCACGAGCAACGATGAGACCCGGGCTTGGTGTTGATGTTGAGAGCCAGGTGGTGGTGCACGAACCAAAGGAGAGCTTGCCGCAGATCTTGGAGGTGGTGGAGGAAGAGCCTTGTTCTTGATCGGACAGTTCCAGTATTGATGCCCAGTGTTTCCACACGTGTAACAAGCACCAGCTGGACGTGGAGCAACGTGGCAGGGGACTCCTTGAGCGCTCGGGGTAGTGGTGGTTGTAGCCCCTGGGAGCAGCAGTGAGGAAGTTTGGTGGCCTTGCCGCGAAGCTTGAAGGTCTTGGTGTAGCCAGAAGCGACGGTGGGGTGTTAGGAACCCAGACACGACGCTTATAAGGAGTTGACATAGCTGAAGAACCTGCTGCATCACGGCTGTGTTTCTTTGACTCCTCAAACACTTGCCTACTTGCCTCTTCTGCGAGCTGTATGCTGAAGTTCGGAAAAAGCCCGGCCTTGCATGTGTGATTGCATACTTGATCGATGCATTGAGCCCTTGCACGAACCTCTTTTGCTTCTTCTTGTCATCAGAGATCTCATCGCCACCATAACGAGAAAGGTTCATGAAGTTCTGATGTAGGTGTTGACATTATCATTGCCACCTTGAGGTTGAGGAACACTTCCTTCATCCTCTCCATGACAATTTCACAGAATCTGCTCCTTGAAAGCTCCAAAGCTGTCCCCAAGTAGGCTGAAAACCGGTGCAGTTGCCTTGTGTAATTCTCCCACGAGAGCTGCATCTCCCTTGAAGGTGAGTAGCACACTTTACCCATTCTTGCTCAGAACATCGGCGGTTGCGATAACCTTGACATCTCACGCAACCAATCATCAGCATCAAGTGGTTGATCAGAAACATCAAATTGGCGTGGGTTGAACTTCAGAAAGCTTTTGATGTCTCCTCGCTTGGGAGGTGGAGGTAGCGGAACAAACTCATTCCTCCTGACACTTTCTTCAAAGCGTTGCTGGTTCTGCTGCATTGCTGCCAAGGCATTGGCGATGCTTGACAACGCTGCCCCCAGTTCAGGTTGTATGTCCTCCTCGAGCGCGTGGTGGTGCCATCCTGTTATTGATATAAAACACAAGTCAGTACTATGATGGAGAATAATAATAATCCAAAATAGTACCAAGATGGAATTAACCAAGATTAAAGGATACAATTTACTAAAATGATATTAAAATATCAACGAAGTTCAAAGCACCTAGAAGATATTAAGCATATAACACACGACTGAAAAGGAGTGTGGTACACAAATATATCCAAGAAAAATTTTCCACAAATTTCGGCATTAAAATACCAATAGATGCGCAAAATCCCTTAACGAATCAAGATTAGTGACTCTACCAATTCAATATACAAGAGCGAATGATAAGAGTAGTGGTATGGTCGCGACTCCATCCCGCACTCAAATCATTACTCCGCACATGAATAAGTAAAACACATATCCCAACACCTTCTTCTCACGATGAACCTAAAGATTAGTAACTACGGAAACGAACACCCCAAACAAGATGACGTCGGATAACAAAGAGTAAGACAGATCGCGGCGGTATACAACGAATCAGATAGATCGCGCCGGTTTGCAAAAGGTTGTCGGTATGGAATGTACCAACAGTTGATAACCAAAAGGTCGATAAAGATAACAACTTGGATGCAACCGATAGACAAAGAATTACACACACACACACACTCACACACACAGATACACAACCTATGGTACTACGGAAACCCAGAACACGTGAATCCTAGTTTGAATTTTTAAGAAGAGGATTGAAAACGTTACACTTTCTTACCAGAAAAGGGTGGGTGGTTGGGTAAGAAGAAAAGTGGAAGCAGTCCTACTCTCGCGTTTTGTTTTTCCCTAGTATACATAGCTACCAAAAATATTTGCTAGACAGACAACGACCATTTATTTGGTGAGACCACGAAGGTCGGGATGGCTCTGATACCAATTGTAACTACCTCGGTGAATTACGCTCCTAGTACAAGCCTGGATGTTCAGAAATGGTTGAAATAGTACGGTGGGGCCCAAATGCCACTCACAGGTAGACCTTTCGGCCGTCCCAACCATTTCCCAACATCGGGACAAGAACGGGCGGCGTAATCGACAGGCAAAGGGATTAACTACATACACAAATGAGTATGTATGCAAGCCACCATACAACAGTACATTAGAGCCATTCCATCTAAAAAGAAAGGAAATATAGCAACGCCATACGGCAAGATCCAAATATCCTAGATAGATATAATAGTTTAGGATATCTCCTCATACATCAAACATCAGAGTATCAAGCGGAAGCGGAAGACAAAATCCGAGTACGGATAAGAAGCAAATCGGCATAAGATGCCCCATAAATAAGCACATCCCGCCCACAGATCTCACGGATCCCTATTCCCGGAATCTCTACACCGAATGATCGTTGCCCACATCGTCCGTCTCTTCCACCCAGTATCCATCTTGCGAGTGTACCTGTTCATCTGAACCAATAATTTATCGTGTGAGACCCTAGGGGTACTCAGCAAGTCTTTATGCCTCTAAAGGGGACACAACACAGGGTGGCAATTGCAGCAAAAGATAAACCCTAGCAATTCTATAGATACTCGCTAAACATCCGCCCAACCATAGATAGACGGATGTCCGTGAATTAATAACAACAGCTATAACAGTTATACGGTAATATCCACAGATCCATCCTCCTCCTCGCTTACCGACGAGGAAGCGGACGAACAACCCCCCCATCCGTTGGCAGTTTTATTATCCATTCCGTGAGTATTGCGCTATTTACTAGTCAGGTACCTAGTCTAGTCAAATTAAAAGCGGTACTTTAGTTATTCTTGTCTATGATCGGCATGCTCCAAGTCGTCCATAACCGCGGACACGACTTTGAAAGTTTTACCTGCGAGGGTGCACAAATAGCAACACACACTCGATATGCCTCGGAAAAACCAAATCAAAACCCAACGAGGCAGTCACGACAAAGCAATCACAGGATTCAGAAATATTTCAGGGGGCCACCCCATTAAGCTACCCGCGACGAAGTTGGCCGACTCCGAGACGGACTCAAGGTTTGCGCCAATGGCTGTGAACGACTGGGAACCCAAAAATGTGGTGGGCTTGTCGACACCATGAAAACACTCCGCTTTCCTAAGCGATGCGATTAATGCGATACCTCGCAATTTAAATAAAGCGATAAAGCATGGCATAAGTACAGGATAGTAAATAAAACCTCAAACTAGTTTGTGGCCCCAAGAAATAAGAATGAATCAAGCTCGGCTCGGGGGTTCATAAGCCTCCGGATGTGGATAGCGAATATTCAAGGCAGGAATCAAGTACTCGGGGTCCCTACGGGACACAAGTGAGCCTGAAAAAAACCAAATAGCGGATATGGCTCACCGATGCCACTTTCATTAGTTATCCCATTACTACTCAGGTTAAGTTGTTTAGGTACCTCGTTATCCATCAGACACTCACATACCCTACACATGCTGTTCTATGACTCGCATGGCTCAAACAACTCCTGTAGTAATGGCTCATGGGATGGAGGAACAAGGTTCGGTGGGGTTTAAAAGTAAAGGCTATGCAATACTTGGGATTCAATTTAATGCAATCGCGACTCAATGATGCAAGAATAAGATAGAGGCAATAGCTACTATATGTATGCAAGCATGTGGTAGTGCTTGCACAGCTCGATTGAAGCAAGTGATGGATCTGGGTAGTGCTCCTGGTTCTCTTGATATATCCCCTGCTCAGCGTCTATTCGAAGAAGAACCAAACAAACAAGGGCCAATATAAATAAAGTGCACAAGCATATGAATAAATTCGACAAGCAAACAATCATGCCATGATGAATGATGCACAATTTGCATGGCAATAAGGTAGCATGGCATGGGTGAGGTGTGGAAACAATAATAAAGCATTATATTGGGTTTTGGCCACATTTTATTCACAATTGAGTTGCTGTACACATTATATTTATATGATGCATGCTTCAAACCAAACCATGGAATGCATAAACAGAAAGGTCTCGTCGAGCTAATCATTTTAGACATATTATTTGTTAAATTTGGAGTTATAAAACAAAAGTTATTAATTAAATAAGGCAAAAGGGCATTTTGTCGTAATTTAAATAAACTTGGAATTTTAATTGTTTAAAATAGATTTTGAATGGCATATTTGAATTCCTCACATTTTTCTTATTTGAAAACATATATTATTTGTATTATTTGGGTTTATGTTTTAAAAGTTATTTAAAAGCAATTAAATTTGAATTTGAATTAAATTTAAAAGATTTGAATTAAAAGCGGATTACTGAAAATACTTTTGTTACTCGGCCAGGTCTAGCCACGATCAGCAGCAGATGGGGCCGAGTGACTGGCGAAACACACGCAGAAAACTTTTTACACATGATTCTTTGCCAACCACGAGAGGCAAGCGAGGTGGGGCTAGCGCCACGGGTCCACGTGGCAATGAAAGGGCCAGCGAGTGAGCTGGGGTGGGGCTTGAGTTGACGAGAAAAGCCAGGGGTTTCCATAAAACTAAGCGAGAGGCAGCGGGTGGGGCACTCGGTACATGGTTTGATGCAGAAAAACGGAGGGGTTATCGCAAAAACGACTCGGACCTTGTTCCTCTTCTCTCGGCTATCTGCGACAGATCGGTGCTTTCATGTGCGAGATTCAACACAGGGGCGGGAGGCGCTCCAGGCGCAACCAGTCTTGATGGGGTTGGGGTTGGTGTCAGGGATTCGGACGGGGCCTAGTTTAGGGCTTACTCGATGCTACGGCAAGGAGAACGATCGCGACGCCGGCGCACAGAGGGTGCTCGGCGGTTGGTCCGGCGAATCTAAGGCGGCACGGAGAAGGGGACTATGTCAGGGAGGTTGTGTAGCTCACCGTGGGCTTGCTGGTGGGCTCGGATCGAGGCGGCGATCGATCGGCTGACAGGCGGGCCAGGCGGATCTAGGGTTTCGGCGAGACGCGTCGGTGTGCAGGGGTCCTGGGGCTCCTCTTGCTCGGCTCCGTGTACAGGTCGTCGCTGGGGAGCTCCACGGCCTTCCTCGACAACAAAGCACCACGCCCGCCTCCTCGAGCTGCTGGTGGATGCCGAAGCCGACGGTGGCTGGCGTCGGGGTAGGGGATGGTAGGGTAGATGGGGAGGGAGGAGAGCGGCCTAGGGCTGGATCTAGACGAGACAGAGAGGTGGTGGGCGGAGGATAAAGCGAGGGGAAGGACGGAGGTGCCGTGGGGTAGAGGTAGATGGAAAAGGTGGCTCGGTGCCACCTTTCTCTACTCCTCTCCTCACGTGCTCGGCAGGGCAGGGCAGGTAGGCATGGGGCTGCAGGTGGGGTATGGTGGTCTGGTGTTGAGGCTCGGGCTGGGGCCACCTCGGCAGGGAGAGAAGAGAGGGTAGCCTCGGGTAGAGCTAGGTTTGGGTAGATGGGAGGCTCGGGCTAGGGTTTGTCTAGGGTTGGAGAGGGGTAGGTAGCTGGGTGGGGCCAGGGAGAGAGGGGGCCAGGCATGGAGTGACTAAGGGAGGGAGAGGGGGAGGTGTGGTATGCTAGGGTTAGGGTTTAAGAGAGAGGTGATATGAGAGAAAGAGGGAGGTGAGATGATCAAGCACATGATCAAGGACACACATGATCTAGCACATGGATTTTGGTGTATGGCAAGACCACACAAAAGAAACAAGCAAAAGAGGGTAAGGGAAAAAGGAAGATGATCCACTAAAAATCTAATAAAATCCAAATGACAAGCTAAAGGGTTACTTGCATGGGCCATGCATAATTAATTAATACCATGTTTATCTTTGTGAAAACAAGATTATTTACATGGCATTTTCTTATGCATTCCAAAGTGTGGAGTAAGGCTCAAGCAAAAGAATTACAAGGAAAGTTCCAAGTGAAAAAAAATAGATGGAGATGATCATGTTTGAGTAAGCTTGGGACTTGCTAGTGTGTATGTGCCACTAGGCATTTAGTAATCCCAACAATATTCCAACATGATAATAACCCCAAAACAATCCATATGGAATCTAGCAAAAGGTTCCATTCACAAGGCATGCAAAGATGGCCATGTGGCTCTCATATATCAATGATGTGAAACCAACATGATGCCAAGATGAGAGCATGTGGAAAAGAATTGGATCCATCCCAACCCACATGAGCTAGAGGTAAACCAATAAGTGCCAAGCTCATATTTAGTTGGATGGTGGAATTATAAGGTTGTGAAAGAAAGGTGGTGGAGTTAATAAGAGATATGCCCCCAACTCAACTTGGGCATTTAAACAATATCTCAAGAACCAAATACAGTATCAAGAGGCAAATACAATTAATGATGCATATGAGATAAGAACCAAATGGAAAAGGGTTTTATATGATGCTCAAATACAAGGTGGCATGATGACATGAGCATGATATAATGATGATGCAACAATTATATATTTGAAGTAGCCATTATATTACTAGACCAAGTAGCATTACAATTGTTAGACAATTGGGATGCTACACGGCAGATGCCATGGATAGGCTAAAGGTGGGGACTAATATGCACTAGGGGAATCCAGGGAGGGATAGTAGAGTGATTCTCTACACAAAAGCTTTGTATTGATGTTCAATCTCCAAGATTACAAGTGCTCCTCGAGCTGTATTGACAAGAGGAGGAAGAAGAAACTCTCTTACTCTTGCCTACTAACTAGCCCAAGAACCCTAGATCCACTAGTGCTCAACTAACTAGGAGTCTCCTTGCTCTGTATCAGAAAAAATCCAACCCCCTTACCAGAACCCCAACCCCCCTTATATAGAGGTGGTTCGGTCCTGGTCTAGGGCATACGTGGAGGCATATTCCTAAGAATATGCCCCCTCCCAAAGTAGTAACCCGACAGGGGTGCTTTTCCCCCGCGTCACACTTGCTTTAGCGACGTAACCTCTGCGGCGCCCGCATCAGCCGACATGAGCGTCGTCACCCTTGTCGGCCACGATCCGGTGGTCCTTCCCTTGCTTTATTCGCTCATCTAGTACGCACCGGGCCTTCTTTTTGACCAGAGAGATTCCTTCCTTCTCCTAGAAGCCAAGCAAGGATCCGGATCACAGTTGATCCGGCCACACCTGTTCCTGCATATAAGCTAGACAAGTATCTCCGACTTACTCCTTGAGTCGGATGAGACAATGTTAGGCGACCCCCTGGTCCGGGTTACTCCGTGATCCGGCCTGCCTTGAGGTGACTCGGCCAGCACCCGCTTTGACCTTGCTGAACCTCGGCTAACTCGGCCCTTATACCCCGGAGCGACCCTACCCGGGGTTATCCCCCCAATAGTAATTAACAAAATTCTGAATAAAATAAATAAAAGAGTTTTATTAATTGAAAGTTGCATTTAATTTGGTGGAAATTAAATACATGTGAGTGGGATTTTGGGTGGAGGCCATGTTTATGTGAGTGGAGGTTCACCACATGAATGAAGGAGGAGAGGAGTCCCCCCCTCATGCGCCGGCTATGGGAGGGGAGGGGTCTCCCTCCCTCCTATATAAAGCCCCCCTCTCCCCTCTCACAAACGACACCTCCTCGTGAAGGATCTCTCTCCCCCTCTAGATATTCCCCATGGTCTCGGATTAGCGAGATACATGTTCCCGGTGGCCTTTGCGGAAGGAGTTCTGCTTCTCTTGGTTGTTGGAGCGAGGAGGTGGAGGTTGTCCGGTGGCTTGAACGTGTGTGCGAGGATGGATGCGCTGCTGATTTGCGGTGCTCGGACTTCCACACGGTCTTGAGATCGGCAAGCGTACGACTACATCAACCACGAGTTCCTACTCGTTAACAAAACTCGTTGTCTTCGAGGGTAAGTTCTCCATGGATGTATGTCCACCCGTTGCTCTGTATCTAGTAGATAGATCTTGGCGTATAGTTCCCATCGTAGGAATTTTTTTGTTTTTTATGCTGCAGACCCAACAGTGGTATCAGAGCCTGATCTATGCGTAGGTGCTTAGCACGGGTAGTACACATATGGTTGATATGTGGGCGATGATGATCATGTTATTGCATCTTATATGTACTTTGGATATTGGTGGCATAGTGGGATGAAGCGGCCCGGACCAACCTTACATGTCATCGTACATGAGACCGGTTCCACGACTGACATGCAACTAGTTTTGCATAAGTGGCTAGCGGGTGTCTGTCTCTCCTACTATAGTCAATATCTGATTTACAACGAGTTGCTAATAACTTGGTTATCCTCGTTGTGGTTCATGTTTGTAGGTAAGACCGGTTCTATCTCCGAAAGCCCTAAGCCACGTAAAACTTGCAATTGATAAATTAGAGGCGTCTAGTTTAGATCGTTGCTAGGCTAGTGTCTTGATATGGTATTGTTGTAAGTAGATGTATGATAGATACTCTTACAACTCACTTAACGTGTAAGTTCCATAGACCTTGGCCTTACACACAAAGGAATGATAGAGATCATACCACGATGCAAATGATAGAGATCAAATGCATGGACCATATCACCCCACTTCACACATTAGATGTTAGCATCTTATATTGCTAGTTTGGCGCTTTTGGTAGCATTATAAGATGATCCCTCATTTAGATATCAAGATAAAATGTGTTCTTCCTTAAGTATGCACCGTTTTGTGGATCGTGTTTTGAGGCATCACGTGATGATCGGGTGTTCTCGACTCTACGCTTTCATACAACGGGTGTAAGACAGTTTTACACACGTGAATACTAAGGTTCTTACTTGACGAGCCTAGCATGTACAGACATGGCCTCGGAACACGGACCAAAAGGTTAAGCATGAGTCATATAGTTGATATGATGCCCATATAGATGCTCGCCTTCGAAGCCACACCAACTCACGTGATGATCGGACTTGGTGTAGTGGATTTGGTTCATGTAATCACCAAAAGGACACGAGGGATGTCGTTTTTGAGTGGGAGTTCATTAGTAATTTGGATTAGTTGAACTCAATCTATCATAATCTTAGTCTAAATATATTTTACAAATTCTGTTGTAGATGGCACCACCTGCTTTTAATTTCAATGTGTTCATGGAGAAAGAGAAGCTTGCTGCGAATGGTAGCAACTTCACCAACTGGGCTATGAATTTGAGGATTCTCCTCACTGCTGCACAAAAGCAATATGTGCTAGAGGCGCCGCTAGGCCCCCCACCAGCTCCTGATGCCCCTGACAAGGAAAATAACGTCTATATAACTCGTCAGGAGGACCACAACTTAGTTCATTGCGGCATACTGTATGGGCTAGAGCCAGAACTTCGAAAATGTTTCGAAAATGGCAATGCCTTTGATACCATGGGAGAATTGAAAATGATTTTCGATACCCATGCTTTAGAGAGTTATAATGCTTGAAAAGTTCTTTAGCTGCATGATGGAAGAGAATAGCTCCGTTAGTGAGCATTACTCAAAATGTGCAGATGCGCCGATAAGCTTGTGTCCTTGGGAATAACGATTCCCATTGACTTAGGCATACATCATGTTCTCCAATCTCTGCCACCTAGCTACAAGAGCTTCGTGATGAACTATAATATGCAGGGCATGAAGAAGTCTCTTCCCGAGCTTCTGTCAATGCTTAAGACTACAGAAGTGGAGATTAGGAAAGAACATCAAGTGTTGATGATCAATAAGACCACCGGTTTCAAGAAGGACAAGAAAGGCAAGCAGAAGGGAAAGAAGGGCGGCAAATCTGTTGCCGCGCCTGAAAAGAAACCCCAAGCTGGCCCTAAGTCTGACACCGAGTGCTACTATTGCAAAGGGATCGCCATTGGGCATAACCGCCCCAAGTATTTGGCAGACAAGAAGGCCGGCAAGGCAAACAAAGGTATATGTGATATACATGTTATTGATGTGTACTTGACTAGTACTCGCAGTAGCACCTGGGTATTTGATACGGGATCGGTTGCTAATATATGTAACTCGGTTTAGGGCTGTGGAACAAGCGACAACTAGCAAGGGATGAGGTCACGATGCGGGTCGGCAATGGATCAAGAGTTGATGTGATCGCCGTCGGAACGCTGCCTCTCCATATGCCGTCGGGATTAGTTATAAACCTGAATAATTGTTATTTGGTGCCTGCACTGAGCATGAACATTGTATCCGGATCGTGTTTGATGCAAAGTGGTTATTCGTTTAAGTCTGAAAACAATGGTTGTTCGATTTATATGAATAATATCTTTTATGGTCATGCACCTGTGTTGAATGGTTTATTTCATGGATCTCGATAGTAGTATTACATATTCATAATGTTGATGCTAAAAGGATTAAACTTGATAATGATATATCTGCATATATGTGGCACTGCCGTCTAGGTCATATTGGCGTTAAACGCATGAAGAAACTCCATTCTGATGGACTTTTGGAATCACTTGATTTTGAATCATTTGATACATGTGAACCATGCCTTATGGGCAAGATGACTAGAACGCCGTTTTCCGGTTCAATGGAACGGGCGACAGATTTATTGGAAATCATACATACTGATGTGTGTGGACCAATGAGTGTGTCGGCGCGAGGTGGATATCGTTATTTTGTTACTTTCACGGATGATTTGAGTAGATACGGGTATATCTATTTGATGAAACATAAGTCTGAAACCTTTGAAAAGTTCAAAGAATTTCAGAATGAAGTGGAAAATCATCATAACAGAAAGATCAAATTTCTGCGGTCCGACCGTGGAGGAGAGTATCTTAGTTACGAGTTTAGCACACATATGAAAGACTATGGAATAGTTTCACAACTCATGCCTGCCGGAACACCACAACGTAATGGTGTGTCAGAACGTCGTAATCATACTTTATTGGATATGGTTCGATCTATGATGTCTCTGACTGACTTGCCACTGTCATTTTGGGGTTATGCACTGGAAACCGCTGCATTCACTTTAAATAGGGCACCATCTAAATCCATTGAAAAGACACCATATGAATTATGGTTTGGAAACAAACCTAAGCTGTCATTTCTTAAAGTTTGGGGATGCGATGTTTATGTGAAGAAACTTCAACCGGATAAACTCGAACCCAAAGCGGAAAAATGCGTCTTCATAGGATACCCTAAGGAAACGATTGGGTATACCTTCTATCATAGATCCGAGGGAAAGGTCTTTGTTGTCAAGAATGGATCCTTTCTTGAGAAGGGGTTTCTCGCGAAAGGTGTGAGTAGTCGGAAGGTATAACTCGAAGAGGTTATTGAACCTTCTCTTCATGAAATGGCGAGTAGCACAGCACTAGAAGTTGTTTCGGAGTTGACTTCACCTAATGAAGAGAGAGCTAATGATATTGATCATGAAACTCCGAAAGAGGACACTACCGAACCTCGCAGGTCAAGCAGGACACGTGTAGCTCCTAAACTGTACGACAATCCTGTTATGAATTTCATGATTGATGAAATAGATGACCCTGCGACGTATGAAGAAGCGATGATGAGCCCTGATTCCAACAAATGGCTAGAAGCCATGAAATCCAAGATGGAATCCATGTACAAAAACCAGGTTTGGACCTTGGTGGACTTACCTCACAATCGAAAGGCCGTTGAGAATAAATGGATTTTCAAAAGAAAAACTGATGCTGATGGTAATATAACCATCTATAAGGCTCGACTTGTCGCAAAGGGGTTTCGACAAATTCAAGGAGTTGACTACGATGAGACATTCTCTCCCATAGCGATGCTTAAGTCAATTAGGATTATGTTAGCAATTGCTGCATATTTCGATTATGAAATATGGCAGATGGATGTCAAAATTGCGTTCCTCAATGGTAATATTGAAGAAGAGTTGTATATGATACAACCTAAGGGTTTTGTCGATCCTAAGGAGGCTGATAAGGTGTGCAAACTTCAGCGATCCATCTATGGACTGAAGCAAGCATCCCGGAGTTGGAATCTCCGCTTTGATGAGGTGATCAAAGAGTTTGGATTTGTCCAAACTTATGGAGAGGCTTGTATTTACAAGAAAGTGAGTGGGAGCAATGTGGCATTTCTGATATTATATGTGGATGACATATTATTGATTGGAAATGATATAGATCTTTTAAACAATGTCAAAAGTTATCTAAACAGCAAATTTTTGATGAAGGACCTTGGTGAAGCTTCATATATATTAGGCATTAAAATCTATAGAGATAGATCAAGACGCCTAATTGGGCTATCACAGAGTACATACCTTGATAAGATATTAAAGAAGTTTAATATGGACGGAAGTAAGAAGGGGTACTTACCTATGTTGCAAGGCAAGACATTGAGTAAGACTCAAAGTCCGGCTATGACGGAAGAAAGAGAGATAATGGATAAGATCCCATATGCCTCAGCCATAGGCTCTATAATGTATGCCATGCCTATGTACAAGACCAGATGTGGCACATGCTATTAGTTTGGCTAGTAGGTACCAATCTGATCCAGGTTCGGAACACTGGATAGCGGTCAAGAATATCCTTAAGTACTTGAGAAGAACTAAGGATATGTTTCTTGTATACGGAGGTGAAGAAGAGCTAGTCTCTAAGTGTTATGTCGATGCTAGCTTTGACACTGATCCGGATGACTCTAAGTCTCAATCCGGATACGTATTTCTCTTGAACGGAGCAGCAGTTCGTTTGAGGAGCTCCAAACAACCTGTGGTGGCTGGATCAACGACGAAGGTGGAATATGTTGCTGCTTCAGAAGCGGCGCAGGAAGCGGTTTGGATGAAGGAGTTCATAACGGAACTAGGTGTGGTTCCTAATGCGTTGGACCCAATGGTGATCTATTGTGACAATAATGGAGCCATAGCCAACGCCAAGGAACCAAGGTCTCACAAGAATTCCAAGAATATTAAGCACCGGTTTCACTCCATCCGCAAGCAAGTCAAGGATGGAGATATAAAGATTTGTAAAGTGCACACGGACCTGAATGTAGCAGATCCGTTGACTAAAGTACTCCCTAGGGCAAAACATGATCAACACCAGAACTCCATGGGTGTTAGATTTATCACTATATAAACTAAATTATTGTCTCTAGTGCAAGTGGGAGACTGAAGGAAATATGCCCTGAGAGGCAATAATAAAGTTGTTATTATGTATTCCTTGTATATGATAGATGTTTATTTTGCATGCTATAATTGTATTGATAGGAAACATCAATACATGTGTGTTTAATAAACAAAAGGGTTCCTAGTTATGCCTCTCTTATAGACCAGCTTGTTGATTAACAAGATGATCAAGGTTTCCTGATCATGGACATTGGATGTTGTTAATAACAAGGTCACAACATTTGTGAAATGATGTGATGAACATTCATCCGAAGTATAGCATTACGATCAAGTCATTATGTTTATATTTCTATAACATCATACAAAGTAGTCTTAGTCCTTAGACCATGAGATCATGTTAATTGCTAACACCGGAAGAGTATCTTGATAACATCAAAGCGTCACCGTAACGGGGTGACCATAAAGGTGGGTTCGATCTATGAAGGTGTTATGTTGAGGCTCATGGATCAAGAGTGGAATTTGTCAATCCCGATGATGGATAGATATACTCTGGGCCCTCTCGGTGATATCACATTAAGATAGCTTGCAAGCAAGTGATGTGATCACTAGAATGTTATATCACGGGAATGAGAAAAGAGTGCATGTCGGTAACGAGATCAAACTAGGTATTTGGATACCGATGATCGAATCTCGGACATGTATTATATCATGAGACAAAGGGATTAAATTGCTGACGTTAAAGGTTCTCATGATCACAGAAGTCATCGTTGAATATGCAGGAGTCAGTATGGATCTCCAGGTCCCGCTTCTGATTATTGATCTGAGAGGAGTCTCAATCATGTCTGCATTATTCGCGAACCGTAGGGTGACACACTTAAGGGTTGCCGGACACCATTTAGGAGCACATATGTTCCAGACAAAAGGTTTGCAAAGCGCAGGAAATGTTTCGATAGAAACCAGAATTGTTTCGGGTGAAATTGCAGAAAGTGGTTCTGCATGTGATATTGAAATATTGCAAGGGGTTTTATGTGAATGTTTGTTAATTAAAGTAATTAACAAAATTCTGAATAAAATAAGTAAAAAAGTTTTATTAATTGAGAGTTGCATTTAATTTGGTGGAAATTAAATACATGTGAGTGGGATTTTGGGTGGAGGCCATGTTTATGTGAGTGGAGGTTCACCACATGAATGAAGGAGGGGAGGAGTCCCCCCCTCATGCGCCGGCTATGGGAGGGGAGGGGTCTCCCTCCCTCCTATATAAAGCCCCCTCTCCCTCTCACAAACGACACCTCCTCGTGAAGGATCTCTCTACCCCTCTAGATATTCCCCATGGTCTCGGATTAGCGAGATACATGTTCCCGGTGGCCTTGCATCTAGAAGGAGTTGCTGCTTCTACTAGTTCGCTGGAGCGAGGAGGTGGAGGTTGTCCGGTGGCTTGAACGTGTGTGCGAGGATGGATGCGCTGCTGATTTGCGGTGCTCGGACTTCCACACGATCTTGAGATCGGCAAGCGTACGACTACATCAACCACGAGTTCCTACTCGTTAACAAAACTCGTTGTCTTTGAGGGTAAGTTCTCCATGGATGTATGTACACCCGTTGCTCTGTATCTAGTAGATAGATCTTGGCGTATAGTTCTCATCGTAGGAATTTTTTTGTTTTCTATACTGCAGACCCAACAGCCGTCGCCACCTGATACGGGCGGGCAGTACGGGAGGGCCCTACCCATTCAAGTGGCCGTTAAGCGTTCTGACGCCCTAGCATAGCTTCCCATTTAGTTGGCCGTGTGGACTTCCTCAAAATCTTTCATTATGACTCCTTATTTCGCATTGAAATCCATGATTTCCTGCACAACATAATTGAAAGAGAGGTTTTGCATATCTTTGCAATTATTAGTCATTAGTGGTAAGGATGTAGAGTTTCTTGGCAATTTCTTCACCAAAAGCAATATTTAAATGCAGTGGAAGATGGCAAATATTGGAGCCATCACCCCAACCGACTTTACGCATTCATTCGCGAGACTGGTCCACGCGTGACATACGGCTTGTACCGTATAAAGTGGCTTTGGGGGGTGTCTGTCTCTCTCGTATTAGTTGGTATGCCATTTGCAATGGAGGGCCCCGAAAGGGGTGTAGTATAGACAACTACTTGATCAGATTTTTGGTGGAAGTTTGTAGTTAAGAATGGTTCTTGTACGAAAGCCCTATCAGCCACGTAAAACATGCAAAGATAAAGTAGAGACGTTTAACTTTGTTTTGTCGGGGGCGTTATGATGTGATATGGTTGTGGCAAAGGTAAAGTAGTTTACTTTAAGTTGCTAAGTAGTAGTATATGGTCATGGAGATGATGGACTACCACGCCGGAAGGCACCGGTACCCTGGTGCCTATGGCGCTGGAACCCTGGCACCGGAATCTGCAGGCGCGGGATGGAGATCACAGCGTGAAGGACCATATCGCATCACACTTAGATTCAATGTATATTGTTTGTGAATCTTATTATGTGATAGTATTAGATACTCGACGGTAGCCTCATAAGATGATCCCTAATCAAAATACCAATGAAAGTGTTCTCCCTTAGTGTGCACCACCAAGAAAGTTCTCCGATATGACGCAGGCCATGATGATCGGGTGTCAGACATACCTGCGTTCACATATAGTGGGTGTAAGCCATGTTGCACAGTTGATACACTTAAGGTTGAGTTGGCGAGCCTAATATGTGTAGACATGGCCTCGGAACACGGATGGTCGAAAGATCGAGCACGAGTCGCATGAATGATGTGATCAACGCTTAGGCATCCACCTTTGCAACTATATCGCCATCCATCACGATCGGGGGCGGTGTAGTGAATAGGGATCGTGTAATCGCTAAAACCCTTCTAGGGATAGGAGTTTTTTTAGTGGAGTTATTATTTTAACTCACAAAAATTATAAACTTAGTATAAATTCCTTTTGCAATTATAAATGTAGAAAATGGTTCTCCCTGATGCTACCTTCCCTATTGATGATTGGTTAGACGGAGAAAAGCTCAAACTAGATGGATCCAACTTTTCTATGTGGGTTGCACGTCTCCATTTTCTCCTTAGAGAGAATGATGTGGTCGACTATATACTCTACGAGATGGATTTGGTGCAGCTTGATTTCTATGAGACCCTAGAGCAGCGGGAAGACCGCTATTACCGTTGTAAGATGTCCAATTTCATATCAGTGACAATGCGCTTCAGAATGGTGGATGAGATGTGGCCAGTCATGGGTAATCTTGGCCCTCGTATGGTAATGGTACAACTTAGGTCACATTTCATGGAACAAGTGCGCATATGGGAGCATGAGCTGATGGGAGATTTCCTCTCCATAAAGATGGATGAGAACTCTTCGCTTGATGACCACTTGGAGCACATGCATGATGCGTACATGAGGCTTGCATACTTCCTGGATAACTAGTTGACGAGCTCTTTTGCAAATGGCGTTGTGCTTCGGTCGCTGCCTCCCATCTACCAAGCACACACCAAGACTTGCATCATGAAAGGTGATGGGGAAACACAGGATATCCACGAGTTCACATCACATTTCAGGAATGTGAAGGTTGAACCCATTGCTAGAGAGGTCATCAATGACAAAGGTATATATTTGATATACAGTTTTATAAATGTTATAAATCTTGAAAACACATATTGCAGTGTTAAAGTATTTGATACTTATTCTATTTTGGTGAAAACAGGCACCTCTGCATGATAATTGCTTGCTGGAGAGAAGGTGACGTTGCATGTTGATGGAGAGCATGATGATGATGGCCAACGACACTCTCCCTCAACATTTATCATTTAATTTATCGTTTTGGATGATTATTGTAATCGATTGATTGTGAACTTATTTAGTGTGTCTCACACTTAGTGAGATGGTTATTCATATAAGTTTGTAACAAACAGTTATTCTACTTCTATGAATGATTTCTATTTGCATTCATATGTTGTTCGATTATGTGAGAATTATCCTGGTTATGAAACTAATTGATAATGCATGAACATTTGTAAAATATTGAAAAATGTCTTGAAAAATACCCAACTTAATGATATATTCATTTTGAATGAAACCATTGTTTAAATTCAAAAGTTATATTGATAATATGTGAAAGACATTTGATTTCTTGTCACATATGAATCATGCCTAAGTTTGGCAAGATAACTTAAACACTATGTACTGCATGCATACAAAGTGTTCAATGATTTGTTTAAAGAGAATGCATATTTGATGTATTGTATTTCAACAAAATGGTGATTATCATCATGTGATTGTTTGAATTTTGTAAAGAAGTTTACCAAAGGAAACATGAGCATGAAACTATTTGATATGATCAAAGTATTTCATTATCCAAGGCTATTAAAGATAAAAGAGAATCTAATTACTACAATTGATCAATAGCAATGAAATTCGACATTATAAGATTGGCATAAGAAATTGTGAAATGCAATGCGTTTGAAATGTCAAAAAGCAAAGCATCACAATGTGATATTTGATATCAAGTAGGTGAATAGTTAGTGCCGAATAAATTGTTGTAGTGTAAGTGTAAAGACCATTAGTTAGAAATAGTAAACACTCAATTAGTATATATAGTGAACCATATGAATTCGTGAAAATTTTGGAGTTATTCAATATCACCAAAGCAATAGTGAATAAGTCCTTGTAGAGTATTCATTGGAAACTTTGAATACGAAATCCATGGCTAGAACCAAAATAAAGGAAAAACTAGTGTTGCTTGAACTTTGGTGCTTTCTCGAGAAAGTTTATGTTCTCGATTGTGAAGCTTATGGAAGATAGTGAAAAGAACGATGAGGATCCAAAACCCTGCATCAGAGTGTTGAGAAGCGCAGCGGAAAGCATTCCTGAACGGTTCTCTTCATAGAGGAAAGAATCAATGACAATGATCATTGTGTTTTCCTACATGGAGTAGGATTCAAAATGTACCCAATATCTTGTATGGAGACATTTGTGAATCATTTGTCATGTTACCAGAATAGGACATACCTATGAACTACGAAGGAAATAATGGTGAACTAAAATTATGAGAAATCCTAGAGGCAAAATTCACTTAAGATTAGAAAGCAATTTACTGCCGAATCTTAACAAGTAAAGGAGTTACTTGAAATTTCCAAACGACTGCAAAGTCATGATGGAAAAGGTGAATGACAAAGGCACAATTTGTCATGAATAATGTATTGGACAAATTCTAAAGAATGTGATTCAAAAGTGCTGAAAGTCTAGAGGATTTAATAGTAGTAATATACTAGTGTCTCTTAATAAAACTCTTAGTTTGATAATTGATCAAAATATTTTGAAGTTATTCAAAATAGTGAGTGGATATGCAATTTGCATGAAATTGAGTGGGGGATGTAAAAGGCTTCCTAAAACAATATGTGAATGACATATTTTTGAGTGGGAGCAATATAAGTCTCGGACTCAAATATGTTGGAAACATATTTTGAGTGGGAGCTTAAAGATTGATTCTTAAGTGTGTATGCCACATTAAGAATGAAAGCGCAAGTACCGATAAGTAATGATTTATAGGGATTAGAAGTTGAAAGTAATTATATTACGATATTATGTAATATTCCTAAAAGGGATTCTCAAAAGATTTTCGGAATAAGGAATTGATTAAGGACTAGTCCTTGATCACTCAAATTAGGAATAGCATTAAGTTAAAACATCAATGGTTGAAAGAAAAGGATGATCGTCATCCACTATGTTAAGACATAGGTTCTATCTTGAAAAACCATAATGACAACTTAAAATAATATATGATCCATGAAGGAACGTTTGAAAAGTGATTAAGTACGAATCACAGAATGTTGAGCTAAGTTTGTCCACAGTGTCTAATTGAGAACTGTAGACATGTTTCCAAATCTATGAAGGATGACATATCTTAAAGCATAAAGGGTTATGTTATAAGGGAATATTGGATATTCCTGCATCCGTAATACCAACTGAAGTCAAGTAGGAAGCGAGGTGATAAAACATCGAAAGTTGCACAAGATGCACTAGTGTTTCGATGATTACATTTATAATAATAGATAAGGTTGTTGGGTTCGCAGCATAGAAAACAAAAATTTTCCTACGATGGGAACTATCGCCAAGATCTATCTATTAGATACAAGCAACGGGTGGATATACATCCATAGAGAACTTACCTTTGAAGACAACAAAGCTTTGTTAACGAGTTGGAACTCGTGGATGATGTAGTCGTACACTTGCCGATCTCAAGATCGTGATGAAGTCCAGCAGGTCCGGCTCCAGCACGTCCATCAGATCCAGCTCCAGCAAGTCTAGCACCACCAAGTCCAGCACCACAAAGCAGCGGTGCATCCGTGATCACACACACGTCCGGTACCCCGACAACCTCCATCCCTCGCTCCAGCAAAGCAGCGGAAGCAACAACTCCTTTCCAGATAAAGCCACCGGGAACATGTATCTCGCTAATCCGAGACCATGGGGAATAACTAGAGGGGGAGAGAGATTCTTCACGAGGAGGTGTGTTGTGAGAGGAGGAGAGGGGGGGCCTTTTATAGGGGAGAGGATGGCACCCAAGGGCCATGGCATGGCAGCCATGGTGGTGCCCCCACCTCTTCCACATTCATGTGGGTGGAGCTCCCACTCCCATAAAAAGCCTCCACTCAAAATTCCACTCACACATGCATTAAATTTCCACCAAATTTAATGCAAGCTCTCATTAAATAAAACTATTTTATTTATTTTATTCAGAATTTTGTTAATTACATTAATTAACAAACATTCACATAAAACCCCCTGCAACATTTCAATATCACATGCAGAACCAGTTTCAGCAATTTCACCCGAAACAATTTCGGTTTCCATCGAAATGATTCTAGCGCTTTCTTAAATCTTTATCTGAAACATATTTGCTCCAAATGGTGTCGGTATCCCTTAAGTGTGTCACCCTACAGTTCGTGAATAATGCAGACATGGTCGAGACCCCTCTCCGATCAATAATCAGCAGCGGGACCTGGACATCCGTACTGACTCCCACATATTCAACGATGACTCTTGTGATCGTGTGAACCTTTAACGTCATAACTAAATCCCTTTGTCTCGCGATATATTAAATGTCCAAGATTCGATCATCGGTATCCAAATACGTAGTTTGATCTCGTTACCGACATGCACTCTTTTCTCGTTCCCGTGATATAACATTCTAGTGATCACATCACTTGCTTGCAAGCTATTTCAATGTGATATCACCGAGAGGGCTCAGAGTATATCTATCCGTCATCGGGATGGACAAATCCTACTCTTGATCCATGAGCCTCAACATAACACCTTCGTAGCACTGAACCCACCTTTATAGTCACCCTGTTACGGTGTGACATTTGATGTTATCAAGATACTCTTCCGGTGTTAGCAATTAACATGATCTCATGGTCTAAGGACTAAGATTACTTCGTATGATGTTATAGCAATATAAACATAATGACTCTGATCGTAATGCTATACTTCAGATGAATGTTCATCACATCATTCCACCAATGGTGTGACCTTGTTATTAACAACATCCAATGTCCAGGATCAGGAAACCTTGATCATCTTGTTAATCAACAAGCTAGTCTATAAGAGAGGCATGACTAGGAACCCTTTTTGTTTATTAAACACACATGTATTGATGTTTCCGAATCAATACAATTCTATCATGTAAAATAAACATTTATCATAAACATGGAATAAGATAATAACCACTTTATTATTGCCTCTCGGGCATATTCCCTTCAGTCTCCCACTTGCACTAGAGTCAATAATCTAGTTTGAAAAACTTTGCGCATTGAACACCTATGGCTTTCTGGTGTTGCATATATGCTATTGCTAGTGGTTAACATAATCTCCGGAGGTGACAGTTTCAGATCCGTGTGTATTTGCATGTCTTTGCGTCTCTACGCATCACTCATTCTCAAATGAGATGGCATTGTATAAATTTGGTCCTTTGGTGAGACCTTCGGTTTGTTCGGGTTTAAAATATGTTGATATTATTTTCATACAATATATCTTCATAGTATTAGCCCACTTTGAACCACACCTAGTTTGATAACAAACTACATAACACAAATGCCCTCCTTTGCTGCTACTATAGCAGTCATATACTTAGCCTTTTGTTGTAGTATCCGTCACAATGTCTCAACTTTGGAACTCATCCAAATCCATCATGGAACATCCTTTCCATTACATTGTGCCACCCATAGTCTAAATTGAGATAAATTTAATTTGTATCTTGTGACAAAACTAGTATCAATGTAACACTTTACAATGAACTACCTTTAACTATTTGTCACTTATACATGATATATTCTTAGTTCTTCCAAAGCTCATAAGAATACCTTTACTATTGTCCAATGATGATCTTATGAATCATTCTGGTATGTGCTCATAACATTTAGAGCATAGGACATATCTGGATATATACATATCACGGTATAATCGATCAAAATATTCATGTGATTTTACTCACCAAGTGTTGAAACACTTGAATCTTGATACAATCCTTTCCATGCAGCAAGAACCTTTCTTGTTGTTTCCATATTGAACCCTTTCAATATCTCATATATGTACATCTGGCATAACCATATTAGCGCCTCAATCTATCCATATAGACATTGATGCCAAATATTCCGGTTTTTCCCAAGTCTTTCATCGAAATCCTATTTTAATGAAATTTTTAACTTATGTCAATACATGATACATCATTTCCAATCAACACCATGTCCTCTACATAATGTATTAGAAATATGTCTCAGTGCTCCCACTTAATTTCTTGCAAATGCAAGCATCTTCATCATCTCCGATGAAATTAAACTCTTTTAACATTTTCATCATGGTGAAGATTCCAACTCCGCTATGCTCACTTAAACTATTGAAGTTTGCATGCCCTTTTAGCACCCTTTGAATTAACAAAACCCTTCGGACCGTGTCATGTACATGTCCTAGGTAACCATTCTATTAGAAGAACCTTGTTTTGTTTATTCAACTACCATATACCAAATTATATGTAGTGGTTGCTACATTAATCCGTCAAGACTAAATATCGCTATGAAAGATCAAATCTTGTCATAGTCAACTCCTTGAACATTGCCGTAAACTTCTTTTCGACATGTCGACTATTTCATAGATGTTAAACATCCATGTCTATTTCTTTATAGATCCAAACACAACCGATAGGCTTCATGCCTTTCCGGAGGATCTTCCAAGTTCAGAAACTTGATTCTTGTGTATGGATACTATCACAGATTCTATGACTTCTAGTCATTTTATGGAGTCAGGGCCCATCATCGCTTCTTTGCATGCAGTCGGTTCATCATTGTCAAAACAATAACGACTTCTGTTTCAAATCTTACTATTTGATTCTTACCGACCCACATGGTTCAATAGGAACTCTAATCTCCAAGATCACACCCTTTGTAATAACGGGAGCCATGAGCATTGTGGCCGCCACCAGGACACTTTCTGGCGCTGCGCTACTTGGCACATATAGCTAAGGTTTAACAACCTTATCAAAGTTCTATTGTCCTCCCACTTAACTTTTCACGAAAAATTCCTTCTCAAGAAACTTGACGTTCCAAGCGACAAACTCTTTTGTCCTCGGTGTTATGGAGGAATTCCCAACAAATTATTTGGGATAACCTACAAAGACGTGATTATCCGACTTTGGTTGTTAACATTTTACTTATGCATAGCATACCAAAATTTAAGAAAAGACAATTCGAGTTTTATCCCAAACCATAACTCATATGGTGTCATTTCAACGGATCACGATGGTGCTCTTTTCAGTGTAAAAGCGGTAGTCTCTAAAGCTTTAATCCTTAAAACATAATGGCAGTTTTATAAATGACACCTTTGATCTTACCATGTCAAACGAGGTTTGATTTGATTTCTCGAACATACCATAATCCCGTGGTTTATTGGGAAATGCAAATTTATGGAACAATTCCTGAAATTTTTGGTGTTTTGCTAAACCTGTAACTCAAATATCTTCCTTTATGATCAAATCATAAACTCTTTTATTTTCTTGTTACAATGATTTTTCACTTCATCTTGAAAGTCTTTGAACAATTTTCAAATGTTTCATACTTCTTCCTTATTAAGTAAATATATAGATATATTCACTCAAATTTCTGGAGAAAGCATATGAAGCCAAGATATCCATCGCATATGGCTACACATAATGGACTATATACATCAACATGCATAATATCCAATAAATTAGTCATCCGTTCCTCTTTGGCCTATGGACGGAGTTTCAATTATCTCGAGGAAAGTTTCTGGCGTCAATTGATCAAAATCAAAAGACTCCAAAAATCCATCAACATGGAGTTTCTTCATGTTTACTTTCCAATATAATTCAAACAACGATGTCACTTAATAAGTGATCTTCCAATCATTTGTCTTACAACATTTTAGCAATAATGTTTATGGATGTGATTTATCCAACTAGATTTGTAAAAGTTCATCCATCCTTTATAGAATATGGTAATTATTTGAACAACCATCTTTCTCGTAACACCGGAACAAAATAACAATTATTAAGACAAATCTTGAAGGATAGGTTTGACGACAACGAAAAACACAATAACACTTTATTTGTTTTTGATGAACATCATCACTTATTCTCTTGCTTGTTACTTAGGCCATTGTAGTTCATGAATTGTGTTGTTCTGTATGACACTTCACACCAACCAATTCGGTATCCAATACCGGTATCCAATACCTTAGAACCACATTGTTTAACAAGCAAGGAATACAGCCATAACATGTATATCTTCTATATACCTAAGTTGGACATCCCCAACCTTTTCTTTTCTGCCAAATATTTTATAGATTCCCTTTCAACAATTCCTTTTCTTTTAAAAGAATCTATCAACATCAGTAGTGGTGTCATTTACATGACACATAGTACAAAGCGTATATAGTCAAATACTAATACCTTTGGACTTGCACTTTGAAGTGGATAACCATCATCAAATGTTTGGTGTTGTTTCAAAAATCCGTTCTTTAGTAATCTATTAGGGTAGTAAACATTTTACTTACATCTTCTATTCATCCTTATCATGGCAACTTTCATGATCAAGCTACTATAGCCTATAAGGAAGAATCGTGAGTATAATGTTAGTTCCCAACACCTTTTTGGGAGATCCGGATGCCTAGCATCTCCATCCTTCACAAATTCTCATACAATATGAGAATATGTATTTTGCTAAATTATACTCTATCATAATGCAACCAAAAACATTATTTCAGATATCACAATATCTTTCACACATGATGGTTCCCGAAACAATTCTTTCAGCTCCTAGATAACCTTGATATTAAAACAACTTTTGAATATCAATAATCATGGAGGCAAACATGATACTTTAGATAGTAACATTGGAATTCTTACTCTTGATTTAATACTACTTATTAAACTTCATGGAGTAAATAGAGTTTGCTGAAAGTTTGCCATAGGACTTATAAGCTTTAAATTGACATTCAAAACAATACGATACCAGTTCGTAAAGTAAATATCCAGAATTCTATAGTTCTATTATCTCAATTAAAACTAAGCATAAGGTAGTGAACAGATGCCAATGACTACAACAAATTATGCAAATTCACTTCGATTTAGTTTATGACAAATTGAGCTCGACTAATCCAAATTAGAAATGAACTCCCACTCAAAAACGACATCCCTCGTGCATTTTTGGTGATTACATGAACCAAATCCACTACACCAAGTCCGATCATCACGTGAGTCGATGTAGCTTCAAAGGCGAGCATCAATATGGTCATCACATCAACTATATGACTCATGCTTAACCTTTCGGTCCGTGTTCGGAGGCCATGTCTGTACATGCTAGGCTCGCCAAGTAAGAACCTTAGTATTCACGTGTGTAAAATTGTCTTACACCGTTGCATGAAAGCGTAGAGTTGAGAACACCCGATCATCACGTGATGTCTCGAAAAACACGATCCATAGAACGGTGCATACTTAAGGAAGAATACATTTTATCTTGATATTTAAATGAGGGATCATCTTACAATGCTATAGAAAGCGCCAAACTAGCAGTATAAGATGCTAACATCTAATGTGTAAAGTGAGATGCTATGGTCCATGCATTTGATCTCTATCATTTGCATCATGGTATGATCTCTATCATTCCTTTGTGTGTAAGGCCAAGGTCTATGGAACTTACACGTTGAATGTGTTGTAAGAGGATCTATCATACATCTACTTACAACAATACCATATCAAGACACTAGCCAAGCAACGATCTAAACTAGACACCTCTAATTTATCAATTGCAAGTTTTACGTGGCTTAGGGCTTTCGGAGATAGAACCGTTCTTACCTACGAACATGAACGAGGATAACTAAGTTATTAGCAACTCGTTGTAAATCAGATATTGACTATAGTAGGAGAGACAGACACCCGCCAGCCACTTATGCAAAACAAGTTGCATGTTAGTCGTGGAACCGGTCTCATGTACGATGACATGTAAGGTTGGTCCGGGCCGCTTCATCCCACTATGCCACCAATATCCAAAATACATGAAAGAAGCAATAACATGATCATCATCTCCCACATATAAACATATGTGTACTACCCGTGCAAAGCACCTACGCATAGATCAGGCTCTGATACCCTTTGTTGGGTTATGACATAGAAAACAAAAAATTTCCTACGATGGGAACTATCGCCAAGATCTATCTATTAGATACAAGCAACGGGTGGATATACATCCATAGAGAACTTACCCTTGAAGACAACAAAACTTTGTTAACAAGTTGGAACTCGTGGATGATGTAGTCGTACACTTGCCAATCTCAAGATCGTGATGAAGTCCAGCAGGTCCGGCTCCAGCACGTCCATCAGATCCAGCTCCAGCAAGTCCAGCACCACCAAGTCCAGCACCACAAAGCAGCAGTGCATCCGTGATCGCACACATGTCCGGTACCCCGATAAACTCCATCCCTCGCTCCAGCAAAGAAGCAGAAGCAGCAACTCCTTTCTAGATAAAGCCACCAGGAACATGTATCTCGCTAATCCGAGACCATGGGGAATAACTAGAGGGGGAGAGAGATCCTTCACGAGGAGGTGTGTTGTGAGAGGAGGAGAGGGGGGCCTTTTATAGGGGATAGGGGGCACCCAAGGGCCATGGCATGGCAGCCATGGTGGTGCCGCACCTCTTCCACATTCATGTGGGTGGAGCTCCCACTCCCATAAAAAGCCTCCACTCAAAATTCCACTCACACATGCATTAAATTTCCACCAAATTTAATGCAAGCTCTCATTAAATAAAACTATTTTATTTATTTTATTCAGAATTTTGTTAATTACATTAATTAACAAACATTCACATAAAACCCCCTGCAACATTTCAATATCACATGCAGAACCAGTTTCAGCAATTTCACCCGAAATAATTTCGGTTTCCATCGAAATGATTCCAGCACTTTCTTAAATCTTTATCTGAAACATATTTGATCCAAATGGTGTCGGTATCCCTTAAGTGTGTCACCCTACGGTTCGTGAATAATGCAGACATGATCGAGACCCCTCTCCGATCAATAATCAGTAGCGGGACCTGGAGATCCGTACTGACTCCCACATATTCAACGGTGACTCTTGTGATCATGTGAACCTTTAACGTTGTAACTAAATCCCTTTGTCTTGCAATATATTACATGTCTGAGATTCGATCATCGGTATCCAAATACCTAGTTTGATCTCGTTACCGACATGCACTCTTTTCGCGTTCCCGTGATATAACATTCTAGTGATCACATCACTTGCTTGCAAGCTATTTCAATGTGATATCACCGAGAGGGCCCAGAGTATATCTATCCGTCATCGGGATGGACAAATCCCACTCTTGATCCATGAGCCTCAACATAACACCTTCGTAGCACTGAACCCACCTTTATAGTCACCCTGTTACGGTGTGACGTTTGATGTTATCAAGATACTCTTCCGGTGTTAGCAATTAACATGATCTCATGGTCTAAGGACTAATATTACTTTGTATGATGTTATAGCAATATAAACATAATGACTCTGATCGTAATGCTATACTTCAGATGAATGTTCATCACATCATTCCACCAATGGTGTGACCTTGTTATTAACAACATCCAATGTCCATGATCAGGAAACCTTGATCATATTGTTAATCAACAAGCTAGTCTATAAGAGAGGCATGACTAGGAACCCTTTTTGTTTATTAAACACACATGTATTGATGTTTCCGAATCAATACAATTCTAGCATGTAAAATAAACATTTATCATAAACATGGAATAAGATAATAACCACTTTATTATTGCCTCTCGGGCATATTCCCTTCAAACGGTACCATCTAAAGTGATGCATATTGTTATGGCGGGACTAGTTCGTCTTTACACAAAAGGTGTGTCCCAAGGCATAATGCCCATGAGAAAGCTCAAAGTGTCTGATCTAAAGTCATTGTTGGCTCCTGGAAACCAACCTCATTCTGCTGCCATAACTACGATGCATACACAAAGATGTTATCTTGAGATGATAAAGTATTAATGTCAATCAAGGTGACATTAGTAAGTTGCAATGGATTGGGACTGTAAAGTACAGACCTAAGACTCAACCTCTTCCATGAGCAAGCATGTTCAAAGGTGCCTGGATATATGATGCCAATGATTAGGAACAAATGCAGCTAGTTTATTTGTACTCTAGTGCAAGTGGGAGACTGTTGGAAATGTGCGCTAGAGACAAATAGTAATATGGATTATGATCATATTTCATAAAGTTTATGATTAAGTTTTATATCATGCTATAACTGTATTGAAAGGAAACATCAATACACGTGTGATATATAAACAACCAGGAGTTCCCGGTGAAGCTATAGTCACTAGTTCATTGGTCAACAGATGATCAAGGTTTCCTGATCATGTGGCATTTATGCCAGTTGACAATGGAGTCACCTCGTTGTGAGAATGAGATGATGAGAAATACCCAACCTAAGCATCATGACCCGATCATGTCACGAAGTTCAAGTTATGATGATTAGAATAGACCTAGTTCCTATTTCTTAGACAGTGAGGCCATATCAATCACTATTACCCGAGAGTACTTTGATAGCATCAAACGTCATCTGGTGACTCGGTGATCATAAAGGTGTGTTCAGGTATTCAGAGGAACAGTTGAGGTAATATGCGTCAATAGCAGGATTTGTCCATCCGCGTGACGGAAAAGATACTTGAGGGACCACTCGGAGAAGTTATATCCAATAGCTGCGAAACCTGTGATTTGATCACGGGGATATCACTTGTCGGAACGAGTCAAGTAGAATTTGTTGATAACGAGATTGAACACGACATGGTGATGTCATTGATTAGATCTCAGACAATGCAAGTATCGAGATACAAAAGGAATATGACACGACGTTCTTGGTTCAAACGATGAAAGATTTCGTGGAATGCACAGGGGTCACTGGCCATCCAGGTCCCTCTGTTGATCATTGGTGTGGGAGGGTCCTGACCATGTCTAGAGTGTTCCTGAACCATGGGGTATCATGCTTAAGGGCTTGATGATACTCAGAGAGTGTTTTGGGATCGACAGAATCACCGAAGAAAAGAGAAGAGAGAAAACCAGAAGGGTTTCGGTAAGTCCAGAGGATGTTCGAAATGAGAGGGAATGAGTTCCACATCAACAGGGATTGAATAATATATAAGTGAATGTTGAATATTGATTTAATCTTTCATTTATATTTATTCAATAAAAGAAAAATAATTTAAAAATGGTCAAATACCTTAATGGGCCAAATCCGGAGGGAAATGGGCCCATGAGGAAAAGACCGAAGGGAGGAAGGAGGAGGGGGTAGCCGGCTAGGCCCTGGGCACCCCGCACGGGGTCCACAAGGGCCTTGGCCGGCCTACCAAGCCCCCTCTCCCGTCTCCCTTGTTTAGTCCCACATGGCTAAGCTAGTTAGCTATGGGGGGGTCCCCTATATAAAGAGAGGTATTTTGGCAAAACAAATACACAATAATCAATAAAATGTTCCCTCTATTTTGGGGAGACCTCTAGTTGATTCTCTCTCTCCCGTGACCGTGGTCCCAAGTCCGAATCGCGCGAGCAGGAGTCTTCTTCACCACGGAGCACCGTCACGCTGCGGGATTTGGATCCAGAAGCTCTACTTCCACAATTGCTACTAGATCGGAGGAGTGGGAGTCATTGTCATGCATCGGACGTGTGTAACTCCCTGCGAGGTGCAACACTTGTGGAACTAGGAGTTATTGGAGCCACAGGAGCTGCCGGGACTTCAACACAACCTTGAGGTTGGCTTCGGCTCGTCCACACCAACCACGCTCTCCCGAGAGTTCACAACGCTTTTCGGTCTTCCGGGGTAAGTTCGCGAAAAGCCCTTCTCGTTACTGCATTACTAATAGATAGGTCCTGGCAACTGGGGTTCTGGGTGTAGGGAAAAATTTATTGTTTTCATGCGTGAACCCCTACAATCACCGATTAGGGGACCCGATCATGACGGAGCCACATGCTCACATTTTATGAATTTTACTGGGGCCTGATGGGATCTGAGGGGGAGACATGGATTTTTAGTCTATCACCTACCCTTTGGGACAAGCAGGGGCGAGTCTCATAGAAGGATAATGATGAGCTCATGCTTTCCTTTACGAAGAAGGAGCTGGGCATTGTCCTCTCCTGCATAAATGCAGAGACAGCGCCAGGACCAGATGGTCTAACGGTCCTTTTCTTTAGGCAGTTCTAGGCCTTAACCAAACTGCTCATCCTAAGAAATTCTGAACGGGTTTACTCTTGGGAGGATAGATATTGCTCTCCTTAATTTTGGTATACTCACGCTTATCCCTAAGGTGTTGGGGTAGAAAAAATTAGATAGTTTAGGCCTATTCCCTTATCAACATAATCTTTAAATTTGTGAAAAAAGCTTATGTGATTGGTCTTTCTCCTGTTGCTCACTTCACCATTAGTAGGACACAATCAACGTTTTTAAAAGGTAGACATATTCACAAGGGGGTCCTTTCCTTGCATGAGATTGTGCATGACATCAAGTCTAGGAAACTTAGGGGAGTATGCCCGAAGTTGGACTTTGAGAAAGCGTATGACCGGGTAAACTGGTGTTTCCTAAGGGAAGTCCTTTTAAAGAAGGGATTTGATCCGGGGTGGGTCCATATGATCATGATTTTGGTCTTGAGGGGACAAACTACCATTAAAATTAATGGAGAGATTGAGAATTTCTTCTGTAATGGTACAACGGTCTGACAGGGTAACCCCCTGTCCCCTCTGCTATTCGAATTTGTGGTCAAGGCATTGTCCGTAGTTTTAGTCTCTGCCAATAGGGGAGCCAGATTGCCGGGGTTATTCCTCATCTCATCATAGGAGGAGTGTCGCATCTCCAATATGCTGATGACACGATTATCATGATTCAACCTAAGGACTTGGATATTTCACACCTCAACTTTATCCTCCTATATTTTTAAAACATATCGGGACTATGGATTAACTTCCAGAAGAGCGAGATTATGACCCTTGGCACCTCTGAGGGGGAGAGTCAACGGATTGCCAACATGCTGAATTGTAAATGGGGCTCGTTCCCATTCACGTATCTTGGCATTCTTGTTAGTGATCAAGCACTAAAGATAGCGGATTGGGATCCGTTGTTAGGAAAAGTGGCCAAGAGGGCATACCCATGGATAGGTAAGTTTATTTCCTCAGCTGCAATGCTCACACTCATAAACGCCTTCCTGTCAAACCTACCAATGCATGCTATGGGGGTATGCTTATTGGGAGACGGGGTCCATAGGGGGATGGACAAGCCCCGAGCCCACTTCTGCTAGGAAGGAAACACCTCAAAGAGGAAATTCCACTGGTTCCAGTGGGATGCAATGTGTAAACCTAAAGCCTTGGGGGGACTTGGGTATCATTCACACTAAGATGATGAACACATGTCTCATGCCAAGTGGATTTGGAAGATCTATGCTAGAGACTAGGGTCTTGGGGAACAAATCATCAAGGAAAAATACCTTCAGAGGAATGATCTCCTAGTTGATGCCCATCAACCAACCTCCCATTTATAGAACGCGGTTCAGAAGATCAAGCATGTCTTCTGCTTGGGGAGAGACAATGGTCCATTCACCACACTATGGATAGACTGGTGGCAGGGGTCAGTGTCGAGGGGTAACCTCGGAAATTCCCATGATTATGGACTATGGTTTGATGGAAAATAGAGTGCTGGTGATTTCATTGGCTTATCCGTTAAATAAGGGAGTCGAAGTCCTGCCTGATTATGAAAATAGAGGGTTACAGAGTCATGGATTCGCTAGATGTGATCTAACTCACGGCGGGTTGTGTCTCACTCAAAGATACTGTGCCCTCCCCATCGACTCCTCCTAGCCTATATATGAGGGGATGGGTCTCAGAGTCCAACATGGATCGGTTATAAGTTTGGTTACAAATATATGACTATGTCGATTGGAATTTCTTTATTGATCAACACGTTCGGTTTCTTGGCTTTGGATGCTTCCAGGACTCCTATTTCCCTGTGGGCTTCATGGGTCGTAGTTTAAGTACATACTAGGTATACCAATTATGGGAACCCAATAAGTCATACCCATGTCAGTAGCCCTCGAGATTCTATCCGAATCGTAGATTCGGGTTGAGTCTGAAAGATATTTTCTTCATTAAACCCGAAGTTATCTTCAAGTAAATTTTTATTTATAAATATTTTATTCATGGGGATTTTGGTATAACGAGTCTGGTGCATCCGACGGATCGGGGACCAGTTAATTGCTCTTGGGAAAAACATTGTGAATCTACTTCAAGCTCAAGTCCCTGGACTCGAACTCGGTATATACTGTCATAATTCAGTTTGGGCTGTGGAGATCTTACCGAATACCGAATTCTAGTTTTATGTTTTGGGTACCCAACACGTTTATCAGGATTTTTCATCATATCGTCGATATGTAGCTGAGCGCATTTGGGTGCAGTTACTAGGCCTCACAGGATGGGTCCCGAGGTCTTATCTTCATGTCGATAGACACGATATTCAGACATGTTATCATGGCGGGCATTATGCAAGAATTTTTAAATTTTTTATCGACTGCCTTGTTTGGCTGTTGGAGTTGCTGAAGTTGTCATCTTGTTTATCATTTTTTATCGGGTGCGTTATTTAACGCTCCCGATGGGAGTAACCATTTGAGGATATACTTGGGTAATGCTCATAGGGTTTTTTTTTATCTTTGTCATCTCCGTTGGAGGATTTTTGCTTTTGTTCTATCGGGTGCACAGCCAGTGCTCTCGATGGGAGTAGACCCCGAGGCACTGGTTAAATATTTGTATTCTAGTGTAGGATCAAAATTCGTCTTTCATATTCTTCATTATCGACTCCGGAGGAGTTTTTATTGTTTTTTATCGGGCACGCGGTCAACGTTTCTTATGAGAGTTGCCCCCGAGGCTATGTTCGAACGCTTGTGTCCGAGCATGGGCTCAACTTATTTTTATTGTCCGAGAAAATCGTTGACTTAGGTATTATTTTCCTTGAATCATCTAATATTATTGGGTGCACAACCAGCGCTTCCAATGGGAGTAGCTCGCGAGGCTATGTTCAAACGCTTGCGTCCGAGCATAGGCTCTAGTCTGTATCATCTGAGGAAAATGTTCGAGTCAGGCCTCGTATTTTTAGTATTTTTGTCGAGTTATTTTTTCAGATTCACTCGCTATTTTTATGTTGCATCTTATGATGTCATTGCTGACGAAGATGGCATGCTTCAGTTACGTTGGAGCACTCCCAATGAGACGTTTTAGTGGTGGGTCCATGACGCAGGCTGACGACACATGGGGGACGTGTCAGCGGTGAGTTTGACCAGACGACCCCATGTTGCGTGAGAATCGAGACACCACGCGATTTTCTTCGAAGTTACCATAGTAATTATTGCTCATTATGGCAGACCTTTCATTTTATCCATGAATACATGTCGTCCGTAGCTTTCATTTGGCAAAGTATCTTCTGGATCCAATGGCTCTGGACTGCCATGGGTACTTTATAAGCATCGAGGGAGATTTTTTTTACTTCTCATCCTCTCCTTCCACCGCTGCCTTTCTTCCTCCTTGCGTCGCATCTACTCTAGCACCACTGCTCTTCCCTGCTTATTTTCTCATGCTTCCACACCTGCGATGGCGTCATCATGGGGAGAAGTAAGTGTGGTGGTTCCACCATCGATGCTACGATAGCCAAACCACGGGTCATTGGATGGACCCCTTCAAAGTGTACATAGCGAGAGGTGCACGAGGCTAAGAAGGCCGGCCTCTTGAAAGAGGGTTCCTTCAAGATTCCTGGTGATGAGGTTGCACCCGTACCCGAGGAGGGATGGCGGGTAATGTTCATCTCCTTTCTCTACCATGGTCTTTCTCCCTGCCCACGACTTTTTGCAGGCTTCTCTTTGTTCATGGAATGCAGCTCTACCATCTCACGCCCAATTCTATTCTTCATATCGCTGTCTCCATCACTCTCTGTGAGAGTTTCCTCGGCATACATCCCCATTGGGGTCTTTGGAAACACTTGTTTGTCGTGAAGAGTAACGCCACCAGAACCTTCGTCTATGATGTTGGGGGCGCTATCATCCATATCCGTTCGGATATGGACTACTTTAATCTCAAAATCGCGGATTCTATCCAAGATTGGCAGAAGATGTGGTTCTATATCAAGGATGAAAAATTCGATGGTCAACAACTATGGTTTGGCTCCCTTCGACTCCATCAAAGAAGTGATAAAGCTCACATCTTGGGAGGAAAATGGACTGAAGCGAAGATTGCTGAGACGAACATGATGCTGGACTGCATCCATGATGTCCTTTATGCGATTGGAAAAGAAGTCTCTGGCATCAAGCTTATTGTTCATTTACTTCACATCCATGTTCAACCTTTTCAAGCATGTCTTTATGGTATGTGGGCATATATTGGCAAGAAGGACCCAATGAGGGTTTCCCTGGACAATCTGACATGCATCGATCTCGAGAAGACAGTCAGGTCCTTCACCAATCTCACCAAGCATGATCCAATTCCATCTGAATGTGGTGTCAAACCTTTTGGCAAGAAGAATCTTGTACCTGATGTAAGTCCCAATCTCTTGTCTATTATTCTTTGGGTTCTTTGTCCTTTAATATGTGTTTTCCTTTTGTTGAGTGTAATCTTTTTCCTTGTGTAGAATCATGAACACGTGGACTCTCTTCCTCCATTGCCTGAAATTGGTGAGGCCCCTGAACCTACTGGCGAATCCGAGGGAGACACTGACACTAGGGTTATGGGAGAAAATGAGGAACAAGAGGACAACTCGGTCTCCCATTCCTCATGCACTCCAACCAAAGTTGTTGCTTCCATGAACTCCGATTACTTCAAGGTTAAAACTAGCCAAGGCAATTGAAAACGCGATGAGGTGGACATCCAAGAGATTGAAGATTCCGACGACTAGAGTGATGCAAAGACACAAATGGTTTAACCACTGAGGATGGCCCCTCCTGGGAGAAGGGTGCTTCGTTTTGCATAGCACATCAACTCGTAAGTTTGATGCCTTAATTTATTTTGCTTCTGAGAGTCCACTATTTCCTTTAACTCAGGATACTCGTACTTTGCCATGCTAGCGATAAGGAGGAAAAACTTCCCCCAAAGTTGCCTGTTGTTGACACGGCTGATGGGACGGGCGTTGCCACTAAGTTGCCCACAAAAGTGACGGAACCATCCAAACCGCAAGGAAAAACGACAGGTGAGATGGTCTCGAAAGATTTTGTGGTGATGACCGAAGCTCCTCCTAAGAAGAATAAAAAGAATGATAACAAAGGTGTAGTCCTGTTAGAGAACCCAGCTGATCCAGACATGAAGAATGTAAGTTTCCTCCCTTGTATTCATTGTGTCATGCTTTACTGTGCAACCCCCGAGTGTTTGATGTTGTTTTTATTCCCTTTAGCCAATAATGCGTGAGATGGTCGAAATGGCTGCTCGTTTTATCAAGATTCAACATGATGCTTCCTCCGCAAAAGGTTTTTATTCTTTGCCCTTTTACCTTATTTTAATATTCTGCTGTAGTAGTTTTTTATTTGAATAACTTTGTCTTCTTCTTCAGCTGTTGCTGATGAGTTCAAGATTATTCATGAAGTTTCCATGAAGTGCACGGGGCTAAACTGGAGGTCACTGAACGGGAGCTTGAAAAAGCTCGGGTAGCGGCCAAGGCCGAGGCAAAGAGGTGTGAAGCTGAAGCTGCTGCTGTGGTAGGACAGATCGAGAACCTTTAGAAGAGGCTCGAAGAGCTAAACTCCTCCTTGATAAGTAAGTCCCCCTTTTTTCTCGTCATTAATTGTGTTGTTTTTACCTGAACCTTGACTCCTATTTTATTGTCCTTTCTACCTTTCTATAGAGATCACTGATTACTCACTAGCACTGGCTGAGGATCAGCGTGTTGACCCTTTATCGGATGCCCTAAGGTTCTTGGAGGGAAACAATGTTCGTGATTGGAATCTCCTGACCCGCTCTCGCCATGCCTTCAAACAACATCATGCAGAGATATTTCCCACAAAAGAAGTTCCATTGGATCTCAACGCCCTCACCAAGGTTTTCAATGCCGAGCTGAACCCCCTCACCGGATACATGTTGATCAAGGCGAAGAGCGGCACCGAGAGTGCAACTGCCTTGGATTTGGTGCATGGCGAGGAGGTTGGCCGGGATAAGGTTAGCTCCTCGATTCCAGTCACCAACACAGGAAAAGAGGACGCCCTCGAGCCTTATTTTAACAAAATCAAGAAGTTCTCTAGACAACTTATTTAAATATGCGAGGAAGAAGATGCCGCTCTTGTTGCCCGCTTCTCAAAAACTTTGGCTACTACTTCATCTGCTAAAGCTTCATCTTCTTCCCTATCGGCTAGTGCTGCTACTGCCAGTGGTGCCACTTAGTCCTTGGCTATTGTTTTTTATGTCAAGATGTCTATAATGAATTCTGTTGCATATATAGTTTTCTGGTCTTTGGAGTTGGAGACAACTGTTATTTTTTATCCTTGAACCTTCCACTAAGTTTAAGTATTGAGTATATCCAATGAATCTTTCTTGCTAATCATTGCCTTGTATTTTCTCCCTTCAAAATGTGTTTGACTCGCCTAGTGCTTCAACTGTGTCTATTCCTTTGGCTTCTCCTATTCTTTCGAGTGCTCCTGTTCCTTCGGGTCAGCAATTTTTATAGACAGAGACAAATGCACCCGCCAATGTGACTAATGTCACCCGATATATCGATCCTCCTCTGTATGCCAATAAGATCCACCACATCAAGCAGTTAGAAAGTGAACTTCAGGTTATAAAGTACCAAGTGGATGTGTCCCTCTCCAAGTCGGAAAAGGCCATGGGGCGCGAGGCATATCTTCTTGACGAGATTTCGAGGGCGAGCGGAAGTATGCTACATAAGTTTTTCTCACAAATCCCCCGAGTGTCATAATTTTTGCTATTGTGACATAGACTGACTTTTCTAGTTCTTCCAGCCATCCGCTTAAGTGCGATGGAGGAGTCTCAACGTATTAAGGCTTGGATGAGTGCTTTGATGGATGCTTCATCGGGGGCTGGTAGGGATTTCTAGAATGACCACACGCAGGGGTATACTTTGATGCTACTTCAGGATCGAGTGTCGGAGGTGGAGGAGTTCGTTGAGTGTTGCCACTCTGCCTTAGCAGTGGTATATAATACAATGTTATCTAGAGACCCGCAACCGCAGGGACTAGCTGCGCTGATGCAGAGGTTCCAACAAGGTGAAGAAAATCAACAATCCACCATTTTTTCAAGCTACAACTTATTGTAGGTGCCAAGGTTGCCCTTGCTTGGGTGCATGTACACCACCCAACACTATATTTAGATGTTGTGTCATAGACTCTTCCATCCCCTCCAAGTGGTGGTATGGTATCTAGGGCTCCTCATTATGCGGCCACTCTAAGCCCGCCATCCGAATAATCTGCTGGTGCCTTGACACAGATCAAACGTTTTTCTGAATTTTCCCATATAGTTAGGATAGTGACCCTCTGAAAAAGGACATGTAAACTATGTAAAGCCTGTGTGCATATCAGATGAAATATATCTGTTTCTACTGTAATTTTATGTGTTTATACCGGTGGCTATTGTGGTTGCGCCCTGCACGAGACCTCTTTGTTAGCCCTATGTCCGTTGGACCGAATTAGCTACTCAGGACAGAGTGTGTTTTGGACGTATTTGATGGAGAATCCGAAGAATTTTTGAGTTTGCACTGATTAGCGAAGCCCCGGAGTATCGAAGTATGATTATGTAATAAACTTCTTGACTCAACCCCCAAGTATCGAGTGTGATAGAAAGTAAAGTATTGAAACTGAGACTCGGTTGAGAGAACTTAGATTTATTAATATTGAGTACGGAGGTACATTTTTGGCGTAGTCGCCTGGCCATTGGCATTATTGGAAGTAAACATAGTTCTTTCGGCTAAGTATTCTGGCTATTGGCCTTATTGAAAGTAATTTGCTGGAAGTAAATGTCCTAAGTGTAGAATCGCCGCAGCTCTGCAACGTTCCACAGGTTTGAGTACTTGACTCTGATCTTCTTGCCTTGGAGGCTATATGCTCTGCTAGGGATTGCTTCTATGACGATGTAGGGTCCCTCCCATGGCGACTCAAGTTTGCGATGGCCATCTTGCTTTAGGCGAAGGACCAGGTCCCCTATGGTGAAGGACTTGGGATGTAGTCAAGAACTGTGGTAGTTGCGTAGGCTATGTTGGTATGCGGTTTCTCTTGCGAGTGGAACGCCTCAAGCTTCATTGAGTGCGTCAACATTATCTCCGAGTGCCTCTGTAGAGGTTTCTTTGTCGTATGCAATGACTCGTGGAGCCTCATGAGTTATCTCCACTGGAAGCACTGTGTTGATTCTGTGGACCAAGAAGAAAGGAGTTTCTTGCGTAGTGGTGTTTGGGGTCGTGCGTAAACTCCATAGAACGAAGGGTAGCTCATCTACCCAAGCACCCTTTGCCCATTCGAGTGGTGTCAGGAGCCTTTTCTTGATTCCATTGGTCACAAGTCCATTGCCTTTTTCTACATGGCTATTAGTTTGTGGGTGGGAAACTGACGTGTAGCTCACTTGTATGCGCATCTCCTTGCAGTATTCCTTGAATTCTCCGGAAGTGAAATTTGATCCATTGTCGATGATGATGTTGTGAGACAACCTCAAGCGGAAAACTATTGACTTGATGAAGTTTACGGCCAAAGTAGCATCTTGGCTAGTGACAGGCATTGCGTCGGCCCACTTGGTGAATTTCTCAACTGCGACGAGCAGAAAGACCTATCTTCCTGGAGATGACTTGTAAAGTTTGTCCACCATGTTGAGTCCCCACTAGAAGAATGGCCAAGCCAGAGGTATGGGGGCCAGTTCCACCACCGGTGCATTTGGCTTTGTAGCAAATCATTGGCATGCTTCACATGTTCTTACTATATCTTTCACGTCTTGGACTATGGTGAGCCAGTAGAATCCTGCACGGAAGGCCTTTGCTGCTATTGCTCGGATGCTAGCGGGATGGATGCATATCCCCTCGTGGATGTCCTTGAGTACGTGATTTCCTTCCTCGGGTGTCACTCATCACTGGAGCACACTCGAGATACTCCATTTGTAGAGTTCTCCCTTGACTACCCGGAAGGCCCTAGATCGGCGGGTGGTGCCTCGTGCTTCGACTATATCTTCTGAGATATCTCCGTTAATCATGTACGATAGGTACGGTTTCATCCGTTTGGTTTATATCATCATGACGTCTTCGGGTTCTTCCTCGTCTTCTGTAGCAAGTGTATCGGGTTCGGGTGATGGTGCAGCCCCGAGTTAATCTCCGGTTTTTCCCCCCTTCGTACCTTGGTTCTGCGGCTTCAGTAGCTTTCTTGATCTTGATGGAGCGCTCACTGATTTCCTCCCAGAAAATCCCGGGTGGTACAAGTAGGCAGAGGGACTGATGCTTGCAAGATTGTTGGCTTCCTCTATTGGGGGATGACCCTAGGTAGGGTCAAGCCGAGGTAGAAGGACGAGGTCCACCGAGGCACAAAACAGCTCAAAGCGTAAGCTGGCCGAATCATAGAAGGGTCAGCCGGGTTATGGTCGGGTTACCCTAAGCTAGAGAGTACTGGTAAGACTCGGCCGACGTACGTGGTATGTCGGCATGAGGAATGAACTACTTTATCCTTTCAGGTACAAATATGGCCGGGTTATCACGGCTAAGTCAGGAGACGACTTGCTCAAGAAGGAGGAAGCTAGCTCAGGGTTAGCGCTTTTCTCTCTCCAAAGGGAATATAGGGAGAGACAAGGGCTAGCGACAAGAGTCAGAGAGGCACAAACAGAACAGATCATCATGGATGTGGTGGTCACTGACATCGACGGTCACAACGCGTGGACTCTGTGCCATTGCCTTACAGAGGCTAGCGACATGGTAAATGAGCGGGCTGAGTTATCACTTTGGGACAAGCATATTCCTAGCATATCCGAGCCACGTAAGCCCTAGATGTAACCTGGCCACCCCTTTATATGGTGAGCCAGGGCCTTCAAGGAGGGGGTCGGTCATTTTGGCTAAGGGAAGAACCCGAGAGTGAGAAGAGAGCCAGAGAACTTCATCTCCTACCTCTCTTCTATACAGCTCAAGGAGCATATGTATTAGTCCATTGATCATAATATAAGATCTATAACAGTTCATCGTGTGTAGATTCACTACACTATCCGTCCCCAGATACCACTAGTGCGCATTTACCCCATCTTTAGCCTACCCATGGCATCTGCCGTGACACCACCATGATAGTTGGCGCCCACCGTGGGGCCAGCAGCGGTGCTAGCTGGTGTCAAGATCCAGACGGGAAACTTCATCGCCACTGGAGAGCGCATCGTCTCTAGGCTGGTGCAGCGGTTTGGCGCGCTTGACTTCGTCAGCGACAATCCCAACAGCATCGGCAACCGTCCTCCTCCACGCAATGGGCTCTTCGTCATCTTCGACGTGCACAAGATCTACATCAGCGTCAATGACTCCTGCGTCCACCTGCATCGAGTCATTGAGGCGAGGGAACCCCCTCTCAGTGCGGCTCGCGGTCCGCGTATTGATTGCCCCGCCAGCTGCATTGAGGTAATGATGACCGTGCTAGATGCGGGGGAAAGCAAAGATCCGGTAGAAGATCCGGAGGTAACTCCCAAGGCCTCTAGGGCTAGAGGTCCTCTGCTGGAGAGGATGCAAAACATTCTGCAATAGGCAGTAGAGAGTCTCACTACACCTATAGCTCCATAGTAGATCTGGCTCAGGCACAGGCCGAGCTATAGGAGACCCGACATAAAATGTTAGCAGGGGCAATGAAAGTAGGAGCGACTTAGCAGGCATTGAACATCACGCTGTGTGAGTACGCTAAGGCAAATAAGATTAATACTAGTCCTACTCGCCTAGATAGTGTAAAGATTAGGGGAAAGAACCTCATCAACGAAATAGATAAGGAATACATGCCTAGGCCAGGAGATTCGGTTAACCCCATGTCAGCAGGTGATGTCTACGCACTTCTATTCTTGTAGACAGTTGTTGGGCCTCCAAGTGCAAAGGTTTGTAGAACAACATCAAGTTTTCCCTTAAGTGGATCACCCAAGGTTTATCGAACTCAGGGAGGAAGTGGTCAAAGGTATCCCCTCTCAAGCAACCCTGCAATAAAGATACAAGAAGTCTCTTGTGTCCCCAACACACCCAATACACTTGTCAGGTGTATAGGTGCACTAGTTCGGCGAAGAGATAGTGAAATACAAGTGGTATAGATAATTATAAGCGGTAACGGTGCTAGAAAATAGCTTGCTGGCGTGTGGTTGACGTGGGAAAAGACTAAAGGAAAACAGAAATAAAGATGGAAGCAAGCAAACATGTAACAGATCTAATTGCAAACGGTTTATCAATGCTTAGAAACAAGTCCTAGGGATCATACTTTCACTAGTGAACACTCTCTCATAAATATATTCTCTTTATGATACTACTCTTAACTACTCTCCGGTTGGACACTCTAATGGATTGTAGGGCTATAACAGCACACCTCAAAGTAAGCCTTTCCCATCTAGATAACCCCACACTGTCACCTTGAGCTCTAGATAGGTCCAAGAAACACCACAATTTCATAAAGACATCCAACTCCAAATATAACTCATAACAAGTATTTGTAATCTCTCGCCTAAGTGCCACCATGGTGTGCACGCTGTCACTTTCACACACATGGGGAGAGCAGAGATCTATTAAAGCACTTGAGTAGCAAAGTAGATCTACTTGATTACAAAGCTCATGATCTCAATAAGATCATGCATAGAGAGAGAGATGAACACATAGCTACCGGTAGAACCCTTAGCCTCGAGAGAGAACTACTCCCTCCTCATCATGGGAATCAGCAATGGTGATGGAGATGGTGGTGGAGATCGATGGAGATGGCTCCGGGGGCACTTCCCTGTCCCGGGAGGGTGCCGGAACAGAGACTTTCTGTCCCCCGAATCTCCCCTTCGGTGGCGGCGGCGCTGCGGAAGTTTTTGTGGCTGGAGGCTTGATGATCTAGGGTTTTTGCCTCGGGGGAGATATATAGGCGAAAGAGGCATGGTCGATGGCCGGCCAGGGGGCCCACACCATGCCCTGGCGCGGCCAGGGGGACCCATGCCATGGGGTGGTGTGGCCACCCTATGGCCCCTCTCCGTCTCGTATTCTGGCTTTGTGAGTCTTCGGGTAAAATATCAACTTTGGCTTTTGTCCCGTCCAATTCCGAGAATATTCATTTTCTGACTTTCTAGAACCAAAAACAACAGAAAATAGGCAACTGGCACTGTGGCTCTTTGTTAATAGGTTAGTCCAAGAAAGTGTATGAAAATTACTCCAAAGTTGGAACAAAACATAAGAAAGTAGATAAAACCAAGCATGGAACATCAAAAATTATAGATAAATTTGCAATGTATCAGCAGGGTTGCCAAGGTATAACACCCCAGCAAAGAACCTCAGGGCTGCAGATGCTGCAGCTATCGAGTTAGATGGTTTGACCGACGAAGCCGGAGAAAGGCAGTAAGCAAGAGTCATAGAGATGGTGCACATCACAAACCAGCAAAATGAGGAGATTCACAGGACTAACCCAACAAGGGCAGGGGGTTCCCTTGTCGTTCATTCGGCAGGGGGCACTCCTGCAAAATCAGTCGGGGCAGCATCCTCACCTACAACAGGCCCAAGGAGAGAAGAGGTGGTATCTCGGACATGACAATGGAAATCAGGGAAACACTAGGCATGACAATGCCAGAAAGTGTAACTCGGCAGGGGCAGGACAATATCCCCCGCAACAACAACAATATGTACCTCGGCAAGAACAAAGTGCAGGGCCAGCTATGCAACCACAATATGCTCATCCGGAGCAAAACATGCACAATGATGGTTACTCGGACATGGCCAATGCCAGGTTTCCTAAACCAGAGCATCATGTGATGGGAAATGCCATGGGGTCTAGTCTGGGAAACAACAACCTGCAACCAGATGATGCAAGACTGAAGATGCACATGATTTATAGGTCAGAAATGATGGAGGGACAAGGTCCTCCGGGTCCAGCATGCTTTGGACCTCGGATTATGAGGGAACAACTAGTGTCAAACTTCCAGTTGGCAAGAGGGACAAAGACATATGACGGTAGTACCAAGCCAGAAGATTGGTTGATTGATTATGCCACAGTTGTGGACATTGCAACGGGCAATCTCAGATGGGTGGTGAGGTATGTGCCTCAGATGCTAGAAGGACCATCAAGAGTCTGGCTGAATAATCTGCCACCAGGAAGTATCAACTATTGGCTGGATTCTGAGGAAATGTTTATCAGCAATTTCACCAGTACATACAAGAGGCCAAATAGACATCAGCAACTGGCAATGTGTAAGCATAGACTAAATGAGACAGACCGTGAGTTTCCGAATCGCTGGTGTAATATGCACAACTCATGCGAAGGGGTAATCGAGTCACATGCAATTGCTTGGTTTGCACAAGGGTGCAGATATGCAAGTGTGCTGTGGCAATGGCTGCAGAGAGATATGCCAACTACATTGGCTGAAACAATCAGAATCGCTGACTCATATGCATTGGGTGACCCGACTCAACCTTGGCTTGTGTCAACTGAGTCGAATGAAGAATATTACTCCCATGACGAGGCCGGGTCATCCCGGTGGAATGATTTCCGGGGTAAGAGAAGATATGAAAGCCTGGATTACCAGTATAACTCGAACCATGTTGCTGCAGTGACTCAAGATCAGCCAGAAGCTGAGAGTAACCAATGATAAGAACATTAGCTAATAGTGGACACAAAAGAATGATGGCAAGAAAACTTGGACAAACAAGTAGAAAAAGCAATGGAAAGAAAGAAAAGATAGGCCGATGATTACCTACGAGGTTATGCTGGATCAACCATGCAAGTTCCACATGCCCAATCCGAGTAAACGGGCAAATCATACAACTCGGCAATGTGAATGGATGCAGCGTGCGGGACAGGGAAACATGGGACCACCTCCAGAACCTTGGCAACCATAGCTCATGGGAGCAAATACTCAATAAATGATGCTGCCACCACCCCCGCCGAGGCATGAGAACCAGGACAGAAGGGAAGTGCATATGGTAGAAGATCAGAATCAGGGGAACTATGAAAATGGTGGCCGAGGTGGCCAAAATGAATACAAGGAGCAACATTAGAGCTATTGTGTATTCACCACAGAGCAAAATGACATGCAAAGTGTTTAGAGGTGACATATGGAAGTCAATGCTGTTATGCCGACGGTGCCGAGGTTTATGTACTGGTCAGATCAAGAAATCACATGGAGCATAAAGTATCACCCCAAGATCATGCTGAGTCCTAGAGCATACGCTCTGGTACTTGATCCGACATTCATTGGGCCGAGTCTGAACATCAAGTTTTCCAAGGTACTGATTGACAATGGAAGCAGTATCAATATATTGTACAAGGACACAATGCAGAATCTGGGAATCTTGGAGAACATGCTCCAAGCAACAAAGACCACATTCTATGGTATTGTGCTGGGTTTGTCATGTGAGCCAATCAGGAAATTCCGGATAGATGTGTTATTCAGCACGAGAGATAACTGTCGGACAAAGAACCTGGAGTCGAGGTTGTGGATCTAGAAAGTTGTTACCATACACTGTTGGGCAGACCAACTATATGCAAGTTCATGGCAAGTTGTCACATAAGCTATTTGAAGATGAAATTGCTAGGGACGAATGGGGTCATCACCGTTGCCGTGGATTATAGGCTCTCTATGCAATGTGCCTCAGCCAGGTCAAATCTGGCCGAGTCACTCGTGATCATGCAGGAAAAGAAGAGAATCCATGATGCGGTGGCATTGGCTCAATCGGCCTGGCTGAGTTTGCCGGCACTAAGTGACCCACATGGGAGTGTCTCATTCCACCTGACAAAGGACACCAAGAAAGTTCCAATGGATGAGCAATTCCCAGAGCTCATCGTGACTATTAGTGCAGGCCCGAATGACAAATAGGAAAGCAAGCTCGTCAGCTTCCTCCATGAGAATCGGGATAACTTTGCTTGGTCCACACAAGATGTGCAAGGTGTGCCGAGGGACCTGGCTGAGCACTCTTTGCATGTTAGTCCTAATGCTAAGTCGGTGAAGCAACCTCTCCGCCACTTCGCCGAAGATAGGAGAAAAGTCATAGGAGATGAGATAGCTCGGCTCCTAGCAGCCGGGTTTATCATGGAAGTACTTTATCCAAATTGGCTGTCTAATATGGTGCTGGTGGAAAAGAAGAAGGATGATCCGAATGTTGCTGTGGTATAGCGAATGTGCATTGATTACCCGAACCTAAACAAGGTGTGTCCAAAGAATCCATTCCCTCTGCCGAGGATAGATCAGGTCATTGACTGGACTTCTAGGTGTGAACTCTTATCATTTGTAGATGCGTATTCTGGTTTCCACCAGATACCATTAAACCTGGCTGATCAAATAAAATCTTCTTTTATTACCCCGTATGGGGCTTATTGCTATCACACTATGCCATTATGCTTATGTAATGCAGGGCAACGTATCAAAGATGCATGCAAAAATGCTTGCACGATCAAATTGGCAAAAATGTCCAAGTGTATGTTGATGAAGTGGTGATAATAACCAAAGAGAGTCATACCCTCCTAAATGATATCCGGCAGACATTTGCGAACTTGAGAAGGTTCTAAATGAAGCTTAACCCGGAAAAATGCACCTTTGGTGTCCCGGCTAGAAAATTACTCGGTTTCCTTGTATCCAGCCGAGGTATAGAGTCTAACCCAACTAAAATCCGAGCTATAGAGCGAATGGAATTGCTGAAGTGTCTCAATGATGTCCAGAAGTTTACAAGTTGCCTAGCATCATTGAGTCGGTTTGTATGTCAGCTGGAAGAAAAGGCTCTGCCTCTCTATCAGTTAATGAAAAAGTCGGATAAGTTCATATGGACACCGTAGGCAAATGATGCATTCCATGAATTGAAAAAGATGCTAGCCTCTACACCTATCTTGTCATCACCACTATCCAAAGAGCCGATGTTGCTCTACATAGCAGCGACTAACCGAGTCGTAAGTGCCGTCGTAGTGGTGGAGCGTGACGGGGAAGGTAAGTCGGTGTAGAGGCTAGTATATTACCTAAGTGAGGTACTCTCTACCTCGAAGCAAAACTATCCCCATTATCATAAAATGGCATATGGCAACCAAAAAGCTCAAGCACTACTTCCAAGAACACCCTATAAAGGTGATATGTGAAGCACCTATATCCAAGATAATGGGAAACCGAGATGCAAGTCGCCGAATCGCCAAGTGGGCAATTGAGTTAGCTCCATATGCTCCACAATATGATAGGAGAGATGCAATCAAGTCATAGGAAGTGGTCGACTTTTTTGTGGATTTGGCCGAGATGCAGTATGAACCACCACTTCCTGATTCGAAATTTTGGAGAATGCACTTTGATGGGTCAAAACTTAAGGATGGTTTAGGTACTGGGGTAGTGCTTACCTCGCCCAAGAAAGACCAATTGATATATGTGCTGCAGATTCACTTCAGAGCATGAAATAATGTGGCAGAATATGAAGCACTTGTGCATGGACTAAAGGTAGCAAAAGAGATTGGAATATGTCGGATCCAGTGTTTTGGTGATTCAGATTTGATGGTACAGCAAGTTTTGGGGCAATGGGATGCTCTAGATGAAAATATGGCTCTGTATAGATTCCACGTGCAAAAAATCTGTGGGTACTTTGAAGGATGTGAATTCCATCACGTACCTCGAGATGAAAATGATGCGGCCGACATATTGTCAAAACTTGGTTCATACTGGCAAGCAATCCCGCCAGGCGTAGTTTTGGAGCACCTCAGAAAACCATCTATGAAGCCATCACCAGAGTCCGAGTCAATATATATCCCGTCAAATCTAGCATCCGAGGTTTTCCCGATGGACATTGATCGGGAGAATAATTTGAGTAACCCTAGGACTACCGCGGCAAACCAGAGGACTGTCTCAAAGAACTCGGGGACTGTTCAGCTTAACCCGGCAGAACCTATGTCAGTTGACCTAATGGAGGTGGATGAAGAGATTTTCTCGGCAAGAGCCGTACCAGCATGGTGACACCCAATTTTTTGTTTCTCAAAAGATGGGAGTTTGCCAAGTGATGAGGTACTCTCTAGGAAAATCCAAAGAAAAGCAAATGCATATACCATAATAAATGCCGAGTTATACAAGAGAAGCGTCACAAGTGTCCTTCATCGATGTGTTGACCTGGCAGAAGGGCACGAGATCATTCGAGATATACATCAGGGCGAATGTGGGCATCATGCCTCATCCAGAGCTTTGGTCGCAAAAGCATTTCAGCATGGATTTTATTGGCCAAGTGCTTTACAAGATGTTGAGGACCTTGTAAGGAAGTGCAATGGGTGTTAGAGGTATTCGAGCAAAATTCATATGACATCCTATAAACTCAAAACTATTCCAATCACTTGGCCTTGCTATATGGTTTTTGGATATGGTTGGACTGTTTAAGCTGGCCCGAGGCAACATGACTCATATATTAGTCATGGTGGACAAGTTTACAAAGTGGACTGAGGTCAAGCCAATCATAAAGTGTGATGGACCCACTACTGTATCATTACTCAAGGATATCATCCTGAGATATGGGTACCCACACAGTATCATAACTGACAATGGCACAAATTTCATCGAGGGAGCATTTGCTCGGTTCTGCCAAGATAAAAGAATAAGACTTGATGTTGCATTAGTTGTAACCCCTCATCGAACGGGAAAGTGGAGAGATCCAGTGGCCTAGTACTATTTGGGATAAAATCCCGGCTCATTCAGCCAATGCAAAGATCAGCAGTGTGTTGGATTGATGAACTCCCGACAGTGCTATGGAGCCTAAGGACAACTTCGAATAGATCAACTGGATATATGCCGTTCTTTCTAGTATATGGGGCAGAAGGTGTATTACCAGCCGACATAGTGCATGACTTGCCCAGGGTCACCCAATACACAGAAGCTGAAGTGCAAGAAGCCCGACAAAATAATGTTGATCTTCTAGAAGAGGCAAGAGAGTTGGCATTGTCCAGACCTGCCATATATCAACAAAACCTCCAACGCTATCATAGCTGAAAAGTGAATCCCCGAGTTTTCCAGGAAGTTGATTTGGTACTTCGGCTGGTGCAACGCACTACCTGGCCTAGTACGGTTTGGGATAAAACCTCGGCTCATTGAGCCAATGCAAAGATCAGTAGTGTGTTGGATTGATGAACTCTCGGCAGTGCTATGGAGCCTAAGGAGAACTCTAAATAGATCAACTGGCTATATGCCGTTCTTTCTGGTATATGGGGCAGAAGCTGTACTACCAGCCGACATAGTGCATGACTCGCCTAGGGTCACCCAATACACAGAAGCCGAATTGCAAGAAGCCCGGCAAAATAATGTTGATCTGCTAGAAGAGGCAAGAGAGTTGGCACTGTCCAGATCGGTCATATATTAGCAAAACCTCCAACGCTATCATAGCCAGAAAGTGAATCCCCAAGTTTTCCGGGAAGGTGATTTGGTACTCCGGCTGGTGCAACGCACTACCGACATGCACAAGATCTCACATCCATGGGAAGGACCATTCATTGTGAGCAAAGCATTGCACAATGATGCATACTATCTTATAGATGCTCAACCGCAGGAGAATAATAAGGCGAATAGGGCAGGAGAAGAATCGAAAAGGCCATGGAATGTAGCACTACTTCGTCTATTTTACACTTAACTAAAGTGTATGTATCTCAAACTCTCATATGTCGGCCTGTATGTCGGTAATGAGCTTATCAATGAAATCTTGGCACCTCGAGCAGAAACTCGGGGACTGCCTTAGTAGTAATTGTTTTTGTTCTGTATTTACATTTTATATGTCGGTTGACATAAATTTCTTACCCCTTAGCCGAGTTAGTAATGTGTCGGCACCAAAGGCTAACTCTTCAACTTGCTACTGTCCAAAAAGATTCGCTTCATGGCAAGCAAGAGAACAAGCTTGAAAATGCTAGACACATGAAAAATGGCTAAGGAAGGAAACATAATCGAGCCAAAAAATTTGGACTAACCCCTGTATTTAGTTTCATTATTATTATGCCAAATTATTTTGAGCTAATCCTCACAATTTCAAAAGTATTGTTAATTTAATTTGTTGACCTCAGACTCATAAGTCAAATGCTAAATAATGGTAGACACGAGCCGAGTCATCACGTTGAGTAAATGAAACTTGGGGACTTCGCCCAAATATATTTGACATAAAGACATACTAGTAGCAAAATGATTCATTGTTTAATACATCTGCGCCCGGCATACCGGGGATTTAACGAAATTTTAATTTATGTGCTCAAGGCACGATAGCAACCGAATCATCAGCGAGAGGAGGAACAACAACTTCGGGGTCAGCAACCTCGGCTTATGCCTCCTCATCTGTCTTAGCTTCAGCACTCTCAGGATCCTCCTGGTCTTCGACAGCGCCTTCCTCCATGTATTCATTATCCACCTCGTTGAGAAAACTCAGCCCATTAGTCCAAGCATGGATATTGCCATACTGGATTAACTGATAGGCTGGGGCTTGGCATTGCTGGACGAAGGCCGAGTGGTTAGCCACCTGGAGCTGGTGCGCATATTCAGGAGTGTGTCCAGATTGATAGCACGAAGGACAAGGTTATGTCGGCACCAACTCGCACGGCAGACTGCCGCCATAGATTCAAGGTGGTCTCGCACTCCAATAGTTTCTCGGCCAATAGGGAGGGGATTTTGGGTGCAGTTTCATCTGGCCAGAGGACATGGAAAACCTGGATGGAGGCATACAGAAGATCCACCCCGAATGTCTTCATCAGTTTAACCTAGGCCCAGAGACTGACCATCAAGTCATCCATGTCAAACGCCACAGGGGCATCAGCTGGAACACCCTTCTGAGCTCGAAAATTCTGAACGGCAGTGGCAGCACGAGTTTGGGATTCTGGGGAGTTGCCTGAAAAGCAAGTAAAATAACAAGTTAGTAAAAGAAACATAAGACATAAGGGGAATGTCAGCATATAAGGAAAAACCAGGAGAAAACTCACGAGATATGACGTGGTTGATTCGGGTAAGCTCCATCAACCAAGCAGCAGCCTTTTTTCCGAAGATTCTCCAGCACGAAATTCACCGAGTCAAATTTAACCTTAGTCTCTTTGACTAGATCCTGCTCCTTCTCGAGCTGGGTCTTGAGCCAGTCCTTCTACTCAACAAAAGTCTCTTCAACCTTGTCAAGTTCATCTTTTGGAGGTTTTTCAATTTCTCAATCTCAGCATGAAGCTGAGAGATTTCTTCGTCCTTTTCCTTCAACTGAGCTTGATGCTGGCTTGCTTGTTTGAGAAAGTGAAGCATCAATCCAGGCATTGAAACACAATCCTGAAGAGACACTAAAACAATTTTCACCCAACAGAACCGAGGTATTACCCACCTATCCAGAAAGGAGAAGTGCCAAAGATAAAGATCAAAAGGGAAAATACCTTTCAGCTCGACCACCTGCTTCTACAGCTCCTTGTTCTGGGCCTCCGCATTGGCTGGAGTAGTCCAAGTCATAAGTTACCCTGGCAAATCAAGAACAAAAGGAACCGAATCAAAGGAAACAAGGCAAATACTCACCTTTCTTCTTCAGCTCCGGCAACAATGCCTTATGCTTTGAGGAAAGATCTCTATGTGCATCAAGGAGCCATTGGAACTCGGCAGTACGCCGGTTGGTGGTTATATGAAAAAAGCTGATGTTAGTCAATAAGTACATGGATATTTGAAGCTAATCAAGATCCAAGTCAAGTGGAACTTAACCCGGCTCTAGGTGGCTGAATATTCAAAGCTACTAAAGATCCGAGTCAAGTGGAACTTAACTCGGCTCTAGGTGGCTAGATATTTGAAGCTAATCAAGATCCGAGTCAATTAGAACTTACCTGGCTCTAGGTTGCTCAATATTCGAAGCTACTCAAGATCTGAGTCAAGTGGAACTTAACCCGGCTCTAGGTGGCTGGATATTTGAAGCTAATCAAGATCCAAGTCAAGTGGAAATTTACCAGGCTCTAGGTGGCTAGATATTTGAAGCTAATCAAGCTCCGAGTCAAGTGGAAGTTAACCCGGCTCTAGGTGGCTGGATATTCAAAGTTACTCAAGATTTGAACCGAGTAAACTCGATCTGAATCTAGGTGACTAGGGAGATTTAATCTTAAAGAGAATTTTGGCTAAGTTAAAATGATCCGGCTAGGTACTTCAGATCATCTAGGAGAACAAGTTGATTTGCTAAGCTTGAAACTAGGGAAGCATCCGGCCGAGTAATAAATTACTCCCTCGGAGGCTTGGGGACTAGAGGATATGTACACTAGTACTTGCGCAAGCATAAAAGAGATAGTCAAAAGATTTACCTCCATCATCTTGCCTGCATAAGCAATGACTTTACTGGCAGTATTCATTTGCGCGCCAATCTTGGCAGGGACAAACTTCCGAGGATTGCCAGAGCTATCATCAATATACTCGGCATTATTCTAATTCTCGGCATACTCAGCAAGTGAGCTGAAGCTTCCACCGCTGAGAGTCCGAGTCAGGACTAAGCCTTTCCCATGAGAAGCTTGTTCGGCGGCCTTTGCAGCGGCTGGGCTGGTGTGCAATGCCATTTGTTTAACTAAAGAAGAGCCAGAAGTGGTAGTGCCCTATTGCATCATCGAACCAATGGTGCATTTCCCATACCTAGTCGTTGATCCCTTTGGCGCTGCTTTGGTAACCTTGGTAGGTTTCTTCACCTTAGCAATTGGTTTTACCAGCTGCTAAGAGGATGCCGGTTGAACCTCGGTTGCCGAAGCTGGCGTAGGATATTTGGCTTGCAAGCTTTGCCGAGATTGGTCATCTCGCCGAGTCTGGGGAGAATCGTACGAGGATGGTGGCCCTTGTTGTTGTGGACCTGAAGCTGAGGCAGAAGATGGATGAGGCTAAGGCTGAAGTTGAGGTTGAACTAATGCCGGAGTCTCCGGCACCTCGGTAGAAACTGTTTTGGCACCGGCATTGCCGGTGCCAGGATCTTCTCCTTGCTGGGTGGTAGAGGAGTCACCCTGCTAATCCGGCATAACCGCATCCTCTAGGGCACCCCTCCACCTGTGCCGATGTTTTCCTCATCCAGCCGAGGTGGACTATTATTCGGCGCAGCGGGAGAGTTCTCCCGAACTAGGCTGAGAACGGGAGCATCATCGCAGCAAGGAGAAGGTGGTGCCTCAGGGATGGGAGAGGTGATGTTGGATCCGCTCTAGGGAACATCCACGGTGGCCCTACCAAATCAAATAAGGAAAAGATCGAGTCAAATAAAAAAAGAGAGAAACAAGAAATACAAACAACAGACATGAAACACAAAAATAACCCGAAGAAATTTGCTTACCAGGAAACAGCTGGAGGAGCCTTGGGGGCGGGAGCCCTCCGGGTCACTGGCTTCTTGTCGGGTTTCTTAGTCCACTTCCTGGCCCAAGAAGATTCGGCAAGAGCCGAGGTGGCAGTGCGTTTCTTCATAGCACCTTTGCCTCTAGTGGCAATGGGGGGCGTATCATGCACCTGCCTAGCCAGATTAGCTGGAGTGGGATCAGTCGGAAAGGCTTAAGAGATGGTCATGGGGTCAAGTACCTCGTGAACCTCACAGTCATCATCATCATCATCGTTCGTCCAATCCTTTAAGACATAAGTATTACCGGAGGATCGGCCGGAGCTAGAGTCCAGGACATGCTTGAGCTCCAAGGGCTGGGGTCTGAGTGTCTTCAACTGTCTGCTGAAGGAATTTCTATACAAGGGGTATAAAAAGGTCAAAAAAGAAATATATGCCGACATAAAATATAACTTGGAAATGAGTCACCCAAAGTACGAACCTTGGGAGCACGCCTATCTCGGCTGAATGGCTCCATTCCCCATTCCCAATCCTTGGTCATGGTCTTCTTAAAAATGGACTTGACTTGACGGTAGATCTGAGAGTCGGATAAATTGACCGAGGAAACTCGGTTGGGGTCGAGGTTACATCCCATGAAACATAGCTTGTGGCTGCGTTTCTGCAGTGGGCAAACTCGGCTGTGGATGAAAGTAAGCATCAGGTCTTCGCTAGTTAACCCGGCATCTGTAAGCTTGAGGATGCGCTTCGCCACCAAATTGACGAGACTGTTGTTCTTCTTGGGGTTAAAGTCGCAATTTTTCCTGGTGGGGACGCCGAGAGAAAAGGCAGGAAGCCTAATATTGTCGTCTAAAGTATCGTTCTTCACGTAGAAAACATCTTCACCCACCCCTTTCAAGATTCAAGGACGGTAATCTAGGGAAAGGTAGAGTTCTTCCGAGGTGAGATGGACGCCGCCCCGCAATGAGTTAAAGATTTCTTGCCGGGACGGAGACCTTTGTTCGGGATGATGTTGGCCTTGAACTAGAAGAACTTGGCCCGTTGACGTCTCGCCAAAGGCCAAGCAATCCCTCAACACCGGAGGCAAATGCGAAAAGAGAGGCAAGAGCATTTACGGGAAGATGATATGGTTGCAAGCAAATAGTTTCGAGGAAATCTTTGAAGAAGTTACTTATTGGGAGGCCTAAGCCGCATGCAAAATGGGAGACGAACACAACAAACTCACCATTTTCAAGAACATGAGCTTGGTCATCACCGAGGAGGCGGCGTGTGAGAATGAGCCAGTCGAGATCTCGCTGCGTGACCTTCGAGCCGGCCCAGGCGCCAGGCTCATGGTCGGCGCCGCCCTCCTGGTGTTCTTACATGGCGACAACTTCCCGCGACATCTCTAGATCTTCTTCTTCGAGTGCAAATCCCAATTCGGGGGAGAAAGGCTTGGATTGATGCGGCCCCATAGCAGTAGCAAGCAACGGAGCTGCGGTAGAGCGAGGAGGCAAGAAGAGCAGCGGCGAGGGCGCTAGGAGGAAGAAGAAGAGGAGTTGGGTGCAAGGGGAAAGTGAACCAGGGTTCCAACCCTGCTCCCCTATTTAACCGTGCCTAGACCAGCGGTAGTGGGTTCAGTTGCATGATGTGGCTCGCCATGTGCCCATATATTCCACAGAGGGATCGTGGGATCGTGTCACACACATGGCCACACAACACGGGCACGGAAAGAACAGATCGTGGATAGGGAAGTTAACGAGGAGTCCAACATTGAAGGGACGTGCGACAGTGATAATTGACATGATGTGACATTAACTGACATCAGGTCCCTTAAAATAAGCAAAAGCAATGATTACACTCCATGTAGGATACGAGGAGGAGTACACAAGAAGAAAGGCATCTAAGAGGTATACCCTGATGCAACACTATGACTCGGCCAACGAGATGTAACTCGGAAAGAGCCAAGGGGAGTTGACATGGTTATACCCTACGGGTACGTGACTTCAGCATACCTGGTCCAGCCCAAGGAAGGCCCACAGCAGACATACGCTGGCCCATGAAGATTTTCGGGTGGCCGAGGCCCATGACGCCTTCGGCTCCTTGGAGAGCAAGACTAGAGTTTGAATACAACTTGTAACCTACTCGTATCGGCACCCAAGACCTAGCCTCCCCATATATAAAGGCTAGGAGGGGCCAACGAGGAGGGCACGTAATCCCACGATAGACCAAAATCATCCACGCCAGATCGAATCTGTGCACCCTTTAACCTTCGGTTCCGCCGTAATCAAAGAGCAGACAAGCAGGAGTAGGGTTTTCCCTCCGGGGGCCTGAACCTGGGTAAATCTTGTGTCCCCTGGTTGCTTGTCTGTTAACCGTGCCACGATCTCCAGCATCCCCATCTTCTCCAAAACCCAAGTCCATAACAATGGGCATTGACGAGATTAAACCTCGTCAATTGGCGCCGTCTGTGGAACCGGGCTGCTGATTGTGCGGTCGTGACGGTTCCGACCCGATCGATCTACAACTCCGCGGCGACGGAGAATCACCTCCTCTTCGGCGCTTTCGACTTCACCGCCCACTCGCCGGATACCATGAAGGACTTCGAGCCCGTAGGCGACGGACTCGAAATTCTGTTCGGGAGCTTCTGCTTCCAGGTGGGACAAACTGGCACCCTCCGCCTCCCTGAGCGGATGCCCGTGCCGTCCATCAGGCCCGCTTCGTGGGCTCCACACCCCGTGCTACGCACGTCACCATCAACAGATGAGTTCTACAGCAGCAGCTGCGACTCCGACCAGGCGATCCACCTTCGGATGAAGGGACCTATGGTTCCGGATCCGAAAGCTGCGGCAGCAGCCAACCAATCTGCAGGCGCTATCTGTGCGCCGCAATCATCCAAACCGACGAGGAAACGCCTAACCCGCCGCCCAACCCCAACCCGCAGGACAGAAACGGCGAAAACGGTGGAAACGGCGAAAACAGGGGCCACCTCATCCAACTTAGCAAAGAAGGATGGGCCGAAGCACGCCGCGCCGTCGCAGGCGAAATAGTCCTACCTCTGGACTCCCCACGTGATCTGCTGATGGCATACCACTACCTCCTCATCGAGGAGCACAAGAAGCAAGTCAAGATGCAGGAGACGCTCGACAAACGCAAGAAGGCAGCCTCTGAGTCCAGTGCGCGACGAGCTGCACTCTCCGCCATGGGACACGGCTCTAGCACAAACGGAAACCAGGGAAACAAGCACCGCTCTCGGGTGGAAAACATGGACCCGAAGGAGCGTCATGACGTGACCTGAACTCTCCACACATCGTTCATGGATATGGACGCCGACGGCAACATCACCCCGAAGACGCCACAAGCTGCGATCATGGCAGCCATCGCAGATTCTCGCGGCTCACCCACCTCCGGAGGGGGATCCGAAAAGGTCCATGCATAGGTCCGCACTCACCGGACTAGGACTAATCGGAGCTGCGCTCCACAAAGACGCTCCTACGGAGCCGAAGAAGAAAGCTCCGGCCAGGCGCGACCGGAGCCCCACCCCCTCATCCGAAGATGAAGAAGAACACGATCTTCCTCGAAGAAAGAAGAGCTCGCACCACCATAAACACATCTACGACGCCAGAGACAAGCTTACACAGCGCAAGATCGACAAAGCACGCGCCAAACGCGCATGCTCATCTGAATCTGAGATGGATGAAGACGAAGGAGAACTCTGCGGGGCTCGATGCTTCAGCAGATCCGTCTGGTGAACACAGATGCCACGCAACTTCAAGCTTCCTTCGGATACTCCGAAGTTCAACGGCACGCAAGATCCAAAGTCCTGCTCAGCAACCATCCATCATCCGTCAAGCTTCACGGAGGCAACAAAGAAACCGCCATGCAATGCCTTCACCGCGGTGACGAGCGCGGACGGGTCAGCTTAGCAGCCTATCATCGATCCATCCGGTGGGAGGAGCTCGCTTATAGCTTCATCCGAAATTTCAAAGGCACCAGCAAAAGGCCTGCCTCAATCAAGAGTTGCGAGCCCGCACTCGGAGAACGGGTGAATCTATTCGCCAGACATACTACGCTGGTTCACGACCAAGAACTCCACAAGACACATCTCCGAAGAGCGGCCATCGACGCTGTGGGCGGCGTCAAACGCCCAGACTTCAAGGAGAAACTTGGACGTGTAAAGCCCAAGACACTCGACCAGCTCATGGAAATCGCCAACAGTTGGGCAGACGGCGAAGATTGCATCCAGCGGGCGCAATCAGATGAAGAGGATGACTACGGCCGAAGACGCGAACGCCACAGCAAGAGGAGATCGCGCGTCTACGAGGACCGCGAAGGACCCGACATGGTCGCAGCTGGCTACGCCGACCGCCGTAACGACAACAGCCGCAATAGCGGAGGATACCGCAGCGGAAACTTCCGCGACAACGGACGACCAACGCAGTCGTGGCAACGCCACGACCGCGACAACGGACCTTCAGCATTCGACAAACTTTCGGGTCCATGCACATCCACTTCTACATCGACAAACAAGATGGCAAAAAGAAAGCTAGCCACATGCTCAAGGACTGCCATGAGTTCCAGAAACTCAGCGAAAGCATGGTGCAGATGAGACAACAAGCTCCAATTCCTGCGTTGCTCGAAACGCTGCGCCAGTGAAATAGCACACGGAGCTCCTCCACCGCCGCCTATTGAGGCCCACATCAACCATCGCACCAGCAAGAAACAACGCCGGTCGACATACCCCCACCAAAGGGAGCACTAAATATGATCCAGAAGGGACGCCCAACCAACAGGGTGCAGAAGAAAATCACCCGACAAATCAATATGGCCGTGGCAACTCCGCCTGCAATCCCTGAATACCTCAGCGGATCGGAGTCCTGCATCATATTCACTCGCGCAGATCACCCTTGCCAGATCCCTCGCCCAGGTCATGCTGCCCTAGTGCTGGAGGCGCAGATCGGAGGCTTCGAGATGAGTCGCGTCTTCATGGACGGTGGCAGCGGCATCAACCTAATGTTCGCAAGCACTCTAGCAGCTATGCGGATCCCACAATGTAGCCTGGAACAATCAGACACAACGTTCCACGGCATTGTCCTGTGGAAGGCATCTCCCGGGCAAAATAGGGCTCGACGTCATCTTCGGAAGCCGGACAACTTTCGGCAGAGCGCCTAGAATTGGTGGTGGATCGCCGTCGCAATACCACGCCATCCTGGGACGCGTAGCATTCGCAAGGTTCCTGGTCGTCCCACACTACGCATACCTACTACTCAAGATGCCAGGACCAAGGGGCGTCATCACAGTCCACGGGAGCTTCACCCGATCGGACCAATGCGACAGGGATTTCAACAAAATCTCCCAATCTTTCGGCATGCAAGACGAGCTTGTAAGGCTCCGCGAGGTGACGGACAACGGGCTACCCCACCACAAAGCGTAACGCACCGACATGTCTTTCGACTCCACCATCAACACCAAAAGTGCGGGTCCATCCAACGGATGCTCCAAGACGGCGCTGATCGCCAACGACCTCAAGATCAAGATAGGAAGGCGCGCCGTCAATTCCTCCGTGGCGCTGGAAATCTTCGCTGGTGTCCTACGGACATGCCAGAGTTCCTGGAATTCGCCGAGCACGCACTCAATGTCTTCCCGCACACCAAGCCGCCAAGCGGTCCATCCAAGACCGTTGAGCCACGAGCCGAAGCTATCGGCAAGGAGATCAACAGATTACTCGCAGCAGACTTCATCCGGGAAATCAAGGAAAGCGAATGGCTGGCAAACACGGTGATGGTCCCAAAGAAGGACACGGATATCCTGCGGATGTGCGTGGACTTCACGTCACTAAATAAACACCGCCTAAGGACCACTTCCTCTTCCTCGGATCGACGGATCATTGATTCGACCGCAGTTGTGAGAAACTCTCCTTCCTTGACGCCTACTCAGGCTATAACCAGATTCGACTCAAGGTCGAAGATCAAGAGAAAACGGCGTTCATCACACCGCTCGAGTATCCGCTACAACACAATGCCCTTGGGCTAAAGAACGCGGGTGCCACGTACCCAGCGATGCATGCGAGCCTGCCTCAAGGACCAGATCGGTCGCAACCTCCAAGTCTATGTCGACGACATAGTCATAAAAACCAAGGAGGCAAGAACACTTATCGACGATCTCCGCGAGACGTTCGACAACCTTGATCGCTCCAGGATCAAGCTCAATCCAGAAAAGTGCGCCTTCGGCGTCCCCTCGGGTCAACTGCTCGGGTACTTCATCTCTCAACGAGGGATCGAAGTGAACCCGAAGAAAATCAAAGCTATCATGACAATGGAGAAGCGAAAAACCTCAAGGGCGTTCGGCTCGCGGAGGCGAGTAGCGGCACTAAGAAGGTTCATCAGCCGCATGGGCTAGAAGGCCCTACAATTTTACCAGCTGCTACGAAAGGCATATAAGTTCGAGTGGACACCAGAAGCCAACGACGCATTCGAAAACCTCAAGCGGCTCCTCTCCACCTCGCCAGTTTGGTCACGCCAAAGAGCGCGAGCCCCTCGTTGTGTACATAGCAGCCACACAGTGGTCGACCGGATTACTGTGGTCGAACGACCCAAAGAAGGCAAGACCCACGGGTACAACGCCCAATTTACTACCTCAGCGAGGTTCTCACTCCAACAAAATAGCGGTACCCGCACTACTGTGGCCTCTGGCGTATTCATGCCGGCTCGACCGAGCCACTACTTCCGTGAGCATCGGTGATGGTCGCCAACGAGGCACCCCTAAACAGCATCCTGAATAACCCGGAGGCCACGACGCAGGGCCTCGTGGGGCATTGAACTATCACCCTGGACATCATCTACGAAGCGACACAATCAAATCTCAAGTCCTTCCGGACTTCCTGGTGCCTTGGATGGAGCTGCAGCTGCCGACACCCTGATATGTCGCATCTGGACAATGCATTTTGACGGCTCCAAAGCGAAGCGGGCGAGGGCGAGTCATCTTGACCTCCCGCAAGGTGACAAGATGAAGTACATCCTTCGGATGAAATTCAGAGCCTCCAACAACGAGGCGAATCTGAAGCCCTCATCCATGGCATGAAGATGGCAAAATATGCGGCGCAACGCTGGTCATCTGGTGACTCCAACCTGGTCGCCCAGCGAGCGATGAATGAGTCGACGCCACGCCGAAAACATGATCGCGTCGCGCCTACAATGCACTCGAAGGAGAATTCGATGGCTGCGAACTTCGGCACGTTGGAAGAGAGAGCAACGAGGAGGCCGATAGACTCGCCAACATCGGCTCCACTTGTGCAAAGGTACCACCAGGTGTGTTCCTCGAACAGATCTGCGTGCCATCCATCAAGCGGAAATTCCCCAAGGGATCACCCGAAGAAACAGAACACTCGGGGGCTACGCTACCCGAAGGTCATGAAGGACCCGAAAAGTTGGATACCGAAGTTGCCATGGTCAACCTGATGCAGGTCATGGCAGTCGATGAAACTTGGACACGTCCATACCTCCAGTTCCTGATAAACGGAGAACTGCCAGACAGCCCGACAGATGCCCGGCGCATATCTCGTCGGTCCAAAGCCTTCACCATCATCAACGGCGAGCTGCACAAACGCAGCATTACGGGCGCACTACAACGGTGCGTCACCATCAATGACGGCAAGGCCATACTCCAAGATATCCACGAGGGCATCTGCGGCCACCACGCAGGTAGCCGCTCCCTCGTCGCCAAAGCTCTGCGAGCAGGATTCTACTGGCCAACAGCCATGAGCGACGCAAAGGACATCGTCCGAAGATGCAACGCGTGCCAACGGTTCGCCGACAAACCGCACGCCTGGTCCGTCCACGACCCATACCCATAGCCTGGCCTTTTGCCCAATGGGGCCTTGACATGATCGGCAAACTGCCAAAATCCTCGAAGGGAGGACACGTCTTCCTCCTGGTCGCAGTCGACAAATTCACCAAGTGGATCGAGGCAATGCCAGTCACCAACCAGAAGGGCAAAACCGCCGTCAAGTTCTTCGAATCCATTATCTACAGGTTTGGTGTACCGCACAACATCATCACCGACAACGGATCGAACTTCATCTCCGAAGAATTCCAGGACTTCTGCGAAGGCCTCGGGATCAATATCACGTATGCCTCAGTGGCACACCCGCAAACAAACGGGCAAGTGGAAAAGGCCAACGGCATAATCGGCGTCGGCATCAAGAAGCGCCTCATGAGCTCACTCGAGCATAAAGCTTGAAACTGGACGAAAGAGCTACCGTCTGTCCTGTGGAGCTTACGGACTACGCCAAACAGCTCCACCGGCTACACACAATTCTTCATGGTATACGGAGCCGAAGCAGTGCTACCAGCCGAAGTACGCCATCAGGCTCCACGAGTCGTCACTTACAGCGAAGCCGAATCCACGGCTGCACTCGAAGATGCCATCGACACACTCGACGAAGCACGGGATATAGCAGCAGCTAGATCAGCGGTGTACCAGCAAAATCTCGCACCACTACCACGCGCCAAGGTCCTTCGTCGAAGGAGACCTCGTCTTGCGACTTAAGCAAAAGCGACCGAATAAACTCGAGTCGCCATGGGAAGGACCCTATGCCATCACCGAGGTCATCCCAGGTGGCGCCTATCGCCTCAAGCACGTGGAGTCTGGAGTCGCATACTCCAACCCAGGGAACATCTCGCACCTGCGATGATTCTACCCATAGCAATGTACCCCCTTTTTACCTTCAATAAGGCTTACAGCCAAGGCTACTCAGCCGAACCATGTACCTCCTCCATAACGCTACAAATAAAGCTAAGTGTCTCGTCCCCAACCTTCGGTTGACTATTTCTCTGCAACTTTATTACATGCTACAAACGCACTCGGGGGCTCCCCCCACCTCACGATTTCATCGACTGAGGACAAAACGTGTACACCTGAGTAGCTGACCACGTCCAGCAAACGAAAAGGGCACGTACTAAATCAAAGCACTCGGGGGCTCCCCCCACCTCACGATTTCATCGACTGAGGACAAAACGTGTACACCTGAGTAGCTGACCACGTCAGGCAAACGAAAAGGGCACGTACTACATCAAAGCACTGCGTGCTCGCTAACAAGCGAACCTTTACAACAAAGGGCACATACACGCCCAGCTGCAATATACAAATTTTACATCTATCTGTTTATTTTCAGGTCCTACCTATTCTGAAGAATAACCTGAGCACGGTGCTCAAACAAATCTACAATCTGTTCGGCATACTGCCTTACAGCCGCGTAATGCGGGCGCATATTCCACTCGCCACCATCTGGTCGAGGAGGTGGCCCAGTCGCCACAGCAGCCAAATCTACATCAGGGCGGTGCACCCTCACAAGAGACAAGGCAGCCTTCACCCCTGCGACGAACTGCTGCCGCACCAGCTCCTTGACATTCGCGGCACTCAAACTTCGTCGGAAGGCCTGCAAGTCGTTGGCACGGCATCCAACGGAAACATGACGTGCAGCACCGAGGAAAGCGATATGCACTGGCGGAGCACCCGCGACACCTGGTAGACACGATCCTGCACCGTCGCCAGAACTATGGCGCGATCACGATCCATCCAGAAGAAGCCGCCGGCCTCCATGTCCTGTTGAGTCAAGCAATTGACTCGAACAACAATACGCTCCTTTTCTTCCCTCGGAGCAAGATTGGCACCTGCGACAACCGCACAAAGCAAGAGTAAGGCCAACAGGCTCACCCGAAGAACTGAAATACAGCCCGAAAGAAGGACCAACTTACATTGCAACTGCTCGGACAGCCGACCCAGCTCCGCCATCAAATATTCCTCTCTGGCCGCACCACGGTCTGCTTTGGACTTCCAAACGTCAGCGCGACCGCGTAACCCAAGCAAATCTCTCTCCAAGCTGCGCACGCGATCTCGAAGAAAAGCGAGCTGCGAGGAGTCATCCAATGATGCTCGCAAGGGCCTTTCGGATGTAGTGTCAACCGGGTCAGCACCCGAAGGAACCTATAGCAGAAGAAAAAAGAAGGCACACAGACATTCAGCCAAGGATAGAGCACAGCTCGGAGAAATTCATTAAAGTATATAAGGCCACTACGTGGCACAAGGATGGTACTACAAAAGATATTTACAACAAAAATAGACTACAAGCTACCCTACGTCTACCACGCCTATGACGGAGGGCACTGAGTCGCCTCAGAACCAGACTGCCTAGCTTTGGCCTCGCCTGCTGCGTACTCAGACAGCAAGTCAATGAGCTTGGGCCCATATCGTTTGCAGCGAGCGGAGTAGGCGGCGAAGGCTACCTCGGATCCATCGGCAGCCGTCGGCATCCGAGAAGTAATCTGGGGCAGGTCCAGCTCCGCCCCAGCCGCCATGGCCATCGCCAGCCCGACGGACGCGCCGATGCCCATACGCTAACGCTTATGCAGCGCTTAACCGGTAGCGAGCCTCTGCCAGAGCACCCACGTCTTCAAGGGATGCGCCCTTCGGGAAGAGCTCCTGGTAGAAGCGACCAAGGACCTCTTTCGCCTTGGCAAGGGAGTTGACGACGGTGCTGCAGCGGTCTTCGACCGCTACAGTGGCATCATCCAGAGCACTCCCGTGCTCCAGAGCACCGCGGTCGAACTCGATGCCTGCGGCATCTGAGACAAAAAGAAGACAACATGAAGAAAGGCAACATAGAAGACGATCCACAGAAAAAAGGAGCAAGTACAAAAGCTAACGCTCACCCGAAATAGCCTTGGCAGCAGCCATGAGCTTCTCCGCCACCCCTTTTTCACGAGCAGCCGCAACGGTGGCCAGCTGCTCCTCACGATCTGCGGCCTCTGCTGCATGTTCTTCGCTTCATTGCCTTCGTCGGCTCCAGCTCAAAGCGCTCTCTCGCCTCGGAAGAATTCGTACCTGGCTCCAGTTGGCCAAGGCTCTTTTTCAGAGCATCGACCTCACGGAGAGAGTCGTTATGCTCCTTTGCATTTACAATAAGCAAGTGTCAACAAACAGGACCAGAATATAGCAAGATGAGTACTACAAGGCAGACGAATACCTTGCAGCTGCCGCAGTTTCGCCTCCAGCGTTAGGCGTTCCTCCACCAGCCGCTTGGCCTCTTGGACAAAAGGCTGCAGAAAAAACAATAGCATTAAGCGGGACTTGGGGCTACGCCCAAAACAAAGTAGCAAAACAACATCAGCACGAAGACGCTCGAGGCTCCCCGTGACATGAAGCGCACGAACTTACGTGCTCGGCGAACCCAGCCGCTGCGAAATTCTGGCGCAACCACCAGCCTCTCTGCATAGGAGGATCCGGAAAGGCGCCACCGAAGTCGCCAGCATGCGAGGAGGCGACGCAATGTTCGACTCCCCCATCATCTCGCGCGCTCCATCACTAGAGCCGTCGGAGGATTGCCTGCATACGAATCAATCAACACAGGCGCCAAAATAACAAGGGAACAAAAGACAACAGTGGCAACAAGATCACTTACGAGCCCAACGCGCTCAGGTCGAAGATAGGAGAAGCCCTTCGGGCCCTCTTCTCCTCCTTCTTTTCTTCCTTCTTCTCCTCCTTCTTTTCTTCCTTCTTCCGCTTTCTTTGGAGGGTGGAGCAACAGCTACCGCAGGGAATGGCAGGAAGGGAGAGGAAGAACCCCCATGAACATCATCATGACGCTCAAGGCCCAGAGGATTCCAGGGAGTCGGAGGAGTTGAAGCATCCGAAGACTCGCTCGAGCTCCGTGATCGCTTGCGCGAATGGTCCTCACTCGACTCGTCGGCATCCTCCGCTGGGGATCGCGCTGACGGTAGCTCGGACATGGAATCCACCACTTCATTATCCGGGGCATTCGGATACCTCTCGGGCAACGGTGGTGCCATGCCCGGCACTTTGAAGCTCTACAAGATGAGAAGAAACTTAGCAAACAAAGGACACAAATAAACACCCAACAACAAAAGGGGAGCACTACGTGCATAAGTCTACACCTGCAGCATAACGTCGAAGAAAGGGAGGAGCCAACGACTTCCCAGGATTTTCTCGTTGGCCTTGAACTTCAACAGCACGCGAAGAGCTTTGTCAAGTTCCACATCGGAGATTTTCTCACTCGAAACCCTCGTCGGATCACGGCGCCCAGAGTAAAGAAACATCGGATGCGCCCTCGCTTGGAGAGGCTGCACCCGACGCTCAAGAAACGTCCGGATGATGTCGACACTGTTCACCTCCTTCTCAGGAATCAATTGGAGCTCCTCCACCCGGCAGTCTGAGGCCTCTACCTCCGCCACCTCACCATCCAAGATTTGGTTTTTCCAGATCTTTTCTTCTCAATCAACCGGGAGGGTCAAAGAACGAGACCAAAATCTTGCCCAGCGACGGAGTCACGGATGTAAAACCATTTCCTCGCCAGATCTTGGACAGATTCGGACATGGAAAAGGAAAAGAATTGCACATTGGGACTAAGGAGATGATGAAACCCCAATGGGATACACACCATCCGAACCGACGCCTCTTCACGGAATAAAGCTTCCGGAAGAGGCCAAAGTGCGACTCAATGCCAAACACCATAGCGTGATAAAACACAATGTGAAGAAGAGAATTGGGAGACAAATGATGCAGCTGAATCCCATAGAAGAAGCAGTCCACGAAGGAAGTCATGGGGATATGAAAACCATGCAAAACGCGAGCGAGAACATAACCCGGTACCCGGATGGGGGCGGGGATTACCTCATTGTCGGGGAGCCTCACGACCGTCGTATCCTGCGGGATCGAGGCTCACTTCGCGGCTGCGGAGATCGCTCTCCAGCGTCTCGATCGCCGCCGGCCACCATCGGTGTGACAGCGGCGGCACCCTTCTTTCTTCCGGCGGCGCTGGTCCCAACCGCAGATGAAGACTTCTTTGGTTTCCCCATCACGCTACGGTGGCGCCGGCGGTGAAAACATACTAAGGACGATGGAAATGCGGAAGAAAATCCCAGCGAGAAGCAAGAATCGCTCGAGCGCAAGGAGGGAGTGAACACAAGAACTGCTGCGGTGAAAAACAAACCACGATTTCACCACGGATTATAACAGCGAAGACGACGCACGCTGGCCGTCCATCCAGAAGACCTAACGCCAAAGGCAGATCTGGCCGTGCGTGTCAAGATCTGACAACCGTCGTTACCACGGCGTCCACTCTGTGGAAATCGAGGAGACGCCGTAATCATCTCCACGCCGCGCGTGACCGGTCAATTCAAAGTCAGCAAGTGGGACCCGCGCTTCGTCCAGTCAAGTCATCTCTGGCGTAGCAGATGCCTGAGGTCATCGATCGTCAGCACTGACGTCATTTAAAGCTTTACTAGCTACAACTTCGGCATCACAGTTAAGAGTACTCACTCGAATCTTCGATTCGACTAAATACTCGGGGGCTACTCCTAACAGGAGCGCTGGCCGCGCACCCGAAAGACAAATGAAGACAAAGCTCTACTCTGAGCCCTACGTCGAGTCTGCGACTCCACTACGGCCTCGGGGGCTACTCCCATAGGGAGGAAGGATTTGAGCATCCGAAAATTTTCGAGTCCTACGGACTAAACAACTGAGCAATGCTTGCACTAAAGTCTCCGCTCGAGTCTACGACTCGAACAGACACTCGGGGGCTACTCCCATAGGGAGAGCTGGTCGCGCACCCTATGAAATATTCGACTGCGATCTTTCGGATCCGCACGCAAAAACTTTTTGGCAACTCTGCCCCAACAAAAACGCTAAGTGAGCAACAAATCTCCTTGGCCACCCGAAGCACCTCCGCGGTGACAAACATTCGGATGCTGTGTCTGCGACACAAAGATAAGACCTACATATATCATCTGATGGCCTTGAAACGCACCTGACTGCGCTCTGCTAGTATAAATCCATGCCAACAGGCGTGATGAAAAATCCCGACGGACGCGTTGGGTACACCAATTGAAATCACTGGAATTCCACTCCTGTAAGTCCTCCGTGGCCTGAGTCGAATTACGCCAGCATATGTTCCAGGTCCGGGCCGAGGGACCCGAACCTAAAGAAGATCGTGTTGTTTCATCCTAAGACAGTTAACTGACCCTGATCCGTCGGGTGAGTCAGGCACACGCATCAACAATCCCTACACACGTATACTATTAACATATAACTGCTCCCGAAGGATGGAAGAGTCCTCAGCCGAATCTACGATTCGACTGATCACTCGGGGGCTACTGACATGGTTATACCCTATAGGTACGTGACTTCAGCATACCTGGTCCAGCCCAAGGAAGGCCCACAGCAGACATACGCTGGCCCATGAAGATTTTCGGGTGGCCAAGGCCCATGACGCCTTCGGATCCTTGGAGAGCAAGACTAGAGTTTGAATACAACTTGTAACCTACTCGTATCGGCACCCGAGACCTAGCCTCCCCATATATAAAGGCTAGGAGGGGCCAACGAGGAGGGCACGTAATCCCACGATAGACCAAAATCATCCACGCCAGATCGAATCTGCGCACCTCAGAACCTTGGTTCCTTAGTAATCAAAAGCGGACAAGCGGAGTAGGGTTTTCCCTCCGGGGGCCTGAACCTGGGTAAATCTTGTGTCCCCTGGTTGCTTGTCTGTTAACCGTGCCACGATCTCCAGCATCCCCATCTTCTCCAAAACCCAAGTCCATAACAATGGGCATTGACGAGATTAAACCTCGTCAGGAGTGTACCACGAGGTACAGCTGAGTTAAAATCAGTATAGGCCGACGTATAAGTATGTCGGCAAAATGGAGGATGATCCGATTAAGGTTGAACCTATTGTGGCCTTGCTAGCTAAGCCTGACAAGACCAGACCAACTTTAGGGACTAATGTTTGGGGGATGACCCCAGGTAGGGTCAAGCCGAGGTAAAAGGACGAGGTCCACCGAGGCACAAAACAGGTTAAAGCGTAAGCTAGCCAAATCATAGAAGGGTCAGCCGGGTTTGTTGGGGTTCGCAGCATAGAAAACAAAAAATTTCCTACGATGGGAACTATACGCTAAGATCTATCTACTAGATACAAGCAACGGGTGGATATACATCCATAGAGAACTTACGCTCGAAGACAACAAATCTTTGTTAACGAGATGGAACTCGTGGATGATGTAGTCGTACACTTGTAGATCTCAAGAAAGTGATGAAGTCCAGCAGGTCCAGCTCCAGCACGTCCATCAGATCCAGCTCCAGCAAGTCCATCACCACCAAGTCCAGCACCGCAAAGCAGCGGTGCATCCGTGATCGCACACACGTTCGGTACCCCGACAACCTCCGTCCCTCGCTCCAGCAAAGCAGCAGAAGCAACAACTCCTTTCCAGATAAAGCCACCGGGAACATGTATCTCGCTAATCCGAGACCATGGGGAATAACTAGAGGGGGAGAGAGATCCTTCACGAGGAGGTGTGTGGAAGAAGGGGTGTGAGGGGGGCCTTTTATAGGAGGAGGGGGGTGCCCCTCCCCATGGCCCGCGCGTAAGAGGTGACCCCTCACCTCCTCATTCATGTGGTGGTAACTCCCTCCACACAAATTTGCCCCTTCACATTCTCTTTTAAAGTCCCCACTTTAAATGCATTAAATTTCTCCAAATTTATTGCTCTCTCATTTAATAAAATTCTTTTATTAATTTTATTCATAATTTTGTTAATTACTTTAATTAACAAACATTCACATAAAACCCCCTGCAACATTTCAATATTACATGCAAAACCAATTTCAGCAATTTCACCCAAAATAGTTTCTGTGTCTATTGAAATAATTCCAGCGCTTTCTTAAATCTTTATCTGAAACATATTTGCTCCAAATGGTGTCGGTATCCCTTAAGTGTGTCACCCTACGGTTCGCGAATAATGCATACATGATCGAGACCCCTCTCAGATCAATAATCAGAAGCGAGACCTGGAGATCCATACTGACTCCTACACATTCAACGATGACTTCTGTGATCGTGAGAACCTTTAACGCTAGTAACTAAATCCCTTTGTCTCATGATATAATACATGTCCGAGATTCGATCATTGGTATCCAAATACCTAGTTTGATCTCGTTACCGACATGCACTCTTTTCTCGTTCCCGTGATATAACATTCTAGTGATCACATCACTTGCTTGCAAGCTATCTTAATGTGATATCACCGAGAGGGCCCAGAGTATATCTATCCATCATTGGGATGGACAAATCCCACTCTTGATCCATGAGCCTCAACATAACACCTTTGTAGCACTGAACCCACCTTTATTATCACCTTGTTACGGTGTGACGTTTGATGTTATCAAGATACTCTTCAGGTGTTAGCAATTAACATGATCTCAGGGTCTAAGGACTAAGATTACTTCGTATGATCTTATAGCAATATAAACATAATGACTTTGATCGTAATGCTATACTTCGGATGAATGTTCATCACATCATTCCACCAATGTTGTGACCTCGTTATTAACAACATCCAATGTCCATGATCAGGAAACTTTGATCATCTTGTTAATCAACGAGCTAGTTTATATGAGAGGAATTACTACGAACTTTGTATTTTGTTTATTAAACACACATGTATTAACGTTTCCAATTAATACAATTATAGCATGCAAAATAAACATTTATCATAAACATGGAATAAGATAATAACCATTTTATTATTGCCTCTCGGGCATATTCCTTGATCTCCCACTTGCACTAGAGTCAATAATCTAGTTTGAAAAACTTTGCGTATTGAACACCTATGGCTTTCTGGTGTTGCATATACGCGATTGCTAGTGGTTAACATAATCTCCGGATCTGGCACTTTCAGGTCCGTGTGTATTTGCATGTCTTTGCGTCTCTACGCATCACTCATTCTCAAATGAGATGGCATTGTATAAATTTGGTCCTTTGGTGAGACCTTTAGTTCGTTCGGGTTAAAATATGTTAATATTATTGTCATACAATATATCTTCATAGTATTAGCCCACTTTGAACCACACCTAGTTTGATAACAAACTACTTAACACAAATGCCCTCCTTTGCTGCTACTATAGCAGTCATATACTTAGCCTTTCGTTGTAGTATCCGTCACAATGTCTCAACTTTGGAACTCATCCAAATCCATCATGGAACATCCTTTCCATTACATTGTGCCACCCATAGTCTAAATTGAGATAAATTTTAATTTGTATCTTGTGACAAAACTAGTATCAATGTAACACTTTACAATGAACTACCTTTAACTATTTGTCACTTATACATGATATATTCTTAGTTCTTCCAAAGCTCATAAAAATATCTTTACTATCGTCTAATGATCATCTTATGAATCATTCTGGTATGTGCTCATAACATTTAGAGCATAGGACATTCTGGATATATACATATCACGGTATAATCGATCAAAATCTTCCTGTGATTTTACTCACCAAGTGTTGAAACACTTGAATCTTGATATAATCCTTTCCATGCAGCAAGAACCTTTCTTGTTGTTTCCATATTGAACCCTTTCAATATCTCATATATGTATGTCTGGCACAACCATATTAGCGCCTCAATCTATCCATATAGATATTGATGCCAAATATTCCGGTTTTGCCTAAGTCTTTCATCGAAATCTTATTTTAATGAAATTCTTAACTTGTCTCAATACAAGATACATCATTTCCAATCAACAATATGTCCTCTACATAATGTATTAGAAATATGTCTCAGCGCTCCCACTTAATTTCTTGCAAATGTAAGCATCTTCATCATCTCCGATGAATTTAAACTCTTTTAACAGTTTCATCATGGTGAAGATTCCAACTCCGCTATGCTTACTTCACCTATTGAAGTTTGCATGCCCTTTTAGCACCCTTTGAATTAACAGAACCCTTCGGACCATGTCATGTACACGTCCTAGGTAACCGTTCTATTAGAAGAACCTTGTTTTGTTTATTCAACTACCATATACCAAATTATCTGTAGTGGTTGCTACATTAATCCGTCAAGACTATATATCGCTATGAAAGATCAAATCTTGTCATAGTCAACTCCTTGTACATTGCCGTAAACTTCTTTCCGACATGTCAACTATTTCATAGATGTTAAACATCCATGTCTATTTCTTTATAGATCCAAACACGACCGATAGGCTTTACGCCTTTTCAGAGGGTCTTCCAAGTTCAGAAACTTGATTCTTGTGTATGGATACTATTAAGGATTCTATGACTTCTAGTCATTTTATGGAGTCAGGGCCCATCATCGCTTCTTTGCATGCAGTCGGTTCATCATTGTCAAAACAATAACGACTTGTTTATCAAATATCACTATTTGATTCTTACCGACCCACACGGTTCAATATGAACTCTAATCTCCGAGATTACATCCTTTGTAATCACGGGAGCCATGAGCATTGTGGCCGCCACGAGGACACTTTCCGGCGCTGTGCTACTTAGCACATATAGCTAAGGTTCAACAACCTTATCAAAGTTCTATTGTCCTCCCACTTAACTTTTCGCGAAAAATTCCTTCTCAAGAAACTTGACGTTCCAAGTACCAAATCCTTTTGTCCTCGGTGTTATGGAGAAATTCCCAACAAATTCTTTGGGATAACCTACAAAGACATGCTTATCCGACTTTGGTTGTAAACATTTTACTTATGCATAGCATACCAAAATGTAAGAACACACAATTCAAGTTTTATCCCAAACCACAACTTATATGGTGTCATTTCAATGGATCACGATGGAGCTCTTTTCAGTGTAAAAGTGGTAGTCTCTAAAGCTTCAATCCTTAAAACATAATGGCAGTTTTATAAATGACACCTTTGATCTTACCATGTCAAACATGGTTTGATTTCATCTCTCGAATATGCCATACTCCTATGCTTTACCGGGAAACAGAAATCATGGAACAATTCCTCTAATCTTAAGTGTTTTGCTAAACAGTAACTCAAATATCTTCCTTTATGATCAAATCATAAATTCTTTTATTTTCTTGTTACAATGATTTTTCACTTCATCTTGAAAGTCTTTGAACAATTTTCAAATGTTTCATACTTCTTCCTTATTAAGTAAATATATAGATATATTCACTTAAATTTCTAGAGAAAGCATATGAAGCAAAAAGATCCATCGCATGTGGATACACATAATGGACTATGCACATCAGCATATACAATTTCCAATAAGCTAGTCATCTGTTCCTCTTTGGTCTATGAACGGAGTTTCAATTATCTCGAGGAAAGTCTCACAAGCGTCAATTGATCAAAATCAAAGACTCCAAAAATCCATCAACATGGATTTTCTTCATGTTTTCTTTCCAATATAATTTAAACATCGATGTCACTTCATAAGTGATCTTTCAATCATTTGTCTTGCGACATTTTAGCAATAGTGTTTATGGATGTGATTTCTCCCACTATACTTGTAAAAGTTCATCCATCCTTTATGGAATATGGTAAGTATTTGAACAACCATTGTTCTCGTAATACCGGAACAAAATAACAATTATTAAAACAAATCTTGAAGGCTAGGTTTGACGACAACGAAAAACACAATAACACTTTATTTGTTTTCGATGAATACCATCACTTATTCTCTTGCCAGTCACTTAGGCCGTTGCAGTTCATGAATTGTGTTGTTATGTATGATACTTCACACCAACCAATTCGGTATCCAATACTGGTATCCAATACCTAAGAACCACATTGTTTAACAAGCAAGGAATACAGACATAACATGTATATCTTCTATATACCTAAGTTGGACATCTCCAACCTTTTCTTTTCTGCCAAATATTTTATAGATTCTCTTTGAGCAATTCTTTTTCTTTTAAAAGAATCTATCAACATCAATAGTGGTGTCATTCACATGACACATAGTACAGAGTGTATATAGTTAAATACTAATACCTTTGGACTTGCACTTTGAAGTGGATCACCATCATCAAATGTTTGGTGTTCTTTCAAAAATCCATTCTTTAGTAATCTATTAGTGTAGTAAACATTTTACTTACATCTTCTATTCATCCTTATCATGACAACTTTCATGATCAAGCTACTATAGCCTGTAAGGAAGAATCACGAGTATAATGTTAGTTCCCAAAATCTTTTTGGGAGATCCGGATGCTTAGCATCTCCATCCTTCACAAATTCTCATACAATATGAGAACATGTATTTTGCTAAATTACACTCTATCATAATGAAACCAAAAACTTTGTTTCAGCTATCACAATATCTTTCACACGTGATGGTTTCTGAAACAATTCTTTCAGCTCCTAGATAACCTTGATATTAAAACAACTTTTGAATATCAAGAATCATGGAGGCAAACATGATACTTTAGATACTAACATTGGAATTCTTACTCTAGATTTAATACTACTTATTAAACTTCACGGAGTAAATAGAGTTTGCTGAAAGTTTGCAATAGGACTTCTAAACTATAAATTGACATTCAAAATAATACGATACCAGTTCGTAAAGTAAATATCCAGAATTCTATAGTTCTATTATCTCAATTAAAACTAAGCATAAGATAGTAAAAAGATGCCAATGACTACAACAAATTATGAAAATTCACTTCGATTTAGTTTATGACAAATTGAGTTCAACTAATCCAAACTAGAAATGAACTCCCACTCAAAAACAACATCCCTCGTGCCTTTTTGGTGATTACATGAACCAAATCCACTACACCAAGTCCGATCATTATGTGAGTCGGTGTAGCTTCAATGGAGAGCATCAATACGGGTATCACATCAACTATATGACTCATTCTTAACCTTTTGGTCCGTGTTCCGAGGCCATGTATGTACATGCTAGGCTCGCCAAGTAAGAACCTTAGTATTCGCGTGTGTAAAACTGTCTTACACCCGTTTTATGAAAGCGTAGAGTCAAGTACACCCGATCATCACGTGATTTCTCGAAACACGATCCATAGAACAGTGCATACTTAAGGAAGAACACATTTTATCTTGATATTTAAATGAGGTATCATCTTATAATGCTACTAAAACGCCAAACTAACAATATAAGATGCAAACATCTAATGTGTAAAGTGAGATGATATGGTCCATGCATTTGATCTCTATCATTTGCATCATGGTATGATCTTTATCATTCCTTTGTGTGTAAGGCCAAGGTCTATGGAACTTACACGTTGAGTGTGTTGTAAGAGTATCAACTATACATCAACTTACAACATTACCATATCAGGACACTAGCCGAACAACGATCTAAACTAGACGCCTCTAATTTATCAATTGCAACTTTTTACGTGGCTTAGGGCTTTCGAAGATAGAACCAGTCTTTCCTACGAACATGGAACCACAACGATGATAACTAAGTTATTAGCAACTCGTTGTAAATCAGATATTGACTATAGTAGGAGATACAGACACCCGCCAGCCACTTATGAAAAACTAGTTGCATGTCAGTCATGGAACCGGTCTCATGTGCAACATGTAAGGTTGGTCCGGGCCGCTTCATCCCACTATGCCACCAATATCCAAAGTACATATAAGAAGCAATAACATGATCATCACCGCCCACATACTCTTATGTGTTCTACCCGTGCAAAGCACCTATGCATAGATCAGGCGTTGATACCACTGTTGGGGTTCGCAGCATAGAAAACAAAAAAATTCCTATGATGGGAACTATACGCCAAGATCTATCTACTAGATACAAGCAACGGGTGGATATACATCCATAGAGAACTTACCCTCGAAGACAACAAAGCTTTGTTAACGAGATGGAACTCGTGGATGATGTAGTCGTACACTTGTCGATCTCAAGATCATGATGAAGTCCAGCAGGTCCGGCTCCAGCACGTCCATCAGATCCAGCTCCAGCAAGTCCATCACCACCAAGTCCAGCACCGCAAAGTAGCGGTGCATCTGTGATCGCACACACGTCCGGTACCCCGACAACCTCCATCCCTCGCTCCAGCAAATCAGCGGAAGAAACAACTCCTTTCCATATAAAGCCACCGGGAACATGTATCTCGCTAATCCGAGACCATGGGGAATAACTAGAGGGGGAGAGAGATCCTTCACGAGGAGGTGTGTGGAAGAAGGGGTGTGAAGGGGGCATTTTATAGAAGAAGGGGGTTACCCTCCCCATGGCCGGTGCCCAAGGGGTGACCCCTCACCTCCTCATTCATGTGGTGGTAACTCCCTCCACATAAATTTGCCCCTTCACATTCTCTTTTAAAGTCCCCACTTTAAATGCATTAAATTTCTCCAAATTTAATGCTCTCTCATTTAATAAAACTCTTTTATTAATTTTATTCAGAATTTTGTTAATTACTTTAATTAACAAACATTCACATAAAACTCCCTGCAACATTTGAATATTACATGCAGAACCAATTTCAGCAATTTCACCCGAAACAGTTTCGGTGTCTATTGAAATAATTCCAGTGCTTTCTTAAATCTTTATTTGAAACATATTTGCTCCAAATGGTGTCGGTATCCCTGAAGTGTGTCACCCTACGGTTCGCGAATAATGCATACATGATCGAGACCCCTCTCAGATCAATAATCAGAAGCGGGACCTGGAGATCCATACTGACTCCTACACATTCAATGATGACTTCTGTGATCGTGAGAACCTTTAACGCTAGTAACTAAATCCCTTTGTCTCATGATATAATACATGTCCGAGATTCGATCATTGGTATCCAAATACCTAGTTTGATCTCGTTACCGACATGCACTCTTTTCTCGTTCCCGTGATATAACATTCTAGTGATCACATCACTTGCTTGCAAGCTATCTTAATGTGATATCACCGAGAGGGCCCAGAGTATATCTATCCGTCATCGGGATGGACAAATCCCACTCTTGATCCATGAGCCTCAACATAACACCTTTGTAGCACTAAACCCACCTTTATAGTCACCCTGTTACAGTGTGACGTTTGATGTTATCAAGATACTCTTCCGGTGTTAGCAATTAACATGATGTCACGGTCTAAGGACTAAGATTACTTCGTATGATGTTATAGCAATATAAACATAATGACTTTGATCGTAATGCTATACTTCGGATGAATGTTCATCACATCATTCCACCAATGTTGTGACCTCGTTATTAACAACATCCAATGTCCATGATCAGGAAACTTTGATCATCTTGTTAATCAACGAGCTAGTTTATATGAGAGGCATTACTAGGAACTTTGGATTTTGTTTATTAAACACACATGTATTAACGTTTCCAATTAATACAATTATAGCATGCAAAATAAACATTTATCATAAACATGCAATAAGATAATAACCACTTTATTATTGCCTCTCGGCATATTCCCTTTAGGGTTATGGCCAGGTTACCCTAAGCCAGAGAGTATAGGCAAGACTCGGTAGACATACGCGGTATGTCAGCACGATGAATGAACTACTTTCTGCTTTCAAGTACAAATTTGGCCGAGTTATCTTTACACGGCAGAGTCAGGAGATGGCTTGCTCAAGAAGGAGGAAGCCATCTCAGGGTCAACGCTTTTCTCTCTCCTAATGGAATCTAGGGAGAGACAAGAGCTAGTGACAAGATTCAGAGAGGAAGAGACGGAACAGATGATCACGTACGTGATAGTCACTAACATCAATGGTCACAACACGTGGACTGTGTGCCATTGCCTTATAGAGGCTGGCTACAGGGGAAAGGAGCACGCCAAGTTACCACTTTGGGACAAGCATATTCCTAGCATATCCGGGCCATGTAAGCACTAGTTGTAACCTAGCCATCCCTTTATAAGGTGGGCCAGGGCCTCCAAGGAGGGGGTCCATAATTTTGGCTAAGGGAAGAACCCTAGAGTGAGAAGAGAGTTGGAGCACTTCATATCCTACCTCTCTTCAATACAGCTCAAGGAGCATCTGTATTAGTCCATTGATCATAATATAAGATTTACAACAGTTCATCGTGTGTTGTGTTGTTCTATTCTTCGTGTGTAGATTCACTACACTATTCCTCCCTAGATACCACTAGTGGACATTGGCCACATCTTTAGCCTACCCATGGCATCTACCGTGACACCACCACGATATCCTTGTTGCTTGCTCTGCTGATATGGGAGACTTCACACCCATCGAAGTAACCCTCCATGATGTTGTACATGTCACGGTATGCAATCATGTTGTTAATGATGGCATCACACTTGTTCATTACTTTCTATGCAACGAGGTTTGAATCTTCAAAGATTTTGAGGCGAGTGACACTGCAGGCTTTTTCCTTACGCATGCCATGCAACATGGCCTCGTACTCGACTTTGTTGTTCGACGCGTTTGAGAAGCTCGAAGTATGTAGCGCATTTTATCTCCTTGGGGTAATATCAGTATGACACTAGTACCTTCTCCTTCAGTTCTTTTGGATCCTTCGAAGTACAGTGTCCACACGCTTGACATATCTAGGGGACCCGCGCTTTGGAGTTCCATCCACTCTATAATGAAGTCAGGCAAGACCTGATATTTTATTGTTTTTTGCTTCCCGTACGTGATGTATCGAGGGGATAGCTCCATGCCCTTGAGAGAGACACACCATGTAGCTTTGGGGTTGTTTATAATATTGGAGAGAGAGGAGCCTCATTAACCACCACTATCGGGTGTTCGGAGAAGTAATGGTGCAGTTTTTGTGCCATCATGAAGACACCATATGCAAGCTTCTGATAGTGTGGGAACCTTTGTTTGGATGGAGATAGTACCTCACTGAGGTAATATACCGGCCATTGGATGCCGTGGCTTTTTCCTTCTTCGGGTCATTCGACAAACATTACAATGCTAACCACATGGTTGGTGGCAGTGATGTATAGTAGTAATGGTTACTTTTCCTTGTGTGACACCAAGATAGGCAATGTCGAGATTGTTTTTTGAGGTTTTCAAAGGCTTGTTGGGCTTCATCGGTCCACTCGAAGGTATCTAATTTTTTCAACAGTGCGTAGAATGGAAGTGTTTTTTTGTCTAGCCGAGCGATGAATCGACTCAATGCGGCCATGCTCCTAGCCATCAGCTGGATGCCTCATAGGTTTGTCAGCTTATTCATTGTTAGGATCACATGTATCTTTTTAGGGTTTTGCTTAAATTCCCCTAGATGACACGAGGTATCCAAGGAGCTACCTAGCAGGGACTCCGAAGGAGAACTTTGTCATATTGATCTTGATGGATTACTTGTCGAGATTATCGAATGTTTTGTGTAGATCATCGGTAAAGGTCAGCTCTTGCCTTGTTGTGATTACGACATCATTGATGTAGACTTGGATGTTTTTGCCAATTTAGTTTCTGAGGAAAATTTGCATCATATGCTGGTAAGTGGCACCCGTGTTCTTCTGCGCAAAGGGAATTGTAATTTAGAACAATACACCATAAGATGTGATAAATGCTGTTGTTGGGGATGACCCTGGGTAGGGTCAAGCCAGGGTTTAAAGGCAAGGTCTACCGAGGTATAATGAGGTCAAAGCAGGTGTTGACCGATGTACCTTAAGGCCAGCCGAGTTACGATCGACCTGGCCTAGGTGGTGTTCACCCAACGTTACCTCGGCCGACATAAAGTGAATGTCGGCACCACCAAGTTACTTATTTGCAGGTACCCTTAAGGCTGACTTATCCAGGAACGAGCCGGGTTGCTAGTTGGCTTATAGGAGAAGGAAGGTATCTTCCATGGTCAGCGCTTTTCTCTCTCCACTTTAGAGAGAGCACAGAAGACAGAGAGGAGGACTAGTAGCACGGGCCGACAAAGGTGATGTCGCAGCTGGTCGGGTGACATGGTGCCGCAGAGGCTTACACCATGGGCTCTGGGTGGCTTACAAAGGGAAAAAGGAGAGCACCACTTTGCTATTTCGGGAGGAGCATATTCCTAGAATATGCCCTCCACGTATGCCCTAAGTGTAACCTGGCCACCCCTTTATATGGTGCACTAGGACCTCTAGAGGAGGGGGTCGATATTTTTTACTAAGCGAAGAACCTTAGGGAGAGGAGTGGGCAGGGAGGAACTTCATCTTCCACCTCCCCACGAACATCTTAAGGAGCATATGTAAACCGCCATTCATAGAGATAATACAACTCATCAGTGTGTGGAATCACCACACTATCCCTCCTTGGATACCTCTAGCTCACTTTGGCCCCATCTTTAGCCTATCCATGGCTTCTGCCATGACACCACCACGATAGTTGGCGTCCACCGTGGGGCTAGAAGCGGTGCTAGATGGAGTGAAGATCCGGACATGAAGCATCATTGCCACCGGGGAACACATCATCTCTAGGCTCGTACAGCGCTTTGGAGCGCTAGACTACGTCAACGACAACGCGCACAGCTTCGACAACTGCCCTCCTCCGTGCAGCGACCTCTTCATTAGCCTCGGCTCCCACAAGATCTATGTTGGCGTGGACGAGTCCTATGTTCACCCGCTACACATCGTCGAGGGAGGAGAACCACCTCTCAGCGTGGCTCGCGGCATGCATATCACTCGCCCCGCTAGCTGCGCTGAGGTAATGATGACTGCAGCTGATGCGGGAATAAGCAAGGACCTGGCAAAAGACCCGGAGGCAACACCGAAGGTACCTAATAAGAGAGGTCCTCCACTAGAGAGGCCAGAGAATGTGTTGCAGCAGGCAATAGAGAGCTTAGCTACTCCCATAGCACCTATAGCAGATCTGGCTCAGGCACATGCTGAGCTAGAGGAAACCCAGCAGAAAATGTTAGCAGGGGCTAAGAAAATAGAAGCGCTTCAATAGTCATTGAACATCACGATGTGTGGATATGCAAAGGCAAAAATGATTAGTCCCACCCGTATGGAGGAGTGAAGATTAGGGGTAGAAACCTCATCAGTGAGATAGACAAGGAATATGTACCTAGGCTGGGGTACTTTGCTACCCTTGTGACAGCAGGGCTGCCGAGGTATAGCACCCCGGCTAAGAATCTCAGGGACGCAGATGTAGTAGTGTCCGAGTTAGAGGGCCTAGCCGGTGAAGCCCGGGAGAGGCAACATGAAATAGTCAATCACCTGGTAAAAGTTGCTAATAAGCAGAATGAGGAATTGCTCAAGGAAAATCTGTCGGGAGCAGTAGGTTCCCGTGTCATTCATTCGGCAGGGGTGCTCCGGCAAAATCTGCTGGGGTGGCATCATCCCCTCACACGGGCCCAAGAAGGGAAGAGGTAGTGACCTCGGCAAGGAAGAATAAGTAGATGGTCCCATATGACCTGGCAAGGGCAGGGAAAGGAAAAGCATCACAAGGTGATGAGGATCGTCACAGTGCTTGCCGAGGTGAAGGCGGACGAGGCAACCCGGCCAAGGCCAGGCAGGACAGGGAAACGTTGGGCACGGTAATGCCAGACAGCGTAACTCGGTAGATTCTGGACAAAATCCACCTCGACAACATCAGCAACAATACATACCTCGGCAAGAGAAAAGTTCCAGCCTAGCTATGCAACAACAATATGTTCATTTGGGTCAACATATGTATAATGATGGTTATTCGGCAATGCCTGATGCCAGGTTTCCTAGGCCAGATCACCATGTGATAGAGTGAACAGGAACCTGTAGCCAGATGATGCAAGGTTGAAGCTAGACTGGATTTATAGGCTGGAAGTGATAGAGGGACAAGGTCCTCCAGGTCCAGCATGCTTTGGACCTTGAATTATGAGGGAACCACATGTGCCGAACTTTATGTTGGCCAGAGGGACAAAGACATATGAAGACAATACCAAGCCAAAAGATTTGTTGATTGACTATGCCACCGCAGTAAACATTGTCGGGGGAAATTTGAGATGGATCATGAGATACGTACCTCAGATGCTAGAAGGACCAGCGAGGATATAGCTAAATAATCTACTAGCAGGAAACATCAATTGCTGGATAGATTTCGAGGAGATGTTTATCAACAACTTCACAAGCATGTACAAGTGGCCGAACGGGCCACAACAACTGGCAATGTGTAAACAACGGCCTAATGAGACAGACTGGGAGTTCTTAACTCGCTGGTGCAACGTGTGCAATTCATGCGAGGGGGTGATTGAGTCACACGCTTTTGCTTGGTTTACACAAGAATGTACGTATGCAAGTATGCTATGGCAAAGGCTGCAAAGAGATATGCCAACTACATTGGCTGAAACGGTCAGAATTACTGACTCGTATGTGTTGGGTGATCTAACTCAACCTCGGCTTATGGCAAGCAAATACAATGAGGAGTATTACCCTCGAGATGGAGCCGGGTCATCCCGGCAAAATGATTTCCAGGGTAAGAGGAGAGATGAACGGCCAGATTACATGTATGGTTCGCAAAAAGTTGTAGCAGTGGACCAAAATCAACCCGGAGCTAGGAATAGTCAGCGACAAACGAGCGGAGGCCAACAGTGTACCCCGAAAAATGATGGCAAGAAGCCTTGGACCAGTGAACAGAAGAAACAGTGGCAAGAGAGGAAAGACAGACCGAGGTATAAGTATGAGGCTATGCTGGATCAACCATGCAAGTTTCACACGCCTAACCCAAGTAACCTGGCAAACCACACGACTCGGCAGTGTGTGTGGATGAGGAAAATAGAGCAAAATAACTTGAGGAATGTGCAAGCACCTCGACACGATGCACCTCGGCAGTAGGAGGGCAAAAGGGCAACAATTGATGTTACCACCACCCCCGCCGAGGTATGAAAATCACGACAAAAGGGATGCAGTGCTGATGGCTCTGAAATATAGCCATCTATGTCCACATTTAAACTGGATATTATTCATATTTTTGATGAAATATCTCTCTAAACCCTGCCACTAATGCCTAATGATCAAAGGGGTATGCAATCCTTTCTTGCTATTTTTCCCTACGTAGATAATGACGTTTGATGATGGGAATCACTATATTAAAGTCAAAGATACGAGATTTTCAACAACTAGAAGAAACCAGGAGTCGTGAAGTGGAGGCAGACGCTTTAACGACCAACTATACGGCGGGAATAAAATTTCGGCCCTATAGTTGCCATCAACACCACTAGGTCAAACAGAACAACTTTTCTGAAGGGACCCCTATATAAAGAGGCCTCAGACGATGACAAAAGAGCACCACAGATCATCAGCCGCCTCCAGATCTCCATCCACCACACCAAAGAGACGCCGGAGGAATATACTTAGATCTGATCTCCAAACCATTCTCCACCACCATAGCCATATTCCACCACTTGTAATAGTAGATCTCATCTTCAATTGGCGCTATTGTAAGACTATTTGCTATCAATCTCATGATTTCCGTAACAATGTTTATGATCTTTGATCTCATCTCTATGTGTGAGTAATTCTCCTTGGGCTAAGGGCTTCAGCCTAGCCATGTACCTTTTGTGCATGTTATTTATCATATATGGGATCATGTATTAGTTTGTATGACATGATGATTATTGTATTCTCTTTTGCCTCAATCTAAGGACTTGTCATGTACCCAAGACCCGGAGGATTGAGCCAGGTATAGGGAGTATGAGTAATGACTAATCTACAGGTTGGGAACCCCGGTGACAGAAGGGGTAGTAAAGCTGTATGTGAGGGATTTACTTGGGATTAACGGTGACGTCACTATGCATATCATTAGTTCTCTTTCTTCTATGAATGAGACTAGTAGGTTATTGCTATAAGCGGTTGCGGAGGCAATGGTAATTATGGATGCACTGCCCACATATAATTTATCTTTCTCTAACAATTACATGCATACTTTATTTTTATCTTTTATTCCCATCAGATGTTTTGCACAGCTACAAGTGAAACCGAACGCCCTAGGCCCTCTATCTCCATCATCGACAACAACAAAAGACACAAACTCTCGGTCCGGTAAAAACACAAAAGGAATTCTAAAACTCCCAAAGGTCCATTAAAGTAACTTCACTACTCTTCTGCTTCCCAAGGATTCGATAAACCTAGATCTACTAAGGAAAAAGAGCTATACTACAGTTGTAATCCGGATCGAAGGTATCAAGTGCATCAGGTGGAAGGAACGTGGTGGTACCCGGAGTATGCATCCAAGAAAGAAAGACGTTCGCATCCGGCGGTTTGATGGCTCAATGCACGGTGCCCGGAAAAATGCTTGATGGCGGTGTTCATGTAGAGCTCGTTGGGAAACCCAAGAGGAAGGTATGATGAGCACAGCAGCAAGTTTCCCTCAGTTATGAAACCAAGGTTTAATCGAACCAGTAGGAGCAAGGAAACACCCCAAAGGTGTTACTAGCTGAGCTTTGGCAGGGCGCACTACCGGTGCTAGTAGAAACGTGGAGACCTGCACAACACAACCACAGAACTGTGTCCCCAACTTGCGATGAGGTTGTCAATCTCACCGTGTTTTGCGGAAAACAAAGGATTAAACGTATCGAATGGAAAGAAGTAAAAGTTTGCAGAAAGTAAAAACAAAGAAGTAAATAGTTTATAGATTGAATGTAAAATACAAGGACCGGGATCCATAGTTCACTAGAGGTGGCTCTGCTTAAGATAGATAACATGTTGGGTGAACAAATTACAGCGGGGCAATTGACAAACACCGAGAAAGCAATACATGCCTATACTAATCATCTTGACTCCTTTGAGACTTGATTGGGCATTACAACATTATACATAGGCCTCCATCCAACTGCATCTATGACTAATAATCCACCTTCAGGTTATCATCCGAACCCCCTCCAGTATTAAGTTGCAAGCAACAGATTATTGCTTCTGAATCTGTGTAAAGTAAACAATACGATTGTTCTATGAACAAAAGATTGTTGTTTTCTCCCTAGTAGCAATAGCACATCTAGTTCCTTAGAGATTTCTGTCACTTCCCCAGATTACTAGAGGCATGAACCCACTATCGAGCATAAATACTAACTCTTGGAGTTGCTAGCATCTACTTGGCCAAGATTGCTACTAACAACGGAAAGCATGCAAGATAACAAATAACAAAGACATGATAGAATCAATAATCAATCTGAAATAGCATCTCAATATTCATCGGATCCCCGCAAACACAACATGCAGAATTACAAATAGATGATCTTGACCATGAACGGAGCTCACAAGATCTAGACATGAAGGCACAAAGGAGGAGAACCGGCCATCTAGCTACTACATGGATCCGTAGTCCAAGGATGAACTACTCATGCATCACACCGGAGGCTTGCATGGTGATGAAGAAGGCCTCCAGGGTGAATTCCCCTCTCCGGCAGGGTGCCGGGAAGAGCTTCAGATCCCTCCCGATCTAGGGATGGAGATGACGCAGCTGACTGACTCTTTCGTGGATTTTTGATTGGGTCCTTACGGTTTCGTCCAGGAAATATATAGTCGAAGGGAGGCAGGGGGGTGCAGGCTGGCCACACCACCCCCTGGCGTGGGCCAGGCCTGGCCACGTGGCCAGGTGGTGTGGCCGCCCTCTGGCCCCTCTCCGTCTCGTATTCTAGCACTTGATGGCATCCGGAAAAATAGGCACTTTGGCTTTTGTCCCGTCCAATTCCGAGAATATTCATTTTCTGACTTTCCTAGAACCAAAAACAGCAGAAAACAGGTAGCTGTGACTGTGGCTCTTGTTAATAGGTTAGTCCAAGAAATCATATGAAAAGTACTCCAAAGTTGGAACAAAACATAGGAAAGTGGATAAAACCAAGCATGGAACATCAAAAATTATAGATACATTTGCAATGTAAGTGATAAAAAGAAAGAATAGTTTTTGAGGTGACATGCACCATCAAAGACTTGATCAAAGTATTTACAAAACATTCAAAGCTGGGATCATAGTACTTCAATCATAACATGAAAGACAAAGTTCTAGCAATAAGCAAAGAAACTATGATGCAACATGAAAAGGCACAAACAAAAGATTCATGAATAACAATGCTTTGCAAGACGTTTGTTTGTTTCACATAAAGAAAACATAGCATAAAAGTATTCAGCTTGTCCCTCATAGAGTAGAAAATATAAATGCATAGGACACCTTCAAAGTTCATAAGAGTGACTAGATACAATATTTTAAAACAAGCAATAACAAGTTATGCATCAATCAACTAGTCTTGCGACAATGCACATAGAACTAAGAATGGCCACTATGCTCTCAAAGTAGGTGTATAAAGATAGAAGGTGGAGACTCAATATAATGGTGGAAGAAAGGCCTTTGTAAAAGGAAGTAGGGATTCAAGTCTCATAAAGAGCTTCCAAAAATTATGGTACTTATAGCTTTCAGCTCTCATTGCCCCTATCATAAGCATCTTGAAGTGATTAAGGTTAAAGTGAACAAACTATGGTGCACATGCTTGACGAAGTATAAGTCAGAAATCTCATGTCCCTTGTATACGAGGGCCGCTCCTCATGCTACTCAAGTTTAGTCACCGGTAAGTTCTTGTCATCGTAAGTACATGTGTATCATAGAGAACCGCCAACGGGGTACCCCTTGCCCGATGATACGGAAGAATCCCCATATCAAAATGACAAGGCAAGCAGACAATGAGCATCTCAGCAATCTTCTTATTTACCATGGGAATATGGTGCTTTTTTCTCTCTTTCCTCTTTTCATAGTATCTTTTTTTCTCTTTTCTCTTTTTTCTCAATATAGGACTCTTTTTTTATATAAGAAGAATGCTTCATAGACATCTCATTATGGTTACGCTGCAGGTTTCCACCATGTCAGCATGGATTAGACCTGCGGCCCAGGCGTTTCTCTAACACATATACATAACTCCATGGACTTACAAGCTCCCCTTTCATTTCACACCGACGACATCCATATACAAAAGAGCATGATATCAACTAGGTACAAGTACCAAGTGCAATGTTGAAAGCGTTCCCCGTTAAAGCATGGTTCTGCTAATCCCCAAAAAATAAGTGCAAGCATATACAACATAGATGACACAATGGTTCAAGTTTATTAAGGGCAAGAAAAGTAAAGTGTGCCATCAAGTTCGTGAGAGCTTTAATCACTAGTTTTCTCATAACAAGTTTAATTTGGAAGGTAAACAAAAGCATGAATATACTTGGATTAGCATAAGCTAGTAGGTAGGTATGGTGGAATCTTTGGAATAACTTGGTTTAGGGAGTTGGATGCATGAGTGGAACTCATACTTTGTTGTGGAGGCTAGCAAAAGACTGGGAGCGACAAACTGAGAGAGCAATAATGGCCATAATCATGCAGAGCGACAAAACATCATTGATCAAAGCATAAACTGATACTACAAGTTGAAAACTAAAGGATCATAAAGGCTATGGTAACTTGAGATAGTCATAACATGGTGTGAGCATGCGCCAAGTCAACCCAAATAAAGCATCAAAGGAGAATACCACTATACTATGCTTTAATATGCTAAAACAACACATGATTCATCCAAGGCACATTAAGAAATCTCAATTGTTTATAACAAATCATGCTACAACAAAGAATACTAAGCATAAAACCAAAACAATATCAAGCATGGCATGACAGAGCATAGGCCACAGTCACAAACAAGCTCTTTTTACCACATAAGCATGAACTTTCCTACTCTTTTCCAAACCAAACCAAACTATTTGCAAACCAATGTATGAAAGAGGCGGTCCAACCAATTTATTCAGAAAACTAAGAAAACCAAAACAAACGAAAAAACTAAAAAAAGAAGACGCTCCAAGAACAACACAACTATGCATGAAACAATAAAAATGAAGCGTTTGGAAGAAACCTGGCATTTTTATTGATGAAGAAGGGGATGCCTTGGGCATCCCCAAGCTTTGACGCTTGTACTTCTTGGATATTTCTTGGGGTGACACGTGTGGCATCCCCAAGCTTGAGCTTTAGTCCATCCTTCATCTTATTACTCATTCCTTCCATACACCTGAAAATTTTCCTTCATACAAAACTTCACACAATCTCATTAGCAACATTAGTGCACTCAAGATAAATAAGTCTTAAGGTTCAGTTCTAACACCAAATAAACTTCCATTAGAACACTAGCTACTATAGCACTTCCCTCAAAAATCTCAATTCCCCAAAAGAACTCAAAAAGGAACCAACAAGAAGCAAATGCAGAAAATGGCAGAAATCTATCAAAACTGACCAGTAGGTAAAGTCGAATTTTTTCGAAGACCTTCTGTTGCTCAAATCAAAAAGTGTTGAACTAACGAAAGTTAGATAACAACCTGGGGCAGAAGCACAAAAATTCACGCCTCAAAAAGACGTTCAGAGATTTTACACGAATGTTTATGGTGAAGCACAGAAATCTGTTTCTGGACAGCAACTTTCCCAATCATTACTTCTCTCTCATTAGAGGTTACTCTTGGCACAAAAAGAAAATAAAAAGGATAAGGAGCGGTTATTACTGAGGTAATAACTTCCAAGACTCATGTAAAACTTTTGGGTTATCTCCCAATAAGTACTTTTCTTTAACGCCTTTAAGTTAGGCATAAGAAGCAAAGAAAGAATCAAGTGTTCTCAAATGAAGAAGCATTAAGATCAATACCAGAAATATTTTCAACAAGGCTAGTTATATCATCCAAGTAAGTTCTAGAGGATCCTCTCTCAATACTCTTAGGTTCACTATTCTCATCAAATGGATTTGCAGGAACAATCCAATCAAGATTCTTTTCTATGGCATCATGTATTGCTACTAGTTTAAAGGGTATTGGTATCCTAGGTTCCTCCCCATTAGGTTCGGTTTTGTTCATCTTTTCTCGTGTACCAACAACATCTACACATGAGCCTAGCATATTGAAGCATTCAAAGACTTTCCTAGCTTCCTTGGCAACATCATAGAATTCCTTAAACAAAGTTTCTAGAATAAAATCCCTCTTTTCAGGGTCCTCAATTTCTTTAAGCTTAAGAAACATTACTTGCATTAAGGGTTGAGGTTAACAAACCTAGCTTCTAACATGTGAATTAAAGAAGCTGCAGCAATCTCGTAGTTTAGAGCAAGTTCTACAAGGGATCTATCCTCAGTATCTTCATGCTTACTAATAAGATTAAAGAATTCTTCAATGTTATCTTTCCCAATTATAGTACCACTACCAATTGGAAGGTCTTTCAGGGTAAATGTAGGGATCAACATGGTGAGCTAAGGAAGAGGTAAAAACTAAAGGGGACTTAATTTTTTGTGTGTTTTTGAATAAGAAAGCAAACTAGTAAAACTATTTTTTTTGTGTTTTTGAATAACAAAACAAGCAAACAAAGCAAAAAAGAAAACTAAGCAAAACAAAAATAACAAAGTAAAGAGATTGGTTATGAGGGACTCCCCTTGTGAAGATGTCCTTGACTCCTTGGCAACGACGCCAGAAAAATGCTTGATGGCTCAATGCACGGCGCCTAGAAAAATGCTTGATGGCAGTGTTGATGTAGAGCTCGTTGGGAACCCCAAGAGGAAGGTATGATGAGCACAGCAGCAAGTTTCCCTCAGTTATGAAACCAAGGTTTAATCGAACCAGTAGGAGCAAGGAAACACCCCAAAGGTGTTACTAGCTGAGCTTTGACAGGGCGCACTACCGGTGCTAGTAGCAATGTGGAGACCTGCACAACATAACCACAGAACTTTGTCCCCAACTTGCGATGAGGTTTTCAAACTCACCGTGTTTTGCGGAAAACAAAGGACTAAATGTATCGGATGGAAAGAAGTAAAAGTTTGCAGAAAGTAAACACAAAGAAGTAAACAGTTTATAGATTGAATGTAAAAGACAAGGACCAGGATCCATAGTTCACTAGAGGTGGCTCTCCTTAAGATAGATAACATGCTGGGTGAACAAATTACAGCGGGGCAATTGACAAACACTGAGAAAGCTATACATGCATATACTAATCATCTTGACTCCTTTGAGACTTGATTGGGCATTACAACATTATACATAGACTGCCATCCAACTGCATCTATGACTAATAATCCACCTTGAGTTATCATCGAACCCCTCTAGTATTAAATTGCAAGCAACAGTTATTGCTTTACAAACTGCGTGTAAAGTAAACAATACGATTGTTCTATGAACAAAGGATTGTTGTTTTCTCCTAATGTAACATCACATATAGTACCTTAGAGATTTATGTCGGTTCCCAGTTACGAGGCATGAACCCACTATCGAGCATAAATACTAACTCTTGGAGTTGCTAGCATCTACTTGGCCAAGATAGCTACTAACAACGGAAAGCATGCAAGATCACAAATAACAAAGACATGATAGAATCAATAATCAATCTGAAATAGCATCTCAATATCCATCGGATCCCTGCAAACACAACATGCAGAATTACAAATAGATGATCTTGATCATGAACGAAGCTCACAAGATCTAGACATGAAGGCACAAAGGAGGAGAACCAGCCATGTAGCTACTACATGGATCCGTAGTCCAAGGATGAACAACTCACGCATCACACCAGAGGCTTGCATGGTGATGAAGAAGGCCTCCAGGGTGAATTCCCTCTCCGTGAGTCCGGGAAGATTGATCCCTCCGATCTAGGGATGGAGATGACGGTGGTTACAGACACTTTCATGGATTTTTGATCGGGTCCTTAGGGTTTTCGTCCCGAGGGCAATATATAGTCGGAAGGGAAGGCCGAGGGGGTGCCTGGGCTGGCCACACCACCCCCTAGCACGGGTCAGGCCTGGACGCACGGCCAGGTGGTTTTGCCGCCCTCTGGACCCTCTCTGTCTCATATTCTGGCACTTGATGACATCCGGAAAAATAGGCACTTTGGCTTTCGTCCCGTCCAATTCCGAGAATATTCTTTTTTTTGACTTTCCTGGAACCAAAAACAGCAGCAGCCTTTGTGGCTCTTGTTAATAGGTTAGTCCAAGAAATCATATGAAAAGTACTCCAAAGTTGGAACAAAACACAGGAAAGTGGATAAAACCAAGCATGGAACATCAAAAATTATAGATACATTTGCAATGTATCACGGTTGCATAGATGATTTGATTGTTTTGTAGAAGTGGGAAGTGATCCTTTGGGAAGTGCTTATTCAGTGTGGTGAATTCGATGCACATGCATAGCTCGACCGTATTTTTCTTCGGGACACACCCTAGTTTAGCGATCCTGATACATTGCAAATGTATCTATAATTTTTTATGTTCCATGCTTGGTTTTATCCACTTTCTTGTGTTTTGTTCCAACTTTGGAGTACTTTTCATATGATTTCTTGGACTAACATATTAACAAGAGCCACAGTGCCAGCTGCCTGTTTTCTGCTGTTTTTGGTTCCAGGAAGGTCAAAAAATGAATATTCTCAGAATTGGACGGGAAAAAAGCCAAAGTGCCTATTTTTCTGGAAGGGATCAAGTGCTGAATCAGGCGGAGAGGGGCAGGGCTGGCCACACCACACCGCGTGGCGGGCTTGGCCCATGCCGAGGTGTGCAGCCGACCCTAGCACCCCCTCGGCCTCTCCTTCCGCCTATAAGTTACCCTCGAGACGAAAACCCTAGGTACCCAATAAAAATTCCACGAAAGAGTCTATAGCCGCTGTCATCTCCATCCCTAGATCGGGAGGGATCTGAAGCTCTTCCCGGCACCTTTCCGGAGAGGGGAATTCACCCTGGAGGGCTTCTTCATCACCATGCAAGCCTCCGGTGTGATGCGTGAGTAGTTCATCCTTGGACTACGAATCCATGTAGTAGCTAGATGGCTGGTTTCTCCTCCTTTGTGCTTTCATGTTTAGATCTTGTGAGCTCCGTTCATGATCAAGATCATCTATTTGTAATTCAAACATGTTGTGTTTGTGGGGATCCGATGGATATTGAGATGCTATTTCAGATTGATTATTGATTCTATCATGTCTTTGTTATTTGTGATCTTGCATGCTTTCCGTTGTTAGTAGATATCTTGGCCAAGTAGATGTAGATGCTATCTCAAGTAAATTAATGTTATGCCGATAGTGGGTTCATGCCTTTGGTAATCTGGGAAGTGACAGAAATCTAAGGTACTAGATGTCTGTTGCTACTAGGAGAAAAACAACGATCCTTTGTTCATAGAACAATTGTATTACCTTACCTTTATTAAGTAAAGCAATAATCTGTTGCTTGCAACTTAATCTTTGGAGGTTTGGATGATAACCTGAAGGTGGATTATTAGTCATAGATGTAGTTGGATGGCGGTCTATGTATTATGTTGTATTGCCCAATCAAGTCTCAAAGGAGTCAAGATGATTAGTATATGCATGTATTGCTTTCTCGGTATTTGTCAATTGCCCCGCTGTAATTTGTTCAAAGATGTTATCTATCTAAGGAGAGCCACCTCTAGTGAACTATGGATCCGGTCCTTGTCTTTTACATACAATCTACAATCTTTTCTTGCTTTGTGTTTACTTTGCAAACTTTTACTTCTTTCCATTCGTCGTTTAATTCTTTGTTTTCCCAAAAACGGTGAGATTGACAACCTCATCGCAAGTTGGGGACAAAGTTCTGTGGTTGTGTTGTGCAGGTCTCCACGTTGCTACTAGCAGCCTTTTGTGCCTCCGCCAAAGCTCAGCTAGTAACACCTTTGGGGTGTTTCCTTTCTCCCTCTTGGTTCAATTAAACCTTGGTTTCATAAGCGAGGGAAAACTTTTCTTGTACTCATCATACCTTCCTCTTGGGGTTCCCAACAAGCTCTCGTCGATCGAGAGTGCATCAAGATCTTCTCAAGCGCTGCTGCGGGGAGTCAAGGACATCTTCACAAGGGGAGTCCCTCATAACCAATCTCTTTACTTTGTTGTTTTTGTTTTGCTTAGCTTCTTTTTGCTTTGTTTGCTTGTTTTGTTCTTTCAAAAACACAAAAAAATTAGTTTTACTTGTTTTGCTTTCTTATTTGAAAACCCAAAAAAGACTACTCTTGAAAACACTAAGTTGTGTGACTTCACTAGCACCAACAACGATGATTTTATGAGCACTCCTATTGCTCCACCTATGGCTGAAAATACTTTCTTTGAGATAAAACCTGCTTTGCTCAATCTTGTTATGAGAGAACAATTTTCTAGTATTGGTAATGAAGATGCTGTTTCCCATCTAAATAACTTTGTTGAACTTTGTGAGATGCAAAAGCATAGGGATATAGATGGTGATATTATTAAACTGAAATTGTTTCCTTTATCTTTGAGAGGAAAAGCTAAAGAATGGTTGAATTCCTTAACTAGGAATAGTATTGATTCTTGGACTAAATGCAAAGATGCTTTTATTGGAAAATACTATCCTCCTGCTAAGATTATATCCATGAGAAGTGAAATCATGAAGTTTAAACAACTTGATAATGAGCATGTTGCTCAAGGTTGGGAAAGAATGAAATCTTTGGTAAAGAATTGTCCCACTCATGGACTGACTGCTTGGATGATCATCCAAAAAATTTATGCAGGATTGAACTATTCTTCAAGGAACCTATTGGATTCAGCTGCTGGAGGTACCTTTATGACCATCACTTTGGGTGCTGCAACAAAACTATTGGATAATATGATGGTTAATTATTCTGAATGGCATACTAAGAGAGCTCCACAAGGTAAGAAGGTAAATTCTATTGAAGAAACCTCCTCCTTGAGTGATAAGATTGATATTATTATGTCTATGCTTGTTAATGGGAAAGCCCATATTGATCCAAATAATGTTCCTTTAGCCTCTTTGGTTTCTCAAGAAGAGCAAGTTGATGTGAACTTCATAAGAAATAACAACTTTGGCAACAATGCTTATGGTAATAATGCTTATAGGAACAATTTTGGTAACAACAATTATAACCTTATACTCCTAACAATGGTAATGCTTATGGAAATTCTTACAACAATAATAAGAGTGCTCCTTCTGAACTTGAAGTTATGCTTAAGGAGTTTATTAGTAAACAAACTGCTTTCAATAAAACTATTGAGGAAAAACTCTCTAATGCTGAAAGAAATATAGCATCTTTGGCTGAAGCTCAATCTACTTTGAATAAAATGGCTGCTAAACCTGAAACTAATGAGAATCCCTTTGCAGCTACTAATGCCATACAAGTAAGAATTGATGAAAATGTTAGACTATTAGCTGAATTATATGCTAAGTGGGAAAGAGAAGATGAAATTGCTAGAAACATTAGTGTTTCTACGATCACCACCACTAGTGTTGAGGCTAGTAATAGTTCTACTACTTTAGATGATAAAGTTGATTTTGATCTTGATGGTTGCAATATCTCTGAAGTTATTAAGTTCCTACAAAAGCTTGCTAAAAGTCCTAATGCTAGTGCTATGAACATGGCCTTTACAAAACACATTACCGATGCTCTCATAAAGATTAAGGAAGAAAAGATGAAACACAAAGCTTCTATTCCGATAAAACAAGAGGATGGTTGGGAACCCATCATTAATATGAAAGTGAATGACTTTGATTTCAAAGCTTTGTGTGATCTTGATAGTAGTGTTTCTATTATGCCTAGAAGGATTTATGATATGCTTGATTTGCCTCCTCTTGAAGATTGCTATTTGAATGTCCCACTTGATGATAATGCTAAAAAGAAACTCATGGGGAGTATTAATGATGTTCTTATTATGGTTAATGATTCCTATATCCCTGTTGATTTCTATGTTTTGGATGTTGAATACAATGCTTCTTGTCCTATTACTTTGGGAAGACCTTTTCTTAGAACTGTTGGTGCCATCATTGATATGAAAGAAGGCACCATTAAATATCAACTCCCACTCAAGAAAGGTATAGAACACTTCCCTAAAAAGAGAGAAAATATTTCTTTTGCCTATCCTATAAAAACAAAATTTGTTCTTAATGCTTCTTCATTTGAGAACACTTGATTCTTTCTTTGCTTCTTATGCCTAACTTAAAGGCGTTAAAGAAAAGTACTTGTTGAGAGATTACCCAAGAGTTTTAGTTGAGTCTTGGAAGTTATTACCTCAGTAATAACCTCTACTTATCCTTTTTATTTGATTTTTGTGCCAAGAGTAACCTCTATTGAGAGTGAAGTAATGATTGGGAAAGTTGTTGTCCCGAAACAGATTTCTGTGCTTCACCGTAAAAATTCCTGAGAGAGTTTTGTACGTCGGATTGAGCTGTCAGTTTTTGTGCTTTTTCCCCAGGTTGTTATCTAACTTTCGTTAGTTCAACACTTTTTTATTTGAGCAACATAAGGTCTTCGAAAAAATTCATCTTTACCTGCTGGTCTATTTTGACAGATTTCTGCCATTTTCTGCATTTGCTTCTTGTGGGTTCCTTTTTGAGTTCTTTTGGGGAATTGAGATTTTTTAGGGAAGTGCTACAGTAGCTAGTGTTCTAATGGAAGTTTATTTGGTGTTATAACTGAACCTTGATACTTATTTATCTTAAGTGCACTAATGTTGCTAATGAGATTGTGTGAAGTTTTGTATAAAGGAAAATTTTCAGGTGTATGGAAGGAATGAGTAATGAGATGAAGGATGGACTAAAGCTCAAGCTTGGGGATGCCACGCGTGTCACCCCAAGAAATATCCAAGAAGTGAAAGCGTCAAAGCTTGGGGATGCCCAAGGCATCCCATTCTTCATCAATAAAAATTCCAGGTTTCTTCCAAACGCTTCATTTTTATTGTTTCATGCACAGTTGTGCTTTTCTTGGAGCGTCTTCCTTTTCTTTTTCGTTTTAGTTTTTAGTTTGCTTGGTTTGCTTAGTTTTCTGAATAAGTTGGTTAGACCCCCTCTTTCATACATTGGTTTGCAAATAGTTTGGTTTGGTTTGGAAAAGAGTAGGAAAGTTCATACTTATGTGGTAAAAAGAGCTTGTTTTTGACTATGGCCTGCGCTTTGTCATGCCATGCTTGATATTGTTTTAGCTTTATGCTTAGTATTCTTTGTTGTAGCATGACTTGTTATAAACAATTGAGATTGCTTAATGTGCCTTGGATGAATCATGCATTGTTTTAGCATATTAAAGCATAGTATAGTGATATTCTCCTTTGATGCTTTATTTGGGTTGACTTGGCGCATGCTTACACCATGTTATGACTTTCACAAGTCACCATAGCCTTTATGATCCTTTAGTTTTCAACTTGTAGTATCACTTTATGCTTTGATCAATGATGTTTTGTCGCTCTCCATGATTATGGCCATTATTGCTCTCTTAGTTTGTCGCTCCCAGTCTTTTGCTAGCCTCCACCACAAATTATGAGTTCCACTCATGCATCCAACTCCCTAAACCAAGTTATTCCAAAGAGTCCACCATACCTACCTACTAGCTTATGCTATTCCAAGTATATTCATGCTTTTGTCTACCTTTCACTTGTTATGAGAAAACTAGTGATTAAAGCTCTCATGAACTTGATGGCACACTTTACTTTGTTGCCTCTAATAAACTTGAACCATTGGTCCTACTTTGTTGCGTATATGCTTGCGCTTTATAAGTTGAAATTAGCAGAACCATGTACCATGGGGAACGCTTTCAACATTGCACTTGTACTTTGTACCCCATTGATATTATGTTCTTTTGCTTACGGATCCCGGCGGTGTGAAATAAAAGTGGAACTTGTAAGATCATGGAGTTTGTATGTGTGTTAGAGAAACGTCTGGGCCGCTAGCCTAAGCCATGCCTAATCATGGTGGAAACTTGCAGCATCACCATAATGAGCACTCTATGAAGCATCCTCAATAAAAACCTATGCAAATAGCAAATAAAAACATCGCTGAGATGCTCATTGTTTGCTTGCCTTGTCATTTTGATTATGGGAAAGCTCCCGTATCATGTGCAAGGGGTACCCCATTGGCGGTTCTTAATGATACACATATACTTACAATGACAAGAGCTTACTCGTGACTGAAGTTGAGTAGCATGAGGATCGGTCTTCGTAAGTAAGGGGCATGAGATTTCGGTTTATAACTTGTCAAGCATATCCTCTTAGTTGTGTCACTTTAACCTTAATCACCTTCAAGATGCTTATGATAGGGGCAATGAGAGCTGAAAGCTATAAGTACCATAATTTTTGGAAGCTCTTTATGAGACTTGAATCCCTACTTCCTTTACAAAAGGCCTTTCTTCCACCATTATATTGAGTCTCCACCTTCTAACATTATGCACCTACTTTGAGAGCATAGTGGCCATTCTTTGTTCTATGTGCATTGTCCCAAGACTAGTTGATTGATGCATAACTTGTTATTGCTTGTTTGAAACTATTGTATCTAGTCACTCTTATGATCTTTGAAGGTGTCCTATGCATTTATATTTGCTACTCTATTGAGGGACAAGCTGAATACTTTTATGCTATGTTTTCTTTATGTGAAACAAACAAACGTCTTGCAAAGCATTGTTATTCATAAATCTTTTGTTTGTGCCTTTTCATGTTGCATCATAGTTTCTTTGCTTATTGCTAGTACTTTGTCTTTCATGTTATGATTGAAGTACTTTGATCCTAGCTTTGATGTTTTGCAAATACTTTGATCAAGTCTTTGATGGTGCATGTCACCTCAAAAATTATTTCTTTTTATCACTTACCTACTCGAAGACGAGCATGAGTTAAGCTTGGGGATGTTGATACATTGCAAATGTATCTATAATTTTTGATGTTCCATGCTTGGTTTTATCCACTTTCTTGTGTTTTGTTCCAACTTTGGAGTACTTTTCATATGATTTCTTGGACTAACCTATTAACAAGAGCCACAGTGCCAGCTGCCTTTTTTCTGCTGTTTTTGGTTCCAGGAAGGTCAGAAAATGAATATTCTCATAATTGGATGGGACAAAAGCCAAAGTGCCTATTTTTCCAGAAGGGAACAAGTGCCAGAATACGAGACGGAGAGGGGCCAGTGGCCGGCCACACCACCTGGCCACATGGCCAGGCTTGGCCCGCGCCAGGGGGTGGTCTGGACGACCCCAACACCCCCTCGGCCTCTCCTTCCGCCTATAAGTTGCCCTCGGGACGAAAACCCTAGGTACCCGATAAAAAATCCACGAAAGAGTCTGTAGCCGCCATCATCTCCATCCCTAGATCGGGAGGGATCTGAAGCTCTTCCCGGCACCACGGAGAGGGAATTCACCACAGACCTTCTTCATCACCATGCAAGCCTCCGGTGTGATGCGTGAGTAGTTCATCCTTGGACTACGGATCCATGTATTAGCTAGATGGCTGGTTTCTCCTCCTTTGTGCTTTCATGTTTAGATCTTGTGAGCTCCGTTCATGATCAAGATCATCTATTTGTAATTCATACATGTTGTGTTTACGGGGATCCGATGGATATTGAGATGCTATTTCAGATTGATTATTGATTCTATCATGTCTTTGTTATTTGTGATCTTGCATGCTTTCCGTTGTTAGTAGCTATCTTGGCCAAGTAGATGCTAGCAACTCCAAGAGTTAGTATTTATGCTTGATAGTGGGTTCATGCCTCTAGTAATCTGGGGAAGTGACAGAAATCTCTAAGGTACTAGATGTGCTGTTGCTACTAGGGAGAAAACAACGATCCTTTGTTCATAGAACAATTGTATTGTTCACCTTACACGCATTCAGAAGCAATAATCTGTTGCTTGCAACTTAATACTGGAGGGGGTTCGGATGATAACCTGAAGGTGGATTATTAGTCATAGATGTAGTTGGATGGCTGTCTATGTATTATGTTGTATTGCCCAATCAAGTCTCAAAGGAGTCAAGATGATTAGTACATGCATGTATTGCTTTCTCGGTGTTTGTCAATTGCCCCGCTGTAATTTGTTCACCCAGCATGTTATCTATCTAAGGAGAGCCACCTTTAGTGAACTATGGATCCCGTTCCTTGTCTTTTAATACAATCTACAATCTTTTACTGCTTTGTGTTTACTTTCTGCAAACTTTTACTTCTTTCCATTCGATACGTTTAATCCTTTGTTTTCCGCAAAACACGGTGAGATTGACAACCTCATCGCAAGTTGGGGACAAAGTTCTGTTGTTGTGTTGTGCAGGTCTCCACGTTGCTACTAGCACCGGTAGTGCGCCCTGCCAAAGCTCAGCTAGTAACACCTTTGGGGTGTTTCCTTGCTCCTACTGGTTCGATTAAACCTTGGTTTCATAACTGAGGGAAAACTTTCTGATGTACTCATCATACCTTCCTCTTGGGGTTCCTAATGAGCTCTACATCGATCGTCGAGTGCATCAGACCCATGTTGCTTTTTTTTATTTCCTTGATGAATTTTGAATCAAGTAGGCGATGGAGTTCTTTTCCAATGGGCTTCCATATTGGCTCCACGAACTGGAGGAGTGATTTCTTTACTGGTCTTGTGTTGGGGTAGATGTTGAGCACATGCTCAGCGAGTTCCCTGGGGATTCCTGGCATGTCATCTAGTGCCCATGCAAAATTTCCCAGCGCTCATGGAGGAACGCGATGAGCACACTTTCCTATGCGGGACTAAGGTTAAAGGCCACATAGGATGTCTTGTTCGGTCCGTTGGGTGGACCTGGACTTCCTTTGTGTCCTTTGCAGAGTTGAAGGATTGGTCGGATATGGATCTTGCTGCTTCTGGCATGACATCATGCTTATTACTGATCTTGAGCTGGGCGAACTCCTTCTCCATGCCGAAGGACTGAGAAATCTTGTTGAACTCACGATCACAGTTGTCCGAGTGGGGGAAGCTTCCCCTCATAGTTATGATTCCATTGGGTGCTGGCATCTTCATCATGAGGTACGCGTAGTGTGGCACCTCCATGAACCGTGCAAAGGCTGGTCATCCCAGGATTGCGTCGTACTGCGATGGCTAGTCCATAACCTCGAACTCGATTTTTTTCATGCCTAAAATTTTCTCGAGACCCGAAGATAACATCGCCGTAGAAGGAGGTATCCGTGCAAAGGAACTTCGGCTTTGCCTAGGACGATGTCGTAGAAGGAGGTACCCGTTGGAGCTAGATTGGTCAAAGAGCAGTTCATTGCATGCAGCGTCTTGGTGTAGATGAGGTGATGCTACTTCCTGCGTCCATGAAGACTTTGCTCATGTTGAACCCATGATTTGAGCCTCAACTATTAGTGTCGAGTGACCCGGTCTAGGGACCCGGAGGGGGTGATCAGTTCTGCTAAAGGTAATCTCCTGATCAGATCAGTGGAGGTACTCAGGTGTTGGTGGTGGCATCCTTACTGCCATGTTTACTTGTTGGGCGATCAGTTTTTGTGTTCTGTTGGATGGGCGCCCCTTATGCATCATGTGCATTGCTCCCCTAGACCTCAGGTACTCATCATTCTGGTCTCTGTTTGCCTCGGGTTGCTGCTGGACCAGTCTGGCTGCCGGGGGTGCCCCTGGTGGTGGTGGTGCATTTAGTGCCAATGCCCTGGGTGCGGTGTTATATTCTTGGTTTGTTGCCTCAGCCACCTTGCTGCTATACGCCCGCTGAGGTCCCAAAAATGTGCCTCAGTCCTTCATGAGGTGATTTGATCGCCTTCTTCCTTCCGTATCGACATAATAATGCATGAGGATTGGTCCATCAAACATCTGTAAAGCTGGCATCAGGGCATCTCTAGGTAGTCTCGGCCAGTATTGTGGCGTTGTCCCACTTGGTCCAGCTTCATCTTGGTTTCCTTGATAGCTTCCACTGCGGTTATCGCTCCTGCGGTTGTCCTCATTGACGTACCCAGCCACAACGTGGCTTGGTCTGCTGTAACCGTCATAGTTGTGCCGCCTCATATTGTCAGCATTTCGCCTATCGTAGTATTCTTCGGGTGAGCGCCCCCATTTGTTGTTTACTGTATCCTTATAGTCCGCCCACCGATTCGCCATGTCCATCAGCTGGGATATTGTTTTCAGTTTTACTCGACCCATCTACTCTATGAATTATTTTCAGCATAGACCGTCATTGAAAGCGTCAATTTCCCTCTCATCGGAGATACTCTTGGATGAGTTCTTGATGATATTCCACCACCGTATGAGTGCATGTATTGGTTCTCTCGATTTCTGCTTGCACGCCCGCAACTCCTCGATAGATGCGGGTCATTTGAATGTGGACTTGAAGTTTTTGATGAATTTTTCCTCCAGGTCGCCCCAACTGCTGGTTGATTCTTCGAGTAACTGCCGGAGCCAGGACCGTCCAGCGCTGGATAAGTGCAACTGTAAACTTTGCATGCTGGTGGCCTTTGATCCACCTAGGAGCTTATCAGTTTGCAAATAATCGGCCAACAATGCCTCTGGATCTTGGAGACCATCATACTTTTGATGATCGTGAGGGAGCTTGAAGTCCTTGGGTACGGGCATTTTGCGAACCTGATGTGTAAAGCAACTTGCACCACATGGCTCGAGGTCATCCTCGCTTTTGTCGTATGAGTACCTTCTGCGCCTCTCCCAAGATTTGTCGATTTTGTGTTGCATAATGTCATCCCTGGCATCGTGATTGCCTGAGGAGTGCGTGAAGCACGCGTGGTGTGGCGATCTGGACCTTCGGGTCTCTGCCACCTATCGAGGGCTGCTGCGATGGCGTGGTGATCTGTTGGAATGTGGGACAATCTCTTCGTGCCCTTTTGTGAGTGTTACTCCGACCATGCCAAGGCCCATGAGGGCAGAGCGATGGATGGCTGCTCGCAGATTGTCAGCTACCGGTTGAGTTTTGGGTAGGTAGGTATGAGTTGCGACGAGGGCGGCTTGCACCGTTTTATCCTTGATATGGCCTGCTGAGTCTACAAACATGAATGACATGGCCAGTTCTCGGGTGATGTCGCATATTTCGCCTTCGGGTATGTTATGCAGCCGAGAGCCGCCCCTTCCTGGTTGTTATCATCCCGTGACGCTCCTAGAGTTGCGGGTGGAGCTGAGCTACGTCCGTTGTATGCTTGATTCATCGGCTCTCCTTTCCGCTCCTCCAGGTCCCTTTTCATCTTGACTAGTCCCCTCTTCTGCTTGTGTAGGAGGTATTAGTATGCCATTAGATCTTCGCACAAAGCGTCCGCCGTTATTGGTACTACACCCAAGATGGTGTTTCTTGCATTCTCCTAGGAAGCTGGTGATAGCCGAATAGTTATCCGTTCACCATCGCGTGCCCTGCCTCCTCCTTGGACAACACGGTTTTACGCGGGTGTTTCCAGTCCGTTCCTACGAGCACTTGTATCGTTTTCTAAAATAATATCATTGGGCTGGATGGTAGGGTTACCATGTTCGTCATGTTCTGTTGAGGTTCCTTCGTCCGTCCCTATGGCTCCTATGATCACACACATTTGGTGGCGCTCCATGTATAAGTCGTCGCTGCGGTTATCGTAATCGTAGGCACTGTCCTGCAGACAAGTGAAATCCCGTGGATCCTGTTCTGGGTACACGAGTCGACTTTTTTGATCCCCGAGTCGACGCTTTTCTCAGATTTTCCGTTTTTCGGGTTCATGATGTGGGGTGATGGTGTTTCAGAGTTAGATCCGAAGGAGAGGCCGTCATAAAGATATGCCAAATCCCCTAGATTCACAGCATGGCCGCTATTTTCCTCAACGTTTGTCGGGTGTGAGATGACACTTCTAGTTGGGCCGATAGAAGATGCTGGCATTGCCATAGATGCTATGATTGCAGCCGACAGATCCGAGTAGATTGGATCCAAAAGGCAGAGTATTTCCGCTTCCCCGATGCGAAAGTGGAGGACCCTGATCATGAGTTCTGTCTCCCAGTCGAAACTGTTGGAGGGCGGGAGATAGGTGGGCGGGCGTGGATCAAGATTGGTGGGGTCATGGTGGATATCACTGACCTCAATCATCGGATTGTTGCTTGGTGAAGACGGAGCCTCCGAATTCATGACTCCAGTGCTTAGAGTTTCCATAGACGGCGCCAATTGTCTAGGGGTAACCTCGGCAATGTCCATGATTATGGACTTGCCTTTGATGGAAAAGAGAGCGCTGGTGATTTCGTCGGCCTATCAGACAGAAAAGGGAGTCAAAAGTCCTGCCTGATTATGAAAACAGAGGGTTACAAAGTCGCCGATTCGCTAGATGTGATCTAACTCATGGCGGGTCGTGTTTCGCTCAAAGCTATGGTTCCCTATCCGTCGGCTCCTCCTAACCTATATATGAGGGGCTGGTTCTCAGAGTCCAACATAGATCGGTTACAAATTTGGTTACAGCTATACGACTATGTCGGTTGGCATTTCTTTCTTGATCAACACGTTTGGTTCCAGCACTTTGGATGCTTCCAGGACTCCCTATTTCTTTGTGGGCTTCATGGGTCGTAGTTTGAGTACATACTAGTACCAATTATAGAAACCATAAGACATACCCATGTCGGTTAGGGCCCCTCAGGGATCGATTCCCTGAACTATTTGCGATTTTAGTGGACCCTGTGTTCTCAGTAGCCAAATCCTAGTCGACTCAGGGCTGGCTTATCCCCTTTAGGAGGGCTTTGGGTTCAGGGGAACGCATTTCCTGGGCAAACCTCAAGAGAGCTATCGAGGGGGTTCAGCTTCGACACGACCCTGATCAGATCTCCTGGACCCTTGACCCTTCAGAAGGTTCTCGGTCCGGTCCCTCTACCGTAAGTTTTGTCAAGGGATTACAAGCAAGCACTGATCCGTCCTAAATGGGTCACGCCGCTTGGAAATTCCCTGAGAACTCGACCTAATACATGCCATCCACCTGTCAACCTATGCACCATTCTCTTTTTTCTCGCAAAAAAAAAGAGAGAAAAGAATAAAACTAAGCAACATTCTCAGTTGCAGTTTCTGACCTTGGTAAGAGATCAATGCCAGCAGGTAGGCTCTACTTGACTCGGTCCTTCTACGTTGTACGTACAACATTAGTTTGAAACCAAAAATAGTTCTCCCGCTCTACGTTGTTCCAAAACAGAGTCAAAGCTGGCAAGAAACAGATTTAGAAAGAAAACAAAACAAAAATATCTATTAAGATTTGGCTCTTTAATTTCTGCTGGCAGCTAGCAGGCAATTATCTGTCTTATTCCACCGCATTTCTTTCCTTCCTAGTCTCACTCCTCGCTCCTCTACAAATTCCGTCACAGAGGGGACGAGGAGCTGTTTGTTTGAGCAGCCAAAGCCGGGAGATCCCGTTCGTTCTCCAACTCTGCCTCTCCATTGGCAAGGTAGTTTGTGCTCTCTTCGTATACGCTAGCTGCCTAGCTAGCCTTCGTTTCTTCCTTCCTTGCAGATAAATGTTCACATGATTAGCTAGTTTTTACCTCATGTTTTCTCTACCTGCCCGTGGAATTTCTTGTTTAGCGAGATGCTTGAGATACCTTGATCTATGTCCAGATGGTGGCTCAGCATGTAGGCACACAACGATTGGTGTAGTTCTGACCTCAAGTGCTCTGATTGAGTCCCTTTTGTGGTGTTTCTTTTCTAGCCAAAATCTGGCCTCACATATGTACTTATGGATCTGTACGATCTTACCTTCGGCTAGATCGATCATGGTGCAATAGAGAAATCCGTAGGTGTTTGGTTTTTTGCAGGTCAAAAACATGTACTCCTACATGTTTTAAGAAAAAATACCAATGGTAATTAATTAGGTCTTCCGCCGTTTGATTAAAACTACCGATCAACGGGCATAGTTCAAGTGTAGATCTAACTTATATTGCCGATGTAAGGGTGCCTTTAGGAAAAATGCATTTTTTTTTGTACCTTTAGCACAAATGCCATTTTAACCGTGGAAATACGGTATTAGCTTACAAAAAATTCAGATACAAGATGTCAAATAGTTGACCAGATTTACATTTGCACCTATATCTTTTTCTGCATTGATCAAATATTCGGAAATTAAATCCTAATGGAAGGGATATTAAAACAACCCAAAAGATAGGGATTGTATCTCAGTCAAATTCCATCATCGTGTTTTACGTTTTACCCACCAACGATATGCCTGTTTCTATGATTACGTTTTGCCCAGCATCCAGTAATAAGAATTTCCTTGAAGCCTTTGAGACTATACCTCCTCCTGCAATCTAGTAACATGTCCATTAGTTCCATATCTGTGTTGTAAGTATTTGTATGACATGTTATAACATTTATGTCTTGTTTTAGAAATCTACTCGCCACCAAAACTTAACGAATAAACCGAAGGATCTTTTCTATCAAAAATAGAATTAAGGAGAATACATAGATTGGACGTGTCAAAGTTTACAGAGTGCATTTTTTTCTGTAGCATGAAAAACACCACTGTTTTACATCAACTTATCACTAGCAGGAAAAAAACGTTTTGTCCGCTCCCATTCAGACACAACTTAAGTATCTAAACTTTCAGAATTATTATTTTGGACAGTTCAAACTTTAACTTACAGAATGTGGTGGTCAATTCAAAGGTCAGCATGATCAACCATTCCAACGTTGTAGTCTTCTGTAGGTGCGTTAATATGATATGCCTTTCTTCGTCCTCAGAAGACTCAAGAGGGATAATGCACCTAAGAAGCCTTCAGATCCATTCTTATCTCTTATATAGATGTGATTCTACATTGTAAAGTTCATTTTTTTTGCTCTAATTTTGATCACAAACACGCTGTTTTGTCTTTCAATGTCATAGGTAACCGAGGTGCTGAGAAATTTGCAGCGATTCGTGGGCTCAGTGCTTGGGAGGTAACATTCTTTGTTGCTAATATTGATAAATATTTGTCTTATTATTATATATACTTGGGAATTATCCCCCCTCTTACCTTTTTTTGTTCCTATTACCTTTATTTGAGTGTTTCAGGATTCATTATATGTAAATTCAGAAGTTGTTTTTCAATTCATTGGTTGTCTATATTATGTAGTTTATTGTCTGAAAATAAAACCGAGCTATTTACCTTCATGTTGCAATCTGATGTATCCATGAATTTCCTTCTGTTCCTCCAAATTTTACTTATGACTAATTTGCACTAAGGTTAAAACACATCGTAGTAGACGTTCAATTGTAGACGTGGATTTTGATTTCATTTCAGAAATTAATATCTTACGTACTACTTCTATTCCATAGAATATGATGCTATATATTAGTCATGAAAATTATTTTCAATATAACTTGCAAATTTCATTAAATACCATAAGAAATAGCAAAAAAATCATTAAATTCCATAGAGTTTGATCCTACTCGTGAAATGCAGTAAATGCCATAAGAAATAGCACAATATTTCCTTGCATCAATATACAAGAAATATCACATTACTTTCCTTCGGCATCACAGTATTTCCATTTCATTAAGCATGCTATCGCGGACTTAAGTATTTTTCCAGTATAATTATCGTAAATTTTACATCCTACATCCGCTGTTGACCTCATGATTATGTCAGGAGTTATTTTCCTATTAAAAAGTGTGTACAGCCGCAGATATTTTCCATTCAAGAAAAGTGATCGAATAGGGCTGCAATCCTTTGCTTAAACAACAGTTTTTTCCAGTTTTCTTTGCTAACAGTAAGCATCAAGCTTCATACTATTGTGACATCCAGTAGTCAGTATAGCTGTATAGGAAAAAAATTAATGGGCCGGTACATGTATATACACATGTATTGATGCTCAGGACTCATCCCTTCAATTTATCGCTACACATTATACTGGAGCTGCCCGGTCATTTCTACCAATTTTGTGCTTTGTACAAACACTATGAAAAACGCTAGCTTGCTAGTTTTGTACTACATGAGATGTACAATTGGAAGCTAGCAGTCCCCTCTCTTCCTTGCATTTTTTCTTTTTACCTTAATTTGAGTGCTTGAGGATTCTTAAGGTTCTATATTCGGAAGTTTCTTTTCTGCTCACTGGTTGTGTCATGGTATGCAATTTGTTGTTTGAAATGAAACTGAGCTACTTGCCTTCATTTTTCACATGCGATGTATGTACCAACAAATGTTTCTATTGTTTCTCAAAATTTTAGTTGTGGCTACTTTATACTCCATTTTTACAGAACACAATAGTAGATTTGTAACGGAGAACTGAGCTTCAATTTTATTTCAGAAAGTAAGATCTTATACTACCTCTATTACATACAATATGCTTCTTTAGAAAACTCGCAATGTATTTTTTTTATCTTTGACAACTACGTAATTAATAAAGTGTTAAGTGAAAATGGTGCTATATATTTGTCCTTAAATGATTACAATATATAATCTAGTTGTGATATGTTACCTACTCTTGAAATGAAGTAATGATCTGTTGGATACCATAAGAAAAAGCACAATATTTCCTTGCGCCAATATACAACGAGAAAGATCAAATTACTTTCCTTCGGTATCAGATTATTTTCATTTCATTAAGCATGTTATCGTGGTCCTAAGTTTTTGTCTAACACAATTATGCAAAAATCACATGATACTACCGTTGTTGCTAGCAGTATTATATCATGAGTTATTTGCCTATGAAAAATAGCATGAACAGTACTGGATATTTTCCCTTCAGGCTTAAATAATAGATTCTGCCAGTTTGCTTTGATAAAAGAAGCATCAAACTTCCTATACTATTATGACATGGAGTGCGAGTATACATGTGTATTTATGCTCAGGACTCCTCTTTTATTTTCACACTACACATTATACCTAAACTGCCTTTGTCAATTTCTGCCCATTTTGTACTTCGTACAAACACTAGCTTATCAGTCTGCTACTGACATGAGATGCCTCTATACGGAAATGCGAATAACTATTTTTTATATAGTTGCACGTGGTATCAAATTATACCTTCGGAATGGATTTATCAATTTAAATTTTACACTTAGAATGTAAGGTAGGATATATGTAACATGATTCAAAAATAATGCTTGCGAGAAATGAACCATAAATACATGCTCTACTTAGAAAACAAGTGAGTTCCGAACCGATTTTTATGCTGATTGTCAATTCTCAGTCGAGATATATTAGCCGTCTAGTCCTATATTTTATTTTCATATAAGTTATTTATTCCTTGTTCTTCTTTTCAATCCTTATTTTATTCTTTCTTCTTTTCTATTCCATAGCATAGGATCAACATCTAAATGAAATCCTATCATTTTCATCCGACTTGATTTTGTTGTTGGTGTTGATTGTAGTTGATTTTATGTTGAACAGGGCTGTCGGAACATTGACGTGTTGGTCGAATCGGAAAGGACAAGACGATCAAGCTCCTCTAGGTAAGGTTTCATAATCATTGGTACATATATCACTTTAAACTATATGTAATCCATATTGATAATCCATGATTCAGACTCCACGGTTGCAGCTGAATGTATCATTCTAAAATTACTTTTTAACATGGTATAGGCAAGTAGCCATCTGAAGTGCTGGCTTTGAGGGTGGTATAGACTCCATCGTCCAAGCGTTCGCTTTAGCTAAAGATAATCGTGCAGAAGTGCTGGCGGCCGGCGAGGTTAGTTTTGAGGGTGTGCTTCTGAACCGTGGTTACCATTGTCGCTGTTCACGTCCGTCAACACACTGACCGCCGTGTTCGCTGACGTCCTCCTCAAGAAGCAGTTCTAGCCACCTGCTCTGACGTCCTCCTCTAGCAGCTGATTCGGATTGATATACCTCCGATGCCTACGCAGTACGCACATGGACACACGGGCGAGAGAGTGAGCCCGTCCTTGCCTTGGAAAGCGTATTGCTACATCCGCACCTCGGGAATCGAGGCCACATCCACTGCACGGGGAGGACTGGGCCATGGGCTGCGTCGTGCGTCCTCGCCTTGGATGTCCATGTCACGCCGGCGGGAGACTCGTCGCAGAAGACTACCCATCGACTATGGGAATTGAGGGAAGACAAATCAGGGGATTTTTTATATCAGACATAATTGTGAACTGTTAGATCCGATTGATGGGTTCGTAGCATGGAAAACAAAAAAATTCTACCACAAGAACGAACAAAACGCAGATCTAATCTAGATAAAAGCCAAGATCTAATCTACTAGACATGAGCAACGAGATAGATCGGTACTAACCCTCGTAGAACCGAAAGCGTTAACGAGATTAGATCTCGTGGATGATATAGTCGATCACTTGCCGATCTCAAGATCGTGTGGACGATCCTTCCGGCGCCACGTTCCGGCAGCGCTTCCGCAGACGGTCACACGTGCGGAGTCGAAGCAGACCTTCCTCTCCCTGTTCCAGCGAGCAGCGGAGGTAGTAGATCTTCTCCACGGAATCCCAGCAGCACGACGGCGTGGTGGTGGTGGTGGAGATGAGAATTCTGCAGGGCTTCGCCTATGCCTGTGCAGAAGAAAGGTGGAGGAGAGAGGCGGCTGAGATTGGGAGTTATGAGACAAGGTACAAGAGGGGGCGCCCCCTCCCTTCTATTTAAAGGAGGGAGGCGCGCCTGGGGAGGGGAAGTCCTAGTAGGACTCCCTCCTCCTTGGGCCGGCGGGTTGGGGGGGAGGAGTCCTCCTCCCCCATGAATCCGTGTCTTACCCCACTTGGTTTCTTTGATCCCTTTCTTGGTTTTCAAGCAAACTCCAAGAAATCCTCTAGAACCTTCCAGAATATTTCAAAACCTTCTAGAATCTCCATACAAACACTCCGGAAAATTTCCTAACTTAGAAAATGATCCCCAATATATGAATCTCATTCTCCGGACCATTCCGGATCTCCTCGTGATGTCCCGGATCCATTCCGAGACTCCGAACAACATTCGGTCTCCAATGCAAATTCCATATCTACTTCAAACAACTTCGAACCTTAAGTGTGTCACCCTACGGTTCGTGAATATGCAGACATGATGAAGACACCTCTCCCATCAATAACCATCAGCGGGATCTAGAGATCCATAACGGCTCCCACATACTCAACGATTACTTCGTGATCGATTGAACTAATTAACATACGAAACCAATTCCCTTTGTCTCGCGACATTCTACTTATCCGAGGTTTGATCGTCGGTATCTTCATACCTAGTTCTTCCTCGTTACTGATAAGTACTCTTTACTCGTTCCATGTTATGTCATCCCTTGTGACCTAGTCACATGCTTGCAAGTTATCTAGATGACATTCCACCGAGAGGGCCCAGAGTATATCTATCCGTCATATGGATGGACAAATCCCAATCTTGGTCTATGCGCTTCAACACATACTTTCAGAATACCTAATGACACCTTTATAACCGCCCAGTTACGAAGCGGCGTTTGATGTCATCAAAGTATCCATCCGGTGATGGTGATTAACATAACCTCATGGTCGAAGGATTAGGTTACTATGTATTTCAAAGCTTACAGCAATACGAACTTAATGACTTGATCTTATGCTACGCTTACTATGGGTGTGTGTCCATCATATTGTTCTCCTAATGATATAACCTTGTTATTAATCACATCCAATGTCTATGATCAGGAAACCATGATCATCAATCAATCAACAAGCTAGTTCAACAAGAGGCTTACTAGGGACTCTTTTATGTTTACAAAACACACAAGTATTAGTGTTTCCTAATAATACAATTCTAGCATGGGATGTAAACATTCATCATAAACACAAAGATATAATAATAACCACTTTTATTATTGCCTCTTGGGCATATCTCCAATAGTCTCCCACTTGCACTAGAGTCAATAATCTAGATAACATGGTAATATACCGAACACCCATGGCGTTCTGGTGTTGGTCATGCTTTACTCTAGGGAGAGGTTTAGTCAACAGATCTGCTACATTCAGATCAGTGTGTACTTTGCAAATCTTTATGTCACCATCTTGGACATACTCGCGAATAGCATGAAAACGTAGCTTGATGTGCTTCAGCTTGCTATATGACCTTGGCTCCTGTGCATTAGCTATGGCAGTCAAAGTAGATGGCCATCGGGTCTAACGCGCTGGGAACCACGCCAAGTTCAGTAATGAACTCCTTCATCCATATGCCTTCTTGTGCAGCCTCCGAAGCAGCTATGTATTCCGATTCAGTTGAAGATTTCGCCACAACGCTCTGCTTGGCACTCCTCCAACTTATTGCAGCACCATTCAAAATAAATACGTATCCAGACTATGACTTAGAGTCATCTGGATTGGTGTTCCAACTAGCATCAGTGTAACCATTTACAGCAAGCTGTTCATCACCTCCATAAGAAAGACCCATATCCTTAGTCCTATTCAGGTACTTTAGGATATTCTTGACCGCTGTCCAGTGTTCCATTCCAGGATCACTTTGATATCTGCTAGTCAAACTAACAGCATGTGCTATATCCGGTCTCGTACACAGCATGACATACATGATAGAACCTATGACCAAGGCATAGGGAATTTTATTCATCTTTTCTCTATCTTCTGCCGTAGCCGGACTTTGAGTTTTACTCAAGGTCTTACCTGACAACATGGGCACAAACCCTTTCTTGCTCTCTTCCATTCTAAATTTCTTTAGAACTTTGTCTAAGTATGTACTTTGTGAAAGCGATATTAGGCGTCTTGATCTATCTCTATAAATCTTGATGCCTAGAATATATGCCGCTTCGCCAAGATCCTTCATCGAAAAACTATTATTCAAATAGGTTTTGACGCTATTAAGAAGTTCTATATCATTCCCAATCAACAATATGTCATCTACATATAGTACTAGGAATACTACAAAGCTCCCACTCACTTTCTTGTAAATACAAGCTTCTCCATAAGTTTGTATAAATCCAAAGTTTTTGATTACTTTATCAAAACGTTGATTCCAACTCCGGGATGTTTGCTTCAGTCCATAAATGGAGCGCTGAAGTTTGCATACCTTATCAGCATCACTAGGATCGACAAAACCCTTGGGTTGTACCATGTACAACTCTTCCTCAATGTCACCATTAAGGAACGCTGTTTTGACATCCATCTGCCAAATTTCATAATCGAAATATGCAGCGATTGCTAACATAATCCTCACAGACTTTAGCTTCGCTACAGGTGAGAAAGTCTCATCGTAGTCAACTCCTTGAATCTGTCGGAACCCTTTCGCGACAAGTCGAGCTTTATAGACGGTAACATTACCATCAGCATCTGTTTTTCTTTTGAAAATCCATTTGTTCTCGACAGCCTTTCGGCCATCCGGTAAGTCCACCAAAGTCCATACTTGGTTTTCGTACATGGATCCCATTTCGGATTTCATGGCTTCTAGCCATTTGTCGGAATCTGGGCTCACCATAGTTTCTTCATACGTCGCAGGGTCATCAGTGTTGTCCACCAACATGACGTTCAAGGAAGAGTCATACCACTCAGGAGTGGTACGAACCCTCGTTGACCTGCGAGGTTCAGTAGAAACTTCGTTCGAAGTTTCATGATCAGCATCATTAGCTTCCTCTCCAGTTGGTGCAGGCAACACAGAAACATCTTCTGGTGCTGCGCTACTCTCAACTCCGAAAGAAGGTTCAACAACCTCGTCGAGTTCTACTTTCCTTCCAGTCACTTCTTCGAGAGAAATTCCTTCTCCAGAAAGGATCCATTCTTAGCAACAAAAACTTTGCCTTCGGATCTATGATAGAAGGTATACCCAATTGTTTCTTTAGGGTATCCTATGAAGACGCATTTCTCCGCTTTGGGTTCAAACTTATCAGGCTATAACTTCTTTACATATGCTTCACAACCCCAAACTTTAAGGAACGACAACTTAGGTTTCTTACCAAACCACAATTCGTACGGTGTCGTTTCAACGGATTTAGATGGTGCCCTATTTAAAGTGAATGCGGCTGTCTCTAATGCATAGCCCCAAAATGATAACGGTAAATCTGTAAGAGACATCATAGACCGAACCATATCTAAGAGAGTTCGATTACGATGTTCGGACACACCATTACGCTGTGTTGTTCCCGGCGGTGTCAACTGTGAAAGTATTCCACATTTCTTTAAATGCATGCCAAACTCATAACTCAGATATTCACCTCCGCGGTCAGAACGCAGAAACTTAATCTTCTTGTTACGATGATTTTCTACTTCACTTTGAAATTTCTTAAACTTCTCGAAAGTTTCGGATTTATGTTTCATAAAGTAGACATACCCATATCTACTCAAGTCATCCGTGAAAGTGAGAACATAACGATATCCACCACGCGATGCTACACTCATTGGACCGCACACATCGGTATGTATTATTTCCAATAAGTCCGTAGCTCGCTCCATTATTCTAGAAAATGGAGTCTTAGTCATTTTTCCCGTTAGACATGCTTCGCATCTTTCAATTGATTCAAAATCAAGTGATTCAAGAAGTCCATCAGAATGGAGTTTCTTCATACGCTTCACTCCAATGTGACCAAGACGACAGTGCCACATGTATGTAGAATTATCATTCAATTTTATTCGTTTAGCATCTATGTTGTGAATACGTGTATCACTACTATCGAGATTCAATAAGAATAAACCATTCATCTCAGGTGCATAACCATAAAAGATATTACTCATATAAATCGAACAACCTTTATTCTCAGACTTAAAAGAGTAACCGTCTCGCAATAAACAAGATCCAGATATAATGTTCATGCTTAACGCAGACACCAAATAACAATTATTTAAATTTAAAACTAATCCCGATGGTAGATGTAGAGGGAGCGTGCCGACGGCGATCACATCAACCTTGGAGCCATTTCCAACGCACATCGTCACCTCGTCTCTTGCCAGTCTTCGTTTATCCCGCAGCTCCTGTTTCGAGTTATAAATATGAGCAACCGAACTAGTATCAAATACCCAGGCACTACTACGATTACTAGTAAGATACATATCCATAACATGTATATCGAATATACCTTTCTTCTTGGATGTTGCCGTTCTTCAGATCCGCTAGGTATTTGGGACAGTTATGCTTCCAGTGACCAGCACCCTTGCAGTAGAAGCACTCAGTTTCAGGTTTAGGGCCAGCCTTGGGCTTCTTAGCAGGTGCGGCAGCTTTCTTGCCGTCCTTCTTGAAGTTGCCCTTGTTCTTAGGCTTGCCCCGTTTCTTGAAATTGGTGGTCTTATTGACCATCAACACTTGGTGTTCTTTCATGATCTCCACTTCAGCAGTTTTCAGCATGGACGATAGTTCAGGCAACGTCTTGTTCATGCAATGCATATTGTAGTTTATCACAAAGTTCTTGTAACTTGGTGGCAGTGATTGGAGGACACGGTGAATCCCCAATTCATTAGGAATCGGTATCCCCAACTCTCAGAGTTTGTTTGCGTGCCTAGACAAGGCGAGCACGTGCTCGCTAACGGAGCTACCCTCTTCTATCTTGCAGGTAAAGAACTTCTCGGAAGCTTCATAGCTTTCCATGGCCGCGCGAGTCTCAAATATGAGTTTGAGCTCCTTAATGATTTCAAATGGGTCATGGTGCTCAAAACGCTTTTGAAGCTCCGATTCTAAACCGTACAGGATGGCACACTGAACTGTGGAGTAGTGATGTTTCCGAGTGGCATAAACATTCTTTACGTCATCGGTGGCATCTTCTGCAGGTGGGTCACCTAGCGGTGCTTCGAGCACATAGGTCAACTGACCAGCCCTGAGGACGATCTTCAGTCCACGGAACCAGTCCGTGAAATTGCTTCCATTGTTCTTAATCTTTTCTTTCTCTAGGAATGCATTGAAATTGATGGAAACGTTCGCCATAATCTACAACAAATTTGCAAGTATTTTAGACTAAGTTTATGATAAATAGTGTTCAAATTTAATTCTTAAATCAACTAGGTGAACTCCCACTCAAAACAACATCCCTCGCAGTTGTTTTAGTGATTACACGAACCAAATCCACTACACCAAGTCCGATCATCACGTGAGATGATGTAGCTTCATCGGCGAACAATCTTCATGTTCATCATATCAATCATATGACTCATGCTCTACCTTTCGATATTCCGTGTTCCGAGACCATGTCTGTACATGCTAGGCTCGTCAAGATTAACCTTAGTTTCCGCATGTGCAAATCTGGCTTGCACCCGTTGTATGCACACGTAGAGTCTATCACACCCGATCATCACGAGATGCTTCGAAACGACGAGTCTTAGCAACGGTGCCAACTAAGGACGAACACTTTATTACTTGATATTTAGTGAGAGGGATCATCTTATAATGCTACCGTCGTGATCTAAGCAATACAAGATGCATAAAGGATTAACATCACGGGCAATTCATAATTAGTGTGATATGATATGGCCCTTTCTTCTTATGCCTTCGATCTCCATCTCCAAAGCACGGACATGATCTCCATCATCACCAGCATTGCGTCAAGGTCCGTGGCGCCGCTTCATGGTTGTTCATCTTCACTAGCAACTATTACAACTACTTGGAACAAAGCTATTACAAGATGAATTGACACGCAGGTCTTAACAGAATTAAAGACAACCATTAGGCTCCTGCCGGTTGCCATAATACAACAAGGATCATTACATATATCAAATACAATCACAATCACATGTAGGCCATATCACATCACAAAACCCCTTCAAAAACAAGTTAGACGCCTCTAATTTTCTTTGCAAGTTTTACGTGGCTTGGGGCTTTCGACTAAGAACGCATCTTACCTACGAAACTGAACCACAACGTTGATACAAGTGCTATCAAGTGCAAAGTGTAGATTTGATCTATACTATGATGGGAGAGACGGACACCCGCAAAGCCACTTGTGCAATACGAGTTGCACGTCAAGCGTGGAGCAAGTCTCATGTACGATGACATGTAATGTTAGCCCGAGCCGCTTCATCCCACCATACTGCAAGATGCAAAGTACACACATAGCAAAATACGGCACGAGCACCAACGCCCACAACCTCATTGTGTTCTACTCGTGCAACAGATCTACGCATAGACAAGGCTCTGATACCACTGATGGGTTCGTAGCATGGAAAACAAAAATTTTCTACCGCAAGAACAAACAAAACCCAGATCTAATCTAGATAAAAGCCAAGATCTAATCTACTAGACATGAGCAACGAGATAGATCGGTACTAACCCTCGTAGAACCGAAAGTATTAACGAGATTAGATCTCGTGGATGATGTAGTCGATCACTTGCCGATCTCAAGATCGTGTGGACGATCCTTCCGGCGCCGCGTTCTGGCAGCGCTTCCAGACGGTCACACGTCTTGGTCGGCAGACCTTCCTCTCCCTGTTCAGTGAGCAGCGGAGGTAGTAGATCTTCTCCACGGAATCCCAGCAGCACGACGGCATGGTGGTGGTGGTGGAGATGAGAATTCTGCAGGGCTTCGCCTATGCCTGTGCGGAAGAAAGGTGGAGGAGAGAGGCGGATGAGATTGGGAGTTATGAGACAAGGTACAAGAGGGGGCGCCCCCTCCCTTCTATTTAAAGGAGGGAGGCGCGCCTGGGGAGGGGAAGTCCTAGTAGGACTCCCTCCTCCTTGGGTCAAGGGTTGGGGGAGAGTCCTCCTCCCCATGAATCCGTGTCTTACCCCACTTGGTTTCTTTGATTCCTTTCTTGGTTTTCAAGCAAACTCCAAGAAATCCTCTAGAACCTTCCAGAACATTCCGAAACCTTCTAGAATCTCCATACAAATACTCCGGAACATTTCCTAACTTAGAAAATGATCCCCAATATATGAATCTCATTCTCCGGACCATTCCGGATCTCCTCGTGATGTCCGGATCCATTCGAGACTCCAACAACATTCGGTCTCCAACGCAAATTCCATATCTACTTCAAACAACTTCGAACCTTAAGTGTGTCACCCTATGGTTCGTGAATATGCAGACATGATGAAGACACCTCTCCCATCAATAACCATCAGCGGGATCTGGAGATCCATAACGGCTACCACATACTCAATGATTACTTCGTGATCAATTGAACCAATTAACATACGAAACCAATTCCCTTTGTCTCGCGACATTCTACTTATCCGAGGTTTGATCGTCGGTATCTTCATACCTAGTTCTTCCTCGTTACTGATAAGTACTCTTTACTCGTTCCATGTTATGTCATCCCTTGTGACCTAGTCACATGCTTGGAAGTTATCTAGATGACATTCCACCGAGAGGGCCCAGAGTATATCTATCCGTCATATGGATGGACAAATCCCAATCTTGGTCTATGCGCTTCAACACATACTTTCAGAATACCTAATGACACCTTTATAACCGCCCAGTTACGAAGCAGCGTTTGATGTCATCAAAGTACCCATCCGGTGATGGTGATTAACATAACCTCATGGTCGAAGGATTAGGTTACTATGTATTTCAAAGCTTACAGCAATACGAACTTAATGACTTGATCTTATGCTACGCTTACTATGGGTGTGTGTCCATCATATTATTCTCCTAATGATATAACCTTGTTATTAATCACATCCAATGTCTATGATCAGGAAACCATGATCATCAATCAATCAACAAGCTAGTTCAACAAGAGGCTTACTAGGGACTCTTTTATGTTTACAAAACACACAAGTATTAGTGTTTCCTAATAATTCAATTATAGCATGGGATGTAAACATTCATCATAAACACAAAGATATAATAATAACCACTTTTATTATTGCCTCTTGGGCATATCTCCAACACCGATCTCTTTCTTCTCTGATCCGGTATTTCCATGCTTAAGGCCCCGCTTGGTTCCCTAGATTTTAGCGGCGTAAATTTTACGGACTAATCGAGGTCTCACTAAACCGCTGCATACTCCGTAATATACGGATCTGATCGGTAAGTGAAACGACAAAACAAGCGGGGCCTAACTGTTGGGGAGATTTTATAATTTGGCACACATTAGTTATGGTCTTTACAATTTTCCGCACATTACTTTGTCTTTTACTTTTTGCCACACATTAGACTGGTATCTTTATAATTTGTCCTACTTCTCCCTTTACATGTATATTTATTTTTTAACTCCGAAATACATTGGGTAATACACGTACGCCTGGCTAGACTATATGGATCAGCCTGATGGGTTTGTGGTAAAAGGTGAAGAGAGAAAGGTGTGCAAGTGTTAAAATCTTTATATGGCCTGAAGCAAGCACCTAAGCAATGGCATGAGAAGTTTGACAGAACATTAACTTCTGTTGGCTTGTCGTTAATGAGGCTGACAAGTGCGTCTACTATTGCCATGGTGGGGGTGAAGGTGTTATATTATGTTTGTACGTGGATGATATCCTTATCTTTGGTACAAACATGAATGTGATAAATGAAGTTAAGTCCTTTCTATCAAAGAGCTTTGATATGAAAGATCTGGGAGAAGCTGATGTTATTCTGAATATCAAGTTGATTAAGCACGAGAGTGGGATTATTTTGACGCAATCACACTATGTTGAGAAGATCTTGAGCCGTTTCGATTTCGTTGATGGCAAGTCTTCCCCAACACCTTATGATCCCAGTGTGACATTACGGAAAGACAAGAAAGAGCCGAAAGAACAATTGAGATACTCTCAAATCGTTGGCTCACTCATGTACTTAGCTAGCGCGACAAGACCCGACATCTCTTTTGCTGTGAGCAAGTTGAGTAGGTTCATGTCTAACCTGGGTACTGAACATTGGTGTGCACTTGAAAGAGTCATGCGCTATCTATGTGGTACAATGAGTTATGGGATATACTATTCGGGGCATCCAGCGGTGCTCGAAGGATATAGTGATGCGAACTGGATCTCGGATGTAGATGAACTCTACGCCACCAGTGGGTATGTATTTACCTTTGGAGGTGGCGCGGTATCATGGAGATCTTGCAAACAAACCATATTGACAAGGTCGACTATGGAAGCAGAACTTGCTGCTTTAGACACAGCCACTATAGAGTCAGAATGGCTGCGTGAACTCTTGATGGACTTGCCAGTGGTTGAGAAACCTATACCGACCATCCTCTTGAATTGTGATAATCAAACTGTTATTGTCAAAGTGAACAATTCTAAGGATAACGCAAAGTCATCAAGACACGTCAAGAGAATGTTTGAAGTCTGTCAGGAAATTGAGAAACTCCGGAGTAATTACTGTTACGTATATTCAAACTGACAAAAACCTGGCAGATCCCTTTACAAAGGGACTATCACGAAACGTGATAGAAAGTACATCGAGAGAGATGGGTTTGAGACCCATGGATGTTACACAGTAGTGGTAACCCAACCTTTTTATCGGAGATCCCGTGAATTAGGACCTGGGAAAAACAAGCTAGTGGTGTGACGGAGGAGAGTATTAGACAACCCTCTCTATGTGAAGATGTACAACTCTCAAAGCTGTAAGGCAGGTTGGCAACATGCCTTAATGTGTTTCTGTTCGCTATGATTAGCAAAGATGCTGTCCTACAGAGCATTCTTGAAAGAACACACCTATACGAGTTCCGATTGTTAAACGTCGCAAACTATGAGATTTGGGTGATCTCTAGTAAACTCATGAAGAGACCAAGTAGTATGACGCATATGCTACACCCGCGGGGTAGGCTACTGGCAGCCAGGTACTAGTTATGACTTTGTGTGAAATCTAAAAGCACCAAACTTGCAATTCAAGGTTCGTCCATTGTTCAAGTTGCTGATAGACGTAGCTCAAGGTTCTAGGCAGAAGTTCAACTTAACAGTCTCTGCTGAAACACTGGTATATAAACAAGTAGCGAGAATTGGCAAATCTTCAAATGGGCATTTGAGATCTGGTGGGGGATTGTTAGAAATAATGGGTTAAATTAATAAGCCCATATAAATTTCAGATTTTTCCTAAATCTTAAAGCCCATGTGTGTGGAAGCCCATGTGTGATTTGGCCCAATTTGGTGGCAGCTCACATATGAGTGGAGTGGGAGCTAAAGTTTAGTCCCACATGGAAAGTTGGAGGAGAGTTACACCACCTTATAAGGTGGAGTGGTTCACCACTTAGTAAAGTGAGTGAGAAGAGGAGAACTACACGCGCGCTCCTCCTCCGACGACGCCGCTCGCCCGCCCGTCCAGGTTGCGGGTTGCGGGTTGCGGGAATCTCGCCGAGCCGAGTTTTATTTTTGCTGCTTGGGAAAACTTGTGCGGTTTTGACAGAGGTGTCAACAGTTAGCCTACTCGGGAGCCTACTCGGGTCGCTCCCAGATCGTGGGCTATCTGTAACTGACCCGAACGTGCGCAACGTGGGCTTGGTCCACGACGTGCCCTATGCGGGATTCCCGAGCCGCTCTATATAAACTCCAGTGCGGCTTACACCACGCACACACCGAAAAACCAATCTAGAGTTTGCCAACCTCTCTGCTTGCGCCGCCACCGTAGTCTACTCCATCCCGCTTGTCGACGTGCACCGGCGGACGGGAGAGCAGGTCTCCGGAATCACTCGCCTTTGCGATCCTGTACGGGAGAGGGCGAATAAGGTTTTTGGGAAGCGCCCTGCGCCACTGCTCAAGTTCTGCATCACGGCTCGTCTTCCATCCAAGTCGGGCGGTGTTGCCTATCGTCGTCTTCGCCGCCGTCTGCTTCGACCAATCTTCCCCAAGGCTACTGCTGCGATTACTGCAATCGAACGGTACGTGCGACGTGCTGCTGTCTGGTTATTAATCATGTTCTGCGAGTACATGTTTAGCTGCTGCCTGTTTTCGTTCATCTTGTTGTTTACTACATCTAGTATGTTCAAGTTACATGTGCGAGTAGCTGGTATTATCATGTTTAATATTATGGAATTAATCACGAAAATTATGCCTAATTATCTAACAAGAAGTAGCCTAAAACTGATGCCTTTTTTCTCGACCATCTCTAGCCAGCCCGCCAATGGCTTCGACGGGGCGACGAGGCCGCGGAGCCACGCAGCCACCTCCGAGCCGCCGCCGAAGTGCCCCCGCCACGTCCTTAGAGCGGAGCCGAAGCCGGCGGGCACGCGCGTGGAGCTCAACCCGCCAGGCTGCTCGCCCATACCAGCCGGGTTGCAGGAGAGAGACAAGGGCGCCTCCGTGGGAGCGCGGCAGCTGCAGTAGAGGGGAGGAGCTAGGGCGCCGGCGTGCGAGCGGACGAGCTGAAGTAGAGGGTAGGAGACGACGGCCGGGCTGCATGGGAGGGAACGTCCGCGCCGTTCGAGCTGCTGGTAGCCGAGGATTCGTCGCCATGTCACATCTGCAGCTAGCTCCTCTGGTGATCGATGGAACTGACTTGGTTCCGGTCTAGCCATGTGTACATGTATTATATAATATATTTTCGAGTTAAAATAAATATGAAGTATATATATAGGGAGACGTAGGGCAAATTATAAATGTATCAGTCTAACGTGTGGCAAATTAAAAAATCTTCCTAACTCTGGCCCGCGTAAGCCTTTTCCCTCTCCAATCCGGATACGATTGTGGGTATCCGATCGACCAGGTGTTTTTTCCTTGGAGAAGTAAACCGACGTGGAGACATACAACAAACAGCCGTACAGAACCATGAATCCCTGTCACTACGTGAAAACGTAAAGCCCGGCGCACCAGGTTTTTTCTTTAGGGATAAACCTAGTCGTATTTTACTTAGGATAATATAGGTTTTTTTAATATTATAGATTCTCGATTGACCGAGACCTAGCCGCTCCATAAAAAAAATGACAGTCAAAGTTTTACGAGCCTAACCATTCTCTTTTATTTTATCAGGAAGTGTAAATGTGCCATCTTTTTCAAACGAAACAGAATATAGCATCCGGACTAGATGCATGGCTTTCTTAATCAAACTCAACCTTCGTCACTAAGATGCAGGAAGTTTGAGCTGCAGTTGCCAACCTGTTGGCGTTGGAATACTAGGCAATCAGCCCGCGTCCAGAAAATATTTTTATTGGACTTGGTCCGCAGATTTAGAGTCGTGCACCAAATTCAGCAAACAACACCTGTTTAAATCATATAAAAATATTTATTTGCGACCATTTTCTAAATCCAAATTGTCACGTGTCAATCATGCGAGTTGGTCCACATCTGTAAACACTAGTAGAAAATATACCTCTAATCCCGGTTCGTAAGGGCCTTTAGTCCCGGATGCCAAACCGAGATTGCGGAATCAGGACTAGAGGTCCGACCTTTAATACCGGTTCTGTTACAAACTGGGACTAGAGGTACACCACGTGGTCCCGCGTCGTGCGCTGGGCTGGATGACATTTAGTCCCGGTTCGTAAGACGAGCCGGGACTAAAATTTCCTTGTCGCGATAGCGTTTTGGGCCATTTGACTGCCGCGACAGGAGATGGAGTTTAGGGTTTTGTGTTTTCCTTTTCTTTCTGTTTAATTATTTTTCATTCTGTGTTTTTATTTCAAACAAGTTTTCGTATACATACACGACGCTACTACATAGTATTTGTACACATTGATGCATATAATATAATTTCTCTTACGAGCATACATATATATATACACACACAATTTGGTATACGAGTCCCAACCGGGTCCAGAGCCTGTCTATTTGATTACATAGAGATCATTACATGGATGCTTTAGGGTCTATCTAGACTGTATTCTCCGCATGGGTCTATGACCTCACCAACCAAAAATCCCGCTAATTCCTCTTGGGTTGCTAGTAGACGGTCCTGTGGTAGAAGTTTTTCCCGCATCGCGTCCAACTATAAAGAAAAAGAATAATATGAATAATACCAATCATCATCAAAAATATAAATAGAACTCAACACAAATTATTGTAATAGAAATACATTATGAATATATTGTTTACGTACTTGAAGAGTTTCCAAGGGCTTCTCAGTAGTCATAACGCGAATGAACTCGCAAATGTAGTATCCACATAGATTAGTCCCCTCTGGCTGCCTCACGCACTTTACAAGAATAGAATTCAATCAAATAATAATTCAAGCATGCATGATAAATGTATAGAAGCTAGAATTAAAGAGATGAGCTGACCAAGCTCGTACTACTTACCGATATCGGTTTAAAAATCAGCTCCTCACGCCATTGACTGTGGATCTCAGTCTTGAACCATGTCCAAACACTGCCCGACAAAGAAAATAAATGAATGAGTTAATTATTACTTGATATCTCAGAAAATGAACGAAAGAGTCCGATTTAGTGCGATAATGATTGAAATTACGTCTAGAGCATATCCATCATGCTGCAGTACTCTTCCATGTCCTTCTGTAATGAGTCCATGATTTGAACTCTTCCCAAGTCAACGGAAATGCTTAGAAAAATCTAGTGGAAATTACGCAAGGTTTATATACGTCAATAACTCATCAATTTACATTAAACATCGAGTAAGTAAAAGTTAATGTGTACAAGACAGAAACACTCTCACCCGAAGTGGTAAGGAAATACACAAATGCTGCTTCTTGAGAAACCGGAGCAAGTTACGCTCCGTGTCCATGGCCTTCGTCTGTAGAAGAGCTTCATTAACTCGATTTGGGTCAATGAACGCAAATCCATGGATTCGCCCTTTTTTACATTCGAGAATCTTTATTTTGCATCATAGCATACAAAAGTATATAATAAAAATAATTACTGATAATAAATTGAACAAGCTGAGCTAGATACTTACTAATTATATAAATAAATTAATCACTTATAGACAATAGCAACTGAGGATTGATTTGTCGAGATCCCTTTGATTGATTGAATAACTGAAAGATTTCTGAAACTTCAACATGGAACTCGTCTTTAATGAAGTAATGCTCCTCTCTAACTTTCGCTATGATCCATTCTCGCCCTTTTTTACGCCTTCAATATACCATGCATGCAGTTGTCGCATTTTTGCTGGAAGATCCCAGAGCCTCTCATAACTGAATATAGGCTCCCCGTAGACATATCGTCGTTCTACAGCAGCCGTAGGGGACCAACACTGCCAAGTATGTCATCAAGAGACATATTACATTGCTCGGCCAATGTAATAGGTGTTTGCATATTCAAAGGTTCCGCCATATAGTTGATGTTCAGGTAACACCTTGAGTGGGGGGTCGATTGTTTTTCTTATTCTCTGATCTAGGGAACATCTTTTTTAATGCTTCCTCTACCACTTGTTCTCTTCTGTTTCACTGTCTTCACAAGACATCGTGTATAGTTATCTGGTGCATTTATCTGAGCTTGGGATGGATGCTTCAATTTTTTTTCCTAAAGTGCTCCTTGACTGACGGATCTACTGGGACCTTTGACTTGGGTTGTTTCCTTTTAAAAAGGGCATCCACTTCAGCATCTACGGCCGCCTTGGTTTCCTCATCAGTCAGGTCGTAAGCCCTCTTGGAAGGAGCCGACGGTACTCTTGGGAGGGGCGACAACTGTCGCTTTCTACGTCGGTTATCCCTTGATGAAGCGGTAGTTATCTTCAGCTTTTGGCCCTTAGTGGGTGGAGGCGGCTGAGGCGCCGTAGATCGAGATGGAATCGCTCCGCGGTCCTTCTCAAGGAGGGGTGGACTTGGAGGTGGTGGACTTCTACTAGGAGGAAATGGTGGACTCGGAGGAGACGATGGCCTTGGAGGTGATGGATTGGTTCTCGGTGGAGACGGTGGCCTTGGCGCCGAGCCTGGAAACTTGATGTATTCCTTTTTCCAAAGAATTGAAGACACTCGTGACTTCTCCAAGTGTCGTCTCCCCTTCACCTCCAGGGATGTCAAGCTGCAGTGACTGAAATATCGGTAGAACTTCATCCACACCGACACGAGCATATCCAGCTGGAATCAAATTGGAATGGTAGGTTGCTCCCGGTGCAGAATGTAAAGCAAAGCCGACCACCACCTTCATGGTGTTCTTCCATTCAACATGTAGCTCACAACTAGTCTTCTCCTTGATTGCATCCACAGGATAGACATCCATCGTTGCATCATTAGCCTAGGCCTCCGTGGAAGCCACACTGCTTTTCTGTTGAGATGGGCCGGCCGTACTGTCGAATGTAGGATCTTGCTATCGGGCCAGTCCTCTAAGTTCATTAATCTGCTCTTGCTGCTACTGCAACAGGGATTCAACCTTCGCCAATCGCTCTGCCTCTTTCGCCTGCTGCCGCTTCATTTTTCTCGCTTGGCTTATGTAAGTGTAAATGTCCTTGGGAAACCCAATAGCCCATGGATAAGAAGGTCCAAAGCCTCGTGTTCCGCGACCTTTTCAGGATTCCCTAGGGCCTTTGTCAGCTCATCGTTCTCTCTGTCGGGAACAAACTTTCCCTCTTTAACCTCTTTTATCATTTTAATAAGTGCATTTTTGGGTTCAACAATTTCTTTGTTCGCAACAATCTCCCCTATTTATGGGTCATAAAACCCCCCATGCCCAAGTATCTAATTTCTTGATCTCAAGGGCCAACCACTTATAGATGGAGTGACCCCTTTAGCCGCCAGGTCGGCCTCAGTTTTATCCCACTTAGGCACGACACTCCTGTAGCCACCTGTCCTCATATGATTGCGATATTTCTTTTTAGAAGCATTTAGCTTATTCTTTGTCGACCTTGACTTAGATGGTTCTGATTTCTTGTATTCCACAAATGCGACCCAGTTATGCTACTGCTTCTCTAGTGTGCCAGTGAATTCAGGAGCATTTTTCTCCTTCAAATAGTATTGGTATAATATTATCTTCGAGTCCTTGAATAGTGTGCCCATCTTCTTAAGATCTCACTCCTTGACTTTCAACCTCATTTTCTATGTGAGCTCATCTATCGGCAAGACTGGTAGGGGGAAATGTGTCATCAGAGAATTCCAAAGACAATCTTTGGCTATATCGTCAACAAAACTAGCTCCAGCCGGATCCCTTTTCTTTCCTGGCTTATTCCACTCCCGAGTGGTGATCGGGATGGTGTCCCTAACAATCACTCCGTATTGATATACAAATGCATTTACACTATCCATGGGCTCCAACGGTTAACCCAGCACAGAGACTAGGTCAATTGTGAAACGGACATCATCGGCCAAGTTTTTGGCTGAGCCTTGTTTATTTGCAGAAGATTGGCCCGATGCGAAGGTCTAAGAGAAGAAACATTCGCCATTATATATACTAATCAATTAATGCATCTACCAGTGATCGGCAGAGGCTTTATATACCTCGCCGGACTTTGTTATTAAGGTGCCTCCACCATCGTCTCCACCATGGTCTTCACCGTCGTCTCCACTATCGTCTCGTCTAGACAAATTAAAATACTGGGATCCATCATCTCCGCCATCGTGCACTCAATCGTAATAACAACCTCTAGTACCCTCATATATCATGTCGAGCACCACCTCTTCATTGTCTCTATTGTCCATAGCTTAACTAATACAGTAGATAAAACAATTTGCATTAAGTAAAAGAATATTACAATTGCGACGACTCGGATAAAGAAGAAATATTACGTACTAATAATGAAATAATATAATACATCTCGGATAATCTAGATAATGCAACAATAATATAAGATAAAGTACAATAATATAAGATAAAGTACAATAATACATCTTGCATAATCTATATAATGCAACAATAATATAAGATAAAGTACATCTCGCTCATATCAAACTAGACGTCGACTACCGGGCCTTGAGTTGCGGGAGGTGTACACCCAGAGATAAGGAACCATCACCGGAGAATAGCTCGGGTGAGATCCGTGAACGACCTGCCAGATATTGGAGAACCTGATCTCCAAAATAGCCATATATCGGCGGACGTGCTCGTCCTCCTCCCTAACACGACGACGTACCACCTCCTCGGGGGCCGGATCCCTCTACACCGCTCCTGGACCACGCGACCGCCACCAAAGAAGCTCCGAGTTGACGATGATACCCGGATTCCTCACCAAGCTATGAGTCCCGGCAGGTTGCACCTCCCAGTGCCAGCGCGGAGGAGCCCAGGCTTGGACATCCCCGGCCTCGGTAGACCCAGCCTCGGCAGAGCCCAGTACTCCGTCGTTGCCGCCAAGTGGATGACGAGGATGCGGCATAACTAAATCATAACATATAAACAATCATATGACATAAACATTAAATTAAACACCTTAACTAAATCTAAACCCTGGTCCTAAACTAAATCATAAAACCTTAGCACACTACACATATCTCTGAAATCCGTCGATGACAGAAACTAAATCCCTAAGTACTAACTAAACTAAATCCGGTGAGGTCACTAACTAACATGAATCCCTAAAACCTAACTAAACTAAACCCGATCCCTGGTTGCAATAAGTGGTCTTCGGCCCTTCGTTCTACGATGAGGTCTTCTCATCGTCAATGTATCTCTACCATGTACTATTCGCTACTGATGGCTCCAATTTTTGCCATCTTCTACTGCATTTAAACATTGTTTTTGGTCAAGCAATTGCCAAAGAAACTCTCAACTTTTGCCACTAATAACTAATAATTGCAAAGATATGCAAATCCCTTCTTTGATTTATGTTGTGCGGGAAATCACTGTTTTAAGACGAAATAAGGAGTCATAATGAAGGATTTTGAGGAAACACATGACCAAGTAATTAGAGAAGCTTTCTAGGGCGTCAGCACGCTTAACGACTACTGGTATGGGCGCGGTCCGTGATACGTCCAAAACGTATCTACTTTCCCGAACACTTTTGCTATTGTTTCTCCTCTATACTTGTGTGATTTGGATGCAACTAATGCGGACTGACGCTGTTTTCAGCAGAATTGCCTTGGTGTCTACTTTTTGTGCAGAAAATCAACTATCAGGAAAAATCCCGGAAAATATGCCAAAAATCCTATTTCACCCGAAGACTCCAGGAACCAGAATACGAGACGGAGAAGAGCCAGGTGGTGGTCACACCACCAGTGGTGGCTGAGCCAGGCGCCGCCAGGGGGTGGTGTGGGCCCCCAGGCACCCCCTCGGCCTCTCTCTTCGCCTATAAGGAGCCTTCTGACCTAAAAACTTCGGGGGGTTCGATGTTTTTCTAGAAGGAGTTCCGCTCTGCCGCCACCACCAGATTCCACGAAACAGCACCATAAACTCCATTATGGCACCCTGCCGGGACGGGCAATTGGAGGAGATCATCGCCATCATCATCACCATCGCTTCTCCATCGACCATCCATGTTTCCCCCATCTATGAGTGAGTAATCCCCCGCTGTAGGCTATGGGGATGGTAGGGATTGGATGAGATCGTTCATGTAATGGCATCAGATTGTTAGGGCATGGTGCCTAGTATCTTTTATTAGTGCTTTATGACTTTGTTGCGACTTGTTGTGCTTAATGCTTGTCACTAGGGCCCGAGTGCCATGATTTCAGATCTGAACATGTTATTGATTCATTATGATAGTATTGTTTTTGGTCTTATCTACAAGTTGTATACACACGTTGTTGTCCGGAACCTATGGCCCCGGCGATGTAAATCGGGATAACCGGAAGGGAATGGCTTTGATGTGAGGATCACATGTGTTCACAGAGTGTTAATGCTTTGCTCCGGTGCTCTATTAAAAGGAGCACCTTAAATTGCCAGTAGTTCCCTAGAGGCCCCGCTGCAAACGGGCTGGCAGGACAAACGATGTTGTGCAAGTTCTCATTGCGAGCACGTATGACTATATATGGAACACATGCCTAGGATTATCTAGTACTTGGATGCTTTATCTTATTTATCTGCAATTGCCCTATGTTCTGATTGCTATGTGAATTGTCTTATCCATGCAACGCTCCTCCATCCATCCCTATGCCTACCTTTTCGAATCCCATTTATCGCTTTTGTTACTACTGTCTTTGCTTTACTACTGCTATTACTTTACTATTCCTACTACAAAACTGTTGCTACTGATAAACTATTGTGAGCAAGATTGTTTCCAGGTGCAGCTGAATTGACAACTCAGTTGTTAAGGCTTATAAATATTCTTTGGCTCCCCTTGTGTCGAATCAATAAATTGGGTTTCACTTCCCTCAAAAATACTGCGATACACCCCCTATACTTGTGGGTCATCAGTCCGCCTGTACCACCAGCCTATACCAGGTGGTGATGGCTTCGTCTTGTCAAACCCTACAACTTTCGTGAAGACGCCTATATATTTTGAGGCTCCAGCCGCTGACCAGAGAGCCATCATTCTCAGATTGCATCACACCACCACCAAAGGATATCCACACCATTGTTCATCCATAGTTCATCCATTTTTCATCACTTCCACCATCCATCCCTCCACTAGCCATAGCCATTGCTTTGTTCTCTTAGACCTCCTTGCGATTTGGTGACCATTTTAAGAATATTTGATTTCGATTGAAGTATTTACATGATGTTTTCTATCTCCGATCTATTTGTTATGAGTGAGTAGTCCTCACAGGCTGCGGGTTGGGGAGAAACCTCGCAGCAATTATATGCATCTAGATCATAGGAGAATCATATTTTGTGTGGATTCGTGATTTGTATCTTTTGTTTCTTCGTCTCTCGTCTCGATCTGTGGACCTATAGGTACCCAAGATCCCATAGATTGATAAAGGCTTGAGGTGAGATACTTGGCTAGCGGCGATCTCATAGGAAACTCAGTGACAGAAAGGGAAGTACGGTCTTCGCTTAGCGCCCCATTCAGGATCAACAACAACATCACCACCTAAAGCTTTGATCTGTGTTTTGATGATTGTATATTTGCATCATGTTTTACATTATTATTTTGCATTGTAGATGTGAGGTTTTGGTATTTTACGGCGTTCATGCGCATATTTTATGTCTGTTTTCACCAGGATCAGGACAGATGATGGATCCAATGGATACAATTATTGAAGCAGTTGTACTATGGAGAAAAGGAGTCAAAAACAACATAAATCGCTTATTTGGGAAATATTAATAATACCAGAAGAAAACCAGAAGCGAACAAAGGAGGTAGAGAGCATAACGACCAACTATACGGCGGGAGAATTTTCTCTGGCTGTATAGCTCCGGCCGTATAGCTAGCGCCGCCTCCGCCTCGTCACATAGTTTCACCCCCGTGCAATTGGTTCGGGCAGACGACATACAGAATACCTAGAAATCACAGAAACCTCACCTCCAGAAGGCATCTGGAGGGGGAACTCATCCGCCGGGGATCCATATTCACCCTGCGCAGATCTGGGAGGCTAAGGCATCGATCTTCATCATCTACTGCTGCATCACCACCATCTTCATCCATCCCATCTACATCTTTTCTAGATCTTGTCGTAATTCCTAATTCATTGTGGATTTATACAAGTACTATTCATCTATGATTGTTTCCATTACCATTGCCATGATGTTGATTGCCTCCATGTCTGAGTAGATCATTAGTTCTTGGGGATATGGAGAAACCCTAGTATGAGATTGAAATAAGATAAAGTCTATTATGATATTCATCATTGTGACCATGTGTTAGATTCTATACATCTTGATGTTGAGAGAAGTCGACCTCTCAATATTTGCCTCTCGTGGGGACTTGATGGAGGGAACTACTTGTTGGTAGACGGAGGCGTGCTAGCACTTACAGTGACTATAAAGTTGTTAGCAATCCTTACGTATGAACTTGGGAAATTGAGAAAACTCACGGAACACTATCCATTCCATGGGATACGTCCTGCGGGATTATGTCCCTTAATAACACAGTAATTCGATTGATGTCGATTGCTGAATGTTGTGGTTATGAGGATGATGTGAGTAGCGGTTGTTTCTTATTCGTCCACATTCGGAGTTCCTCCCACACATACACAGTTGAGAAAGTTCATGATGATAATCTTTATCTTAGATCTTTACAATACTAGTGGTGTATCCGCTACTCCCTGAGAACACTTTCTCCCTACTGCTGTTCCAATCTTTCTTTACATACGTGATACTTACTTTCTGTATTAAGTTACTTTGATTTACTTTATTATTGCTCTTATACCCAAAACCCCAAAACACCTTTTTGGACATTACTCGCATTTTATTTTGTTACTTAGAACTTTATCTAGCATTTCTATCGTAATATTTATCTCAAGAATTATTAGATTTCAGACTCCTACTCCCCGTGGGATCGATATCTTTATTTCAAAACTAGCTACAAACAATCTGTGCACTTGCAGTGATCAAGCTATTTTCTGGCGCTGTAGGTCTTTTAGTTTTTGCTTATTTATTTTTGTTTTGCTAAATTTTGTTTTGAGTTATAGGTTTTCACCAACACGATGGAGTTTGAGCAAATGACTAGTGCTAACCCACTCAACTACTTTGGGAAGCCCTATGATATTTATAAAAGAGAGAACTCCAATGAGAAGACAAGGGGGTTTGAATAAATCCTCTACTACTTAGTATTCTACATAAGAAGCAATTTAGTGGAGATGAAGATCCATATGAGCATATTGCATGTTTTAAAGATATAGGTGGCACTTTTCTATTGATGGGATATACTGCCGATGAGGTAAGGGTTAAACTTTTTATTCAAACTTTGCCAAGTACAGCTCTCTCATGGTATAGATCTGTACCCCCTGAAGCCACTACTACTTGGGATAATTTAGCTTGTGAATTTCTATCAAAATATTATCCACTATCAAAATCTTTTGGAATCAGGCGTCTTATAATGACTTGGAAGAATCATTCTAATGAAGGACTAGTAAGAGCTTATATTAGATTTAAATATTTATTACGACTATGTCCTCATCACGATTTGCATGAATGGTATTTACTACATATCTTTTATGGCGGTTTAATTGAACCTAATAAAATTGAATTAGAATCTTTCGCGGAAGGAGCCTTTATGAATTTTGCTATACCTAAAGCTTGGGCTTTACTTAATAGAATTCGTGACCATAGAGTTTCATGGATTTTGGTCTAGGAAGTTAAGGAGGCGTAGAAATAGAGCATGATTGTATTCATGATTATAATAAAAAGGTCCATGTGAAAGAATTGTCTAAAGAACTTTATCTGGATTTAGATCTTATGTTGCAAGGTATTAAAGCTTTTACAGAACATATTAAAGCTCCAAAGGAGGGTCCAGTCAAGTATGATCCACCACGTGAACCAGAGAAGAAAAGAGAAGATAAATCAACACTTGCCTCTATAGAACCAATATATGAAGTTCCTTTCCCTAACACTACACAAAAGCATATTTTTGAATATGAACAGGTCAAAGCAGTACAGGAAAAGAGGGAAGAGGAAAGCATGCCAGAAGTCAAGGAACATCTGAAGGAAAACAAAGATGAAGAGGTAACCAAGGAAGTAATTATGGCTATGTACTCACACTGTAACATAGTTGAACTTGATGTAGAGACTTCCATATTGGTTGAAGGTAAAACAAAGGTAAAAGATGTGGGTAAGCCTGTTCTTCCCTGTATATTTAAAGAAACCTCTCATTACGGTTTATGTGATCTTGGCACCGAAGTTAATGTTATATCTTATGATTTCTACCTAGAAATAAAAGAAGAAATATAACCGGCTACAATTGAGAATATTGATATAACAATTATGTTAGCCAATAAAAATCTTAGAATTCCAATGGGAGTAGTTGACAATGCAACTGTCACAATTGGCAACAAAAATTTTCCTATCGATTTTGTAGTTGTTGATATGCCAGCTGACACTTTTTGCCCTATTAGATTTGGAAGAACCTTTTTGGGTGATATAGGTGCCTATGTTAACTTCAAGAAGGATATTGTGACTCTTAAGCTTGGGGGAACGGAAAACAAATTCCATTTTTCCAAATTTAAAGACAAGCCTCCACAAGCACAAGAAGAAGAGGAAGAGAGAACTATTGAGGAAATGGCAGCTCTTTTCTTTGGTAATGGAGAATAAGAAATAAATGAAGATCCAAATTATGAAGAAATAATTATGGAGGACAAATCCTTAGAAGAACTAGAAGATGAATCTGATTCACTTCATATTTTGGGACCTCCAACTGATGAGGCTTTTAGATGATACCAATAAAATCTCTACCACCCCTGGAGTTGAAGACTCTACAAGAAAATCTCAAATACAGGTTTTTAGATGATACCAATAAATTTCCTGTTATTATTAGTGCTAAACTTTCAGGAGAAGAAGAAGAACTCATGAGGATACTTAAGGAGCATCGCCAAGCCTTTGGGTACTCAATGGATGACTTGAAGGGCATTAGTCCCATGATAGATGTCCATCGGATATTCATTGAAGAAGGTGCTAAACCAGTTGTGGAATTTAATAGAAGATTGAAGCCTGAAATGAAAGAAGTGGTAAGAAAAGAAATTGTACGCCTACTGGATGCATGTATAATTTATCCTGTTAAAGAGAGTGATTGGGTAAGCCATGTTCATTGTGTTCCTAAGAAGGGAGGTTTTACTATTGTTCCTACTAGAACTGTTGTTGGGCACAGGATGTGCATAGATTTGACGAAATTGAATAAAGAAACTAGTAAAGATCACTATCCGTTACTGTTCATAGATCAAACTTTAAAAAAGTTAGCAAACCATACTCATTTTTGTTACTTGGACATATATTGTGTATTATCTCAAATAGCTGTTCATCCGAATGACCAACTTAAAACAAATTTCATAAGTCCTTATGGTTTACATGCTTATCAACGTATGCCTTTTGGTCTATGTAATGCCCCAACTACTTCTCAATGATGTATGACTGCTATTTTTGCTGATTTCATAGAACTTATAATGGAAGTATTTATGGATGAGTTTTCTGTCTATGGAACTTCAATTACAAGTTGCTTGGATAATCTCAAGAAAGTTTTGCAGCGTTGTGAAGAAACTAATCTTGTTCTAAATTGGGAGAAATGCCACTTTATGGTCAAAGAAGGTATAGTACTTAGACACAAAGTATCAGGTAAGGGAATTGAAGTGGATAGAGCTAAGGTTGAAGCAATAGAGAGAATGCCACCACCTAGGGATATTAAAGGTATAAGAAGTTTTCTTGGTCATGTGGGTTTTTACGGAAGGTTGATTAGATATTTTTAGGGATATCTAAACCTTTGACTAACCTCTTGCAAAAGGGAATGAGATTCAATTTTGATGATAAGTGTCTTGAAGCTTTTGATAAACTTAAAAATGCTTTAACTCGTGCACCCACCATAAAACCACCTATCTGGGATACAACCTTTGACTTAATATGTGAAGCTAGCGATGATGTTGTAGGAGTAAGTCTTGGACAACATATTGGTCGAAGATTTATTATTATACATCATGCTAGTAGAACTCTTAATGGTGCCCAAAAGAATTACCCTAAGGAAGAAAAGGAAATGTTTGCTGTATTTTCTCTTGTGATAAATTTCGTTCTTATATAGTTGATGCAAAGGTGAGAGTTCATACGGATCGTGATGGCTTAAAAGAACTCCTTGAGAGGAAAGAACATAAGCCAAGACTGATCTGTTGGATTCTTTCACTTCAAGAATTTGAGTTGCAGATTATGCAGAGGCAAGAAATAAAGATGTTAGATGCAGTATCCATGCTTACCCAGGAGGACACTAATCTTATTGAGAGGAACTTTAGTCCTAGTGATTTTCGTTTACGAGAATTATTTGATGAACCAAAGTCAATTTCTCCAAGAGAGAAGGAGTCCTTGCTGTGGGAGGAACTTTTCATCCTCGATTAAGCAAGTGGTAAGTGCAAGGTAAGTGTTCTTACCCAAATAAGTGATTTATTTTCACAATTTTTACTTTTAAAATTCCTATTTTCGAACTCCTTGTGTTTTTCTGAAGATTTAGAGGGGTTTTACCAACTATACGGGCGGAGCTATACGACCGGAGCAGGAGCTCCCGCCATATAGTTGGTCGTTAAACTCTCTGTATCATCCTCGTGAAATTATTTTCGATATCTTAGCCTATATGGCCGCAACTATACGACCGGAGGAAAAATTCCGGCCATATAGTTGGTCGTTAAACTCTCAGACGGTTTTAGTTTTTGGTCCGATATCTATACGGTCGCAACTATACGACTGGAGCAAAAATTCTGGCCATATAGTTGGTCGTTAAACTCTCATGCACTTTTGATTTTTGGTGTTTGGAACTATACGATTGCAACTATATGACCGGAATAAAAATTTAGGCCGTATAGTTGGTCGTTAAACTCTCAGGCACTTTTCGTTCGATCTTTCTTTTTATCGCACAAAAAAATGTTATTGTCGGTTCTGAGTCGTGATTTAATCGACCTGGACTCGAGATATTTGGAACTATCTGTCCGGAACCAACTATACGGCCGGACCTATACGGGTCGCGCCCGTATAGTTGGTTGTTACGCGGCAGGTTACTTCCAAATTCGTGATTTCTTCTTTTGTTCTGTTTGGATTCTTTTCTTGGACGACAATTTGGTGTTTCTCGCGAGTTTTACCGACCTCTGACCCCTCTTATATACTTCCATTGTCTATCTCTCTAAACGCAATCTACAGAAACCAATCTAGCGATGCGCTATCCCACCCCATGCCATGGTAAACCTATGGGGCTCATTGCTCCTTCTAGGGACCGCTCTAGCAGCCCGTCCATGGAGGACGATGACGAGGAGGTGGAGAGGTTTAACCTGAAGTATAAGGAGTACGTCGAGCCAAGCTACTTCAACAATGATTCCGATGGGGTTGATGACGTAGTTGACGTCTACATCCGCCACGACCTCTACGATCCACCGGAGATCAATTGGGTGGCGATGAACAAAGCTCAATAAGAGAGAGAAGATCGCAAGCCACATGGAAAAGGGTGTGTGGAGACGGTCAAGTTCGTCACCACAGATTCAAGGCCATACAAGCATAAGGAATTATCTAATATTGGTGCAGGTGCTATCAAGGAAGGGGAGGTTCCTCTCTCGAGGCCAACCATTGGTGCTCGCATGAAGGTTAAACCTCAAGAGGAGTGGAGGTACGGTTTCCACATCCCCGATCCATCAATTATGGATGAGGAGGAAGAAGCTGTCCCTAGGACCAAGGATCACGTTCGGGCACTAGAGATACATCAGAAGCAGGAGCTACTCCATCGCGTCGAAGTCTGTCACCGTCTCAACGAGATGGAGAAGAAGGAAGACCTCCTTCAATTGGTGACCAAGCTCGCTGATAGAGTGGATACTCTGATGTACGCAGGTGCTACAGCCGCATAACTGCTCTGGAGGAGACCAACAAGAAGCTACGCACCGCGGTGCTACATGTCATGGTGCCCTAGTGATCTACAACAATCATGGTATCAAATAATCGCAAGGGATTATTTGATCCTGCCTGGCTTGATTCCCAGCATGGGGAGATCTTTAAGACCTTGTAATCTATCTTATAAGTTTTATTATTCTTGCATTAGTTAAAACTAGAAATAAAGTTTGCATCATTAGAATTCCCTTCAGGAATAGTCGATCCTTTTATGAAATTCCGAGTTTATTATTATATGTGGAGCAATATTGAGTTTGTTTCTGCTTTATTGATATATGAATGGCTTGAGTATGATTTTACTTGCACTTGATGATAGCAATAGGAGTCTTCCATACCATTGGTATTAATGGAACACATAAAGATAATTTGGTCAATATGCTATAAGTTTACGGTTTGATTCACAAAACAAAAATTATTTATACAATTAAGTTGAAAAAGAAAACCTTGAACAAAGGAAAATGAAGTGCTATCTAAATAGAGTGAGAACAAGTCATGGTAGAATCTCAAGTCATAAAGAATGCTTCATATGCAGTTAGAATTTGATAATTGAGATCATTGAACTTTGAATTCTTACATGAAGTGGAATATATGGCTAGATCCTTTGCACAACACTTAAAACAAAAGTGTGAGCATATATGCAAAAGAAAAAAAGCGAATGTGTAGAGAGCAAATAGGAATATGCCACTGTATTGTAGTATGACAAAGAGACACTTTTGAGATCTTGAATCCCAAGTGAACATGTTGATCGTAAAACACTTGGGACTACCTCGTTAACTCATTCGGTTGAACCAGAGCCTTTTACATTATGTTGAGATTCATCTTTTATGAAATATTTATAACTAAGGTGTGGAAGCCTTCCAATACTATTCAGATTGTTCGAGTAAGCTACTATTCATGAACTTATTCCCATGTATCGTATATGATAAACACATGCTGTAATTGCCTCATTTATTTTATCGACTCAGCTTCATGAATATGAGGATCACATCCATTAAGCTAAAATCTTGCTCGGGAATCTAAGCTTGGGGAAGTTGATGAGTGCATATTTGCATCATGTTTTACATTATTATTTTGCATTGTAGATGTGAGATTTGGTATTTTACAGCGTTCGTATGCATATTTTATGTCTGTTTTCACTAGGATCACGACAGATGATGGATCCAATGGATACAATTATTGAAGAAGTTGTACTGTGGAGAAAAGGAGTCAAAAACAACGTAAATCGCTTATTTGGGAAATATTATTAATACCAGAAGAAAACCAGAAGCGAACAAAGGAGGCAGAGAGCATAACGACCAACTATACGACAGGAGAAGTTTCTCCGCTCGTATAGCTCCGGCTGTATAGCTGGCGCCGCCTCCGCCTCGTCAAATAGTTTCACCCCGTGTAATTGGTTCGGGGAGACGACATACAGAACACCCAGAAATCGCAGAAACCTCACCTCTGGAAGGCATCTAGAGGGGGAACTCACCCGCCGGGGATCCATCTTCACCCTGCGCAGATCTGGGAGGCTAAGACATCGATCTTAATCATCCACTGTTGCATCACCATCATCTTCATCCATCCCATCTACATCTTGTCTATATCTTGTTGTAATTCCTATACTCGTTGTGGATGTATACAAGTACTATTCATCTATGATTGTTTCCATTGCCATTGCCATGATGTTGATTGCCCCCATGTCTGAGTAGATCATTAGTTCTTGGGGAGATGGAGAAACCCTAGTATGAGATTTAAATAAGATAAAGTCTATTATGATATTCATCGATGTGATCATGTGTTAGATTCTCTACATCTTGATGTTGAGAGAAGTCGACCTCTCAATATTTGCCTCTCGTGGGGACTTGATGGAGGGAACTACTTGTTAGTAGATGGAGGCCTGCTAGCACTTATAGTGACTATAAAGCTATTAGCAATCCTTACGTATCAACTTGGGAAATCGAGGAAACTAAAGGAACACTATCCATGCCATGGGATACGTCCTACAGGATTACGTCCCTTAATAGCACACTAATTCGATTGATGTCGATTGCCGACTGCTGTGGTTATGAGGATGATGTGAGTAGTGGTTGTTGCCTATTCGTCCACATTCGGAGTTCCTCCCACACATACACAGTTGAGAAAGTTTATGATGATCATCTTTATCTTAGATCTTTACAATACTAGTGGTGTATCCGCTACTTCCTGAGAACACTTTTTCCCTACTACAGTTCCAATCTTTCTTTACATTCGCGATACTTACTTTCTGTATTAAGTTACTTTGCTTTACTTTATTATTGCTCTTATACCCAAAACCCAAAAACACCTTTTTACACACTACTCGCATCTTATCTTCTTACTTAGAACTTTATCTAGCATTTCGATCGTTATATTTATCTCAAGAATTATTAGACTTCAGACTCCTGCTCCCTGTGGGATCGATATCTTTATTTAAAAACTAGCTACAAACGATCTATGCACTTGCAGTCATCATGTTTATACTTAATAATCGTTTATAACCCATGGCTTCGGTGTACTCTCAGTTGGACTAAAAGTCTATTGCTATGCCCGCTGCATCAGGGAGGCTCTAGAATATTAGGATGTGTTTCCCACAAAAGATTATCTCAATATAAACATTATACATGACTATGCTTATTATTATATTTTATCCCATTTGATGTGTGGCTGTAGGTAGATCTTCAACCCTAGCCTATCTCAAGTCCGTTATAAAGTAAAATAGATTGGTCCAGTTAACTAAGGTAAAACGAACAAACAAAATCTTGTAGATGTGTCCTTTTTATTACCTTTTAGCAGTGCTTTTTGAGGTTCGATTAAACCTTGGTCTTCTAAGGAAAAAGCTATTATACTACATCCGTTAATCCGGATCGAAGGTATCAACCCTTTTTCTTGTGCCATTGCCAGGGAAGCAATTTTGCTATCCTGGTGAGGTCATTAGAGACCTTGTTTTTTGTTTTATTATTAATTGTAGTTTAATTCCTGCTATTAGTTTACTTTCTTGTTATCGATTTATAAACCCAAAAAAATAATTACTTGTTATTCGTTTTCATTACTTTAAAGTTACCAAAAAGATAAGAGCCACGACTCAAAAGATATTAGGGGAGTATGCTACTCTCATCGATGATTTTATTCGTGCACCCATCACTCAACCCGCAGTTGATGCGGCAACATTTGAGATAAAGCCTAACCTTTTAAGTTTGGTTCAACAAAACCAATTTGGGGGTTCATCTTTTGAGGATTCGAGATTGCACTTAAATACTTTACTGAAATTTGTGACATGACGGGTATTAAGGATGTAGATCCAAATGTTGTTAAGCTAAGATTATTCCCTTTCTCTCTTAGAGGAAAGGCTAAGGATTGGTTTCTATCTCTACCAAAGGGCACTATTAAATCTTGGGAGGAATGCACTAATTTGTTTATGACTAAATGTTTTCCCCCAGCTTAGACTATGTAGCTAAGATCCAACATTACAAGATTTAGACAAGAAGACCGTGAGCCACTAGCGCTTGCGTGAGAAAGAATGAAAGAAGCCGTAATGAACTGTCTTAATCATGGGATGGAAGAGTGGCTTATATCACATTTATTTTATAATGGCCTTAACCTAATGTCTAAGTCTATGCTAGATACTGCAGCAGGAGGAACGATCATGGGAAAGCATGTGAGTGTCACAAAGAAGTTACTTGATGATATGCAAAATAACCATGTCCAATGGCCTGTGGAAAGAACCTCGAAGAGAGTAAGTTCAATTACCAAGGTAAACAATGAGGACCTTGCATCTAATGTACATGAGTTGCTTATCTTAGTAAAGGGTAAGGAAGATACCCAAGTTAATGTTATCACTACGGATGTTAATGATGTTAATTTTATAGCTTGCACTCCTTTTAATCCTGCATGGAAAAATAATTATGCTTCTAATATTCAAAAATATCATATTAATCCTGCAGGAGCTCCTTATAATAATTATGATAATACTATTGGAGCAAATCATGGCAATCTCCCGTTTGAGAAAACTGTTAGAACATTTATGCAAGATCAAACCGAACAAAACAATATGCTTATTAAGATTATGGAGAACCATGAGAGTAGTATAGGAAGATTATCTAATCAGGCCGTTGCAATTAGAAATGATGTGAATTCTCTATAAGAAAGAACAAAGACCATGGAGGCTCATCTGGGTAAGGTAGCCGAGAGCCAAGCTCTCATACTAGAAAAGTTCGCTGGCAAACCCGAGCCAAATCTGGTAGAAGACCTCAATATGATGAGGGTGGTAACCAATGATGAAAATCCTGAAGAGCCGGATTATAGCAATACACTGACACTAGAATATACCATGGAAGATCTGTTGAAGATGATCACCGTTAAGAATCCAGGTATAGAACAAGATAATGATGCTATGTACCAACAATTTATACAACAAGTGGCATCTAAGGTTCATGATTTAGAGATGGAGTACAAAAGACTAGTTGATAAGCTTCCGGCTAAGCTAGATCATATATTTGAGTCCACTATTAAAATTAAGTTGGGAGTTAATGAGATATCCGCACTTTGTGATCTTGGTGCAAGCGTCTCAGCGATTTCCAAAAGCCTATTCGATAAGTTAAACTTGGGGCCATTTGTTAGGACTAAATTAAGACTCCATCTAGCTGATTCAACTTATAAACAAGTTGTTAGGATCAAAGAAAATATAGTTGTTGAAATTAAAGGTAGTCCCGCTCTTATCGATCTTATTATTGTGGACATGCCTGAAGATCCCATAGCATCTATAATTCTAGGTAGGCCATTCCTAAAAACTATTAAAGCTTTGATTAATTTACATGAAGGGAATATAAGAATAGGGCTACCATCTAGAGATCCTTTTGTAGACCACTTCCCTAGAAAAAAAAAGGCCAAGCCTAATGATGATGATGGTGTAATTACTTTAAAAGCAAACTATTTTGGGGTAGGCATTCCAATCCCCAAATCTAAGTGATTGCCATCAAGGTCAAGCTAATCGACCTTAACTAGAAGCGCTTCATGGGAGGAAACCCATGTGAATAAAGTTTTTCTAAGTTTTTATTTATTATGTTTTATTTCATATTTGTTTGTTTTTTAATAAAGAGTGTTCATGAAGACCTATGGAAAGAGGAGAATAAATAAGGTAATCCTTTATATTTTAATTTTACTAACACATGCCCAAGAAGTATTGCTGGATCATTACTTAGTGTTTTTTTAGAATCTAACCTTTTGATAAGATGTGCAAAGGCGTACAAAGCTACTAATAAAATTCTTTAAGTTTTTGTAGTTCACAGTGTCGATAACGACTACTGATACGCCCGGAGTGGCTCGTACCGTGCGCCCATACCACCTCAAGGCAAAGGGAGTTAGAAATTTTGATGATTGTCAACTGAATCAGTGTCGATAATGACCACTAGTACGGTCGGACGTGCCCGTACCGCGCACCCGTACCATACCCCCGAGTAAACATCAGATTTTAAGCAAAGTCATCACAGCGTTAACGACCAGCAGTATGGTAGCCATGACCATACCACGCCAAGACGCATCAATGCACCGTCTCGAGAGCAAATTGCCTTCTCAAGGTAAGTCACTCGGAACAGGCGGTTCGACTGCATCACTACCAGACTGAGTACGCGGACGCCATAAGCACCCCGAGAAGGTAACCTAAAAAATGCCCAAATTAATTTTTCTGTTTCTTCTTCCTCCAAACTTCAAACCATCTCCATTGGATCTTCAAATTTACTCAATGTTTCTTTGATTCTTCACACTCACTTGATCTAAGGGATGATTCTCCTCCGATCCCCAACTTATTTGTGCAAAAGCTTCGCTTAATCATTCATCATTGTCAATGTAGACATAGGTCTTGTTCTTGATTCAATCTTGGTACTAAGTATGCTTAGCATTGTTTTTAGAGGAGTTTATTTTATAGTTAGTGTAGAGAATCACTTATGCTATGTTTCTATTGGACCAAAAAATTATTAGCAATCTTTATTTACATTGTCTTGTTTTTATTTATTAGATGAACACGAGGAGTCATACACGAGAGATGGCTACAGAATCCTCCGTGCCACCCATTGATAAGCTAACCCCCGAGTCACTTGGCATCGAGTTCACGGAGGAGTTCCATCTTACCCGTTTCGATCGTCTCAAGATTCGAGAGATCAAGTCCACCAAGTGGGCATGTCCTTATATCCTAAAACAACTTGGCATTCGTGCTAATTTTGATTTACGTTGTAACAATGTTGGTTTGTACAATTTTGTCTTTCAGGATGTTGCGACATACCGCCGCTTGACATTTGAGTTCTTCAGCACCTTGACACACACGATGGATCCTTATGCTTGTTCTGAGGAACAAAGGCCCGGAGTTGATCGAATTAAATTCTGCCTTATGAACTGTGAGTATACTTTGACACTCAGCCAATAGCCTCAATACTTTGGATTAACCAACAACACCACAGATATACGCATAACTACCTTTGGTTTAGATCCTTCCCCTTCACTATATTTTAACTTGATGATAATTCATGGACACACACCCAAGGGGAATCAAATTGATCATCCTGTTATTCAATATTTGTTCTAAGTTATTGCTAACACATTGCAGGAACATGGTGAATTTACTAGAGTTCATGAGGAGGACATGTTGATCCTCGCAAAAGTTGCACACTTATCAATTGTAACTTAATGCCAAATTTGGGCGCTTTACTTATGTTTTATCTTAAGCATCAAGCTATTCAATCTCGTGGACCCATATGTGGAGGAGGAATTGTGACCGTTCTTGCACGCGCACTTCGTATCAACCTAGGTAACATCCAACAATTGACTGGAGGTAACCTTCTCGGTCTATATACTCTAAGAGCATGTGGTATGACTTCTAAAAATCATGGTAGATATTTCTTCAATATACTTGGAGCGTATCACTTGATCCCGGCTCCTTTTCCTAATGGTTTATTCTCTATCGAGGATGGACGTTTGCGTTATGACATGCAGGTCGAAGCTAATCTACCCCCAACAAGAAATACCCGTGGGAGGAGGAGAAGATGAAGAAATAGAACAAGAAGGACCCGAACAGGATGTGTAGCCACCAAACTACACCACCACCTATGAAGATATCTATGCACTCGAAGGAAATATTCAAAACATGAACAACCTATCCATCAACCTTCGAGATACCACTACAAGCCTCGCCACCCAGTTCCATGATTGGAGAAGCCAATGGAACATGGGGGATTATCCACCGCCGCCACAATGAGCAACGAAAGGGCTTGCAAAAGCCTGAGCTTAGGGATGCGTTCCACTATCAAATCTATTTGTGTAATAACGAGGTTGTACTCCAGCTCCTTGAGAGCTTTGAAACACTCGTGTTGGTTTGTTCCAACACTTTGCTTTTTTCCTTTGCTTTTTAATTTGCTTTCGTTTTAGTTTATTTGTTTTCCTTTGTTTTTATTTTCTTAAAACCCTTGCTTGGTCGCAAGTCTTTTCTATTCTTTAATCCCTATCCTCAAAAATACAAAAAGATTTTTTCTGTTTATCCTTTTTTCATAAACATGGATTCATACTTTGCCTCTTTTCTTTAATATCATTCCGAGAGTAGTCGTGTTTGAGTTTTGAAGGAACACATCCCTATAAGGAAGAGAATCATGAAGTTATTTATGAGAGGTATGTCCGATGTCTCCCACTTATGAAGTTTGAGTTGTTTATCTTAGTTGGTTGATTTGCTAAGATGCCATACTAGTGGGAGGTAATTTAATATGGTTAGAGTAAGGCTTTTTATTGGTATGATAATTAGTTGTTAAAGATCTTGCTCTACTTCTTTTAGTTAACCGAGTTTTGCCTTGGAAATAATAATGCCAAACAAGTACAATAAGAAAAAGTCTAAAATTTACGACTTGTTTGATGAATGATTGTCTTGAGAGTATACCCTTGATTATACTTACCCCATAGATATTTTGACAGTCTCGACGATACTCATGAAAGGAATTTTTTGATTGAAATAAAGTCTAGTGGTAATTGTGATGCATGCCAAAGCTAACCTTGTGGATCAAACCACGGTACTAGCTCAAAGAAAGAGAAAAAAGTGAGATAACTTTGTTCTATGTATCTAATGCACACCTTTGGGATGCCAACAACTTCGCTTGCTTTTGAACAATTTATAGTATAACCCCGGATTTCGGCTATGAGTTGATGACATGATTGGCATCCGTGTCAATGTATTGGAAAAAGTATTGGTACTCTCAAAGGTTGTGCAAACACTAGCAAAAAGAAACAAACAGCAATCCTTGAAAAATGAGATGAAAAAGAAATAAAGGAAAAAGATATCTATGAGGATCCACATAACAAGTCCTTGGCATGGTCTCATTACTACTTAAAAAATTTCTCTTGAAAGACAATGATTGGATTAAAAGTGTCTTAGATTGACTTGATTTATTGATGTGGTTGTAAATAAGACACTTCATTGTTATACTACTTGGGACATGAAACTCTCTTACTCAATTATGCTATTTAAACATCCTAGTGTTCCTTGGCAAGCTGAGAGTTAATTAGAGGAATTGGATTGATTGCTACTCTTCTAGTTACTTATAATTATATTAAACTTTACTTTGATTATCTTGACGTACCGAAGCTTGTATAGTATACTTGTCATCTCTCTAACTTTGATAAGCTTCGCAAATGAATGAAGTGTTGAGCACATACGACTACCAACTGTAAGTGAACTCTTGTTCTCATTGTTTCAAGTTTAAATGATGAATTCCTTATAGTCAAGGTTTGAGCTTTGGGGAAGTTGCTGGATCCGATTTTGCCATCTTCCACTCCATTTAAACGTTGTTTTTGGTCAAGCAATTGCCAAAGAAACTCTCAACTTTTGCCATCTTCCACTAATTGCAAAGATATGCAAATCCCTTCATTGATTTATGTTATGCAGGAAATCACTATTTTTAAGGCGAAATAAGGAGTCATAATGAAGGATTTTGAGGAAGTACACACGACCAAGTAATTGGAGAAGCTTTCCAGGGCGTCAGCATGCTTAATGACCACTGGTATAGGCACGGTCCGCCCGTACCGCCCGCCCATACTAGGTGGCGATGGCTTTGTCTCGTTAAACCCTACAACTTTCGTGAATATGCCTATATATTTTGAGGCTCCAGTCGCTGACCAGAGAGCCGCCATTCTCATATTGCATCACAACACCACCAAAGAAGATCCACACCATTGTTCATCCATAGTTCATCCATTGTTCATCACTTACACCATCCATCCCTCCACTAGCCATAGCCATTGCTTTGTACTTTTAGATCTCCTTGTGATTTGGCGACCATTGTAAGAATATTTGATTTCAATCTAAGTATTTGCATGATGTTTTCTATCTCTGATCTATTTGTTATGAGTGAGTAGTCCTCATGGGCTACGGGTTGGGGATAAACCTCACAACAATTATGTGCATCTAGATCATGGGATAATTGTATTTTGTTTGGATTCATGATTTGTATCTTTTGTTTCTTCGTCTCTCGTCTCGATCTGTGGACTTGTAGGTACCCAAGATCCCATAGATTGATAAAGGCTTGAGGTGAGATACTTAGCTAGCGGTGATCTCATAGGAAACTCAATGACAAAAAGGGAAGTATGGTTTTCGCTTAGCTTCCCATTCAGGATCAACAACAACATCACCACTTAAAGCTTTGATCTGTGTTTACACTTAATAATCGTTTGTAACCCATGGCTTTGGTGTACTCTCGGTTGGATTAAAAGTCTATTGCTATGCCGGCTGCATCATGGGAGCTCTGGAATATTACGATGTGTTTCCCACAAAAGATTATCTCAATACAAACATCATACATGACTATGCTTATTATTATGTTTTATTCCATTTGATGTGCAGCTACAGGTGGATCTTCAACCCTGGCCTATCTCCATCCATTCATTCAAATCCGTTATAAAGTAACTAGATTGGTCTGGTTAACTAAGGTAAAATGAACAAACAAAGTCTTGTAGACGTGTCCATTTTTATTAACATTTAGCAGTGCTTTCCGAGGTTCGATTAAACCTAGGTCTTCTAGGGAAAAAGCTATTATACTACATCCATTAATCCGGATCAAAGGTATCAAATATATCGTGGTATTGATTGTCAAAAAAACTAAATCACTAAGTAATTGGCCTAACACTAACTAACCCTAAACCTAACACTAACTAAACTAAATCTAATTAACTAAGTAATTGCCCTAACACTAACTAAAACCCTAACTAGCTAATGTAGTACTTGTCCTAAGTAATTTCCCTAACACTAACTAACCCTAAATCTACCACTAAATAAACTAAACCTAATTAACTAAACTGAACTAAACCTATAATTAACCTAAACTAATTAGATCGAGAGCTCACCTGCAGGGGCGGTGAAGGGCACAACACGGCGGAAGGGAAGGCGTGGCATGGCGGGACTGATGGTGCGGCGTGGCGAGCTCCTCCACAGGTGCGAGCGCTGGTGAGCTCCTCCTCGGCATGGCGAGCTTCTCCTCCGGCGTGGGTGGAGGTGAAATTCTCCTCGGCGCGGCGAGCTTGTCCACGAGCGGCGATTTGTGAGGGAAGATGGAAAGGGCTGCTCCGGTTTGTATCTGGAACCGGGGTGGAGGGGCGGTATGTATACCCCACCCTTTAGCTGGGACTAAAGGGTACCCTATAGGGCTAAAGGTGCTTTCATTCATCGCTTTTCACATGCGGGCCATACCCCTTTAGCCCTAGTTTGAGATACAAACAAGGACTAAAGGTACCCTTTAGTCCTGGCTTGTATCACAAACAGGGGCTAAAGGTTTTTTTTGGCGCGAAAATGAAAATGATGTATAATTTCTCACCACATTCTCTGAGCCATCAAGCCATGCTTTCCCGCCATTTCCGTCCGCTTCCCGCCATGTTTTTCCACCATTTCCCTCTATATCTAGGCTGACCGCCATGGCCATCCACACATCCACACCTTCCTCTCTCACAACAATGGACACCGCTTATTGGGCCTTTCTAACCCTCGAGGATACCGAGGCACTATGCGCCTCCAGATACCCATGCCCGTCGGGGTACCGGCTTCCTGCCGACTAGATGTTGAGTGCTAGAGGGGTTCTTGTCCCTCTTGTTCCTCAAGGTTCCGCCCGCCAGACAGCCATCACGAACCACTTCTACCTTGAGCTCACGCCGGAGCTGCGGAGGGATCCCCATTGGGATCCCGACAACTATGGCACCTAGAATGCCTTCTTTTCTAACCAGTGGGAAAGGGAGCTCGCCAGGTACGAGGGTGACGGCCCGCCCCCAGTGAACCACAACGAAGCCCGCTGCCGCCTATGGTGGGCGAACCGGACTATCGCCGGCGTGATGCGCTACATCACCATGGGAGATCATCCTTTCCTGTGGTACCCGCGCTTTCACAAGCTGCAGAGCCACAAGAATGGTGGCGGTGGTGAAGGCCGAGGGCGTAATGGCGTCATCATCCGGGAGCCCCCTCCCCCGTGCTTCGTGATTCCGAGGCCAGAGTGGCAGGTGCCCCCTCCACCGTTCCCCCATGCACAAGCCGGGGAAGGGCCAAGGATCCAGTCGCGTGCTACTAGCGACGATGATGACGATTCCGAAGACGACCCTGAAGCTATGTACTATAGGGCTAGATATGATTATAACTAGTTTTTACGTTTTAATATTAATAAATATCCTTGGTGTTGGCCACAGCAAGTTGAATTACTACATATTGAGATCGAGACAGTTCATATCCATATATATATATATATAAGCAGATCACTCAAAATAAAGGTTTAATATTATACATCACCAACATCCACACATCTAGTTTTGGGGTTTTCTTCTAGTTCGGAACCATTGAACATCTTCCTTACTTAACGGGATGCTTAGGTCATCCTTCACTACGAAGGGCAGAATTTAATGAAACTTATCATAATCTTCTGACATGTCTATCTTATCCTCTGCTCCCACGATGTTTCTTTTCCCTGAAAGAACTATGTGGCGCTTTGGCTCATTGTATGTTGTATTCTTTTGCTTATCTTTCTTTTTTCTCGGTTTGGTAGACATGTCCTTCACATAGAAAACCTGAGCCACATCATTGGGTAGGACGAATGGTTCATCTCTATACACAATATCGTTGAGATCCACTATTTTCATTCCATATTTCTTATCTACCTCAACCCTGCCTCCTGTTAGCTTGACCCATTTGCACCGAAACAAAGGGACCCTAAAATAAGGTACATAGTCAAGTTCCCATATCTCCTCTATGTAACCATAATATGTGTCCTTTTTCCCATTCTCGTATGTTGCATCAAATCGTACACCACTGTTTTGGTTGGTCCTCTTTTTATCTTGGGAGATCGTGTAAAATGTATTCCCATTTATGTCGTACCCTTGGAAAGTCAATACAGTCGAAGATGGTGACATGGCCAACAAGTACAGCTGATCTCCAACAGTGATGTCATTCATGAGATATGTTTGCAACCAACCGTCAAAAGTCTTCATGTCTTCATCTCTAATACAGGAGTTAGGCTTCCCCGGGTTGTGGTGCATACAATATTCTTGTGTTCCTCGATGTACGGAGCCACCAAGGTGGAACTTTGTAGAACTAGGTAGTGTGCTTTAGTGAGAGAGTACCCTTCCATACATATCCTTGCTTTCTTTCCTAGGATGCCTTTTCCACTCAGTCTACCCTCATGCCATGATTCAGGAACACCGATGGGCTTAAGGTCAGGAATAAAGTCAACACAAAACTCAATGACCTCCTCTGTTCCATATCCCTTGGAGATTCTTCCTTTTGGCCTAGCACAGTTATGAACATATTTCTTTAAGACTCCCATGAACCTCTCAAAGGGGAACATATTGTGTAGAAATACAAGACCGAGAATGTTAATCTCTTCGAATAGGTGAACTAGGAGGTGCATCATAATATTTAAGAAGGATGGTGGGAACACCAACTCGAAGATGACAAGACATTGGACCACATCTTCATGTAACCTTGGTAGACTATCTAGATTGATTACCTTCTGAGAAATTGCATTGAGGAACGCACATAGCTTCACAATGGGTAGTCGAACATTTTCTGGCAAAATCCCCCTCAATGCAACCAAAAGCAATTTCATCATAAGCACAGGGCAGTCATGAGACTTTAGGTTTTGAAATTTTTTCTCTGCCATATTTATTATTCCCTTTTTATTTGACAAGAAGCCAGAAAAGACCTTGATACTGTAAAGGACTTCAAAAAATATTTCCTTCTCTTCTTTGGTAAGAGCGTAGCTGGCAGTACCTTGAAACAACTCTAGATGCATGCCGTCTTAGTCTTTCATACATTGTTGGTCCTGCTGTGCTTCCGGTGTATCTTTATTCGTCCCATACACACCCAAAAAGCCTAGCAGCATCACACAAAGATTCTTCGTTAGGTGCATCACGTCAATTGCAGAGCGGACCTCTAGGACTTCCTAATAGGGTAGCTCCCAAAATATAGATTTCTTCTTCCACATGAGTGCGTCTCCGCCATCGTCCTTTGTAATAGATTGTCTACCAGGACCCTTTCCAAAGATTACTTCTAAATCCTTCACCATATCAAATACATCATCACCAGTACGGTGGATAGGCTTACTCTGGTGATCCGCCTCACCATTGAAATGCTTACCTTTCTTTCTTAGGGAGTGCGTGGGCGGAAGAAAATGACGATTCCCTGGGTACACATTCTTATTAAATTTATCCAAATATATACTTTCAGTCTCACCTAAATAGTGTGTGCATGCATTGTATCGCTTGTTTTTTTGTCCTAAAATGTTACTAAGAGCAGGCCAACCATTGATTGTTATGAACAACAATGCTCATAGGTCAAATTCCTCCTGTTTGTGCTCATCCCACACACGTACACCTTGTTTGTGCCACAACTGTAGGAGTTCTTCAACTAATGGCCTTAGGTACACATCAATATCGTTGCCGGGTTGCCTCGGGCCTTGGATGAGCACTAACATCATAATGAACTTCCGCTTCATGCACAACCAAGGAGGAAGGTAATAGATACATAGAGTCACAGGCCAGGTGCTATGACTGTAGCTCTGCTCCCCAAAAGGATTCATGCCATCTATACTTATACCAAACCATAAGTTCCTCACATCACCTACAAAGTCCGGAAACTATCTTCCGATTTTTCTCCACTGCCACCCATCAACGGGGTGTCTCAACATCTCGTCTTTCTTACGGTCTTCCAGGTGCCATTGCAACAACTTGGCATGCTCTTTGTTTCTGAACTAATGTTTCAACCATGGTATTATAGGAGCATACCACACCACCTTGGCAGGAACCCTCTTCTTGGGGTGCTCGCCCTCAACATCACCAGGGTCATCTCTTCTAATGTTATACCGCAAGGCAGTGCATACCGGGCATGCATCCAAATTATCATACTCCACACCGCGGTAGAGGATGCAATGATTAATGCATGCATGTATCTTCTGCACCTCTAATCTAGAGGGCAGACAACCTTCTTTGCTTCGTATGTACTGGCGGGCAATTCGTTATCCTTTGGAAGCAGCTTCTTCATTATTTTTAGCAACTTTTCAAATCCCTTGTCAGTCACACCGGTCTCTGCCTTCCATTGCAGAAATTCCAGTGTGTCACCCAACTTTTTGTGGCCATCTTTGCAATTTGGATACAAAAATTTGTTGTGGTCCTCTATCATCTGCTCGAACTTCAACCTCTCCCTTCCACTTTTGCATTCTCCCTTTGCATCAGCAATGGCCCGACCAAGATCATCATTGGGCTCATCTGATACTCGTCCTTTAGCTTCTTTTTCATCATTGTCTTCCATTGTAGTACCGTCGTATTCAGGGGACATAGTAGGGTAATGGTTATCGTTCTCTTCTTTGTTGTCTTCCATCATAACCCCTCTTTCTCCGTACTTGGTCCAACAATTATAGCCGATCATGAAACCGGACCGAAACAGGTGGCCGTGAAGGACTCTTGCAGAAGAGTATACCTTATGATTCTGATAGACACAATATGGACAACACATAAAACCATTCCGCTTGTTAGCCTCGGCCACAAGGAGAAAAGAATGCACGCCTTTAATGAACTCGCCAGAGAGTCGGTCAGCGTACATCCATTGTCATCTCATCTACATTATATAATTAAGTACATCAAATGGAATCATAATGCTAAAATTAGTAGTCGCCTAAAAAACAAAATTAAAGCACACAACCGGGACTAAAGATATGATGAGCCTTTAGTACCAGTTGGAGGCACCAACCGGGACTAAACATGGATGTGGCATATAACACTACATCATGGGCGAGTGTCGACACTATGTCGTGAGTGAAAAGCACTATGCCAGTGAGTACCAACACTATTTGGGTGGGTGCGGAACTATGACAGGGGTGAGTGTCGACATTATGTCGTGAGTGTTGACACTATGTTGTGCCGCTTAATCTATAAATAGGCAAGATGCATCCTTGTGAAGTTATAAACCGCAAGATGGTGTGTGAGAGCAGGGACACCACTACGATGGAGCTTCTCGAAGATGTCTTAGCATCCCGTCCTCATACATCTTCGTTGAGCTCGCCATAGAGGCACTCCCTAATATGTGAAATTTGTTAGCTACATGGCGTATTAATCTATAGCTAGAGAAGTTATAAACGCAAAGATGGTGCAAGAGGGACACCACTACGGTGGATCTTCTCGAATATGTCTTAGGATCCCGTCCTTAGACATCTTCGAGGAGCTCGCCATAGAGGAGCTTCTCGAAGATATACTGTGATGTCTTCTTATCAAGCTTTTGTGAATTAACCCTATTTTCATTAATAGTTTTTTCAGTTTGCTGAAGGCAGGTAAAAGAAGAAGGGAATTTTGCCCAGGTAGCTAGGATGAACTCACGCATGTAACTTTGTGCTTCTATGAATCAAATGAATATCGAGACTATGTGCCAAAACAAGATATAGATAGAATCCACATATTGAAAATGATATTTACCTTGGAGTTCATTACATTAATACAAGATAGATTGAATCCAAATTAACACAATTTCATCGATCCCATGTTATTATTGCAAAAATTACAACCAAACTAAATCCACAAATTCATCTACTTGTAGAGCATGAAATGAGCTAATATAGAAATGAGAGTTGAAAGGATGAAGTTTCTCACCTTTTAGAATCTTTGGATAGATGGGGCACTGCAAAATCTAGACAAATCTTGAGAAAAAATGGGCATGAACTCGAGCTTGAAGGAAGAAGAGAGAGGAGCCACTAGATTGAAATGGAGTATGGCTCGGTCAGGGAGAAGATGCTATAGCTTGGACAATAGTTCCGGCTGGTGTCCAGAACCGGGACTAAAGGTCCACCTTTAGTCCTAGTTTGTTACACGAACCGGGACTAAAGAGTCCGTTCGAACCGGGACTAGTGTTCGCCGCGTCCTGCGGCCAATTCTAGCTGTTGGGGCCAGGGAATTAGTCCTAGTTTGTAGCAAAACCAGGACTAATACCCACGAACCAAAGGCCAGTTTTCTACTAGTGAAACCATGTTTCATAGAATTATTTTTCAGTCTCACACTCTCCAGCATCGTGACCAAGCCATACTACGGGGCAACTACCTGATAAGCCACCGCGAGAGGGCACCATGCCTATCTCAACAGTGGACATTTATATAAGATTCACATATTTTTCAGAAGTTCTAAATATTTTGAAAAAAGGCATTGCTATTCTAATAAATATATACAGGAATGGCAGGACATGTAACCATCAATATTTCTAAAAATTAGACGAACTTAGTTCCAAAGTTGTAGAGACGGGAAACTAATCAACACAACTAACTTGCAATCTAGAAATGTAATGAAATCAAGTACACCCTAATATAATACTGATTAGAGATAGGATGGTTACTGCTTGGAAATTGTGCAACATTTAAGGGGAGTAGGGAGATGCAGGTACAACGAGGGCGTGGGAGTGGAAGTAGGCAAGACGGCGTGAGGATGAGGTCAGTGAGTCTGCATGGCTTGCTCAGTTGACACTCGACCTCTTACATCATTAGATTAGGGGAAGAGGATGTCATCGGACTAAGGGAAGGATGATGTCAACAACAAAAATCTAACGACATCGGCACCGAGGGGGCTTATTCGTGGTTGATCTTCACCTCCACGATGTTGGAGTAATGGAGGATGGCAGAACCAAAGCGGGACCTTGAGGATGACTGCAACATTTCCCCACAAGGGATGACTCCGGGTTTAATATCAAACACTCAAGTAAATAGTAGAATTCTTCCCTATTTGAATAACCTACCAAACGAAATGATTTATCTTCTGTCCCTAACTCCATCGTAATGGTTGTCAAGAAAATGGTGTGTAAGCAGATGAATACAAAATAACAAAACAAGCAGTAAATGCAATTGGGTAAAATTGTGCATCGGTGATAGGAATGATGAAAAACATAAGTAACCTATCAATGCAAGCTAAAAAATAAGTTTTCCTATTTTTGGATTACATAATTACAAAAAATACAATTGTGCATAAAGTAATGTAAAAATTATTTATCGCGCTTAAAAATGGATGGGTTTATGGTTTCACTTGACTACTCACTTAAAAATAGTTGACATGGATAGTACAGACATGTGATAGTGCATACTACTAACATGTGTTCTTTCTTGGGACACTAGTAGAAAATAGCCAACCAGTGGTGTACCAAAATATCCTAGTGATGACGCACGAGCGTTATGCCACCGACAAGTCGCCACTGCTAAGTGGTTATCGGTGGCATACAATATCATACACCACTAGTAGATGATATACTAGTAGCGTATAAACCTGGTATGCCACTAGTAATCACTACTAGTATTTAATAGGTTTAAAACATGATTAGTATACATTCATTACAACCTATCATACATATAGCAGTCCATACATTTATACATACAACTATTTAAGTTGAAAATAGGCATACAAAATATACAATATGTTGCAAATACGAGTACATACATTAAAAATACGAGTACATCTATTGGTAACAGCCACTACAACCTCATGTTGATACAAACATTATCATTGCCGTAGCCCTGTGTCGATGTCGCCGTAGTCGCTGTAGTAGCCGATTTTTGATGTCGCTGTCATCACTGTCGCAACACCATGCATAAATAGGTGCAGAAAGACACACAAATCAAATGCACCATGATAGAATATAGAACATAAGGTAGAGCCAAGTCAAAAATGCCTCATACTTAGATTGGACACACAAATCCCAGGGACTGGGCTAGTGAACCAATTAGGATGCACAAGATTTGTATTTGGGCATATCACATGGTTCACTTGCCCCATCCTGGGATCACATCCAAAATTGAGGAGCTTGTAATTCCACAACAATTTAATCGGCCATGGCAACGAAACAAGTTCAAGTATTCATAGTTGTAAAGCCTCATTTAAAGACACACGATGTCGTGGTATTGCCGGCGAGTACGCCATGGAGGGGTCGTCACAGTGCGTGTTTAGAGACGTGGGGTAAGGCGGAGAGTTGGCGGGTACAAGGTAACATAGCTTACCCAGGTTCAAGTCCCACAACAGTGGCGGAACTCTACTCCTGCTATAAATCACTATATTGGCAATACGCCAAGTTACAGAGATAGGTTCACTGTGTAAGGTGTTGCACGTTGTACGTACCAATCTAGGTTGTGCCCTAAAGGCTTCCACATGTCCGGTTTATAAAGGCACCAGAACCTAGGGTTTACAGGGAAAGGTCCTTGCCGGACAAGGTAAAGAGTCCTACACTAATACGAACTAGTCTTTCGTGTCTTGCACTCTAAGGCTCCGATTATGTCGGTCACTCCTGCGTAGCCTTCCTTTATCTAGCATGGGCCTCCCTTCTGGATCTATCTAACTGGGCCACCTAGCAGTCCATAGGCCTTACTACCAACTATGGGCCACCCGGGTTAGCTGGAATAAGGACTTGCTATGGTGATACCCATTTAGCATATCCCCAACAGTATCCCCCGGAGGACTTTGAAATCTTGTGTCGTCTTGTCTATTGATCTTGAATGCTCCATCTAGGTTGTAACACCCCAGCATTAGAACTTAGAAATAAGATGAGATGAGGTGTGTGCATTGCATTCATGCATAGAAAATCTGGATAATTTTTGCGCTTTTAAATAAAACATGCCAAAGAGATTGAATCTTCTCTTAACTTGGTGGAACTGAAGTATGTTATCAAGTTGACGGCAATAAGTTTCAATATGACCTTTGCTAAGACCTTATCTTTGGGTAAAACAATTTGATCTAAGGGTAGATCAATTGTGATAAAACTAAGTCACAAGACACTACTCATTAAGGAGTACTAGATCTTCTAGAGATCAGGACATGGTATTCCATACAATAACTTAAGGATGAATACTTAATATTCTAAAGATGAATCAAGGTATTATCTACAACAAACCCTGATTACCACGTTAAGTATATAACTTAAGCAAAGATACTCTATAACTAAATCTTGATACACTTGCTTGCCATAGTTATTCCCACCATGAGCATCATTATAGTTCTTGAACATCAACTCTTATATAATAGAGAGAAAATAGAAGTCAAGCCAAGACCATTCATTACATGCCCTTATTGTCATATTAACATATGATATTCCTAAGTAGTTAAGGCCTAGTGTCAATTGATCATCAATATTAAGTGATCAATTCTTGACCTAGAACTTATTGACTCTTAGCTTTGATCTATTATATTGACCTTCCAAAGACCTTAAGTAAATTAGTAAGAAGAAGGAACTAATTGTGGTAGGGTGTCCCATCATCAATGGAATGACATCCTTAGTATGATCAAACCATTGGATGTTGGAGGAGTTAACTCACTCATGAGTAACTAGAAGAAGTATCTAAACCTAAGAATTAACTAATACTTGAGAAGCTATGAGAAAGCTAGTAGTGTTAGAGTATCAAGTAATAACTTTGTTAAGCTAAGTGGGTATAAACCTAAAGTCAGTTTTTTTAAACAAGATAAATCCTATAGAAGGATTAGTATAAGCCTGCTACTTAGTTGAGTATAGATCCTGATCAGACAATTAGAAGCCTAAGCTTTGTATGATGAAAGGATGTTGATTATTATTCTCAAGGCTCTCGAGGATAAGTGACCAGTTGATGAAGAAGTATTGTGAGTATATAAATTAGGCTAAACCTTAGTAAGATGAATCATCTAGTTTGGTCATGAGGAATCAAGTTGGGGTATGATAAAGTAAGTGATACTAATTGTATGGAGTAGCTGAAATCAAAGTAGCTTAATCAAGCTTATAACAAGAACAAACTTGTACTGAGAGGAGTAGTACCCTACCTATTCTAGGAGTTTGATATCATAGATTATATAAAGAGAATGGAAACCTTGCAAGCCTTAAAAACAGATACAAGGCTAATATGCTAGGAGTAGAATGAAGGAATGTTGTAGAGGGGACATGATCATGTCATCATATGTTGATGGATATGGTGGAGCCGATGACTAGATTAGTTGGACAGAAGAGATCTTAGTGAAGCAAAGGAGAAATTTAAATAAAGTATATATAGAAAAGGAATTTCCTTAACTAGAACCCAAACTTAGAGATTTATTGAGGAAAAGTATTCTGGAGAAATCTTTAATCGATATCACAGTATGAGGATATATAATATTCCATTCTATTGGGATATCAACTATAACTACCTAGATATAAATCAATCTTTAACCTTTAATCCTTTGGGATTATAATGTATTGACGGAATAAAGTGGGTTTCATAGTTAAACATTTGAAACAATTGAATAAGGTTAGAATATTAGAGGTAATTAGCATTTATCTAATTTCCAAAAAGAATTATTTATTATTATTGTTTGAATATATCATTGTTATAAAACAATAAATGAAATTAATAACAATATATTAGTATAACTTAAATAACACGTCTTAATTCTTCCTTTTATTCCATAAGTATTAAATAAATACAACTCTATTTGAAGTAAAGGCATTACAGAGATATTCCCAAGGAAATAAAAAGATTTATTAAATAATGAATATATATATTACATTGATCTTTACAAAGAGTAGAAATTTGTATTACAAAAGGTAAATAAAGGAAAAATACTAAACTAATCCTAAACTAGTCTTCTAATCACTTGGTCTTGTACCTACAAATAAGAGTGAAATAGAAACAAAACAAAGAGTGGGTTAATGTTAGATTGCTCTCAGTTTCGAATAGTGAAGTGCACTATTTCCTAATCCTCATTGAGCAAGTTAAATTAAAGAAGGGACAAAAACCATCAAGTGTAGAATATGTTCTTTTAAGCAATAAAAGCCTCAAAACAGCATCACAGGCTGAATGGGCAAGTTTCACCAAGATAGGTAATAGTAAAAAGATGGGGGAAGTTTAAATTATAGTTACTTGATATCATCCACAGCCAAAGCAAACAGTGAAGCAGCTTACACACCTAAATGCATGCATTGAGGTGTCAACAACTGAGAACAAAAGGAGCAGTTTAAATCACGGACGTATAGAGCAAAGATAGCTTTGCTATTCATTTTGCAAGAGAGCATAGCCATAGTTTGTCACCAACACAGCCAAGAACAACACAAGATCTTGAAATCAAATCACTAGATCAAACCACTTTCCACCATAGAAAACCCTGGAAATCAGCAGAAAAGATGGTGACTTGAGGAGGGGTATGTATTGGGTGGACAACAAGGTCACACAGGAGCAACAACACTAGGAGGAAGACAACACAAATCTTGGGCTACCACAATCCAGAAGTAGAAGGCAACAATCAGACAAAGCAACCAGAGTATATTCCAACATGTAAATCTAATCATTTTTCATCTTACACATTCATTTTCTTACAAGCACATGATAGTGAACATGTCAGACAACAGATAATAAACAACCAGAGTATGCAAGTGTTCTTACATAGGCAAGGTCTTAGACCAGCATCATTAACCTAAAATCTAGTTTTAACTAGATAGATTCTCATCACTGCTGCTGGTACAGGGCACATTCCTAGAAGGGTAGCACCTCTGTACCTAGCAGGTTCATGTATCCTTGAGTTTAAACACAAAGCATATCCTTTTCCAACAGAAATAATCATCTTCCAAAATGATTTAGGAATCATAAACATACATTTCTTTTAGAAAGGACAATAAAGATCAACACTGTCTACCACTAGGCCACACTGTACAGAAACCACTAAATATAATCACTTTCCTATAAATATATAGGAATCATATTTTTTATAAATCATCTTCTTATTAATCATAGAGCAGAGACTAGCAATAGATTTACACAGTAACATGATTAAATCCTAAGACTTAACACATCAGTGCTTCACAAGTAGGCCAACAACCAAACATCAGTACAGTGAATATCTTAACTTAACTTCATAGGAGTAAATCCACAGCCACAGCAACTTAGGCATCCACATCAATCTAATCATGCTTTCATAGAGAATTTTATGACAGAGAACATGATCACAAAAGCATGATCAACAGAGTGTTCTCTGATAGAGAACAGAGTAACCAACATGCTCAACAGAGAGTGACACTAAGCTAACAGTAGATCAACATCAAAGGATTAGCATAGGCAAGATTAACCCTACAACTATGCTAAATCACTATTGAAGGGGGTATGAACCCTAGAAATTTAAGGATGAATCCTAAATAGGGAAATCCATTGCAGGTGACCACATAGCATGGAATAGAGGCAAGGTAGAGCACAGAAAGAGAAGTAGAAGAACTTACTTGAGGTCCTCGTGAGTATACAGAAGAGGAAGTAGAGGCCGGAGTCGAGGCAGCACACGGCAGAGTGAGGAGCACCCCAAGGGGGGCGCTGCAACCCGCGCATGCACATGGCGGTGGCGGCCATAGAAGAGCGGCGCCACGAGAACCAAAGCATCAGCGAGGGAGCACCACAGCGTCAGCAAGGAGGTGCCAGAGCATGGTGGAACCCTAGCCCTAGCCACGAGGTGAGGGTCAGCATGACCAGTAGAAAGGGCCAGCGCCAGATCACACAGGACAACGTCGAGCAGCGACGTCATCCGCATTGTCTTGCACCGCAGGAACAGGCACGGTGGCCTGAAGAGGTCGGAATCAACCGCAGCAACGGTGACATCGAGCGTCCAGAGAGGGCATCGCGCGAGAGAGAAGAGAGAGGAGAGTGAGCGAGTGAATGGAACTAGGCCGGGTGTGGGCAGCCCAGTACTACTAGTGGCATTTTACCCAGCCCTAGCGGGTTAGGTCGGGCCAGGCCAGCCCGGTGGGCCAGGCCCATGTTTCAAAGGAAGGTATTTTATAAAATACTTAATTACAAATATACCCCTAAGATAAATTAGGATCTAGAAAAAAATCCTAAGAATACAAATAATATATCTATGAAATCACAAAAATATCCTCTATCCAATAAAAAGAATAGATAGTAAATTTCAGTAATTAAATATAGATCTATTATTAAAATTATATCTATTCCTTCTGGAATTTTATAAAAATATACAAAACACTTAAATTGAATAAAATTCATTTTTAAGATTCTAAATGAAAGTACTATCATAGAAAAATACTAGTTTGTATTTTTAAAAGTAAATTATGTATAAAAGAAATAAAGTCTTATTTCCTTAAAAGAATTTTAGTTAAACATTTAGAAGAGTTAAAAATTAAATAAAATCATTTTTAAACTCTTAGAATAATACTAGTTATTATAAATTACTAAATGTCAAAATAATATGAATTTAATGATTTCATAAATAATGCTTTTCTTTTATTAATTAAAAGAAACTTAAAACCTTTACAAGGCGGGTAAAACACGAAAAGAAGAAAGAAAATGAATCATTGCATGACATTACTATGCATTGCATATTGCTTCTTTAATTATTGTCCTTACCGGGCAATAATGGTTTTCTGTAGAAACCGAAGCTCAAGGTTGAGTGGAAGTATCCAACTTCACTACCTTGCAGCCACAAGGCAAGTTCACACTTGCTCATGTCCTTTGGTTATTTTCTATCAAATGCTTGTAACCCAAATGTTGTCATTACCCGCATTTCAAAAAGGGGAGAAAACACTATTTTCATAATAATATGATTATGGATTATTTACCAAGAGGTAATAATCTACTAATATAGTTCAAGCGGTAAAGGAACATAATATCTAGGACGTAACAACCAATGTCATCAGTGACTCTAGTGCCATATATTACGCGTTAACCATGAGATTTGGAATGGGACGGAGAAGTTAGCTGTATCTTCTCCCTCTCGCATGCATCCAGATGGCCAGGTTGTGGCTGTTATCCTCGTAGCATGCATTAATTGGTAATTCGTAGAGGATATGTAGCATATGGGTGGGAACCCTCAACATCCCACGATAGTTCTGGCATCTGATGGTCTGTACTAACCATTGCCGTAATTCAAGATGTGGGCATGGCATACACCAAGGAGACATGCAAGGTCGTGAAGGGGGCAGTGATTGGCTTGGATCATCTACTGGGCCCCACACCAAAGGAAGTGTGGACGGGAAAGATCGCCCGGTTGTGCAACAAGGATTTGGTCTCTCATGGGTAAAGCAATGCACCTCTGCAGAGTGTAAGAACTGTGACATGTTACTCCCTGTTCCGAGAAGGAGCTACGAACACGGCAGGAAAGGAACTCCATTAAAGTTCTGGTCAACCTGTGAAGGCTGTTGGGCATAGTTTTCAGAATAAAAGCAACCTTTGAAGAAATGTTTACGAAAACCTACATTGCCTACGACCTTTGGTCTATGGCTGTAGAGATAGTGCATCATATACTTCTTTTTAGTGAACTTGCTGAGTACGCTCGTACTCAACCGTACCTTCTTAACCCCTGCTAGATATTAAGTCGTTGAAGACGACGTCAACATCAATTTCTGCTCAAGCAACCATCATCGATAGCTCAAGTTCTTCAATAAAGTCAATGAAGTCAACATATACATCAACCGAAGCAAATGAGAAGATCTTAATTAGATAGGAGTAGATATTCTAGCCATAACACCTACTTCTGTAGAGAATTGCATTAGTAGCAATTGCAAGACTGATAGTTTAGATGCTAGTCTTATTAGCCAGATGGTTCTGAGTTATAAATTTCTAGTTCTTCTTTATAAGAAGTTTCTGTCTTTCTTCTTAACCTAGAGTGTTCTCTGGATCTTTTGTAAAGAGTTGAGTTGTAACTTTTAGTCATGTTTTGGACCTGCTGTGTTTCTGTTGTACCACTCTGAAGGATGTAATACTAGTGAACGGTGTTTCATTGGTGTTATGTCAACGACTATAGTGTGCTACATCATGCAGTGGTATACTGGGTCACCGCATAGGTGATGATGACAATTTGTCAAGCAATATCTCAAAGGTCTCCCAAAGAACCCATCAATCCTCTCTGGCTTTGCAATGTAGCCGGATATTCCTTGAGTCTTTGTTTCTAGAGCTGGATATTTTTTGCCTTCGATGGAATCTTCAGACGTGACCCTTCACTGCAACTGTCAGGAGGATGACATACGGTACAACCTACGCTACTTCGAAACTCACAAAAGGCAGAGAATTAATCATTAGTTGTTTCTACCTGTGCGAAATGCGAAACGGTAAAGCGGCAAAGACGGAGGACGTGGCGAAATTACCATGCATGCTCATCTCCACGTCGGCAACGCTCCGTCCATCAGATTGTTTTGCATGAATTTGACGTTGGGCCTATATATTTCAATTGTCGTTAGGTTATTTTCTTTTTACTCGCATTCACTCCCTCATCTTCATCTTCCTTCAGCCGCACGCCCGTTCGAGCTCCTCCTCATAAAACCCTAGCTAGAGCCTCTTCTTTCTCCACCCACTCCCAGTATTGCAATGGCATCCAGTAGCTCCACCCCTTCGACAAGGGCAACCCCCGAAGCTACACCAGAGCTATCTCAGGGAGTGATGGTCCTGCCGAAGGGGGTCATTGTCCCTATCACTACTGTGGTGGTCAACCGGCGATGACCAAGAACGGGTGGATCTAGATGCCATTCAAGAGGACAATGACTCCCACAAGGGAGCATGGAGGGGCTTTGACCTCTCCGCCGAAGACTTGCAAGAACTGGTCATCGAGGGGTATCTCCCCGCGGTGAAGTATTTGGTCTGGCGACCAGCGCCGGCCGGCGAGGTGGCTCCTTCTCCCCAAGCCAGAGAGAAGGTGTACCTCAAAGCCCAGCTGGTACGAGACGTAAGCCTGCTAGTCTCCGACTTATTCCTAGACGTCCTTCGGCACTTCCGGGTACTTCCCCACAACCTCTCTCATAACAGCATCCTCTTCCTTAGCAAATTTCTAGCTTTGTGCGAAGGATATCTAGGCATCAAACCTAGATTAGATCTATTTGTATACTTTTTCACCGTCAACAGAGAGTCTGTAGAGTCCAAGGATGAATTGCGGACTTGTGGAACCATTTTACTGTGGATTTGCCACAGATGCTAGGTCTAGGCGGATGCCCTTTTCATGACAGTACTCCTCAACTTCTCCGAGAGATAAATTTCTGCCGTTGTCGGTGATGATGCTATGTGGGAGACCAAATCTCACCACTAGATCCCGGACAAATTTCAGGGTTGTTGCCCCATCAAGCTTTCTAACGGGTTTATCTTCAATCCATTTTCTGAACTTATCCACTTCTACTAGCAAGTGTGTAAATCCTCAGGGTGCTGTCTGCAAAGGTCCCACCATGTCCATCCCCTAGACTACAAACGGCCAAGTTATTGGTATTGTTCACAATTCTTCAACTGGAACACTTGGTTGTCTTGCATATAACTAACACCCAAGGCATGTTTCTACCAACTTGTCGGTGTCTGCCTTGGCAGTTAGCCAGTAGAATCCTTGTCGGAAGGCCTTAGCCACCAATGATTAGGGAGCGGCATGATGCCCGCAATCTCCGAGATGTATCTCTCTAAGGATTTCAATACCTTGCTACTGGGAGATGCATCGAAGGAAAACTCTGGTGGTACTTCTTTTGTATAGCTGGCCATCAATGATGACGTAGCTTTTTGCTCTACATACTATTTTCCGGATTTCGACTTCATCGGCGGGCAAAGTTCCATCTTATAGATAGTCCATGAACGGTTTCGTCCAAGCTGGAGAGGTCACTGTTATTGTATTAACAAATGAGTCCACTCTATCCGGGTTATCAGGGTGCGCTCCCTTCATGGATGGGGTCCGTAAATGCTCTAGGAAAATGCCTGGCGGAATTGGTCGGTTGGCTGACCCAAGCTTTGACAGCAGATTTGCCACCTCATTTTCCTCCCTTTTGACGTACTTGACTTCGTAGCCATCGAAGCACTTGGCTATTTCGTCTACTTTGTCTCGATATGCCGCCATCATAGGGTTCTGCGTGTTCCAGGTGCCAGCTACTTGCTAGGCAACCAAGTCAGAATCTCCACATCAAACTATGTGCTTGATGCCAATATCCTTGGCTACTCGAAGTCCGTGAATTAGGGCCTCATATTCCGCCATGTTGTTGGTAGCATTGAAGTGGATCTGCAGGACGTATTGCAACTTCTCCCCTGTTGGTGATTGTAATAATACACCAGCCCCTGAGCCGTTGAGTAGCTTTGATCCATCAAAGTTCATAACCCAATATTCTGGCTCTAGTACAGGAGTGTCTTCTGGCAGTTCTGTCCAATCTGCAATGAAATCCTCCAATGCCTAAGATTTGATAGTGTCACGTCTCTTGTAGGTGATTTCAAAGGCGGCAATTTCAATGCCCCACTTTGCCACTCTTCCTATAGCATCGCTATTGTTCATTATGTCGGACAGTGGAGCTTTGCTCACCACTGTGATAGGGTGCTCCTGGAAATAATGCCTTAGCTTGCTGAAGCAAGGAAAATTCCATAAGATATCTTTTGGTAGTGCGGGTAACGCTGCTTGGATTCCGTCAAGACCTCACTTACATAGTAAATGGGTCGCTGAACTCTGTACTCGTGCGTTGGTTCCTTGCGCTCCACCATGATGACGATGATGATGGCTCAGTTGGTTGCGGCCATGTAGACTAACGTAGGCTCCCTTGACACTGATGCCGCAAGTATTGGTGGGGAGGAGAGTATTCTCTTCAACTCCTGAAGTGCTGCGTCAGCTTCATATGTCCATATGAATTTGTTTGCCTTTTTGAGCAACTTGTAGAGCGGCATAGCCTTCTCCCCAAGTCGGCTGATGAACCGGCTTACTGCTTTTGCAGCCTGTGAGCCTTTGTATGTCCTTCAGGCATGTCAGACGCTTGATGTCGAGGATGGCCTTGACTTTCTCCAGGTTCACCTTGATTCCACAGTGCGAAATGATGAAACCCAACAGCTTGCCGGAAGGTACCCCGAAGACGCACTTCTTGGGGTTCATCATCATGTTATATTTCCGGAGATTGTCGAAGGTTTCCTGCAAGTCGACGATAAGATCATTTAATTTCTTTGATATTACCGCGATATTGTCCATGCAAGCGTGTATGTTGTGACCTATTTGGTCGTGTAGGTAGCATTGCATTGTCCGCTGGTAGGTAGCACCAGCATTTTTCAGCCCAAAGGGCATCGTGAGAAAGCAATATGTATTGTAAGGAGTGGTGAATGAAGTGGCCAATTGGTCCGACTTTCGCATCCGGATTTGGTGGTAACCTAAGTAGGCATCAAGAAAACATAGAAGTTCCAAGCCAGCCATTGATTCAATGACTTGGTCAATGCGAGGCAAAGCAAACGGATCCTTTGGACACGCTTTGTTCAAGCCGATGTAATTAACGTACATTCTTAATTCATTGGTTCCCCTTTTGGGGACAAGTACAGGATTTGCCACCCATCGGGTGTGAATAACTTCTCGGATAAAGCCAGCCTTAATTAACCTAGCTATTTATTTGCCTATATCCCTTCGTCTTTTGTCACCAAAGCGTCGTAGAGGTTGTTTCACCAGTTTGGCATTAGGATCAATATTCAAGCTGTGCTCAGCAAGTTCCCTAGGTATACCTTTCATGTCGGCAGGTTGCCAGGCAAAGATGTCCCTATTCTTGCGAAGTAACTCAACGAGCGTGCTTTCCTATTTTGCATCCAGGTCCGTGCCAATGGCGATGGTCTTGGAGGAATCTCCTTCAACAAGCTCCACCTGCTTGGTCTTGATGGCGGCTGCTACCTTTGATCTGGATTACTGATGTAGTATATCTCTTTTTCCCTAGTAGACCTAGGTTATCGAATCTGCGGGAAGTGAATGCATAGCGAAGTTACTTTAACGGACCTTCGGAAGTTTTAGAATTCATTTTGTGTTTTCACCGGACCAGTAGCTTGCGTATTTTTGTTGTTGTCGATGATGAAGAGCGAGGGCCTAGGGCGTTCGGTTTCACCTGTAGCTATGCAAAAACATCTGATGGAAATAAAAGATAGAAATAAAGTATGAGTGTAATTTTTAGAGCAAGATAAATTATATGTGGGCAGTGCATCCATAATTGCTATTGCCTCTGCAACCGCTTATAGCAATAACCTACTAGTCTCATCCATAGAAGAAAGAGAACTAATGATATGCATAGTGATGTCACTGTTAATCCCAATAAAATCCCTCACATATAGTCGTACTACCCCTTCTGTCACTGGGTTCCCAACCTGTAGATCAGTCATCACTCATACTCCCTATACCTGGCTCAACCCTTGGGGTCTTAGGTACCTGACAAGTCCTTGGATTGAGGCAAGAGAGGATACAATAATCATCATGTCATACAAACTAATACATGATCCCATCTATGATAAATCACATGCACAATTGCTACATGGCTAGGCCGAAGCCCTTAGCCCAAGGAGAATTACTCACGCATAGAGATGAGATCAACAATGTTGCCAATCGGAGAAGATATCTACAATTCCAAGTGGTGGAGTATGGCTATGGAGATGGAAAAGGATGTGGAGATCTAGAGACGGCTTTCTAGCGAGGTATGGCTTCTTTGGTGTCTGGGGTGCAGCGAGAGATATTTTCCCGTCGCCTGAGGCTTCTTTATAGAGGGGCTCCTTCACGAAAGTTGTTCTGTTTTACCTAACAGTGGCGGCGCCAACTATATGACCGGAGCTATACGGTCGGAATTTTTGCTCTGGCCATATAGTTGGTCGTTACGGCGTCGGCCTTCGTTGGACGGCTCTTGGTTTCTTCTAGTTGAAGGAAATATCGTATCTTTGACTTTAATGTAGTGATTCAATCCTTTAGACGACATTATCTACATAGGGAAAATACAAGAACAAAGGATTGCATACCCCTCTAAATATTAGCATTAGTGGTAGTGTTTAGAGAGATATTTCATAAAAAAGTATGATTAATATGTAGTTTAAATGTGGACGTAGATGGCTATATTTCATAGCCATCAACATCCCCAAGCTTAAACTTGATCATCCTGAGCAAGAAAACCAAAATCAAAAAGGAACTTAGCATTTAAACTGAAATAACGATATGGTGATCTTACTCATGATTAATAGTCTCATGTTTCCTCCACTTCATAAATCTGAAAAACTTCAGCATAGATAGAGTAATGGCAAGCATATCATATGGGTTTCATGCATCCTTATAGCGCAACAAAATTATTGTAAGCATGGATGATCCAAATGAGTAAATTTTATTCCATGTCAAGTAATCAACTCATAGGCTTGCCTTTGAACAGTAAAGTATAATCATGTAAATTAAGAGTATGAGAGTTTTCATGAAAAGGATATATACTAGATTATCTCAATTCTCCCACATCAATGAATCAAGACTTTGCAAGCACTACTTTTCTATTCATTGTCATTCAAGAATTTTCAGTTTTTAAGTAATTGAGAGCATGCCAAAGTTTTTTATTAGTTTATCGGGCTGTGATGGACACTCGTGGCATCACTAAGATTTTTGTTCCTTTTGCATAATGATTACTCATAATAGCCACAGGAGTGATTCCATCATGATTACAGCTACCCGGGAGTACCAAGAATCTTACCCACTATAACATTGCTGCTACAAGTGTTTAATCAACTCATAGCCAAAATCTTGGAGTTTATTCCATGAAGATCGTTCATAGGCTAGCAGAGTTGTTGGCATCCCATGATGTTTGACACGTGTAAAGCTATATCATTCGTATGATTAACAGGCCAAACTTTGGCATGCTCACAAAAACAGCTAAACATCAATTCAATGGAACAAATTCTTTCAAAGAGAGCTATTAAGTCAATCAACATTTTCAGTGGTTTCAAGTGTCTCTATAAATAAGCCTTCAAGACTAAGCACTACAACACCCAAGCCTTCAATTGTGAGACTTTTTCTTATTACAATTGTTTAGCAATTTTTAGGCAAGACTTGGTTAATTACGAGAGCTGGAACAAAATGTGCCCAATTAAATGCCCATGCAAACGACAATCTTACTATGATACAAAGACTCACTCCACCAATATAATATCTCAACATTTACTACTAACTAGGATGGGTTTCTCAAACTTCAAAAGTAGGGAGTCATAAGGCATACCTCTCATGTTTGGTTCCACTTCTCTCTTCCTTTTTTATTTGTTTCTTGGAAACTTGAAGTCGATCACTCTCCTGCAAACATACGAAGACCTCGAGGCAGAAAGAAAAGAAAGAGGGAAAATAAGGAAAAATGGAGAATTCTTTTTGTGATTTTTAAGAGAGGGAATAAAGAATAGAAAATTGGCGGCAAAGCTCGGCTAGAAAATTTCGAAAGCAAATAGAAAGAACTAAAGATAAAGTGTTGGGGAAACCAACACCAGTGCTTATAAACTCAAATAAAAACACAACCTCTAAATAAAAGCAAATAAAGGCCAAATAAAGATACATGAGGAAACTTCCCCAAGCTTAGGCTTTTGCAAGCCCTTCAAATCATTCTAGTGGCGGGAAAAAGTCATTACTCCAGTTCGTGAATTGAGTGGAGAAGTTACTTGTTGATTCTTAGAGGTTGTGCATCCTCTCCACAGTCCCTCCAAGTCCTTGGAAATCTTGGTATGTTGCGAACCGGGTTTGTGGCTTCTCCTCCTAATGAGGGGCTTCTTGCTCCTCCTCTTGGTCCTCATCCTCTTCAGGAATCTCCTGCTCGGGTTGGTACTACTCAACCTGCACATCATATAGCAAATGTCCTTCCTCGATAGAGAAAAGACCATTAGGCAAAGGAGCGGGGTAGATACGCCCAGCTCCAGCAATATGTAGATAATAAACACCACCTCTCCTAGTGAGCATTCCACTAGCCCTCAAGGTGGAGAAACCAACACGTGTCTCACCAAGTATGGGTTGAAACTAACCTAGGTCAAGGCCTAGGGAAGTGGCAAGCACGGTGATGATGCCTCCTCCAGTGATTGGCCCTTGGCTTTGGGAGGCTTGGTTCTCTAGATAGCGCACAAGGATGGCGCCCAAGTTGAGTGACAAGATGCAGTTGATGTAAGCAACCTTTGCGAGGACTAGGATGTCCTCCTCATTGAGTCTCATGAACTCATTGTGTGCCTGCAAAGTGTTAGCAATAACATAGAACAAATAGCGAATTGCAGGATGTTGAATATTCTTCCCCTTGTTCACTCTACTAGTAAAACTCATTCCATTATAGTATTGATCGGGGAAGGAATTAAGTCAGTAAAGGATGCGCGTAGAGCATGAACATCATTGTTTGGCAAATTAAAGCATGACACCATTCATCTAACGTTAAGGTGTAGTTGTTGTTCATCAGATGGAAAGAAATAGTATCCTCTCCTTGCTAGAGTTTAACCGTGCTTTGCAATGAACTTAGGAATTCAATGGTTAAGCAGCGATAAGTAGGTACATCATTGTACACAAAGTTTTGCAGGCCAGCTCTATTGCAAAGTAAATTGAAGTCATTAGACATACCAAGTTGGTTCAATATAAGGGGGCAAGCCCACTTGGTGGCCTTCACTTCGCGGTTCTTGATCTTGTTGAAGCATTCGTGATGAGCCTCATCCCTGAACCGTATCCCCATGCGTTCCTGGGTGATCGCCCAAGAAGCGCTAGCGGTGGCACGAGCACGAGTTTGGCTCCTTGTGTTCATCTTCTAAAACATTGAAGAAAGGCAAAAATAAAACTTTTTGATCCAACAACAGTAAGTATAATACGTTCCTCATCTAAGCACACTAAAGAATCTCCTCAAGATAATAATCTAGGTAAGAAAATCATGGCAATTAGTTCATAGTAGGTCTCACCCTAGATTGAAAATGACAATAGATTGAAGATGATTTTGCAAAAAGTAATTAGAAGATTGGAGGAGAAACATACCATAGATCACTTGTGTATGAAGAAATCGAACGAAATTGAGTAGAGATGAAGATCCCTTGAGGTTTTGAGAGAGTTTGGAGGTAGAAAAAAGAAAAATTATTGAAGTTTTGGAGTTGGGAGTACCTTCCCGTGCGATTTTGTGGTCGGACGCAACTATACGGTTGCAACTATACGGGCGGAACATGCATTCCGACCGTATAGTTGGCATTCTGTCAAAATATTAGGTCTTCCTCCTGGCGGCGCAGCTATACGACCGTAACTATACGGGCGGAATAAAATGTTCCGGCCGTATAGTTGGTCATTAAACTGTCTGTCCCTCTGAAAGAAAATTTATAAAAGGCATCGATATCTATATGACTGGAACTATATAGCCAGAATTTTTATTCCCGCCGTATAGTTGGTCGTTAAACTCCCAGTACATATGAACATAATTTGTATGGAGGCATTGATATCTATATGACTAGAACTATACGGCCAGAATTTTTATTCCTGCCGTATAGTTGGTCGTTAAATTATCTGTACATAAGAAAATAAATTGTATGGAGCATTGATATCTATACGACCGGAGCTATACGGCCAGAATTTTTATTCCCACCGTATATTTAGTCGTTAAAATCTCAGTACATATTGCAGAAAAAATTTCGATGGCAAAGATAACTATATGACCGGAACTATATGGCTGAAAGTTTTATTCTCATCGTATAATTGGTCGTTAAACCGTCTGTATGCATCAAAAAAAATTTGTTTCTTCGTAAACTATTTCTTTTCTTGTAACTTAGCGATATACCTTGTTTTTGACAGAAAATTGACAGAAAATATAACCGACCAACAATAGGATGAATAATGCAGAAATTCAAGTACTACCAAACTTCTTCTCCTCAAATGGAGTTTTCTAGCACTCTTTATTGAAAATGAACTTAAACTAAAACTAAGAACTTAACTCAAACCTTAATTTAACATGGGTTGCCTCCCATGGAGCGGTCTTTTATGGTCAATAGCTTGACCTTGATGATACTCACTTAGGCCAGATGAGTGGAACACCCACTACAAAGTAATTGGCCTTCAAAGTTATGGCCTCCTTCTCGTCATGTTTGGCTTTCTTCTTCCTAGGGAAATGAATAACAAAAGGATCCCTTGAAGAAAATTGCAACTTCACGTTCCCTTCATGGAGGTTAATTAAAGCCTTTATAGTTCTTAAGAAAGGACGACCTAGTATTATAGGAGCAACAGTATCTTCAGGCATATCAACAATAACGAAATCAACGAGAACAGGACAACCTTTGATGTAAACTAAAGTGTTATCCTTAATCCCTACAGCTTGTTTGTAGGTACAATCTGCTAGATGCATTTTTAATTCAGTAATTTCAAAGGAGCGAAGATTTAACTTGTTAAAAAGATTCTTTGGAATTGTTGAGACGCTTGCACCTGATCACAAAGTGCAGCTATCTCATTAGTTTCAATCTTTATCTTAATAGTGGGCTCAAATATGTCATCTAGTTTAACAGGTAACTTTTCAACGATTTTCTTGTATTCCTCTTCAAGCTCGCGTACCTTAATTGCTACTTGATCAACAAAGTATTGATACATGGCTTCATCATTACCTTCACTTACCGGAATTTTGACGTTGATCCTTTTTATGAGATCTTCGATGGTGTAGCTTGGTGAAGGGGCATTACTATAATAAAGTTCTTCAGGCTCCTAACCTTTGGATCCTCATCATTTTGAGTTCTTCAACAGGATTGGGCTCAGCTTTACCTGCAAATTTATCTAGAATGAGAGTTTGACTCTCGGTTATCTTACCTAGCTATGCCTCAACGATCCTTGTTCTTTCTTGAAGGGCCTGTAAATCATTTCTCAAACTAACAACTTGGTTAGATAATTTACCAAGCATAGCATCATGGTTCTCCGTAATTTTGACTAGAATATTATTTTGTTCATTTTGTGAGTCTATGAAAGACTTAAGAATTTCTTGGAGGCTACCATTACTAGTTCCCATATTATTATTAGAGTTATTTGTAGGACTAGCATAATGTTTCTGAAAATTAGGATTGTAACTCTTCTTCCAAGCAGGATTATAATCATTACGAGCTACGAAGTCTATTTCTTATATATTTGTTTCGGGGGTGGCTCTTACCTAAGTTTCCTTACCTTTTACGGCTAGTATGATCTCATCAAACTTAGCATTGTGATCTTCATTCTCTTTGGGTGAGACAGAGTTCAGCTTCTTCATGTTTGATCTTTCAACATGCCATTAGGCATGGTTGTCTTGCATATTGTCTAGCAGATGCTTCGCTTAGGTAATATGTTTTCCCATGAATGTTTCTCAAGCTGCAGTATCAAGCATAGACTTAGACACAGGATTAAGAGCATTATAAAATAAATGGAGGATTAACCAATCTTCCATCCCATGACTAGGATAGTTTCTTAGGCATTCTTTCATCCTCTCCCATGCAAGCGCTAGTGGCTCACACTCTTCCTATCTAAAACCAGTAATATTAGATCAGAGTTGCATAGTCTTTGCCGGTGGGAAAAATTTAGTCATAAATAAAGAAGTACATCCCACCCATGATGTAATAGTATTTTCAGGCAAAGATAGCAACCATTCTTTAGCTCTTTCTCTTAGAGAAAAAGGAAATAGACATAATTTGACCGCATCAGGGTGAACGTCTTTTATACGCATCATATCACATATTTCAGTGAAAGTATTTAAGTGCATACCTGCGTATTCAAAATAAGAGCCTCCAAATTGATTTTGTTGAACCAAACTTAAGTAATGGGGCTTAATTTCAGAATCATCAGCAGCAATTGCTGGCTGAGTAATAGGAGTACGCAAATAATCATTATTGGGAGTAGCAAACTCCCCAAGCTTCTTTTCAGGCATACTTCCTATGTTTTTGGGTTTTCTTAGGTTAAAAATTATAACCATAAAAACAAGAATTTAAAGACTAACTAATTTTTTTGGTTTATCAAATAAAGACTAAAAGCAAACTAACAAAATTAAAAATAAGAATTAAAACTAGCAAGGTTCCTAATAACCTCACCAGGGTACCTATTGCTTCCCCGACAACAGCGGTAGAAAAAAAGGGTTGATACCTTCGATCCGGATTACGGATGTAGTATAGCTCTTTTTCCCTAGAAGACCTAGGTTATCGAATCCACGGGAAGCGAATGGATAGTGAAGTTACTTTAACAGACCTTCGGGAGTTTTAGAATTCCTTTTGTGTTTTCACCGGACGAGTAGCTTGCGTATTTTTATTGTTGTTGATGATGGAGAGAGAGGGCCTAGGGCATTCGGTTTCACCTGTAGCCGTGCAAAAACATCTGATGGAAATAAAAGATAGAAATAAAGTATGCATGTACTTGTTTGAGCAAGATAAATTATATGTGGGTAGTGCATCCATAATTGTTATTGCCTCCGCAACCGCTTATAGCAATAACCTACTAGTCTCATCCATAGAATAAAGAGAACTACTGATATGCATAGTGATGTCACCGTACTACCCCTTCTGTCACTGGGGTTCCCAACCTGTAGAACAGTCATCACTCATACTCCCTATACCTTGCTCCACCCTCGGGGTCTTTGGTACCTGACAAGTCCTTGGATTGAGGCAAGAGAGTATACAATAATCATCATGTCATACAAACTAATACACGATCCCATCTAGTGGATCCATGTGGTTTATGAGAACACACATGTTGTGGTGGCATCACTGCATATGTTCTTTTCCAAAACCACAATGATGCACACTGATACACACACATCCAATGACATCAGTGGATCCATATGGTTTATGAAAAGAACACACATGCAATGAACTCTAGTGGATCCATGTGGTTTATGAAAAGATAACACATGCAATGAAGTCTAGTGGATCCATGTGGTTTATGAGAAGAACACACATCCAATGAACTCTAGTGGATCCATGTGGCTTATGAAAATAACACACATCCAATGACTCTAGCTATAGTTCATGAAAAGAAAACATATGCAATGACACTAGTGGATCCATGTGGTTTATGAAAAGAACACACATGCAATGACACTGGTGGATCCATGTGGTTTATGAGAATAACACACATGCAATGAACTCTTGTGGATCCATGTGGTTTATGAGAAGAACACACATGTAATGAACTCTAGTGGATCCATGTGATTTATGAGAACAACACACATGCTATGGTGGCATCACTTCATATGTTCTTTTCCAAAACCACAATGATGCACACTGATACATACACATCCAATGACATCAGTGGATCCATGTGGTTTATGAAAAGAACACACATGCAATGAACTCTAGTGGATCCATGTGGTCTATGAAAAGATAACACATGAAATGAACTCTAGTGGATCCATGTGGTTTATGAGAAGAACATACATGCAATGAACTCTAGTGGATCGATGTGGTTTATGAGAAGAACACACACCAATGAACTCTAGTGGATCCATCTTGGCATAATTTGTTGTATGCCATGATGTATTTCATTGTATAAGACACTAACTTTCCATTTTTATACTACTCATGAAGGAACACGAATCTGTCGATGGAAAAAGTCGTCGAGTGGTCATGTCATGTTTAATCACGTCTGACAAGCCTACTACTGCTACTACTATGGCACAACACATGTGTCATCGAGTGCACGGTCATCGACGGGCAGCTGCAATTTATTGCCACTTGATTTTAATAAGACATATCCCATTTTTACGTAGTGCGCTCTCAATCTCACTTCCAACTGGGCCCCATCGTAAGAAACTTCCACACATTAGTCGAAGGCCAAAGAGATGAGAAATGGGTCTCGAGGAGGGGGGCCTCAAGGAGACCTAATGTCTCTGCCTTCATCGAGTCCCTCTCACTCATCCACACATCCCTCTATCTGATCTAGCACAACCCCACAAATCTCGCCATATAGCCACCTACTTTATCCTCTACATTTCCCCTTTTAATTATCGCCAATTTCATGGCCGTGTCAAACTTTGTACATAGAAATTGTGTATGTGCCCTTTGCATGCGGCTGAATACAGAACTGACATGCATGGTCCAGGAAAAAACGTGACGTACCGTGCGCGTGTCGTGGTGCACGGTGCAGTAGCCTACGTGGCGCGGTGCATGGTGGTGCAAGGAAATGTGTCTTCCCTTAACCTTAACTATAGAGCCTCTCTCCCTCTCCCTCTCTGCATACCCACTCCCACTCTCGCTCACTCTCCTCACGCAACCCTCTCCACTATCCCATCACCTTCTGCAAACTCCAGAGAAAACCCCATCCGCGCCAGCGATGGTGGAGAAGGATGCGGTGGACACCGTCGCCTCCAAGGCTACTAGCGAGGAGGCCCCTGTCTCCATCTCGATCCCCCTCAACACATTGAAAGTAGCTGTCGTCCCTGTCCAGGCCCCCGCCGAGGCATCGATGGAAGCTTCCATTCTCGTCGAGGCCCCCATCCCTGCTACCAACGTAGCCGTCGGCGAGGAGGCCCCCGCCGACATGGAGGCCCCCGCCAGTCATGAGCAGATCCAGCTCTTTTAGTATCCCTACAATCCAGAGGAGGTAACTAGGGTTTTCTCACCTTCCCTAGTTCTTCTCCCGATCCCATTGTTGAATGCTAGATCTTGGTTTATTAGGGTTCGCTTTTTCGCATTTCATTGCTCGATCTTCTTACATCATCTAATCCTCCCTTTTTTCCAATAGGTGTACGGCAGCGACGTCTGCAGCGATGACGAGTCTAGGAACACCAAGACTCATTAGGTGCTGAGGAGGCTGCAGGCCGGCTAGTACGACGCCTTCTTTGCTGGCGGTGTCTACAGTTTTCCCTTATGGAGGACGAGATTGGCCGACACCAACTTCAACTGCGTCATGATGCATGTAGAGGGCTCGAGCTCCGGCACCCCCAAAGTCGGTCAGACCTTGAACGCCAATGCTTACATCGCTGAACAGCAGGCTCACGGCATTCACCTCCGCAACCTCCAGCGGGTGGCCATCAAAGAGGGTCGCATGCCTCCAATCAAGCCCAAGGCCCCCAAGATCAAGGGAATGGGCAGCAAGAATTGGAGGAAGCGCCAGAGGGAGGAGGTGCATGCGCATGTAAGGAGGGGTTGAACATGTCTACTGCTGCTAAGCAGCTTCTTTTGATTTTGTATATTTCGTGTGTGATGGCTGCTGAGCAGCTAATGTATCGAATCTCGTTAAGCAACCTACTTTCTATCACTATATCCTATTTAGCTGCGCACAACTATATCTACATTTTTTTGTTTTCTGAATGAATGTATTCTGCCTGGTCTGATTTATTGCTATAGATTTGCTACCAGATCAGGCCAAAAAGAGGGCCAAAAGGGAATGAATGATCGAAGAGAGAAGTTGGTCTATATTTGCTACCAATCTGGGCAAAATGAAACATAACTGTTTAGCGAGAGAGGAAAAAGGTACTCTTTCAAATTGCTAGTTAATCAGCTACCATCTTGACAAGCTACCAAACACATACAGAAAAATAACACATAGAAGTAAAATTTATTTCACTACTCTCACTTCAGGCGTAGCCATCTTGATAAGCTAACTGAGTTCCACAAAACAGAAACATAACACAAAGGAGTAAAATTTAATTCACTTCTCATCAGACCACTTGAGGCGCTTGTCATCGTTCCTACGCGACCAACTACGAGCATTCCAGGTGACTCTTACATTATTGTCCCTCCATAGCTCATGAAATGCAAGTTCTTCCCACTTGGAATCTTCCTTGAGTTCCCTATCGTCAGCATCCTGCGGCACAAATAGTGGTGCATCACAGGCCTGGTTATTGCCACTGGAAGATGTTGACTCTCTGTTTTTTGCTTCAGCTGCAGCCTCTCTATCAGCTGCTTAAAATGCAGCCATTTTCTTTGCATATGCAGCATGACGCTTAGCTATACTGCATTTGCTACAAAGGTCTCCCCTAAGGTCATCTTCCCTCTTGCAACTGGGGCAAAACACGAGGAAACGAAGAAAGAAATGGATCTTCTTATACAACTAGTAGGTCACGTAAGAATCTATGGTTGCATACTTCAGGTTTATCTCAGACAACGGCCACTCCACCTAGAAATCGTGCCTATCCATAGGGAAATCTGCCTTCATTCTATCGTATGACTCATCGAGGATTCGAGTTGCGAGTGTAGCCATTCCATCCTTCCTCGAGCCCCCCACAATCTTGACAAGACTCTGAATATCGATCCACTTGTGCGCAGGAATTGTAATTCCCTCATAATAAAATTTACAAAAATTAGTTCTATTGTCGAGAGTGCAGAAAACAATTCCCTTTTCTACAAGGAACTGGTGCAACACTGGACACTTATCATCAGTCCTGAAAGTATGTAGTTTGTCATCACCAAAAACTGTTACTACTAATGTTTTTTCAATGCAAGATCATCATCTGAATATAATTTTAAAAAGTTTAGTAAATGCAAGATCAAGACTCTCAACGTTGGCTTGTCATAATTTATTTGGTCCTAATAAAATTCAGTAGTTGTAAGATGAGCAAATGGATAAAGAACAAGACGAGAAAACCCTAATAGCAGTTAACTACAGAGAGCAGATCTACAAACCGGGAGTAGTGGTAGACGAGGACGTGTTTCCTCGTGGCCAATTGAATGATGGCGACTTCATTCTCGACATATGGGTCCTCCGGGGTGTACTCGAGGTCCAATCCCACAAACTTGTCCTCGACTTTCTCAAGCCAACCCTCGTACATCCTCAGGACTTGCACCACTGTCTCCTCCTCGTTGGTGTGGATGACGTCTATCTTCTTATTGTCATGGGTAATGAAGCTTGTCTCTAGAGTGCGACGACCTTCCATGGCGGCAAGGAGAAGACAGAATGAAGATAGATGACAGGAAGAAGAAGAGTGGTTTCTGCGAGATAGCGGAACGGTGGAACCGTCAATGCGTTTCTAAGGTAGTGGTTAACAACGGGGACAGAAGTCTAATGGAGAGACGTGTGGCGGTGGTCGCTCCAGCTTCTGAGTAAACAAAAAGTAATAACGAGGATATATGCGTCCTATTTTGTCACGCCAATACACTGGGCCGGTCGTGTTGTCCTATCCACTGCGCCAGTGCTGCAAGCCTATGTGACAACCACCACGCCTAAGCAACAGCAATGACATAACGACGAAAACTGATATGGGGGCCTAACTTGACGGGCGTTAGCCTAATATTTTGTATTGAAACATAAAATTGAATTCATGCCAAAAAGACCCTCTGAGTATTTAGCACGCCATTTGTGGACAACGCAGCTAATTACAAGCAACTTGGGTACCGCTTTTCCTAGGCGCCTCAACTTTTGGGCCGCAAAATGATATTCTCCAGAGGTGGAGGAGGAGGCCATGGCTGAAGAGTGGAGAAGGAGGAGAGAGGAGAAGGTGAGGATAAGGAGAGAAGAGAAGAAGTGGATGAGAGGACACGTGGAGAAGAGGAGTAAAGGAGAGGAGAGAAGGATAAAAGGGACGAGAGAGAATAAGAAAAGAGAGAGAGAGAGAGAGAGAGAGAGAGAGAAAGGGGCATCGACATGATTCAAAATTCGAATCCCGCCCAACAATTTTCTAGCGCATATTCCACATAATTGTCTCCCTCTTTTTTATATTTTTTCAGAAAAAATCATCTTTTTGAAAGAACTTTTTACTCTTTTTGAAATAAAGATTTTCGACGGAGGTCGTATGCAACATCTAGAGCCGTTTTACCGAGACATGACCTTTTTGCAAAATACATAGAAATTCATGTTTTTAAATTTTCCCTACGACTATACCCCAAAATATAACTACATCTCAAAGGATTATTTTTGAAGGTTTTATCATTTTTGTTTATTTTTACAAAACTGAAAAGGAAATCCACGGGGGGAGGGGGGTCTGTTTTTGACTTTCTGTGGTGTATATGTCTATATGCGCCACAGAATAATCACTTTCTATGGCGCATATAGACATATGCGCCACAAAATTGATGGGTTCGTAACAGGGAAAACAAAAAAATTCTACCACAAGAACGAACAAAACCAAGATCTAATCTAGGAAAAGCCAAGATCTAATCTATTAGATCAGTGCAATGAGATAGATCTGTACTAACCCTTGTAGATCCGAAAGCTCTGTGCGAGATCGGATCTCGTGGTTGATGTAGACGATCACTTGCCGATCTCAAGATCGAGTAGACGATCCTTCCAGCACCGTGTTCCGGTAGTGCTTCCGCGGTCGGTCACACGTGCGGAGTCAATGTAGATCTTCTTCTCCCCATTCCAGTAGGCATCAGAGGTGGTAGATCTCCACGGAATCCCAGCAGCACGACGGCATGGTGATGGTGGTGGAGAAGGATTTCTGCAGGGCTTCACCTAAGCCGGAGCAGCAGGACGGTGGAGGAGAGAGGCGGCCAGGGTTTAGGGTGGAAGGGAGTAAGGGGGAGGCGCCCCTCCCCTCCTTTATATAGAGGGGAGGCGTCCTAGGGCTGCCCCCTTGGGCCCTCTAGGGCTGGCGCGCCAAGGGAGGGAGGGGGAGGATGTCTTCCACCCCAAGTTTCCCTCTTTCTTTCTTGGTTTTCAAGTAAACCCTATGGAACCTTTTCGAACTTTCTGAAACACTCTGAAACCTTCTAGAATCTCCATATGAATACTCCGGAACATTTCCCAAACCCACAAAATGATATCCATTATATGATCATATTCTCCGGACAATTTCGGATCTCCTCGTGATGTCCCGGATCCAATCCGAGACTCCAAACCACATTCGGTCTGCAACGCATATTCCATATCTACCTAAAACAGCATCAAACCTTAAGTGTGTCACCCTATGGTTCACGAATATGTAGACATGATCGAGACACCTCTCTGATCAATAACCATCAGCGGGATCTAGAGATCCATAATGGCTCCCACATACTCAATGATGACTTCGTGATTGATAGAACCATTAACATACGAAACCAATTCCCTTTGTCACACGATACTCTACTTATCTGAGGTTTGATCATCGGTATCTCCATACCTAGTTCTACCTCGTTACTAATAAGTACTCTTTACTCGTTCCATGATATGTCATCCCTTGTGAGCTAGTCACATGCTTCCAAGCTAATTAGATGACATTCCACCGAGAGGGCCCAGAGCATATCTATCCATCATATGGATGGACAAATCCCAGTCTTGATCCATGCGCTTCACCACATACTTTCAGAATACCTAATGCCACCTTTATAACGACCCAGCTATGAAGCGGCGTTTGATGTCATCAAAGCACTCATCTGGTGATGGTGATTAACACAATCTCATGGTCGAAGGATTAGGTTACTATGTATTTGAAAGCTTATAGCAAAACGAACTTAATAACTTGACCTTATGCTATGCTTACTATGCGTGTGTGTGTGTCCATCACATCATTCTCCGAATGATATGATCTTGTTCTTAATAACATCCAATCTCCATGATCCATGATCATCTATTAATCAACAAGCTAGTCTTGACAAGAGGCTTACTAGGGACTCTTTTACGTTTACAAAACACACAAGTATCAGTGTTTCCTATTAATACAATTATAGCATGAATGTAAACATTTATCATAAACACAAAGATATAATAATAACCACTTTATTATTGCCTCTTGGGCATATCTCCAACAGTCTCCCACTTGCACTAGAGTCAATAATCTAGATTACATTGTAATGTATCTAAAACCCATGGTGTTCTGGTGTTGGTCATGTTTTTCTCTAGGGAGAGGTTTAGTCCATGGATTTGCCACATTCAGATGAGTGTGTACTTTGCAAATCTTTATGTCGCCATCTTGGACATACTCGCGAATAGCATGGAAACGTAGTTTGATGTGCTTCAGCTTGCTATGTGACCTTGGCTCCTATGCATTGGCTATGGCACCCGTGTTGCCACAATAGATGGCCATCGGGTCCAATGCACTAGGAACCACACCAAGCTCAGTAAAGAACTCCTTAATCCATATCGCTTCTTGTGCACCCTCTGAAGCAGCTATGTATTCCAATTCAGTTGAAGATTTCGCCACAATGCTTTGCTTGGCACTCCTCCAGCTTACTGCAACACCATTCAAAATAAATACGTATCCATACTGTGACTTCGACTTATCCGGATCGGTGTTCCAACTAGCATCGGTGCAACTGTTTACAACAAGCTGTTCATCACCTCCATAAGAAAGAACCATATCCTTAGTCCTTTTCAGGTACTTAAGGATATTTTTGATCGTTGTCTAGTGTTCCATTCCAGGATCACATTGATATCTGCTAGTCAAACTAACAGCGTGTGCTATATCCGGTCTTGTACACAGCATGGCATACATGACAGAGCCTATGGCTGAGGCATGGGGGATTTTACTCATCTTTTCTCTATCTTCTACCATAGCTGGACTTTGAGTCTTACTCAAGGTCTTACCTAGCAACATGGGCAAGAACCCTTTCTTGCTTTCTTCCATTCTAAATCTCTTTAGAACCTTGTCCAGGTATGTACTTTGTGAAAGTGCTATTAAGCGTCTTGATCTATCTCTATAAATCTTGATGCCTAAAATGTACGCCGCTTCGCCAAGATCCCTCATTGAAAAACTATTATTCAAATAGGCCTTGACACTTTCAAGAAGTTCTATATCATTCCCAATCAACAATATTTCATCCACATATAGTATTAGGAATGCTACAGAGCCCCCACTCACTTTCTTGTAGATACAAGCTTCTCCATAAGTTTGTATAAATCCAAAGCTTTTGATCACCTTATCAAAACATTGATTCCAACTCCAGGATGCTTGCTTCAGTCCGTAAATGGAGCGCTGAAGTTTGCATACCTTGTCAGCTTCTTTAGGATCGATAAAGCCTTTGCGTTGTACCATATACAACTCTTCCTCAATGTCACCATTAAGGAATGCCGTTTTGATATCCATCTGCCAAATCTCATAATCGAAATATGCAGCGATTGCTAACAAAATCCTCACAGACTTGAATTTTTCGGAACCCTTTCCCGACAAGTCGAGCTTTATAGACAGTAACATTACCACCAACATCTGTTTTTCTTTTAAATATCCATTTGTTCTCGATAGCCTTGTGGCCATCTGGAAAGTCCACCAAAATCCATACTTGGTTTTCGTACATGGATCCCATTTCGGATTTCATGGCTTCTTGCCATTTGTCAGAATCTAGCATCATCATAGCTTCCTCATACGTCGCAAGGTCATCCATGTTGTCCACCAACATGACATTCAACGCAGGGTCATACCAATCAGGAGTGGCACGAACCCTCGTCGACCTATGAGGTTCAGTAGCAACTTCGTTCGAAGTTTCATGATCATCATCATGAAGGAAATATGCCCTGAGAGGCAATAATAAAGTTGTTATTATGTATTCCTTGTATATGATAGATGTTTATTTTGCATGCTATAATTGTATTGATAAGAAACATCAATACATGTGTGTTTAATAAACAAAAGGGTTCCTAGTTATGCCTCTCTTATAGACTAGCTTGTTGATTAACAAGATGATCAAGGTTTCCTGATCATGGACATTGGATGTTGTTAATAACAAGGTCACAACATTTGTGAAATGATGTGATGAACATTCATTCGAAGTATAGCATTACGTTCAAGTAATTATGTTTATATTGCTATAACATCATACAAAGTAGTCTTAGTCCTTAGACCATGAGATCATGTTAATTGCTAACACCGGAAGAGTATCTTGATAACATCAAACATCACACCGTAACAGGGTGACCATAAAGGTGGGTTCAGTGTTATGAAGGTGTTATGTTGAGGCTCATGGATCAAGAGTGGAATTTGTCAATCCCGATGACGGATAGATATACTCTGGGCCCTCTCGGTGATATCACATTAAGATAGCTTGCAAGCAAGTGATGTGATCACTAGAATGTTATATCACGGGAACGAGAAAAGAGTGCATGTCGGTAACGAGATCAAACTAGGTATTTGGATACCGATGATCGAATCTCGGACATGTATTATATCATGAGACAAAGGGATTAAATTGCTGACGTTAAAGGTTCTCACGATCACAGAAGTCATCGTTGAATATGCAGGAGTCAATATGGATCTCCAGGTCCCGCTTCTGATTATTGATCTGAGAGGAGTCTCAATCATGTCTGCATTCTTCGTGAACCATAGGGTGACACACTTAAGGGTTGCCGGACACCATTTAGGAGCACATATGTTCCAGACAAAAGGTTTGCAAAGCGCAGGAAATGTTTCGATAGAAATAGGAATTGTTTCGATAGAAACCGGAATTGTTTCGATAGAAAACGGAATTGTTTCGGGTGAAATTGCAGAAAGTGGTTATGCATGTGATATTGAAATGTTGCAAGGGGTTTTATGTGAATGTTTGTTAATTAAAGTAATTAACAGAATTCTGAATAAAATAAATAAAAGAGTTTTATTAATTGAGAGTTGCATTTAATTTGGTGGAAATTAAATACATGTGAGTGGGATTTTGGGTGGAGGCCATGTTTATGTGAGTGGAGGTTCACCACATGAATGAAGGAGGAGTCCCCCTCATGCGCCGCTATGGGAGGGGTCTCCCTCCCTCCTATATAAAGCCCCCCTCTCCCCTCTCACAAACCACACCTCCTCGTGAAGGATCTCTCTCCCCCTCTAGATATTCCCCCATGGTCTCGGATTAGCGAGATACATGCTCCCGGTGGCCTTGCGTCTGGAAGGAGTTGCTGCTTCCGCTGATTCGCTGGAGCGAGGAGGTGGAGGTTGTCCGGTGGCTTGAACGTGTGTGCGAGGACGGATGCGCTGCTAATTTGCGGCGCTCGGACTTCCACACGATCTTGAGATCGGCAAGCGTACGACTACATCAACCACGTGTTCCTACTCGTTAACAAAACTCGTTGTCTTCGAGGGTAAGTTCTCCATGGATGTATGTCCACCCGTTGCTCTGTATCTAGTAGATAGATCTTGGCGTATAGTTCTCATCATAGGAAATTTTTTGTTTTCTATGCTGCAGACCCAACAGTGGTATCAGAGCCTGATCTATGCATAGGTGCTTTGCACGGGTAGTACACATATGTTTATATGTGGGCGATGATGATCATGTTGTTGCTTCTTCTATGTACTTTGGATATTGGTGGCATAGTGGGATGAAGCGGCCCGGACCAACCTTACATGTCATCGTACATGAGACCGGTTCCACGACTGACATGCAACTAGTTTTGCATAAGTGGCTAGCGGGTGTCTGTCTCTCCTACTATAGTCAATATCTGATTTACAACGAGTTGCTAATAACTTGGTTATCCTCGTTGTGGTTCATGTTCGTAGGTAAGACCGGTTCTATCTCCGAAAGCCCTAAGCCACGTAAAACTTGCAATTGATAAATTAGAGGCGTCTAGTTTAGATCGTTAACATCTTATATTGCTAGTTTGGCGCTTTTGGTAGCATTATAAGATGATCCCTCATTTAGATATCAAGATAAAATGTGTTCTTCCTTAAGTATGCACCGTTTTGTGGATCGTATTTTGAGGCATCACGTGATGATCAGGTGTTCTCGACTCTATGCTTTCATACAACGGGTGTAAGACAGTTTTACACACGTGAATACTAAGGTTCTTACTTGACGAGCCTAGCATGTACAGACATGGCCTCGGAACACGGACCGAAAGGTTAAGCATGAGTAATATAGTTGATATGATGCCCATATAGATGCTCGCCTTTGAAGCTACACTGACTCACGTGATGATCGGACTTGGTGTAGTGGATTTGGTTCATGTAATCACCAAAAGGACACGAGGGATGTCGTTTTTGAGTGGGAGTTCATTAGTAATTTGGATTATTTGAACTCAATCTATCATAAACTTAGTCTAAATATATTTTACAAATTCTGTTGTAGATGGCACCACCTGCTTTTAATTTCAATGTGTTCATGGAGAAAGAGAAACTTGCTGCGAATGGTAGCAACTTCACCAACTGGGCTATGAATTTGAGGATTCTCCTCATCTTTGCACAAAAGCAATATGTGCTAGAGGCGCTAGGCCCCCACCAGCTCTGATGCCTGACGAGGAAAAACGTCTATATAACTCGTCTAGGGGACCACAAATTAGTTCATTGCGGCATTGTGTATGGGCTAGAGCCGAACTTGACGTTCGAAAATGGCAATGCCTTTGATACCATGGGAGAATTGAAAATGATTTTCGATACCCATGCTGCCGTAGAGAGTTATAATGCTTTTGAAAAGTTCTTTAGCTGCATGATGGAAGAGAACATCTCCGTTAGTGAGCATGTACTCAAAATGTCTGGGTACACCGATAAGCTTGTGTCCTTGGGAATAACGATTCCCATTGACTTAGGCATACATCGTGTTCTCCAATCTCTGCCACCTAGCTACAAGAGCTTCGTGATGAACTATAATATGCAGGGCATGAAGAAGTCTCTTCCCGAGCTTCTGTCAATGCTTAAGACTGCAGAAGTGGAGATTAGGAAAGAACATCAAGTGTTGATGATCAATAAGACCACCGGTTTCAAGAAGGACAAGAAAGGCAAGCAGAAGGGAAAGAAGGGCGGTAAATCTGTTGCCACGCCTGAAAAGAAACCCCGAGCTGGCCCTAAAGTCGACACCGGCTACTATTGCAAGGGGTGGCCATTGGGCATAATCGCCCCAAGTATTTGGCAGACAAGAAGGCCGGCAAGGCAAACAAAGGTATATGTGATATACATGTTATTAATGTGTACTTGACTAGTACTCGCAGTAGCACCTGGGTATTTGATACGGGATCGGTTACTAATATATGTAACTCGGTTCAGGGGGGCTGCGGAACAAGCGACAACTAGCAAGGGATGAGGTCACGATGCGGGTCGGCAATGGATTAAGAGTTGATGTGATCGCCGTCGGAACGTTGCCTCTCCATATGCCGTCGGGATTAGTTATAAACCTGAATAATTGTTATTTGGTGCCTACACTGAGCATGAACATTGTATCCAGATCGTGTTTGATGCAAAGTGGTTATTCGTTTAAGTCTGAAAACAATGGTTGTTCAATTTATATGAATAATATCTTTTATGGTCATGCACCTGTGTTGAATGGTTTATTTCTGTTGGATCTCGATAGTAGTATTACGCATATTCATAATGTTGATGCTAAAAGGATTAAACTTGATAATGATATATCTACATATATGTGGCCCTGCTGTCCAGGTCATATTGGTGTTAAACGCATGAAGAAACTCCATTCTGATGGACTTTTGGAATCACTTGATTTTGAATCATTTGATACATGTGAACCATGCCTTATGGGCAAGATGACTAGAACGTCGTTTTCCGGTTCAATGGAACGAGTGACAGATTTATTGGAAATCATACATACTGATGTGTGTGGACCAATGAGTGTGTCGGCGCGAGGTGGATATCGTTATTTGGTTACTTTCATGGATGATTTGAGTAGATACGGGTATATCTATTTGATGAAACATAAGTCTGAAACCTTTGAAAAGTTCAAAGAATTTCAGAATGAAGTGGAAAATCATCGTAACAGAAAGATCAAATTTCTGCGGTCTGACCGTGGAGGAGAGTATCATAGTTACGAGTTTAGCACACATATGAAAGACTGTGGAATAGTTTCACAACTCACGCCTGCCGGAACACCACAACGTAATGGTGTGTCAGAACGTCGTAATCGTACTTTATTGGATATGGTTCGATCTATGATGTCTCTGAATGACTTGCCACTGTCATTTTGGGCTTATGCACTGGAAACCGCTGCATTCACTTTAAAAAGGGCACCATCTAAATCCGTTGAAAAGACACCGCATGAATTATGGTTTGCAAACAAACCTAAGCTGTCATTTCTTAAAGTTTGGGGATGCGATGTTTATGTGAAGAAACTTCAACCGGATAAACTCGAACCCAAAGCGGAAAAATGCGTCTTCATAGGATACCCTAAGGAAACAATTGGGTATACCTTCTATCACAGATCTGAGGGCAAGGTCTTTGTTGCCAAGAATGGATCCTTTCTTGAGAAGGAGTTTCTCGCGAAAGGTGTGAGTAGTCGGAAGGTAGAAATCAAAGAGGTTATTGAACCTTCTCTTCATTAAATGGCGAGTAGCGCAGCACCGGAAGTTGTTTCGGAGTTGACTTCACCTAATGAAGAGAGAGCTAATGACATTGATCATGAAACTCCGAAAGAGGACACTACCGAACCTCGCAGGTCAAGCAGGACACGTGCAGCTCCAACTGCTGTCAAGCAATCCTGTTATGAATTTCATGATTGATGAAATAGATGACCCTGCGACGTATGAAGAAGCGATGATGAGCCCTGATTCCAACAAATGGCTAGAAGCCATGAAATCCGAGAAGGAATCCATGTACGAAAACCAGGTTTGGACCTTGGTATACTTACCTCACGATCGAAAGGCCGTTGAGAATAAATGGATTTTCAAAAAAAAACTGATGTTGATGGTAATGTAACCATCTATAAGGCTCGACTTGTCACAAAGGGGTTTCGACAAATTCAAGGAGTTGACTATGATGAGACATTCTCTCCCGTAGCGATGCTTAAGTCGGTTAGGATTATGTTAGCAATTGCTGCATATTTCGATTATGAAATATGGCAGATGGATGTCAAAACTGCGTTCCTCAATGGTAATATTGAAGAAGAGTTGTATATGATACAACCTAAGGGTTTTGTCGATCCTAAGGATGCTGATAAGGTGTGCAAACTTCAGCGATCCATCTATGTACTGAAGCAAGCATCCCGGAGTTCGAATCTCCGCTTTGATGAGGTGATCAAAGAGTTTGGATTTGTCCAAACTTATGGAGAGGCTTGTATTTACAAGAAAGTGAGTGGGAGCAATGTGGAATTTTTGATATTATATGTGGATGACATATTATTGATTGGAAATGATATAGATCTTTTAAACAGTGTTAAAAGTTATCTAAATAGCAAATTTTCGATGAAGGACCTTGGTGAAGCTTCATATATATTAGGCATTAAAATCTATAGAGATAGATCAAGACGCCTAATTGGGCTATCGCAGAGTACATACCTTGATAAGATATTAAAGAAGTTTAATATGGACGGAAGTAAGAAGGGGTACTTACCTATGTTGCAAGGCAAGACATTGAGTAAGACTCAAAGTCCGCCACGGCCGGAAGAAAGAGAGATAATGGATAAGATCCCTATGCCTCAGCCATAGGCTCTATAATGTATGCCATGCTATGTACAAGACGGATGTGGCACATGCTATTAGTTTGACTAGTAGGTACCAATCTGATCCGAGGTTGAACCTTTGGATAGCGGTCAAAAATATCCTTAAGTACTTGAGAAGAACTAAGGATATGTTTCTTGTATACGGAGGTGAAGAAGAGCTAGTCGCTAAGTGTTATGTCGATGCTAGCTTTGACACTGATCCGGATGACTCTAAGTCTCAATCCAGATACGTATTTCTCTTGAACGGAGCAGCAGTTAGTTGGAAGAGCTCCAAACAACCTGTGGTGGCTGGATCAACGACAGAGGAGAAATATGTTGCTGCTTCAGAAGCGGCGCAGGAAGCGGTTTGGATGAAGGAGTTCATAACGGAACTAGGTGTGGTTCCTAGTGCGTTGGACCCAATGGTGATCTATTGTGACAATAATGGAGCCATAGACAACGCCAAGGAACCAAGGTCTCACAAGAAGTCCAAGCATATTAAGCGCCGGTTTCACTCCATCCGCGAGCATGTCAAGGATGGAGATATAAAGATTTGTAAAGTGCACATGGACCTGAATGTAGCAGATCCGTTGACTAAAGTACTCCCTAGGGAAAAACATGATCAACACCAGAACTCCATGGGTGTTAGATTTATCACTATATAAACTAGATTATTATCTCTAGTGCAAGTGGGAGACTGAAGGAAATATGCCCTGAGAGGCAATAATAAAGTTGTTATTATGTATTCCTTGTATATGATAGATGTTTATTTTGCATGCTATAATTGTATTGATAGGAAACATCAATACATGTGTGTTTAATAAACAAAAGGATTCCTAGTTATGCCTCTCTTATAGACTAGCTTGTTGATTAACAAGATGATCAAGGTTTCCTGATCATGGACATTGGATGTTGTTAATAACAAGGTCACACCATTTGTGAAATGATGTGATGAACATTCATCCGAAGTATAGCATTACGATCAAGTCATTATGTTTATATTGCTATAACATCATACAAAGTAGTCTTAGTCCTTAGACCATGAGATCATGTTAATTGCTAACACCGGAAGAGTATCTTGATAACATCAAACGTCACACCGTAACAGGGTGACCATAAAGGTGGGTTCAGTGCTATGAAGGTGTTATGTTGAGGCTCATGGATCAAGAGTGGAATTTGTCAATCCCGATGACGGATAGATATACTCTAGGCCCTCTCGGTGATATCACATTAAGATAGCTTGCAAGCAAGTGATGTGATCACTAGAATGTTATATCACGGGAGCGAAAAGAGTGCATGTCGGATGAGATCAAACTAGGTATTTGGATACCGATGATCGAATATCGGACATGTATTATATCATGAGACAAAGGGATTAAATTGCTGACGTTAAAGGTTCTCACGATCACAGAAGTCATCGTTGAATATGCAGGAGTCAGTATGGATCTCCAGGTCCCGCTTCTGATTATTGATCTGAGAGGAGTCTCAATCATGTCTGCATTATTCGCGAACCATAGGATGACACACTTAAGGGTTGCCGGAAACCATTTAGGAGCACATATGTTCCAGACAAAAGGTTTGCAAAGCGCAGGAAATGTTTCGATAGAAATAGGAATTGTTTCGCTAGAAACCGGAATTGTTTCGGGTGAAATTGCAGAAAGTGGTTCTGCATGTGATATTGAAATGTTTCAAGGGGTTTTATGTGAATGTTTGTTAATTAAAGTAATTAACAGAATTCTGAATAAAATAAATAAAAGAGTTTTATTAATTGAGAGTTGCATTTAATTTGGTGGAAATTAAATACATGTGAGTGGGATTTTGGGTGGAGGCCATGTTTATGTGAGTGGAGGTTCACCACATGAATGAAGGAGGGGAGGAGTCCCCCCCCCTCATGCACCGGCTATGGGAGGGGAGGGGTCTCCCTCCCTCCTATATAAAGCCCCCCTCTCCCCTCTCACAAACCACACCTCCTCATGAAGGATCTCTCTCCCCCTCTAGATATTCCCCCATGGTCTCGGATTAGCGAGATACATGTTCCCGGTGGCCTTGCGTCTGGAAGGAGTTGCTGCTTCCGCTGATTCGCTGGAGCGAGGAGGTGGAGGTTGTCCGGTGGCTTGAACGTGTGTGCGAGGGGCGGATCTGCTGCTGATTTGCGGCGCTCGGACTTCCACACGATCTTGAGATCAGCAAGCGTACGACTACATCAACCACGAGTTCCTACTCGTTAACAAAACTCGTTGTCTTCGAGGGTAAGTTCTCCATGGATGTATGTCCACCCATTGCTCTATATCTAGTAGTTAGATCTTGGCGTATAGTTCTCATCGTAGGAAAATTTTTGTTTTCTATGCTGCAGACCCAACACATCATTAGCTTCCTCTCTTATTGGTGCAGGCGGAATAGAAACTTCATCCGGTGTTGCACTACTCTCAAATCCAAGAGAAGGTTCAACAACCTCATCGAGTTCTACTTTCCTTCTAGTCACTTCTTTCAATAGAAACAACTTCTCAAGAAAGGATCCATTCTTAGCAACGAAAACTTTGCCTTCGGATCTATGATAGAAGGTATACCCAACTGTTTCTTTAGGGTATCCTATGAAGACGCCATTTTCCGCTTTGGGTTCAAGATTGTCGGGTTGTAACTTCTTTACATACGCTTCGCAGCCCCAAACTTTAAGGCACGACAACTTAGGTTACTTACCAAACCATAATTCATACGGTGTCGTTTCAACGGATTTAGATGGTTCCCTATTTAAAGTGAATGCGGCTGTCTCTAATGCATAACCCCGAAACGATAACGATAAATCTGTAAGAGACATCATAGACCGAACCATATCTAAGAGAGTTCGATTACGACGTTCGAACACACCATTATGCTGTGGTGTTCCCGGCAGTGTCAACTGCGAAAGTATTCCACATTTCTTTAAATGCATGCCAAACTCGTAACTTAGATATTCACCTCCGCAGTCAGAACGCAGAAACCTAATCTTCTTGTTACGATGATTTTCTACTTCACTTTGAAATTCCTTAAACTTCTCGAAAGTTTTGGACTTATGTTTCATAAAGTAGACATACCCATATCTACTCAAGTCATCTGTGAAAGTAAGAACATAATGATATCCACCGTGTGATGCTACGCTCATTGGGCCGCACACATCGGTACGTATTATTTCCAATAAGTCTGTAGCTCGCTCCATTATCCCAGATAATGGAATCTTAGTCATTTTTCCCATTAGACATGCTTCGCATCTTTCAAGTGATTCAAGAAGTCCATCGGAATGGAGTTTCTTCATGCGCTTCACTCTAATGTGACCAAGACGATAGTGCCACATGCAAGTAGAATTATCATTCATTTTTATTCGTTTAGCATCTATGTTGTGAACATGTATATCACTACTATCGATATTAAATAAGAATAAACCATTCATCTCAGGTGCATTACCATAATAAATATTACTTATATAAATCGAACAACCATTATTCTCATACTTAAACGAGTAACCATCTCGCAATAAACAAGATCCAGAAATAATTTTCATGCTTAACGCAAGAACCAAATAACAATTATTCAAGTTCAAAACTAATCCCGAAGGTAGATGGAGAGGAAGCGTGTCTACAACGATCACATCAACCTTGGAGCCATTTCCAACGCGCATCATCACCTCGTCTCTCGCTAGTCTTTGGTTATTCCTTAGCTCCTATTTCGAGTTACAAATATGAGCAACTAAACCAGTATCAAATACCCAGGCACTACTACGGTTACTAGTAAGATACACATCAATAACATGTATATCAAATATACCTTTCTTCTTGATGTTGCCATTCTTCAGATCTGCCAGGTACTTGGGGCAGTTGCGCTTCCAGTGACCTTCACCCTTGCAGTAGAAGCACTTAGTATCAGGCTTAGGACCAGCCTTGGGCTTCTTAGCGGTCTGCCTTTCTTGTCCTTCTTGAAGTTGCCCTTTTTCATAGGCTTGCCCTGTTTCTTGAAATTGGTGGTCTTATTGACCATCAACACTTGGTGCTCCTTTTTAATCTACACTTCAGTAGTTTTCAGCATGGAGAAGAGTTTAAGCAATGTCTTGTTTATGCAATGCATATTGTAGTTCATCACGAAGTTCTTATAACTAGGTCGCAGTGATTGGAGGAAACGATGAATCCCCAACGCATTAGGAATCATTATTCCCAATTATTGGAGCCTGTTCGCGTGCCCAGACATTTCGAGCACGTGCTCGCTAACGAAGCTACCCTCTTCCATTTTACAGTTAAAGAACTTCTCGGAGGCCTCATAGCTCTCTATAGTCGCATGAGTCTCAAAGATCAGCTTGAGCTCATTGACAATCTCAAAAGGGTCGCGGTGCTCAAAGCGCTTCTGAAGCTCCGATTCTAAACCGTACAGGATCGCACACTGGACTGTATAGTGATTTTTTCGAGTGCCGAAAACATTCTTAATGTCAACGGAAGCATCCTCTGTAGGTGGGTCACCTAGCGGTGCATCGAGCACATAGGTTAACTGACCAGCGCTAAGGACAATCCTCAATCCACGGAACCAGTCCGTGAAGTTGCTTCCATTGTTTTTCAACTTTTCTTTCTCTAGGAACACATTAAAATTGATGGAGGGGGTCGCCATGATCTACAACATATTTGCAAAGAGTTTAGACTAAGTTTATGACAAATTGAGTTCAAATTTAATTCTTAAATTAACTAGGTGAACTCCCACTCAAAACAACATCCCTCATGTTGCCTTAGTGATTACATGAACCAAATCCACTACACCAAGTTCGATCTTCATGAGAGAAGATGTAGCTTGAAAGGCGAACAATCAACATGTTCATCATATCATTCATATGACTCATGATTTACCTTTCGGTATTCCGTGTTCCGAGACCATGTCTGTACATGCTAGGCTTGTCAAGATTAACCTTAGTATCCGCATGTGCAAATCTGTCTTGCACCCGTTGTATGCACACGTAGAATCTATAACACCCGATCATTACGAGATGCTTCGAAACAACGAGTCTTAGCAATAGTGCATACTAAGGATGAACACTTTATTACTTGATATTTAGTGAGAGGGATCATCTTATAATGCTACCGTCACGATCTAAGCAATACAAGATGCAAAAAGGATTAACATCACATGCAATTCATAATATGTGACATGATATGGCATTTCTTCCTGTGCCTTTGATCTCCATCTCCAAAGCATGGACATGATCTCCATCATCACCAGCATAGCGTCAAGGTCAGTGGCGCCGCTTCATGGTTGTCCATCACTAATAGCAACTATAACAACTACTTGGAATAAATCTATTACATGATGAATAGACACGCATGTCTTAACAGAATTTAAAGACAACCATTAGGCTCCTGCAGGTTGCCATATTACAATAAGGATTATTGCATACATCAAATATATTCACAATCACATCGTGGCTTTATCACATCACATGCCCCTGCAAAACCAAGTTAGACACCTCTAATTTTCTTTCCATGTTTTACGTGGTTTGGGGCTTTCGTATCAGAACCGATCTTACCTACGAATAAGAACCACAACTCTGATACAAGTGTTGTTAGATGCTAATTGTAAATTGAATCTTAACTATGGTGGGAGAGATAGACACCCGCAAAGCCACTTGTGCAATGCAAGTTGCACGTCTAGCGTGGAGCAAGTCTCGTGTACGAGGACATGTAAGGTTAACCCGAGCCGCTTCATCCCATCATCCCGCAAGATGCAAAGTACACATGAATACAACGACAACAAAAGCATCAACACCCACAAAAACATTGTGTTCTACTCGTGCAACAGATCTACGCATAGACACGACTCTAATACCACTAATGGGTTTGTAACAGGGAAAACAAAAAAATTCTACCGCAAGAATGAACAAAACCAAGATCTAATCTAGGAAAATCCAAGATCTAATCTATTAGATCAGTGCAACGAGATAGATCTGTACTAACCCTTATAGATCTGAAAGCCTTGTGCGAGATCGGATGTCGTGGTTGATGTAGACGATCACTTGCCAATCTCAAGATCGATTAGACGATCCTTCTAGCGCCGTGTTTCGGCAGCGCTTCCGCAGTCGGTCACACGTGCGGAGTCGATGTAGACCTTCCTCTCCCCGTTCTAGTGGGAAGCGGAGGTGGTAGATCTCCACGGAATCCCAGTAGTAGGATGGCATCGTGATGGTGGTGGAGAAGGATTTCTGTAGGGCTTCGCCTAAGCCGGAGCAGCAGGATGGTGGAGGAGAGAGGCGGCTAGGGTTTAGGGTGGAAGGGAGCAAGGGGAGGCGCCCCTCCCCTCCTTTATACAGAGGGGGAGGCGGCCTAGGCTGCCCCCTTGGGCCCTCTAGGGCTGGCATGCCAAGGGAGGGAGGGGGGAGGATTTCTCCCCCCGCCCAAGTTTCCCTCTTTCTTTCTTGGTTTTCAAGTAAACCCTATGGAACCTTCTGGAACTTTCCGAAACACTCTGAAACCTGCTAGAATCTCCATATGAATACTCCAGAACATTTTCGAAACCCAGAAAATGATCTCCATTATATGAATCATATTCTCCGGACAATTCCAGATCTCCTCGTGATGTCCCGGATCCAATCCGAGACTCTGAACAACATTTGGTCTCCAACGCATATTCCATATCTACCTAAAATAGCATAAACCTTAAGTGTGTCACCCTACGGTTCGTGAATATGTAGACATGATTGAGACACCTCTCCAATCAATAACCATCAGAGGGATATGGAGATCCATAATGGCTCCCACATACTCAACGATGACTTCGTGATCGATAGAACCATTAACATATGAAACCAATTCCCTTTGTCACGCGATACTCTACTTATCCGAGGTTTTATCATCGGTATCTCCATACCTAGTTCTACCTCGTTACTGATAAGTAATCTTTACTCATTCCGTGATATGGCATCCCTTGTGACCTAGTCACATGATTGCAAACTAATTAGATGGCATTCCACCGAGAGGGCCCAGAGCATATCCGTCATATGGATGGATAAATCCCAGTATTGATCCATGTGCTTCAACACATACTTTCAGAATACCTAATGCCACCTTTATAACCACCCAGTTACGAAGCGGAGTTTGATGTCATCAAAGCACTCATCTGGTGACGGTGATTAACACAATCTCATGGTCGAAGGATTAGGTTACTATGTATTTGAAAGCTTGTAGCAAAACGAACTTAATGACTTGATCTTATGCTATGCTTACTATGGTTGTGTGTGTGTCCATCACATCATTCTCCTAATGATATGATCTTGTTATTAATAACATCCAACGTCCATGATCAGGAAACCATGATCATCTATTAATCAGCAAGCTAGTCTTGACAAGAGGCTTACTAGGACTCTTTTATATTTACAAAACACACAAGTATCAGTGTTTCCTATTAATACAATTATAGCATGAATGTAAACATTTATCATAAACACAAAGATATAATAATAACCACTTTATTATTGCCTCTTGAGCATATCTCCAACAAAAATCCCATACATCCATACTTGGTTGTGGGTCCCATCAAATTTCTATGGTGCACGCAGAAATATGTGCCACAGAAACACACATTTCTGGGGTGCATATGGGTTGCGTGCGCCACAGAATTGCCATATTTCTATGGCGCATGCATTTTTATGCGCCACAGAAATAATTTTATGGAGCATGCACTTTTATATGTGCCACGGAAAGCGTTTCTATCTATAGCTAGTTTCCTAGTAGTGCTTCCTAGGTTCTAATTCACGGGATCTCCAATCACATAGGTTGGGTTACCACTATGATGTGACATCCATGGGTCTCAACCCCAACTCCCTCGATGCACTTTCTATCACATTTCGTGATAGTCCCTTTGTAAAGGGATCTGCCAGGTTTTTTGTATCTAAATATACGTAACAATTATTACTCTGGAGTTTCTCAACCTTTTGATAGATTTCAAATGTGTATTTACATGTCTTAATGACTTCACATTATCCTTATAATTGTTCACTTTGATAATAACAAATTAGTTGTCACAATTCAAAAGGATTGTCAACACAATTGTTTCAACCACATGCAAGTCCATCAAGAGCTCACGCATCATTATGACTCAATAGTGGATGTGTCTAAAGCAGTAAGTACTACGTCCACGGTTTATCTCGTCAATATGGTCTATCTGCGAGACCTCCATGACACTGTGCCATCTCCAATGTTAAAGACATACCCGCTTGTGGCGTAGAGTTCACCAACATCACATATCCAGTTTGAATCACTATATGCTTCAAGCACAACAGGGTGCCCCGATAATGAATCACATAGCTCATTGTACCACATAGATAGCACATGATCCTTTCAAGTGCATGCCAATGATCAACACTCAGGTTAGACATGAACCTACTCAACTTGCTCATAGCAAAATAGATATTGGGTTTGTAGTGCTTGCTAAATACACGAGAGAACCAACAAATTGTGAATAATTCAATGGATATAGTGGTTCCTTCTTATTCTTTCATAATGTCAAAATGGGATCATAAGGTGTTGGAGAAGTCTTGATATTAGTAAAGCCAAATTGGCTCAAGACCTTCTCAACATAATGGTTGGTTTAAAGTAATCCCATTCTCATTCTTAATAAGCTTCATGTTCAGAATCACATCAACCTATCCTTGATCTTTCATATCAAAACTCTTTGACATGAAAGACTTCATTGATCACTTTCATGTTTGTACCAAAGATCAGAATCACATCCACGTACAAACATAATATAACACTATCGCCCCCACCATGATGATAGTAAACACACCTATCAGACTCATTAATGAAAAAGCCAGTAGAAAGTAGAGTTCTGTCAAACTTCTCATGCCATTGCTTAGGTGCTTTTTAGTACATATAAAGATTTTAACAACTTGCACACCTTTGTCTCTTCACCTTTACCATTAAACCATCCGGCTGATCCAAGTAGCCCTTTGCTACAAGTCGTGATTTGTATTTCTCAATAGTACCATCAGACCTTACCTTCTTCTTTAACACCCACTGACAACCCACATGTTTATAACTATATGGTAGTTCTGATAGTTCCCAAGTTCCACTAGAAGGAATCAATTCCATCTCATTATGGATAGCTTCTTTCCAATCATCTGCATCTAGAGATGCATATGCCTCAACTATGGATCTGAGAGTATCATCCACAAGATACACAATGAAATCATTACCAAGAGATTTTGAAATCCTCTGTCTCTTACTCCTCGTGGGAGGTCCATCATCATCCTTCTCAGGGACTTCCGCATGTGGTTGTTCAAATTTGTCAATAGATTCACTAGATTCAAGAAGTATTTTAGAAGAAATTCTAGTAGTGCTATGCATATCTTTTGTAGGAAACATGTTCTCAAAGAATGTTGCATCACGAGATTCCATTATAGTACCAACATGCATATCAATTACCTCAGATTTAACCACTAAAACCTATATCCTACACTCTGCGGACATACCTTTCAATTTGACTTGCGTCTAAGTCCCTTTTGACTCACGGTACATCTTTTCAAGCTATAGGAAAATAATCATCATCCTTCAAATAAATCAACTCTCTTCTTGATCTGAGATAAGTGATTCATCTAACGAACTTTTAGTCAGAATCCTCAATTAAAACTTAACCGAGTCATGCATGACCATGCTTTCCAAGTCATATCAGCTGAGAGGGTCGAGAGAATTCTCTCCAATCAGAGGGGCAAAATCCCATCTTGGTCATCCACATCACGCAACTTGATTCTGAGCTGACCCGAACACTGCCTTTATAACTCCTCTTTGACGGAACAACGCTTGATAGAACCTAAGTCGGTGATCCACAACTCGGATTGTGCAACAACCTCTGGTCTAAGGATTACATTGATTGAGACATACAAATGACGTCTTGTTCGTTGTATCTCAATATGGGTCAGTCTGACTCGCTAAACTCTTTAGCTGAATCCATGTAAGTCGTAATAGCATCACCATGCCCATGACAAGTGGAACCGAGCCATCAGCCGACTTTCACATTAGTGTAAGTTATGTGTGTCTAGCACAACCTCAATTACCAAGGACATTTAGTATGAACAACATAAATACATAGTTCCAAAACTGAATCACATATTCAATGATACATATCAGAAGTTCATACAATGACAATATAATAATTTTATGAATACATCAGGAATAAACATCATACATGATTGCCTCTAGGGCATATTCCCAACAGTCTCCCACTTGCACTAGTGTCAGTCACATGTCTAGGCATCTAATTCCCATAGCTCTTACGTGCGCCTCATGTTTCGGCTGTGGTAGCGACTTTGTCAATGGATCATCAATGTTTGCATCCGTGTGTACCTTGCATAAGTTGATATCACCTTGATCGACAAATTGCTAAATTAGGTGGTAATGCATGAGCATATGTTTGTTCTTCTGGTGTTGTCTAGGTTCCTTGGCTTGTGCAGTAGCACCATTGTTGTCACAATACACGTCTAATAGATTGGACGAGCTCTGAATGACACCAAGATCCATGAGGAAGTTCCTCATCTAAATGGCTTCCTTTGCCATCATTGAGGCGGCAATATACTCAACTTCCGTCATAGACATAGATAGTGTCTCTTGCTTGCAACTCTTCCAGCTCACAGCCCCTCCGTTTATCACAAACACATATCCGGATTGCGAACGAGAATCATCCGAGTTAGTGAGATAACTCACATCCGTGTAACCCTTTACACTGAGCTCATCATCACCTCCATAAACTAGGAACATAACCTTAGTCCTTCTCAAGTACTTAAGGATATTTTTAGCCGCTATCTAGTGGATTTCTCCAGAGTCAGCCTGATATCTACTCACAACACTTAGAGCATAGGAAATATCCAGCCTTGTACAAATCATAGCATACTTGATGGATCCGACTGCTAAAGCATACAAAATCGCACTCATCCGACTTCTCTCATCAGTCGTCAAAGGACACTAAGTCTTGCTAAATTTTACACCATGGGACATCAGTAAAAACCCCTTCTTAGACAATTCCATGTTGAATTTATTCAACACTTTGTCCAAATATGTACTCTGAATCAATCCAATGGGCTGCCTTGATCTATCTCTATAGATCCAGATTCCTAGAATGTAAGTTGCCTCACATAAGTCCTTCATTGAAAAAATCTTTTCCAATGATTCCTTGGTTTCTTGCAACATTTGGGCATCAATTCCAATCAGTAATATGTCATCCACGTATAATATCATAAAATTTACTTTGTTCCCACTAAACTTCTTGTATAAACAAGAATCATGATCACTCTTGATGAAGCCAAACGATTTGACTACCTCATCAAAGATAATATTCTAACTCTGAGATGCTTGCTTCAACCCATAAATGAATCTCTGATGTTTACATACCTTGTCAGATTTAGCCGGATCAACAAAACCCTCGGGGTGTATCATATACATGTCCTTTGTTAAATTTCCATTAAGGAAAGCCGTCTTAACATCCATCTGCCATATCTCATAGTCAAAATAGGCTTCTATAGCTAACATGATCCAAACTGACTTAAGCATTGCTACAGGTGAGAAAGTCTCACCATAGTCAACTCCTTGAACCTGGCGGAATTCCTTCGCGATAAGCCGTGCTTTATAGACAGAAATATTTCATCCATATAAGTTTTCTTCTTAAAGACCCATTTGGACTTGACGGGTCTTGCACCGTCTGGCAGATCAACTAACTTCCAAACTTGATTTTCATGCATGGACTTTAACTCGGATCTCATGGCGCCAAGTCGACTTAGAATCGATCCCACCATCGCTTCCGAATAAGTTGCCGGCTCGTCACTATCCAATAGTAACACATCACGAATACTTCGCAATCTGGCCGACCTTCGTGGTGCAGGTATAGTCACTGACTCAGATACCACGACTGGCTCAACCTCCAAGGCTTTTGCCGACTCGCTATTGGCCAGTTTGTTCAGATATACTTTCCGGGTATCCTTACTATGCCTCACTGGCTAGGGTGGCCCACTTCGGGTTAGAGCTTTGCTTCACGGGCGGCCTAGTCAGGGAGAAGAGATGGAGTCTAGTCTGGCTACGGGAAGGCCTAGAAGACTTACCGACATAGGCCCATAGTGTTTTTTGTAGTTCAAGATGTACTCTGTAACTGACTCTTAGTCGTAGCCGGATAGGTCTCTCTTGTAAACCCTAGGTCGGATATCTATATAAGCCGTCCTAGGGAGAGCCTTTAAGGCACCCTGAGAATAGTCTACAATATCAACTCGCATAGGCAAAACCCTTGTAACCCATATTCCGGCTCTGCCGTGTTACTGGATTGCTAGTAGGAGTAGGATCCGTCCAAAGCCGGTGGATTTGAACCTGGGTAAACTTGTGTGCTCACCGTCCTGAAACACCATACGTTTCACACCCCTCTCTTCCACACGCCTCGAGGACCCCCTCATGGCGTACTTGTCATCAATCCGATGACAGTTGGCACCCACCGTGGGGCAAGTGATCTTCAGATCTGCATTCTGAGCAGAATCTACAAGAATCGGAATCGGCCAGACTATCGCCGTTGGTCGCATCCTCTACGCTAGCGTCGTCCCTCTCATCATTCTCGATGAGACCTAGATTCCGGCTAGGGAGGCCTTGACCGCTTACACCATCATGTCTTTTGGAGAGATCGATGTGTACATCGGATTCGTTGAACCTGCCCCACCCACCCAGCGGTGATGATAGAGGCAGAAGAAATTTCTGGGTCCCCTTTGTCCGTGGAGGCGGCAGAGTTCCGGATCTCAGAAAACCCTAACCCCACCCAAACCGCACCTGTTGCGAAGATAGTGGAGAATGCCGAACCTGAAGCAGCTCTTGCGGTTCAAGTCGAATCTGGAGTGGATCTCCCTAGCGAGGCCGAATCCCAGATCGATCTGCCCGCTGAGGTAAAAGTCCAAGAGGAAAGCCCACGAGGAAAGCCGCAACTACCTCAGGACCCACATGTCGCACTTTGTCAGATATATTGGATCCAGATCCGGCTCTGCCGATGCTGGAGACAACAAAGGCTCGGTGTTGGAGGCAATCGAAACAAACACTGACTTACCCGCATCCTCGGAGGACTCGATGACGTCGGCGGATTTCCGGAAGTTCTCCGCGGAATATGAAGAGGAGTTTAACTTCAAAGCTGTAGAAGAAGGAGAAGCCATTGATACATTGCAAATTTTTCTATAATTTTTGATGTTCCATGCTTGGTTTTATCTACTTTCTTGTGTTTTTTCCACACTTTGGAGTACTTTTCATATGATTTCTTGGACTAACCTATTAACAAGAGCCACAGTGTCAGCTGCCTATTTTCTGCTGTTTTTGGTTCCAAGAAGTCATAAAATGAATATTCTCGGAATTGGACGGGACAAAAGCCAAAGTCACTATTTTACCGGAAGACATCTGGAGCCAGAATACGAGACGGAGAAGGGCTGGGGCCCGGCCACACCACCTGACCGCGCGGCCAGGCCTGGCCTGCGCAAGGGGGTGGTTTGGCTGACCCCAGTACCCCCTCGGCCTCTCCTTCCGCCTATATATTGCCTCCGATACCAAAACCTTAAGTACCCAATCAAAAATCCACGAAAGAGTCTGTAGCTGCCGTCATCTCCATCCCTAGATCAGGAGGGATCAGAAGCTCTTCTCGGCACCCTACCGGAGAGGGGAATTCACCCTGGAGGCCTTCTTCATCATCATGCAAGCCTCCGGTGTGATGCGTGAGTAGTTCATCTCTGGACTACGGGTCCATGTAGTAGCTAGATGGCTGGTTCTCCTCCTTTGTGCTTTCATGTTTAGATCTTGTGAGTCTCCTCATGATCAAGATCATCTATTTGTAATTCTACATGTTGTGTTTGCGGGGATCCGATGGATATTGAGATGCTATTTCAGATTGATTATTGATTCTATCATGTCTTTGTTATTTGTGATCTTGCATGCTTTCCGTTGTTAGTAGATATCTTGGCCAAGTAGATGCTAGCAACTCCAAGAGTTAGTATTTATGCTCGATAGTGGGTTCATGCCTCTGGTAATCTGGGGAAGTGACAGAAATCTCTAAGGTACTAGATGTGGTGTTGCTACTAGGGAGAAAACAACAATCCTTTGTTCATAGAACAATCGTATTGTTTACTTTACACACAATTCATAAAGCAATGATCTGTTGCTTGCAACTTAATACTGGAGGGGGTTCGGATGATAACCTAAAGGTGGATTATTAGTCATAGATGCAGTTGGATGGCGGTCTATGTATAATGTTGTAATGCCCAATCAAGTCTCAAAGGATTCAAGATGATTAGTATATGCTTGTATGCTTTCTCGATGTTTGTCAATTGCCCCGCTATAATTTGTTCACCCAGCATGTTATCTATCTTAAGGAGAGCCACCTCTAGTGAACTAGGGACCCCGGTCCTTTCTTTTACATACAATCTACAAATTGTTTACTCTTTGTGTTTACTTTCTGCAAACTATTACTTCCTTCCATTCGATACGTTTAATCCTTTGTTTTTAGCAAAACCGGTGAGATTGACAACCTCATCACAAGTTGGGGGCAAAGTTTTGTGGTTGTGTTGTGCAGGTCTCCATGTTGCTGCTGGCACCGGTAGTGCGCCCTGCCAACATTGAGCTAGCTACACCTTTGGGGTGTTTCCTTGCTCCTACTGGATTGATAACCTTGGTTTCATACTGAGGGAAAACTTGCTGATGTGCTCATCATCCCTTCCTCTTGGGGTTCCCCAACGAGCTCGAAATATTTTGGGCCATCAACAAGCATGGATGAAGGATCCAGAGAAAACTCTCCCAAAGCATAGGATGACATGGATCTCGGAGATAATCCCGAGGTCCATATGTCCAAAAGTACCGATCAGAGCTCGACTCCGAGAAACGGACCCAAAGCTGTCTTTGCTACCGGCGCTGCCAAGAAGGCAGAGAAGAAGAACAAGAAGAACAAGACCCCGGCAAAATAACTTCTAGCAGAGGAGGTGATTGCCGAGGAATACGAGGAAGACTCGGATGGAGCACTTATCCCAGACGAGCCCAAAGAAGAGTCAATGGATGGACACGTGTTCACCGCAGGTGCCCATAAACTCATCGATGCTGCATTAACCACACCTATCCCTACTACGGCATAACTCACTGCTACGGAATTGGACAAAATGGCCCAAGCCCTAGAAGCGCGTCGCCAAGTACTCCTGGATGAAGCCAAAAACATCGAGGAAGAGAAGAAGCGCATGGCTACTGCGGAGAAGCTCATCTCTCTGCAACATCAGAAGAACTAGAAACGACACACACGTGACAACCAGTTTCCGGAAGTATGCAAGGTTCTCTTTGAGGGAGATCCGAGGATGCCTCGGCTCGACAGTAATGGAGATCTGGTGTATCCAACACCAGTGCAAAACACCACGGCGGCCCAAGATATCCTGGCGAATAATCCAGGCCCGGAACAGGTTTGATTGGGCATTAAGCTACTCACCAAGGGTCTAGAGAAGGAGAAGGTCGCAAAATCCGGGAGCAGAAAACTGGTCTCTCAATTATACCAATGTCGCACGGATCTGGCCTAGAATGACATAAGACCCCAACGGGTTCCAGAATGGCATCACCGTTCTAACCGTCGGGAAGACAATCACTCAAGAACCAGATCTTCAGGACAGCACTACAGAACTGCACATGACTAGCGCAACGTTTCTCCAGCCGCCGAGCAAGAGGTGATTGCTGCACTGTATCCGAGAAATCTTCCCTGGCGAGAGTCGAACAATCGCAGGGAAGAATACAAAGAGAAAAGTCGGGAGGAGGACCGACAAAGAATGCCACCTCCTAGACATACAAGCCGTCCAGCTGAACCCATTGTGATGGGAATGACGGACGAAGGAACGATGGACACCATGCCGAGTCAAGCCGGCAGGGGGCTCATCGTATTGAAGACCCTCCCGGAGCCGGAATAATGACGCTCCGAACGGAGGCCAGCGATCAGCTGGAAACAATCCACCTTCCCCACCAAGTAGCCACCACAACGGTTCCCAAAGAGGCCAAGGAGGGCGTCATGGCAGAGGAGGTGGTGGCAGAAGCCGAAGTCTGGCTCCAAGGCACCGCAGCCATAGCCGTCAATCAAGATGGCGATCTCTGCCACCAAGTGACGCGAGACACCGGATTAACTCCAATATAGAGGCTCGGCGCTATGAAAACGATGATATATACGTGGGCCCAAAATGCTTCGGACCATGCATAAGAGCAACAAGATTCCCAGAAGGATTTGCTATCTCAAGGCACATCCAGCCCTACAACGGTGTAGCTCGGCCAGATACTTTTCTCTAGGATTTTTTCCAAGCTTGATGCATCACCAAAGGTAGAAACAGCCTGGTCGCAACCCGATATCTCCTACTTATGTTGCGGAAGACGGCATGATCATGGCTCAATGAACTTCCGGAGAACACCATCCACAACTCGTATGACATGCAAAGTGTGTCCTTTCGGAATTTCAAAGATACGTATCAGAGGCCCTATACGGTAGGAGACCTACAGCGTTGCACCCAGAAAGCGTGAGAAACTTGCCGAGATTATCTCGGATGATGGATCGACACTAAGAACTCCTGTGAAGGAGTAAATGACCAAACTGCGATTGAAGCTTTCATTGTAGGACTCCCAATTGGTTTACTATGTCATGGCTTGAAGTGTGATAAGGTCACTGATTTGGGAGAGATGATAGAAACAACGAGCAAGTATGCAGATGCTAACAACGATGCAGAGGGGTTACTGAACGCCCTAGCTATGCCACAATTGGCAAAACAACCAAAGTAGCAAGCTTAGAAGCGCAAGAACACCTCGGAAGAAAAACCCAACGCCGAAACTGCAGTGGTCACTACTACTTTTGGGTATGGAGGACAAGGAGGACGCGACACTGGCCGCGGACGCGGTTGTGGGACATCAAGAGTCTAGGGTAGCGGAGACCAGCAACCAGGCAAAACCTAAAGCTAGGCCGACATTGCCAATAACCCATGTGTGCATCACTTAGATGCTAATGGGGGCTCGTCTCACACAAACACCGAGTGTCGTTTTAATGACGACATCAAGAAAGACGATACTATTGGCTACAGGGCTAAGCGGAAGAAGGGAAAGAAGAATCCCGAAAAAGACAAAGAGACCAAGGAAGATTCTGATCCTTCAAATCCCAAGCCGGAGGGAAAGAAAAACTTCCCAACAAAGAAAGACACTTACGTCACCTTCCTCGGATCTCGGCTAGCTAAGGTCAAGAAAGTAGTTCTGCATGAGCTCAACGCAACCATTCCGACTGTCCCCCAATTGTTGGACTGGTCGGAAGTGGCAATCACCTTTTGTTGGAGATATGCCCTAGAGGTAATAATAAATGTAGTTATTATTATATATCTTTGTGTTTATGATAAATGTTTACATTCATGCTATAATAGTATTAACAAGGAAACCATTAATACTTGTGTGATTTGTAAACTTAATTTGAAGTCCCTAGTATAGCCTCTATACTTCACTAGCTTGTTGGTTGATTGATGATTGTGGTTTCCCTATCATGAACATTGAGATGTTATCAACAACAAGATCATATCGTTAGGAGAATGATATGGTGGACATACTCCTATAGACAAGCGTAGCATAAAGATCAAGTCATTTCAATAGTTCAATTGCTATATGCTTTCTGATACATAGTAACCTAATTCCTTCGACCATGAGATCATGCATATTGCCTTTACTGGATGGATGCTTTGATGTCATCAAACACCACACCGTAACAGGGTGGCTATAAAGGTGGCATTGAGTGTTCGGAAAGTATTGGTTGAAACACATGGATCAAGAGTGGGATTTGTCCATCCACATGACGGATAGATATTCTCTGGGCCCTCTCGGTGAAATGTCATCCAATTAGCTTGCAAGCATGTGACTTGGTCACAAGGGATCACATATCACGGGAACGAGAAAAGAGTACTTATCAGTAACGAGGATGAACTAGGTATGCAGAGATACCAACGATCATAACCTCGGATAAGTAACATATCGTGAGACAAAGGGAAATTGGTATCGTATGTAAGTGGTTCATTCGATCGCAAAGTAATCGTAGAAATATGTGGAGCCATATGAATTTCAGATTCCTCTATTGGTTATTGTTGAGAAGTGTCTCGATCATGTCCGCATAATTCACGAACCGTAGGAGACACACTTAAGGATTGACGTTGTTTGAGTAGTTATGGTATTATGAGAAAGAGACCGAATGTTGTTCGAGTCTCGGATGGGATCCGGATATCACGAGGAGATCCGGAATGGTCCGGAGAATAAGATTCATATAAGGAAAGTCCCATTTGAGTTGGGGAATGGTTCCTGTTTTCATCGGGAACATTCTAGAAGGTCCCTAATGTCCGCACTCCGGAGGGGGAAGGGTACATGAGTGTGTCATTACATATTGGAATGATTGCATCATGTACTAAGTATTCTTGCTGTCCCAAATAAAGGATTTATTTAAATCCTAAATTGAAAAGTCAAACGGCTAGTTTGAAAGTCAAACGGCAGTTTTGGGAAGTGGGAAAAGAGGAGGAGAGGTGGAGGCCGAGTTGGAGGGGAATTCCTCCCCTTGGCCGGCGCACCTCCCTAGGCCGAGTTGGGGAGGAACTCCTCCCCTTGGCCGGCCAGCCCTCCCACCTATATAAGGAGGGGCAGGGCTCCCCTCCTAGACACAAGTTTCCTATCCTCTAAACTAAACCCTAGATCTAGACCCCGGTTTAGAGCTATTTGGTTTAGAGCCTTCTAATTGGTTTAGAGCCTCTAATTGGTGTGTCTAATTACTAGACCACTAATAGCCTCTCTCATAAGCTCCACCATACTCGCACCGGCTTAAGGCGAAGCCCTGCGGGATTTCCCCTCTACCTCCGGTACCACGCCGTTGTGCTGCCGGAATCGCGAGGAGAGTGCTACAACCTCCGCTGCCTGCTGGAACAAGGGAGAGGAAGGTCTTCGTCGAGTACCGAACGTGTGACCGACTGCGGGAGCGCTCTTGAACAGCGCGGAAGGATCGTCTCTGCGATCTTGAGATCGGAAGAAATCGACTACATCACCCACGAGAATCTGCTCTCGTTAAACACTTTGGAATCTTCGAGGGTGAGTTATTCCATCGACTCGTTGCTGCAATCTAGTAGATAGATCTTGGCTTGTTTGTTTGTATGCGATAGAAAATTTTTGTTTTCCATGCTACGAACCCCTCAAGGGTATCGAGCCGTGTCTATATGTAGATCTTTTTCACGAGTAGATCCCAATGGTCATTGTGGGCGTTGATGCTTTTATTGTAGATTGCTTTTTGTGTACTTTGCATCTTGCGGTATGTTGGGATGAAGCGGCCCGGGCTAACCTTACATGACATCGTTCATGAGACTTGCTCCACGCTTGACATGCAACTCGTTTTGCATAAGTGGCTTTGCGGGTGCCTGTTTCTCCTAGCATAGTAAAGATCCAATTTACAACGGGTAATCAACAATGCTAGTATCAATGTTGTGGTTCTTGTTCGTAGGTTAGAACGACACCTATGGAAAGCCCCAAACCACGTAAAATATGCAAAGAAAGTAGAAGCGTCTAACTTTGTTTTGCAGGGGTGTGCAGTGATGTGATATGGCCATGATTGTGATTATATTTGATGTATGCAATGTTCCTTATTGTAAGTTGGCAACCGGCAGGAGCCATATGATTGTCTTTAATTTCTGTTAAGACATGCATGTCTATTCAAAGTAGTTGTAATAGTTGAAGCTGGTGGACGACAACCATGAAGAAGCGTCATTGACCTTGATGCTATGCCGGTGATGATGGAGATCATGTTCGTGTTTGAAGATGGAGATCGGAAGCACAAAGGAGAAAGGCCATATCATATCACATATTATGAATTGCATGTGATGTTAATCCTTTATGCATCTTGTATTGCTTAGTAGACGGTAGCATTATAAGATGATCCTCATGCACATAAATTTCAAGTTCTAAAGTGTTCACCCTTAGTATGCACCGTTGCCAAAGCTTGCTGCTTGAAGCACCACGTGATGATCGGGTGTCTTTGATTCCGGTGAATACAACGTAAGCAAGCCAGATTTGCTTATCATAGCTAAGGTTTGATCTTGTGAGCCTAGCATGTACAGACATGGCCTCAGAACACGGATCGCCGAAAGGCAAAGCATGAATCATATAGTAGATATGATGAACATGATGATTGTTCGCCATTAAAACTATATCAGCTCTCGTGATGATCGGTGTTGATGTAGTGGATTTGGTTCGTGTGATCACTAAAACAATGTGAGGGATGTTGTTTTGAGTGGGAGTTCACCTAGTTTAATTTCATTAATTAATTTGAACTCAATTTGTCATAAACTTAGTCTAAACTATTGCAAATATGTTGTAGATCAATGGCAGCCCCTACCATCAATTTTAATGCGTTCCTAGAGAAAGAAAAGTTGAAAAACAATGGAAGCAACTTGGATTGGTTCCGCAATTTGAGGATTGTCCTCACATGGTAATTTGACCTATGTCTGGATGCACCGCTAGGTGACCCACTGCATGATGCTACCGATGAAGTAAAGAATGTTTACCGCCGGAAGAATCGTACTCCATAGTTCAAAGGTGCTATCTTGTATGGTTTAGAATCAGCTTGAGAAAAGGTTTGAAGAGTCGATCCATATGATATTGTCGAGGATCTCAAATTAATCTTTGAGACTCATGCGGCAATTGAAAGTTATGAAGCTTCGAAAAGTTCTTTAAGCGCAAGATGGAAGAGGGTAGCTCGTCGGTGAGCATGTGCTTAAGATGTGCAGACGCAAATAAACTTCAAAGTTTGGGTATAGTGATTCCTAATACTTTGGGGTTTACGCATCCTCCAATCACTACCACCAAGTTACAAGAACTTTGTGATGAACTACAACATGCAGAACATGAACAAAGAGTTGCGAACTATTTGCTATGTTGAAATCTGCGAAGTGGAGATCAAGAAAGAGCACCAAGTGTTGATGGTCAATAAGACCACCAAATTCAAGAAAGGCAAGTCTAAGCAAAGGGACACTTCAAGAAGGGTGGTAAGAAAGTTACCACGCCGACGAAGAAGACCAAGGCTGGACCTAAGCCTGAACCGAGTGCTTTTCTTGCAAGGGAGAAGGTCACTGAAGCGGAATTGCCCAAAGTACTTGGCGGATTTGAAGACGGCAACATCAAGAAGAAAGGTATATCGATATACATGTTATTGATGTGTATCTCACTAGTACTCGTAGTAGTGCACAGGTATTTGATCTTGGTTCGGTTGCTCATATTTGTAACTCAAACAGGAGCTGCGAATAAACGGAAGCTAGTGAAGAACGAGGTGACGATGCGGCGTGAAGCGGATCAAAGGTTGATGTGATCGCGGTCGGCACGCTACCTCTTCATCTACCATCGGAATTAGTTTTATACTTAAATAATTTTTATTTGGTGCCTGCGTTAAGCATGAACATTATATCGAGATCTTATTTATTGCAAGACGGTTACTTGTTTAAATCTGAGAATAATGGTTGTTCGATTTATTTGAGTAATATGTTTTATGCACATGCACCTTTGATAGATGGTCTATTCTTATTGAATCTCGATAGTAGAAATACACATATTAATAACATTGAAGATAAACGATTGAAATCAAGCGATAACTCGACCTATATGTGGCCTTTGCGTCTTGGTCACATTGGAGTGAAACGTATGAAGAAACTCCATTCCGATGGACTTCTTGAATCACTTGATTTTGAATCACTTGAAAGATGCGAGGCATGTCTGATGGGTAAAATGACTAAGACTCCATTTTCTGGTATAATGGAGCGAGCTACGGACTTATTGGAAATCATACATACCGATGTGTGTGGTCCAATGAGTGTAGCATCATGTGATGGTTATCGTTATGTTCTTACCTTCACGGATGACTTGAGTAGATATGGGTATATCTATTTCATGAAACATAAATCCGAAACTTTTGAGAAGTTTAAGGAGTTTCAAAGTGAGGTAGAGAATCAACGTAACAAGAAGATTAAATTTCTACGTTCTGATCGTGGAGGTGAATATCTAAGTTACGAGTTTGGCGAGCATTTGAAGAAATGTGGAATACTTTCGCAGTTGACACCGCCGGGAACACCACAGCGTAATGGTGTGTCTGAACGTCGTAATCGAACTCTCTTAGATATGGTTCGTTCTATGATGTCTCTTACAGATTTACCACTATCATTTTGGGGTTATGCATTAGAAACAGCTGCATTCACTTTAAATAGGGCACCGTCTAAATCCGTTGAAACGACACCATATGAATTATGGTTTGGGAAGAAACCTAAATTGTCGTTCCTTAAAATTTGGGGATGCGAAGCCTATGTAAAGAAGTTACAGCCGGACAAGCTTGAACCCAAAGCGGAAAAATGCGTCTTCATAGGATACCCGAAGGAAACTATTGGGTATACCTTCTATCATAGATCCGAAGGCAAAATCTTCGTTGCTAAGAATGGATCCTTTCTAGAGAAGGAATTTCTCTCGAAAGAAGTGACTGGAAGGAAAGTAGAACTCGACGAGGTTGTCGAACCTTCTCGAAATTGCGAGTAGCGCAGACCGAAGAAGTTCCCGTGGTGCCTGCACCATTTAGAGAGGAAGCTAATGATGGTGATCATGAAACTTCTGTTTTAGTTGCTACAGAGCCTCGGAGGTCAACGAGAACTCGTACCACTCCAGATTGGTATGATTCCGTTATGAATGTCATGTTGGTGGACAACACCGATGACCCCGAGACATATGAGGAAGCGATGATGAGCCCAGATTCCAATAAATGGCAAGAAGCCATGAAATCCGAGATTGGATCCATGTACGAAAACCAAGTATGGACTTTGGTGGACTTACCGGATGGCCGGAAGGCTGTCGAGAACAAATGGATTTTCAAGAAGAAAACAGATGCTGATGGTAATGTTATCATCTATAAAGCTCGACTTGTCGCAAAAGGGTTTCGACAAATTCAAGGAGTTGACTACGATGAGACTTTCTCACCAAGAGAGCTAAAGTCTGTGAGGATTATGTTAGCAATCGCTGCATATTATGATTATGAGATATGGCAGATGGATGTCAAAACAGCATTCCTCAATGGAGACATTGATGAAGAGTTGTATATGATACAACCCAAAGGTTTTGTCGATCCTAAAGATGCTAACAAGGTATGCAAGCTTCAACGGTCCATCTATGGATTGAAGCAAGCATCCCGTTGGAATCAACGCTTGATAAGGTAATCAAAAGTTTTGGTTTTATACAAACTTATGGAGAAGCTTGTATTTACAAGAAAGTGAGTGGGAGCTCAGAGCATTCTTAATACTGTATGTGGATGACATATTGTTGATTGGGAATGATGTAGACCTTCTTAATAGTGTCAAAGAATATTTGAATAATAGTTTTTCAATGAAGGATCTTGGCGAAGCAGCTTACATATTAGGCATAAAGATTTATAGAGATAGATCGAACGCCAAATATCATTGTCACAAAGTACATATTTGGACAAAGTTCTAAAGAGGTTTGGAATGGAAGATAGCAAGAAAGGGTTCTTGCCCATGTTGCTAATACCTTGAGTAAAACTCAAAGTCCGACATCGGCGTAAGATAGAGAAAAGATGAGTAAGACTCTATGCCTCAGCCATAGGATCTCTAATGTATGCCATGCTATGTACTAGACCCGACATCGCATATGCTTTGTTAGTCTAACTAGCAGATATCAAAGTGATCCAGAGTGGATCATTGGACATGATCAAAAACATCCTTAAGTACTTGAGAAGAACTAAGGATATGGTTCTTTCTTATGGAGGTGATGAACAGCTCGTTGTTAATGGTTACACCGATGCTAGTTGGAACACCGATCCGGATGATTCTAAATCACAACTGGATACGATTTATTTTGAATGGTGCAGCGATTAGCTGGAGGAGTGCAAAGCAAAGCGTTGTGGCGAGATCTTCAATGAATCGGAATACATGGCTGCTTCGGAGGCTTCACAAGAAGCGATATGGATGAAAGAGTTCATTACAGAGCTGGGTGTGGTTCCAAGTGCGCTAGACCCAATGTCTATATACTGTGATAACATGGGCGCCATAGCCAATGCGCAAGAACCAAGGTCACACAAGAAGCTGAAGCATATCAAGCTGCGTTTTCACGCTATTCGAGAACATATCCAGGATGGGGATATAAAGATTTGCAAAGTACACACAGATCTGAATGTGGCGGATCCGTTGACTAAACCTCTCCCGAGGGCAAAACATGACCAACACCAAACTGCCATGGGTGTTCGGTATATTACCATGTAATCTAGATTGGATGACTCTAGTGCAAGTGGGAGACTGTTGGAGATATGCCCTAGAGGTAATAATAAATGTAGTTATTATTATATATCTTTGTGTTTATGATAAATGTTTACATTCATGCTATAATAGTATTAACAAGGAAACCATTAATACTTGTGTGATTTGTAAACTTAATTTGAAGTCCCTAGTATAGCCTCTATACTTCACTAGCTTGTTGGTTGATTGATGATTGTGGTTTCCCTATCATGAACATTGAGATGTTATCAATAACAAGATCATATCGTTAGGAGAATGATATGGTGGACATACTCCTATAGACAAGCCTAGCATAAAGATCAAGTCATTTCAATAGTTCAATTGCTATATGCTTTCTGATACATAGTAACCTAATTCCTTCGACCATGAGATCATGCATATTGCCTTTCTTTGGATGGATGCTTTGATGTCATCAAACACCACACCGTAACAGGTGGCTATAAAGGTGGCATTGAGTGTTCGGAAAGTATTGGTTGAAACACATGGATCAAGAGTGGATTTGTCCATCCACATGACGGATAGATATTCTTCGGGCCCTCTCGGTGAAATGTCATCCAATTAGCTTGCAAGCATGTGACTTGGTCACAAGGGATCACATATCACGGGAACGAGAAAAGAGTACTTATCAGTAACGAGGATGAACTAGGTATGCAGAGATACCAACGATCATAACCTCGGATAAGTAACATATCGTGAGACAAAGGGAAATTGGTATCGTATGTAAGTGGTTCATTCGATGCAAAGTAATCGTAGAAATATGTGGAGCCATATGAATTTCCAGATTCCTCTATTGGTTATTGTTCGGAGAAGTGTCTCGATCATGTCCGCATAATTCACGAACCGTAGGGAGACACACTTAAGGATTCGACGTTGTTTGAGTAGTTATGGTATTATGAGAAAGAGACCGAATGTTGTTCGGAGTCTCGGATGGGATCCGGGATATCACGAGGAGATCCGGAATGGTCCGGAGAATAAGATTCATATAAGGAAAGTCCCGTTTCGGAGTTGGGGAATGGTTCCGTGTTTTCATCGAACATTCTAGAAGGTCCCGGAATGTCCGCACCGGAGGGGAAGGGTACATGAGTGTGTCATTACATATTGGAATGATTGCATCATGTACTAAGTATTCTTGCTGTCCCAAATAAAGGATTTATTTAAATCCTAAATTGAAAAGTCAAACGGCTAGTTTGAAAGTCAAACGGCAGTTTTGGGAAGTGGGAAAAGAGGAGGAGAGGTGGAGGCCGAGTTGGAGGAGGGTTCCTCCCCTTGGCCGGCGCACCTCCCTAGGCCGAGTTGGGGAGGAACTCCTCCCCTTGGCCGGCCAGCCCTCCAACCTATATAAGGAGGGGCAGGGCTCCCCTCCTAGACACAAGTTTCCTATCCTCTAAACTAAACCCTAGATCTAGACCCCGGTTTAGAGCTATTTCGGTTTAGAGCCTTCTAATTGGTTTAGAGCCCTCTAATTGGTGTGTCTAATTACTAGACCACTAATAGCCTCTCTCATAAGCTCCACCATACTCGCACCGGCTTAAGGCGAAGCCTCAGATTTCCTCTACCTCCGGTACCACGCCGTTGTCTTTGAATCGCGAGGAGAGTGCTACAACCTCCGCTGCCGGAACAAGGAGAGGAAGGTCTTCGTCAGTATCGAACGTGTGACCGATCAAGGAGCGCTGCGGGAACGCTGGCGCCAAGGATCGCTCACGCGATCTTGAGATCGGAAAGAGTACGACTACATCACCCACGAGAATCTGCTCTCGTTAAACACTTTGGAATCTTCGAGGGTGAGTTATTCCATCGACTCGTTGCTGCAATCTAGTAGATAGATCTTGGCTTGTTTGTTTGTATGCGATAGAAAATTTTTGTTTTCCATGCTACGAACCCCTACACCTTTGACCGTGTTGATCATCCGCCTAAGTTGCACAAGCGAGGAAAATACGCCTTAGTCATCAAGCCACTTATTGACGGCTATGGTTTCTCCAAGACTCTCATGGACGGCGGCAGCAGCATTAACATCCTATATGTTGAAACGCTACACCAGATGCGGATCTTGGACACCCAGCTAAACTACAGCTCTATGATCTTTCACGGAGTTGTCCCAGGAAGACAAGCAAATTCCCTGGGAGAAATCACTCTGGATGTTACATTTGGAACTCCAAAGAAATATCGGACAGAGGCACTTTCCTTCAAAGTGGTTCTATTCAAGAGCGCGTACCACGCAATATTCGGACATCCGGCTTACTGGGCTTTTATGGCTCGTCCGTGTTATATTTACAATATGATGAAAATTCCAGGTCCCAAAGGCGTGGTCACAATCAGGGGAGACCTGAAGAAGGCGCGAGAGTGCGAGGATAGAAATGCCACCTATGCTGAAGCCATGCTGCATGCCCAGGAATACCAGGAGATCAAGAAAACCATTGATTCGTCCGAGATGCCCACGACGAAGAATAAGGTGACAAAGCTGAATCCGGAGTTCAAGGCATCGGAAGAGACGAAGAAAACATCGTTGAAGGATGATGACCCCTCCAAGGTGACCCAGATAGGTGTAGGCCTAGATAGCACATAGGAAAGCGCGCTCGTCAAGTTCCTCCAAGCAAATCAAGATATCTTCGCATGGCAGCCATCTGACATGACCGGAGTACCTAGGGAACCTGCCGAGCACTCTCTAAATGTACACCCGAATGCTAAACCCGTCAAACAGTCCCTATGATGTTTCAACGATGAAAAGCCTAAGGCAATAGCTAAGGAACTAGCCCGGCTCGAGTTCACTGGATTCATAGAAGAGGTCATCCACACTGAGTGGTCGGCCAATCCTGTAATGGTCCCTAAAAAGGACATCACTGATTTAAGGATGTGTGTTGATTATACTGCCTTGAACAAGGCTTGTCCCAAAGATCCATTCGCTCTGCCTAGAATTGATCAAGTTATCGATTCTACAGCAGGCTTGAAACTCCTACGTTTTCTCGACGCATATTCCGGTTATCACCAAATCCGGATGAAGGAATCAGACAAATTCAAAACTTCATTCATAACCCCCTTCGGAACCTTCTGTTTTGTTATGATGCCCGTTGGGCTCACGAATGTAGGAGCTACGTACCAGTGCACTATGCAGTGTTGCCTCCATGACCAAATCGGACGCAATGTACATGCATATGTGGACAACATTGCAGTGATGTCCAAAAAGAAGGAAACGCTAATTTCTGACTTGGAGGAAATGTTCGCCAATCTACGAAAATACAACATAATGCTTAACCCGAAGAAATGCTTCTTTGGAATACCACCCGGATTTTTTTTAGGTTTTATCGTGTCTCAAAGAGGCATAGAGGTAAACCGAGACAAGATTAAGGCTATACTCAATATTTCCAGGCCAACTCGCCTAAAGGACGTTCAAAGACTAAATGGTTGCATTGCCGCAGTCAGTAGGTTTGTAAGCCGGCTCGGTGAAAGAGCCACAACACTATACAAGCTCCTGAAAAAGACCAAAAAGTTCGTTTGGACCGACGAAGCTGAAGCTGCACTACAAGACCTGAAAGCAGTACTCTCATCTGCTCCCATCCTTGTAGCACCAGAACCACGGGAACCGATGTTGCTCTATCTCGCTATGACAAACAGGGCATCAGTGTTGTCATGGTAGTGGAAAGACCAGAGGAAGATCAGGAACACCTGGTGCAGCGTCCCACTTATTATCTCAGCGAGGTCTTAACTGAATCAAAGTAGCGGTATCCACACTATCAAAAGGTGGCTTATGTTGTGTTTTTTGCACCTCATAAGTTACAGCATTATTTTCAGGAACATCCTATTACCATGGTGAGCACAGCTCCCATAAGAGATATAATCAACAACATTGATGCCACAGGACGTGTCGCAAAATGGGGCATAGAGCTTTCAGCTTTCGACATTGAGTACAAACATCGTACAACAATTAAATCCCAAATCCTCGCTGACTTTGTCGCTCATAGGACAGCGACAACGGAGAATATGACCCTCCCAGAGTCAGAGTACCGGACCCTACATTTTGACGGGTCTAAAGCACTCGGGGGCTCGCGGGCTTGCGTGGTGCTCAAATCACCCCAAGGAGAAAAACTTTTTTATGTGTTACAGATCCACTTCACAGCAACGAATAACATTGCCGAGTATGAAGCACTACTGCATGGAATCCGGATTGCTAAGGATATCGGCCTCCGACGTTTAATGTGTTATGGAGATTCGGATCTTGTTGCCCAACAAGTGTCGGATATCTGTAATGCAAATAAACACATGGCAGCATATAGAGCTGTCGTGGATGAACTATCTAAAATGTTTGAAGGGTTTGAAGTTCAACACATCCCTCGAACAGAAAATGAGGAAGCAGATGCACTATCTCGTATAGGCTCTACACGGAAAAAGGTTGCAGATGGCGCTTTTTTGGAGCACCTCAAAGTTCCTTCTATAAAAGGAGTAGACGAGGAATATCCGACCAAATCTGACTCACCTTTAGTAGAATTTCTGGCTGTAATTCCCAGCTGGACTCAACCCTACCTTGATTACTTGCTAGATGGCAAATTACCCGAAGACGAAGTTCTGAGCCGACAGATCATCGGACGAGCAAAAGCCTACACTATAATTAGTGGTGAGCTCTATAAGTGGAGCGTGTATGGGGTCTTTCAGCGTTGTGTATCTCCGGAAGAAGGAGTGGAAATCTTACGGGAAATCCACGAAGGCGAGTGTGGTCACCATACTGCAGCCAAATCTCTGGTGGCAAAAGCTTTCCAACACGGTTTTTCTGGCTTACAGCCAAGGCAGATGCCGAACGGCTGGTCAAGACGTGCAAAGGCTGCCAAAAGTACGTCAAACAAGCTCACGTTCCAGCTGATCAGCTGCAAACAATACCTATAACATGGCCTTTCGCGGTCTGGGGGCTTGACATGGTAGGACCGTTTAAATGGGCTCCAAGTGGATTTACTCATCTCTTAGTGATGGTGGATAAATTCACAAAATGGATTGAGGCTAAACCCGTCACTAGTTGTGATGGACCAACAGCCAGAAGATATGTCGAGGATGTCATAATCCGATACGGTTATCCGCATAGCATTATCACGGACAACGGGAGTAACTTTTCTATGGGGGAGCTTGCCGAATTCTGCAATGAACAAAATATCCGGCTTGACATTGCGTTAGTTGCATATCCGCAAGATAATGGACAAGTCGAAAGAGCAAATGGTTTAATCCTACAAGGCCTAAAACCAAGACTCGAAGCACCACTACGACATGCTGCGGGGGCTTGGGAAGAGGAATTACCTTCTGTAATATGGAGCTTACGAACAACTCCGAATAGGTCAACCGGATACACAACTTTCTTCTTGGTCTATGGTGCAGAAGCAGTTCTTCCTAGTGATTTGATTCACACTTCTCCTAGTGTTGCCGCATATATTGAAGAGGATGCCAAAATTTCTTGACAAAATGATCTCGACTTAGTAGAAGAAGTTCGTGTTGTTGCTGAGATGAGATCAACAGCCTATCAGCAGATGTTACGCAAGTATCATAGCCAGAGAGTCAAAAACCAGTCCCTCAATAAGGGCGATTTGGTTCTCCGGCTTGTGCAGAAAAGAAAGGCCAAACTTTCCCCAATATGGGAAGGGCCATTTTTAAATAGCCGAGTAATGCACAATGGTTCTTACTATCTAATTGATATGCGGCCAGTCAAAGAAAGACCTGCTACTAAGAAAAGAAAGAGAGCTGGAGGCAGTACAGACCCGGAAGAATTAGACAGACCATGGAATATTGCTCAGCTATGTCCCTTTTATTCTTAGTTTATTTTTCTTTGTAATCATATATGTGTACATGTTCAATGAGAAATAAAGTGTTGGTTGCCTCAAAAAAAAATTTGAGATGTTTTTTACCATCTTATTTCCGAATGATCATATCACAGTCGAAAATCCCAGAATACTTGAAAGTACTTTATGCTCATGTTTGTTCTGGTTTAGATTTCCGATTCTAAAATTGCTACCTTTGGGTATAAATCTAAATTTTCTAGTCTATACTTTGGTTATTTGTCTGATTGCCGGATGCAGGCATTTTCTGAGGAGTGAATTGTTGGTACTGGAAGTCGGCTTTGTTTTCGAGTTTAAACTGGTTAAGCAATTGAGCTCCGTTGCTCGACAAAGTTTCCGTGCTAAATGTTGGCCGGCTCACGAAAGGGACGAGGCGGAAAGCCAGATAAACGATAAGTACAGACAAAAAACATAAAGTGCTTACGAAAACATTTCAGGCATGAAAATTATAAAGCCAAAAAAGTGCTAAAGAGATAAAATAAAACTTAGCACCAGCAAAAGTATCATACTATTGATTTACAACCCAAATTGTTTTCAAAATAATACATTGTTTGTTCTGATGCTCTACGATGCAGGGGAAGAAGAAGGAGCTTCCAACTCACTGGAGACATCAACCTCGCCTCGATATCTTTCCGAGACGTTCAAATCGAAGATGGTTTGTTTGTCGTCGGAAGCGTCACCAGTTTCTTCGGCAGGCGAAGGTGGCGCTCTACGTGAGTGAAGAAGGGAGTATCATAGTTGGTCAAGTCAGCTACGTGGCACCCATATCTGGCACAGGAGTCCATGATTGCTTTGATGTCCTACTCCTGACCATCTTCATCCATAGTAGAATACCCTCTAGTCACTTGCCAGATCTCCATGCTTCCATGGTGGATCATGACCATGGTGAGAGCGTTCTGCGTTGTGGTCCGCATGTAGGACATGTTCCTGTCCTGGATGAGCTGGGGCATCTCCTTGGCCTTGTCTCGCACTTCAAAGCCGGACATGCTATGCATGTCTGGAACCTTAAGAACTTCGCCAATATCCTGAATGGATTGGCGGAAGTCATGAAGCAAATCGCCGACTTGTGTAAGCCGGCTAGTGCGAGATTCGGCAGAGGCTCAGTCCAGTAAGTTCAGAGGACCTGCGCATGTAATGTAAAAGGGTTAATAAAATAAATCTGGACTCCAAAGAGTCGAAAGATGCAGAAAAGTTAGAAAGAGGGAAACATACTGAAGATGACATTGTTGACTTTGGTATTCTCCTCCCGAAGACTCTAGAGTTTAGCCCGGAGTGCCTCTGCAATATTCTTCTCTCTGAACAATTCATTGCTGAGATCCGAGATTTTCTTATCCTGGAGCACAATCTTACGATCGCGCTCCTCGGTGGCCATGGAGGAGGATTGGAGAACTTGAGCAATGCTCTTCTCATGATCCGCCTTAAGCTTATTCAGCTCTTGGCGGAGGTCCTTGTTTTCCACCTCCAGGGTCTTCAGATTCTCGGCCTCCTCAATCATAGCACAGGATTGCTTTACCAGTGCTGTAGTCAAAAGAATAACAGTTGACCAAAAATTCAATTATGAAATACAAGGCAGGGTTTGAATACTGGAATTTTTACCTTCAGCCTCGTCCCTGGATACTTTCATTTGAGGATTTTCATTTCGGAGAGCTCTGATTTATCTCCGCTTGTTGCAAATATTCTTCAACAATTCCTGGTTATATGAATTAACTTTCTGTAAGTCAGAATACCCAGAGTCAGAAGTCTACTAAAGACTCGGGCTAATATCTTTACTAATATCAGCACGAGCCTAGGGGGCTACACTATTTCATTCTTTGGCATCCTAAGGAAGCATAAATCCGGATTGTCTATCCAACTTCATGCTTGGGGGCTAGAGGATATGATATGGAATAAAGTAAAAAGGTAAGTTGGAATTCCAACTTACATGTTGTTCATGAGTGAGTTTTCTCAAACTCATGTTCACTTCTGTGGTAACCTTCTCGGCGAGGGTGAGCGGGATCACTGGTGGTGGTGGAAGCTTGATGGTTCTCAGCCTGTCGTCACGAAGACGGACTTGTTCAAGAAGTTCAGAGTACTTGACATCCTCTGCTTCTTGTGCTTCTTCTTCGGCAGTAATAGTCCGACTTTCCAGGCATTATCTAGCAAGCCGTTGAATCTCTTCTGCAAAATTTCTAAGAAAGGCCAAACTTGGAAAGTCTCGGATTGCTGAGAAGGTTCTCTATAAAGACCTCTGTCGAGGGATCATTACCCAAAGAGAGTTCATCCTTATCAAAACCCGAGTCACCCATGGTGACGTCAGTTTGCGATCCAAGGATCACTGGCTCTGCTGATTGAGCTGGATCTTCCGCGACGATCAGAGATTGAGTAATCTCCGGTGCCGCAGAAGGCTGAGGGGCAGGAGTCGGAGGTGCTGCGGCAGGAGAAGTCAAATTTAGCTTTGACTGGCACAGGGGCTTCGACAAAGCTACCTTCCCCTTGCCCTTGGTGAGCTGCTTAGCTCTGAGAAGGTAATAGAACAAAGAACATTACATCTCGGAAAGAATTAAGACATATAGTACAAAGACTTTGTGAGGAAAGATTACCTCTTCACAATGGGCACCTCCTTTGTGCCAATAGCAACTGTCAGAGTTTTACGCTTTCGGGTAAAAGTCTCCGGTAGTGGAATCAACTCTCCTCGTCCTGAGAAATCTCAGGAGGATATCCCTCGATAGGAGCAAGCTCCGACTCGGGGAGGTTAGCAAGCTGAAAAGAGATGAGATATCTCAGTATTGCAAAAACAATATAAAGATGAACACATAATTTGAGTTACTGCTGGAAACTTACCGGCACCACAGGATCTTCTGCCGTATGCATGTCCAAAGATATCTCTGGGATTTTCCTCTCAATCCGCTCCCTTATCAGCCACTTGATTTGACACACGTTATCTTTATCCATGTAAGGCTTGGAACAGATCCAGAGGGAATCTTTCTTGGATGTTGTAATGGAATGCATAAGATGGTCTCCATGATGTTGAAGAGGCTGGATCCGGCGTGCCACCTAGCAGTGAACTAAGTCGGACCCTTTCAGGCCCTTATGCTTCATCAAATATTCGATCCGCCTCTTGGCAAGAAGTAGATCGTCACTGAGAGCCGGCGCATCTATGTCCCAAGACTCTTGGGGTGTGGCGGCACTGTCGACAAAAGCCGGCAAAGCAGTAGCTTTTCCGGGAGCAGGAATATCCTTGTGATAAAAGAAAGTGGACGACCACTGATTCACCGACTCACTGGCCATAAACCGAGGATAGACGCGCTCTCTTCTAACAGAAAAACTAATAGTAACATTAATGTATGGATTACCGGTGGTGATAGAGTTTCTCCGGACATGAAAGTAAAACCAGAAAAGAGTGAGACTCGGCCTAATGCCGAGGTACCCCTCGCACAAAGATGCATACGCACTCATCTCTAAGAGAGAGTTCGGAGGAAGATGATGGAGTTGAACTCCATAATGATTGATAACCTCAGAAAAGAAGTCTGAGGGAGGGAAACTCAAACCTCTGTCGAGGTGGGTGCCGAAGTGTACCCGCTCGCCGGTGCGGGGGTTGGGGATGGTTTTGCCGAAGCCGCTCCGCCAGTCGCTGGCGCGGAGCAGCCCTTCGTCCTCCACGACGTAGAGCTTGGCGTCGTCAAGGACGTATGGGATCCAGACCCCACGGTTGCTCTCCTCTGTGATACCGCTGCCGTCGCCGCCGCGCCGGAAGATGATGTTGAAGCCATTTTCTCATGTGCCGGTGACCTAGGATGGGCGGCGCTGGAGGATTCTAGGGAAGCATTGGGGGGAAGGAAATGGCGCAAGTGCTGGTGAAGAAGATGGGGAATAGGATCCTCACCACTCATATCCTCCAGCTGCGTCAAGATTCGTGTAAACGCAACAGTGAATGCGCCACGCGTCATGGAAGGAACTGGGTAATCCCCACGCGATGATTCCGCCACCTTGATCTCCGCGCACGCATTAAAACGATGCCTCGGTTACGCGAAAGGCGGACCCACCAACGGTCATGCTGACAGGAATGTCTGTCACTGACGTGACTTGACCATGACTAGTGTCAGGTTACGTCAGAGACCAAGTTCCGGCTTAGTTTGAATTTCGAGCTGGAAACCCGAATAACGTATTCATAGGCCCGGCTCATTTGAGACTCGGATCCTATCCTTTCTTTTTGAAGTTTCAGGAACCCTTCAAGATTCTACAAGTCGAACATCAAGCTAGACAATGATGAAATCCGACTATGGATCTTGGAGGCTTCCGGGGGCTGCTGTTGGGGATATACTTTCCGGGTATCTTCATGGTGCCTCACTGACCAGGGTGGCCCACTTCGGATTAGAGCTTTGCTTCACGGGCGGCCCAGTCAAGGAGAAGAGATGGAGTCTAGTCCGGCTATGGGAAGGCCCAGAAGATTTACCGACATAGGCCCATAGTGTTACTTGTAGTTCAAGATGCACTCCCTCTGTCCTAAAATGTAAGGCGCCTAAGCTTTAGCCAAAAGTCAACATCTTCTATGTTTGACTAAGTTTATACAAAAAATATGAATATCTACAATATCAAATGGACATTTTGAGAAACTATATTTTCTAGTGAATCTATTGATATTGATTTGGTATTGTGAATGTTTATATTTTTATGTATAAATTTGGTCAAATTTAAAATATATTGACTTTTGACTAAAGCTTAGGCGCCTTACATTTTGGGACAGAGGGAGTACTATGTAACCGACTCTTAGTCGTAGCCGGATAGGTCTCTCTTGTAAACTCTAGGCCGGATATTTATATAAGCTGTTTTAGGAAGAGCCTTTAAGGCAGCCTGACAATAGTCTACAATCTCAACTTGCACAGGAGAAACCCTTGTAACCCATATTCCGGCTCTACCGTGTTACTGGATTGCTAGCAGGAGTAGGATCCGTCCAAAGCCGGCGAATTCGAACCTGGGTAAACTTGTGTGCTCACCATCCCGGAACACCGTACGTTTCACACCCTCTCTTCCACACGTCTCGAGGATCCCCTCATGGCGTACTTGTCATCAATCCGACGACACAGTTCCTCTCGAATTTCTTCGAGCTACACCATACTCCCACTGACTCCCCGCCTGAGGAAATCTTTCTCAAGGAAGACACCATTCTGAGCAACAAACATGTTGCCCTCTTGTTGGCTGTAGAAGTAGTAACCTAACGTTTCCTCGGATACCCCACGAAAATACACTTATCCGACTTGGACGTGAGCTTGTCCAACTGAAGTCGCTTGAAAAATGCTTCACAACTCTAAATCTTAAGAAAAGATAGACCCGGCTTCTTGCCAGTCCACATCTCATGCGATGTCTTCTCCACCGATTGTGATGATACTCTGTTTACTGTGAACGCTGTAATTTCTAGATAATAACCCCAAAATGATAAAGGCAGATCCATCCGACTTATCATTGATCATACCATGTCTAACAAGGTCCGATTCTGCCTTTCCAACACACTGTTTCTCTGCGGAGTTCCTGGCGGAGTGAGCTGGGGAACTATTTTCACAACTCTTCAGATTGTCATCAAAATCATGGCTCAATGTATTCACCTCCTCGGTCCGATCGAATAAACTTTATTTTCTTGCCGAGTTGATTCTGTATCTTATTCTAGAAATCCTTAAACTTTTCCAAGACTTCCAACTCATTTTTCATCAAGTAGATATATCCATACCTACTCAAATCATCAGTGAAGGTAATAAAGTACTCATAACCACCTCTGGCTATCGTGCTCATCGGGCCACATACATCACTACGTACTATCCCAATAAGTCGGACGCACTTTCACAACTCTTTGCAAAAGGTCTCTTGTTCATTTTGCTGAGTAGGCAAGCTTCGCATGTCTTGAACGACTCCAAGTCAAATGAAATTAGGAATGCATTTTTATATATTATAAAAATGTCAAAATGTCCACTTAATAAGGGGACACAAGAACGTCAAGATTAACAAGGCTGATATTTACTACTTACTGTGTTCCACAATACAAGACTTTTTAGAAAACTAAAACAGCTTGCTAAAAAGGGTTACACTGTGGTACGAAGGTAGCATGAGGTTATGATCATACAAAACAATACAAGGATGCAGTGGCGGACCTACAGGGTATGCCAGGTGGGCCACGGCATACCCTGCAGTCCAGCCCACGTACGCATATCAGCGGAGGTAGAAAGACCAGGCCGGCCTAGCGACGAGTTTGCATCGAGTGCTGATGTGCTATCCATCGAAAGAAAAATAAAAGAGCAGTTGTCGTGATCCTCTCCAACTCTGATTCCTCTCCGATCGATCTGAAACGCTTAGCCACACTGGCACGCCCACGCCTCGGTCGCCCCACGCCCAGCTAGCCCGGCATCCAAGCATCCAAGGAGCCATTGCCGATCAGATAGGTAAAGGACCTAAGGAATCAGGTGTTAACACAGTTGGACGCCAATTATCCCGTTGCCACCTTGCCGGCCGACTTTCCGGCAGGCGAGAATCAGCTAACAAGTGACAACGCGGCCAGGCAACTCGGTAATTTTTGATTGTAGCATTACGTGTGAATTTTATTAAACGAGCCATATGTACTTCCGTACTGTCAATTGTTCCTACTCATTATTTTCCTAGAAATTGTCAGTCATGAAGAAGAGAATACATATTGCATCTTTCTTCGAGAGACATGCGGCGAAAAAGCGAAAAAGGCTACTATGGGTTCAAATCCTTCTTTGGTTGAAACATTGCCGGAAGAGCATAATCAAGTGCACGAGAGAGAAAATGGAAAAACAGTTAACCATATGCCCCCGCCCTGTCGCCGTTGTCCGCAGACCCGCAGTCACCGCCGCCTCCTTCACCATCACCACCGGTTTATGACATGAATCAGCTCCTCCATGTTCTCCGAGGTGGGTGAAGATGATATAATCGAGACTTTCATGTTATTGAGGATGCGTAGGCCAATCAAGTCAAACAAGTAGAACTGTAAGTTTCTTTTATGCCCATATGCTGTTTTGAATGATTTGAATTTAGTATTTCAAGTTCATATTATTTACAGCTTCTATTCTACATTACAATGCAAAATTTCTATTATTTATTGAATTGGTAAATAGGTATAGTCCAAGTAGCAATCAATTTCTTTTATGTGGCATACCCATTAGCAAAATCCTAGGTCTGCCACTGCAAGGATGCCGAGAAAGCGTCACTGGAATGCCTAAGTGCAGATGGTCAAGCACACACTATTTTTTATGTGCACACTTGGGAATTTCAGAAAGAAAAAACTTAAGAAATTTCATGGATATGTATTAGTATTTGTTATAACATATATTTCTTGTGTCACACTTGAATGTACGGAAATTTCCTAAGAAAAATTAGAAGTATACACACCATAAATATACTGGACCTGCCAAAGTATCTCGAGAGTTTTTTTTCTATAGCATCTAAAGACATGATTTGTTTGCAAGGACTTATTACTGGTACGAGATATATACACTTTTAGTCCCACAACTTGCACCACGGGAGTATTTTAATCCCACATCTTGCAAAGTGAGCAAGATTAGTCCCACAATTTGTAATCCGGAAATATTTTAGTCCAATTCGATCGTATTTTTGCGATTTTGAACGAATTCGTCCATCTTTTGATCGAAACTAATTCTGAAACTAACACGTGGCGTCGTATTTTTCTAAAATAATCCCTATGTTTTTTCTCTCTGCCGTCTGCCACACCTCGGTATGGCCTGACAGACATGTCCCACCCGCCAGTGGTTGTACAAATAAGAAAACAAATAGAAAAATATATACATGCAATGGTGGGAATTGAGCTCACGACCTTCACTGTTGTAGAAATAAAAGTTTGCCATTACAGCACACCGACGAACGTGATTATCACCAACAGCGGTCGTTAATTATATACTAGTTTAACGCTGATTCGTCCTAGCTTACTTACACGTACACACATTATGTATACTAGCACTAACATATGAGTTGCCTACATGTAAGCTTTTATTTTGGACATTCAAAATTACGTGTTCTAAACTTGTGATTTTTTTTTAAAATGCATTAATCCAAAATAATTTATATTCTGGGCTACAAAGAAAACACAAAAGTAGTGATCTGGGTTTGTAAACTGTGCACCTTCAAATCCTGTCAGAATTGTCTTTTTTGTGTAGCCCCAACATAAATCAATCTAGGTTGAAATTTTGTACACGAAAAAGCTTACGGTCATTGCCAACATGTACATATTTTTAGAAGGTGTATTTGATACTTTGAATTGCATTTTTTAAAATGTTCAAAATAAAGGCCTTCACATAGCCTGAGTTTAAAATGCGTTTTCCCATGGATACATGTCCTTAGAGCATTTCTAGCAGATACCGCAAATCTGTTTTGCAGTATGAAAAACGTTTCGGATAGATACGCTAATCCAAGCTGCATATTTAAAAAACATTACATATTAGCGCCAGATTCATATATATGGGAGGCTTTGATCATCGAGATCGATAAATGTTTAACAAAAAATGATGTCGCGCCTGCATCCCAAACTAGACCTAGCATCTACGTAGCTCCATCGGCGGTACCTACTCACCGGAGCATCTACGATGGCAGAGACGCGCGCTTAATTTGTGCGCGATGCGGAGACGCGCGCTTAGTCTGCGCGCGATGCGGAGACGCTTCCGATGCTCCACGATGTCCATGAGCGCGGTGCAGAGGGAGTTGAACTTCGCCTCGTGCACCAAGAGCTTCTCGCTCTCGTCCGAGTTGTATTCCGCATCGTCGGCAGGAGCGGGCTCCAGCGGGGCCGCGATGATTTTGTTGAGCAAGAGTTCCTCCGCATCATCCGCGGTAGGGTTGAGCAGCAGCTCCGCCCTTGCCGACGAGGTCTCGCGGATGCGCCCAAGGGCGTCGTGAGCACGCCCCTGCTCGAAGCGGCGATGACATACCTCCTCCTCCGACGGCAGCGGCGGGCGAGCTCGCAAGCCGGAGCTCCTGCCATAGCGCGGAGAAGCGCGGCCGCTTCCGCCCAAATCGTGGCTCGATTGGCCGGCCACGACAAGATGAGGGGTCGACACGGAGGTCGGCGGCGGTGATTTGTTTTTGGGCGTTGAAGGTGGCCAGAATCGGAGACGTGGGCGGACGACAACGAGGGTTTCTAGGCGGGGGAGAAAGAGGAAAATGGATACGGGGTACCGCATCGAGACGTCCCTGTACCGAATATATGCGGGGTGGATGGGACTCGTTGCGGGATACTGCAAAAACATTTGCGGTATTTGCGCGTTTGCGGTATCTGAACAGACCATTTTTTGGGCCCGATATCGTGTATCGGTCCAAAACTTGCGGGCCGACCGATATGCGGTATCTGCTAGAGATGCGCTTAGTTAGGAACCGACTAGAAATATCTACTAGCTATTGCTACAACTCAAGTTTATTTACGTATAAACCTAAGCTTATTCTAGACATTACTAGCTACTATCTTAGTCTAAGCTACACGGTATATAGCGTGGACCGTGCCGACATGTTCACGATGAATTAATTCGGTACGGATGATCTGAGCATTTTTACGTACGTGTGCTTTTATATTGTATAAAAGAGCTACATTCTTTTGAGCTAGCAACATTGTGAGTCTGTGTAGTGGCATGTGAGTCTGTGTAGCAACAGGAAGGTATTCTGTTCGAATCTCTTGTCTCCTTGTTTAGAGTTTTATTGTTTCATTTCTACGCTACTGACAGTTAGGCCTGCATGTCGGTCCGCACCAGGATATGCACAAATGCAAGAGAAAAATACAATGAGGTTATTTTTAAAAAAACTACGACACCATAGATGGATGAATTTAACAAACTTGCTGAAATTTGATTAAATTGGACTAAAATGCTTTTAAGATGCAACTTGTGGGACTAATGTTGCTCACTTTGCAAGTTGTGTGACTAAAACATTCTCACGGTGCAAGATGTGGGACTACAAGTGTATATACCTCTACTAGTACCTATATTAGCGGCTCCACTCCTTCCAGAAACAAGTTTTTCCTGAAATTCCAGAAATTACGGGAAAAGAAGTGATTTTTTTGTTCATTTCATCTTTAGAACTTCCAGAATGTGTGGTCAATTCAAAGGTCAGCATGATCGATGATTCCAATGTTGTAGGATGGGGTCATTTAAGTCCTTAACCTAGCTCCCTGACTTGACTTGACTTGATCTAGTCTTCCTTTCTCTTTTGCTGTACTCTCCCGTTTGGCATGGTACTTGGCTCCTGCCAGGTGTCCTTAGTGAAGTCGAAATCTAGTCAAAATTGGTTAACTATCAAGCAAATAATTAAGCAGCTAAGTTCTTGTCCCTTGGCTAGTACAGTCTATCAGATTTGGCATCTCTCTCCAACTGGACTCCATATTACCCTAAACGTAGTAATCATCAGGGATTACCTACAATTAATTGCGCTTAGTTAATCCTCACGACGATTTATATATGCATCGCCTGCAGATGAGTGATCACTTGCGCTGCCTCACACTAAAACTTGACAAAATCTTCTCAATTGATGCAGTCTTACCCGTGGAGCGCGAGCTTAGATACGCCGTGCGTTGCCACCATATGGACCGCAACCCATCGCCACCGGGGAGGCCACCGGCTCCCCGGGTGTACACAGAGGACCAGCCATCCACGATATTCGTCTACGCCGACATCGAGAGCTTCATGGAGACGGTGCGGCGTACCACCGGCCAGACGGCGTCCACCAACGGCGCCGCTGACCGTGGTGCCATCGTGCAGATGTTGCCTCTGGAGCCGGTGCAGCAGCACCAGTCAATGCTAGCAACTGCAACGGCGCTGGCCCCAAGAACGATCGGCCTCGGGTCGCAAGTGACGCTGTCGCCACCATTGTCGATGGACAACCCCGGCCCGTCCGTCAGCAACATGGCGCCGAATCCACTGTCTCTAGCAAACTCATCGTCTGCGTCAACAATCTCTGAGGAGGATGAGGAGATGGAGAGCGCGGAGGAGGTGGAGACGGAGGACGTTGAGGAGGTGGAGGCTATCAAGGAGGGGAGGTTCTATCTGCTTCGGCCGCCGACAGGCGAGCCGAAGCTGCTGGCCTTGTTCCCGCTCGGCCCTTCGTCCACTGAAGGAGATTGAGGAACAGATCAATGAATCGTCTGTCCATTGGGTAAGGACTAGATGGAACATATATACTGAGTATTTGTATGTGATGCGTCTAGTTATCTCCTGAGCTTAGTTCGTCAATATTCGACACAGAAGAGTGTTCGATTAAGTTTTGTTTTTGTTTTTGGAGAATGGTTTAAGTTCGCAATGAGATTTTGCTGTTGTTGCTGAACCTTCATTTATTCACATATTAGTCTTCCTCTTTGATGAAGAAATCTATGCAATACACATCAATCAAAACATTAAAAAACAATTGATAGTCAAACTTTTAAGAGTCTAACCAATTTCTTTCCAATAAATACTTAAAAGGCTTAATCATCACACCCGATCTCTACATAGCTACCATGCAAACAATCGCAATATGTCCAGAACAAATAGAGTTAAAAATGCAAAATAGAAGTAGTCATTATAAAATGCATCATGCCTATGAAGATGGAGGACCAATCCTTAAATTATGCTGCCATCAATATTGGATACCATGTAGACACCTCCGTAAACGGCTCATGGTTCTCTATACGCTATACAGACGACCATAAGAATTTTTATCACTATCATTTCAATATAGCCAAAGCGACCAAATAACAATAAGCGCTCCCACACTAATAATAATTAACGTGTCATCAATACCATGTAGCCACTTGCCAAAAATATTAGCAATACTATACGGCTGATACAAGTTTGAAGCTATTTGGATGACTGGCCATACAGAGCGGACAAATTTGCATATAAAAAGTAAGTGTTTAATTGTCTCATCATGGTGACAAAGTACACACTTTGTACTTCGGTGTCAATTCCTCTTTACAAGGCTATCTTTGGTAAGGACGACTCCAAGACGAAGATACCAAGCGATGATTTTTATCTTCAGTGGTATCTTGATCTTAAAAGTTTTCTTGTTGTTGTCAACTAGCACATCTGGATGGACCAATGCTTTTACATAGAATCCATAAGAAATTTACCACTCTCATGTATATTCCAACAAAACTCATCAGGCCCTTGAGAATGTTGCATTGTAGTTAAGCACCAAAGCAAAGCGTACCATGATGCTAGTCCAGGACAAAGTAAATCTCTCCCGAACTTCACATTCGGTGGAAAGGACTCCAAAACCTCAGCGATAGTATCACTTTCGTAACGAACAATATTGTATATAGAGATGGAAATTTGTTCCCAAGTGTAGGATTTCCTAACACATTGTCCTCCCATAATCTAATTTCTGAGCCATCATGAATGATAAATGATCCAAATCAGAAGAAGTGTTTCTTCAAGCCATTAGATTAGCCAAAAAATGTGAGTCCCGAGGTGTGCAATAAACTTGGGACAAAATATTCGAGTGTATGTATTTTCTCTTAGGAGAAGCCATTTATCTAGTAGCTTGAGAGGTGTACCCATAATGCTCTACCAGATAAAGGTTCTTTTGGAACATGGAAGAAAGAGATCATATACAGTACCATATTACTTAGAACTGTTGATGAGAACTAATCTTCCTTCTAGGAATAGAAATTTTCCTTTTACATTTGATCTCCTTGACTTGTTTCGATTCAACATTAGTAAGTCCACCTTGATCTTTGGGTCGGCAAACAACACTCCATTTAGGTAGTCGATACTTTTTTCTCCCCATCCCATTTCCAAAAGAATTTTGATCGAAAATAATCTAATCTATATAAGACTCCTTTTGTAATATAGAAGAAAAAACCATATATATACAGTATTATATTACTTAGTACTGAACTGATAAGAATTAATATTCCTCCTACGGATAGCAACTTTCCTTTCCAATTTTTTAACACTTTTTGCAATCTCTTCTCGAGTTGTTTCCATTAAGCATTAGTAAGTCTTCGATAATGTATCAAAATACCCGTGTAGCTAATAAGAAACTAACCCTGCCCACAATCAAATAAATTAGCATACTCGTGAGCTTTGTCTTGGTCCTCGCCAAAACAAAAAAATCACTCTTGTGGAAATTTATTCGAGACCTAAAATTTTCTCGAAAGGTGATGAAATAATTTCAGGTTTCTTGCTTTTTCGAGATAATTTCCATAAATAAAATCGCATCGTCGGCATATTTTAGGATAGAAACTTCACCATCAACTACATGTGAAATAACTCCCTCAATTTGGCCATCATTTTTATGGGTTCAATCATGACAACTAACATATGAACAACTATATTGAATAGTATTAACGATAATGGGTCACCTTGTGTTAATCCTTTTTTCGTTTGGAAGTAATTGCACATGTCATCATTGACGTTGATGGCTACACTACCTCCAGACACGAAACAATGGACTAAAGCATAACACTATGTAGAAAAACCTTTCATCCTGAGAGTCTATTAGAGGAAATACCACTTGACTTTGTCATAAGATTTTCAAAGCCAATTATTAGTATTAACCCATTCAAATTTTTCTGATGTAGTTCATGAACTGTTTCATGTAATATTTTTTATCATATAGTTTTAATATGCCATCTTTTAGATGAAACAAAACATAGAATCATGACTACATGGCTTTGTCAAATTAAACCTGCTTCATCACTAAGAGGTAAAATTTTTGAGTTGGTGGTGGATTAACAGACAATCAGCCTGCTTAGTCGCACGCTCTGTGACATCATGACAAACCACCCGATAAGTCATACGAGAACCGCATGGGGATCAGGCCACTCAACCAAGATGTGTAGACTAGGCTCCTACTATAGACACACTCGCGGAATCATGGTTCGAATTGGCAACCACTAGCCGAGGCCCTCTTTTGCCACTAGAGCAACTGATCCTGAATGTGTGATCATATCACTTCTCCTATGTTTCCTATCACGAGAACGGGACAGTAGCCTAGTGATTGGGTTGTAGTTGTCGCAAACCAGCAACCAGAGTTCGATCCTTGTCAGTGATAAATTTCTGGAATTCTCACACCGACCTGTTTCTACTATATCAAAAAAGTGTCTAGTTCCTCCTAGCACTATTTCTTTTTTTAAGTTGCCTATCGCAAAAATCTACATTTATATCAGATTCACAACTTTTCCTGAAGTTGTAACAATATTTCTAAATGCATTGATATTTTGGACTCGGAATTAAGTAATTCTCGGTTGTTGCCATCAGATTTTATGTTAAGATTCATGCAAATCATATTGTTTGTTTTTATCCTTTTATGTTGTTCCACACGCAGGCCTAGTAATATAATAGAGACGAAATAGAAAAAATATGGAAATCCACATTGACTCATAGACGTAGATGCACTCACTTCATTTTTTTTTTGAAAATATCTAGAAAAATGAAAAGTATATCGGGTGTACTCTTCTAGACATTCTAAGAAAGTTTTACAAAATAAAAAACATTTTTCATAGACAATGTAAAAAGATTATTTTTGATGCTCCAAAATAGCTATCCACGGGACTTCTTTTTTCTTCTTACATAGGCCAAAAAAATATCTTTCACTACAAAACATTGTGTGTGAACATAGAATGTACAATGTATACCTAGGAAATTCTTCAGATCTTCTGACATTTCAAATTATATTTAAAATATACTTTTTTATAACAGATGTATCTAGACCTATGAGCCAAAATAATAGCTTTTCGTGGGGATTGAACTCACGTGCATGTCTGCGCACGACCGTACTTGCCAACACGACACTAGCAGCTTGTAACTACCTTTTCTTCATGATTTGTTATAGCATGAAATGCCGCACTTCGATTTAATTTTCCATGGTTATTGCTTTTTTTGTTTCCATTCCATTTGTGCATAACCGACTATATAATATGTGTTGTTACATGGAGCGGAGATAATAGTTTTATCTTCATGTTCTCGGCTTTATTTTACCTTGGCCTCCTTTTAACCCTTTGTTTTAAGTTTATTTTATTTTTTAAGTTATTAAAACTTTATTTTCATCCTACTAAGTCCTTGTTGATATCAAGCATAAAAGAGTACTCTCAATAAACTTTTAATTACTTTCCTATTCATATAGTTTTATATTTTTATATGTTTTCTTAATTATTTGTTGAATCTAGATTTAAGTGAGTCAATTGACTCCTCACGATTTTGGCGATAGCCCAGAAGTTGCAACCAAGTTTTCTTTCAGTTGTAATTGGTTGCAACAAAGTTTTTTTTGGATAAAAATGGTATGCAATTGAGTTTTCTCCCAATTTCAAGTTGGGTTGTGACTAAGACTTTCCAGTCACATATGGGTTTGTAATTGATTTTTCTAGTTCCATGTGGGCTTGCAAGAGGGGATGTAACTCGTATTATCCACTTGCAAGTGGGGTTGCTATTTTCATATGGGGTCGTAACCGATTTTTTCCAGTTACAAGTGGGTTTGAAACTAACTTTTTTTCAGTTACAAGTGCGGTTGCAACTGAGTTTTTCTATAGTTGCAAGTGAGTTGCAACAGTTTTCTCTAGTACCAAGTTGGGTGCAATTGAGTTTTTTCTGGTTACAAGTAGAGTTATAACTTAGATTTTCTACTATTGCAAGCGGAGTTACAACTGATTTTTTTTTAAGTTTCAAGTGGGGTTGCAAGTGAGTTTTTTTATTACAAGTGGGGTGCAACTAAGATTTTTAGTTGCAAGTGGGTTGCAACTGAGATTTTTCCAGTTAGACGTGTGGTGCAACAACTATTTTTCCAATTGCAAGTGAGTGGAAACTGACATTTTTTCCAATTTCAAGTGGTTTGAAACCAAGAACGATGAGTGTTTCCTCTTGATGCAAACTGCATGTTGGTTGAAATTAATTAAGTCAAAACATTTTTATTTTTCATACGTTGCACACCGAGTGTAATTGTGTTCTAAGCATGTCCAGTTATGACATCAGCTGAGTAACTTTTCAGTTGCATGTTTTCTTTTTGTCGAGATGGTAACACCGATGCGAGGGAGGAAAATTAACCATGTGTCTGACTGCCACTTGTGTCCTTCCTTATGTCCTTGTAAGTAAAATAGTTAAGGAAAACTATCATCCATGACCGACAACAACTACATCAATATTAGCACAGTGCTCTTCTAAGAAGTCCACAATACAAATGGCCCAGGAGATTAGAGAAAAATAGAAAAGGTATGAACCAAAAGGGATGTCAACATTTAGGAACAAAATAATCTGCATACAACCAAGAGATAATAATTGATCACAGAGTAAATCAATCGCTAATCAAGGCTCCTAGCGCCAGTTCAAAGAAAAAAGTCGTTGATTGGATTAGACTAATTCTCAGTCGACCGAGCACTAGTCACACCCTTCTATTCTTAGTCACAGGAGGACCGCAAAGAAGGGTAGTATGGGGGAGAGGGCGCGTGAGCGGAAAGGACGACATGGGGATGAAGACAATCAATATGCGTGTCTTACTCAGTCGATCCTCGACTATGCGGTGTTGGAGTAGGGAAGGAGGACAACGCGAGAGTGGCCGGAGGAGAACAGCAAAAACAGGAATCTGACGTTGTGGGCGCTGAAGGGGCATTCTCATATTCGATCCTGGCCTCTGCGGTATCCGATTAAGGGAGGAGGGCAACATAGAATCGGGGGCTCAAGAGACAACGGAGGTTGCTACAGGCATACGACAATAATGGTATGCGGGCTCATAGATTGTGTGAAAAATTCCAGTCTCCCCTCCCTAGGACTTTTGCATTGGCACGTACGAGAGACTAGTTTGTTAGACTAATGGGGACTCTAAGGATGTATCTGAGATGAGTAGGCACATATTTTGTGTCAGTAAGTCGTTGTTTTCCATGGAGTTCATCTTTTTGCCTCGAAGGTTATTTTACCTTAATTTAAGATTTAGGGTTTAAATTTTGGGGTTATGTGTCTACGGCTTTGTTTTGAACGAGTTTTATAGGGTCTGTATGTTTTTGTTGGGTCGTGTATTTGCAAAATATATGTACACTAACTACGGTGACTCGCATTTCTGGGCTGGCCAAATGGCATCGAAGAAGCATTTCTTCCGCTTTGGAACTTTTTCGATTAAGGACGGATCTGAGATACGTTTCTGGAAGGATAAGTGGCTAGGAAATGTTGCACTCCGGGAACAATATCCTGCCTTGTATGCTATTGTTCGTCATAAGGGTGATACAATCGCCACGGTTTTGGAGTCTTCTCCTCCGAATATGAAGTTCAGAAGAGATTTAATTGGACCCAGACTTGCTACTTGGAATGCCTTGCTTCAGCGCTTGGCTTTTGTACAATTAGCTCCTAGACCTGATGAATTTTGCAGGAATCTACATGTGAATGGTGCATTCTCAGTTGGTTCTACGTACAATGCACTTGTCCAACCAGACTTACCAGTCGATAATAGTAGGAAAATCTGGAGGATGAAGATACCTCTAAAAAACAAAATCTTTGTTTGGTATCTTCGTCGGGGGATTATTCTTACAAAAGACAATCTTATTAGCGGAATTGGCACGGGGAGTACGAAATGTGTTTTTTGTCATCACGAACAATTAAACATCTCTTCTTTTAGTGTAATTTTGCCCGTTCTATATGGTCAATCATCCAAGCACCTTCGGCTTGTATCCTCCGCGTAGTGTTGCCAATATTTTTAGGAATTGGCTACATGGTATTGATCACAAGTACAAAATTCTTCTTAGGGTGGGAGGGATTGCGATTATTTGGTCGCTATGGCTATATAGAAATGATAAAATGTTTAACGATATAAATTCTTCTCTCTTGCAGGTTATGTACCGTTGTACCGGTACACTCCGTTTATGGTCGTCCCTATATCGTGTGGAATTCCGCGACCTTTTTACGGAGGTGTGTACACGGCTGGAGGACACGACGAGGGACTTTTTTACCCGATATGGATGACAGCATAATCTTCGGATTGGCCCTCCAGCACCTTAGGCGATTTGCAATTTCTCTTTCTGATATGTAATTCGCCTTTATTATATTTTGTGTGACTTTTGGACTCGTGTCGGCTGTGTGCATCGTTGTTATGCAGAGGCCGGGTGTAATACTTAAAAATTCTTTAAGTAATAAAACACTCGTTATTGAAAACTGCGGTCACTCGCATATACATAGGTATATCGAACTATGGGCAGGTATTTTGCTCATCCAAATAATATGAGGTAATTATGATAAATTAGTTATATTACTGAAATTCTAACTATTTTGTTAATGTTTTTTGCACAATCTTAAATACCTCGTTTACATAAAATTTAATTTAATTACCTCCTTTAAGTGCATAGTTAATTAATTCAAGGTAGGTGTTATTCTAAGACATAAATATGAAATGATTTTTGTACCTCAAAATGAATATATAATATATCTTTATTGATTTTGCATGACTATATTGCCTCATTTAAATTTGTTCTTTGTTTATTTAGCTATAAGGTAAACCATTTCTATTTTTCATGGTGCGTAAGATAATATTGAAAACTTACACAGAAAATCGCCACATAAAGCATACGACATGTTATTTTTTGAAGATTTTGGGACTACTTATTTAGGCATTTATTTTTTGCAACTATTTCATATTGTATAATTGATGTTTTAGCGGTTTTTTATAGATTTTCAAAATAGGAAAACAAAATATGTCTCTCATATACAATGTAATTTCAATACAACAGATAAAAATAATGTCCACACACATCACTTAGATACATGTCCTGCTTTCGAGCTCCTGAGTTCGAGTTCTAGCGCCCACTCTCACGTTGTATATACCTACATTTGTCTGTTCAACTGTCCTGAGGGCTATCTAACCACCAAGTCATACTAAATTTAACATGTGTCTCAATTTTTAGCTAGGACAAAACATATTTTTCTTTCTATTACTCCTTTTATCTTCTTCCACGACAGCAAGAAAAAGTTTTAGACTCTTGAGAAAAGTATTAGGCATCCACTATGTGCATCCAACTTTGATCCATTGTTACCCACAAACAACTTCAATCAATCGTTCCCTACAAGATAAACATTATTAACTACTTGGTACTTTTGATCCTTCACTCTGTGCACACCTAATCACCAACTATATGAAGAAAACTAGTAAAGATGCACACTTGGTGGATGAGCGACGATACCTAAATAGAGAGTCATGTCAGAGAGGGTGACATCGAGCGGTTATCTTCATCGTCCAAGTTGAAGATGCTGGACAAACTAGATCAATAATCTAGATCTAGACGCTGAATTGGTAGAGCTATGACGACCAAAAGAGGGCCATTGGATGTGAAAGGGTCTTACATATGTTCATTTTGGCCCAAAACATGGATCGTCGGAGCTTTCTAAACACAACATAGCACACATATCACCATTTGTGTCACAAACAAAAAAAATTGCAGGGTAGTTTATGATATATTGCCTTGCAATACTAGCGTGCACTTACTTGATAACGATTAGTAATTAGTAGTGACACTGGAGTTAGACCTATTTTCTAGCAATGAGCATGTCCCGCTGGACTCCTAGAAACTAAACCCGTAGAGTTCATACGATCTCTTTGATGGGCGTTCACAAGGCAACCTTATAACCATAAGTTGTATATCACACCAATGACAACTTTTATGGTGGGTGTTTAAAGGTCGTTTGTCTGCAATGAACACCGGTTAGGGATAGTATGCTCGAGTGATGCCTAACAAGGAACTCCTTAACGGTCCTTTAAGGGCCCATCAATGATAGTATAGACTACTGACATGCGTTCCTTCTGATAGACAATATTACCGACCTCGCCTATCACATATGACTTTCTGAAAGTAAATCTAGCATTTGTTGATGCCATCATTGACCAATTCCTTAGGATAGGTTTGTTCCTTAGGATAGGTCAACAATGTGGGTAGTGGCGGAGCCAGGAATTGAACTTAGCCATGTCAAACAAATAACATCTAAAAACATTCAGGCAAAAAGCAAGTGTACTCAACAAAACAAAGTTCTAAACAGATCCAGTTTTCATATTTCATCAAGTACAACTACAAACTGACTATAAAAAACAAGAAAACTATATACAAAATAGTGCTACATGTTGATAAGATAGTATCATACCATCAAGTTGAACCCGTGTTGGCAAGAAGAAATCGTCAAGTAAGATGACCTCTATAGTTACTGTAGGAATGGAAACGTAGCATAATCTTCTTGTCATCAATTTTAGCAAATATCTCTTTCTCAACACAGCAAATCATTAAATCATTTGAGTCAATCATTCTCTATCGTGTTTTGAAGATCTGTGTGTATAATATGTTGGAAATATGCCCTAGAGACAAATAGTAGTAAGGACTATTATCATATTTTATATAGTTTATGATTATGTTTTATATCATGCTATAACTGTATTGAGTGGAAACATCAATATACGTGTAATATACAAACAACCAGGGGTTTCCAGTGAAACTCTAGTCACTGGTTCATTGGTCAACAGATGATCATGTTTCCTGATCATGTGGCATTTATGCCAGTTGGAAATAAGGTCATCTCATTTGGAGAATGAGATGATGAACCAATACACAACCTAAACATCGTGACCCGATCATGTCACAAAGTTCAAGTTACGATGATTAGAAATGGATCCTCGTAGACTATTCCTTAGACCGTGAGGCTATATCAATCACTGTCTCCTGAGAGTACTTAGATAGCATCAAACGCCATCTGGTAAAACGGTGGTTACAAAGGTGTGTTCAGGTACTCAGAGGAAACCGTAGAGGCAATATATGTCAAGAGCGGGATTTGTCCGTCCATGTGACGGGAAGATACTCAAGGGCCCACTCGGAGAGGTTATATCCAATAGCTGCGCAGCATGTGATTAGATCACATGGATATCACTTGTCGGAACGAGTCAAGTAGCATTGTTCAGTAACGAGATTGAACACGACATGGTGATGTCATTGATCAGATCTCGGGTAATGCAAGTATCGAGTGACAAAGGGAATAAGACACGACTGTTCCGGTTCAAACGACGAAAGATCTTCGTGGAACGCATAGGGGTCACATGGCCATCCAGGTCCCTCTGTGGATCATTGGTGCGGGAGTGTCCCGACCATGTCTGGAGTGTTCCCAAACTATGGGGTATCACGCTTAAGGGCTTGATGATGCTTAGAGAGTATTTATAGGATTGGTAGAATCACCGAAGAAAAGAAGGGAGAAAACCGGAAGGGTTTCGGTAAGTCCGGATGATGTCCGGAGTGGAGGTGGAATGTGTTCCATAGCCACGGAGGTTGAATAATATGTGAATGAATGTTAAATATTGATTTTAATCATTTATTCATAATTATTTAATAAAGAGAAAAATCAATTTAATGGTCAAAGGCTTAATGGGCCAATTCATGGAGGGGAGAGGGCCCATTAGGGGAAAGGAGAGAGGGAGAAGGGGCAAGGGGAGGCCGGCTGGGCCTAGCCCCCCCCCCCCCCCGCACAGGGCCCACTAGGTGGCCGGCGGCCACCTCCTCCCCCCTCCTCTCCTTTAGTCCCACCCCGGGACTTGAGGGGAGGTAGTACCTCCCCTCCCCCTATATATAGTGGGGTATTTGGCCTAGAAAAATACACCAGTAATCAATAAAGGTCTCCCCAGTTTTGGGAGGACCTCCAATTGATATTTTCTCTCTCCCCCTCTCTCTCTCGTGACTGTGGTCCCAAGTCTGGACTGCGCGAAGGAGAGACATCTTCACCGCAGAGCGTCGTCGCGCTGCGGGATTCGGATCCGGGAGCTCTACTTCCACAACTGCTGCTAGATCGGGGAAGCGGGAGTCATCGTCAGGCATCGGACGTGTGTAACTCCCCGCGAGGTGTCGCACTTGACGCACTCAAGTCGTTGGAGCCAGAAGGAGCGCAAGGACTTCATCACGACCTTGAGGTCGGCTTCGGCTCGTCTACATCAACCACGCTCTCCTGAGCGTTGACAACGCTTTTCGGTCTTCAAGGGTAAGTTCGCGAAAAGCCCCTCCCATTACTGTATTACTAATATATAGGTCCTGGCAGCTTTAGGGGTTCAGGGGTGTAGAGTAAAATTTATTGTTTTCATACGCGGAACCCCTACAGTGGTATCAGAGCTAGATCTATGCGTAGTAATGCTAGTACAGGTAAAACACACGAGATGTAGCGTGTGGGCATTGATCTTTTAGTTGTTACCCTCCCACGTGTACTTGTGCATACCACAGTAATGCTTGATGAAGTGCCCCCCAACCGAGTTTACGCGTTCATTCGCGAGGCTGGTCCACGCTTGACATACGGCTTGTACCGTATAAAGTGGCTTAGGGGGGTGTCTGTCTCTCTCGCATTAGTTGGTATACCATTTGCAATGGAGGGCCCCGAAAGGGGTGTAGTAGAGACAACTACTTGATCAGCGTTGTGCTGAAAGTTCGTAGGTAAGAATGGTTCTTGTGCGAAAGCCCATTCAGCCACGTAAAACATGCAAAGATAAAGTAGAGGCATCTAACTTTGTTTTGCAGGGGGCGTTGCTTTGTGATATGGTTGTGGCAAAGGTAAAGTAATTACCTTTTGTTACGTAGTAGTAGATACTCACGAAGGTGACGAACTACCACGCCGGAATGACACCGGTACCCTGGTGTCTACGGCGCCGGAACCCGGTGACGGCGGATGGAGATCACGACGTGAAGAACCATATCACATAGCATTTACATTCAATGTTATTGTTTGTATGTCTTATTGTGTGCTAGTATTAGATACTCGACGGTAGCCTAATAAGATGATCCCTGTTAAAATTACCAACGATTGTGTTCCCCCTTAGTGTGCACCACCAAGAAAATTCTTCGGTATGAGGCAATCCAGGGTTACAGGCCTAGGTGTCAGACATATCTACGTTCGCATACAGTGGGTGTAAGCCATGTTGCACAGCGGATACACTAAGGTTGAGTTGGCGAGCCTAGCATGCCACAGAGGCGTGGCCTCGGAACACGGATGGTCAAAAGATCGCGCACGAGTCGCATGAATGATGTGACCGACGTTTAGCATCCACCTTTGAACCCACATCAATGGCCGTGATCAATCGGGGGAGATGTGGCTGATAGGGGTCGTGTTATCACTAGGAACCCTCACTGGGGATAGGTGTTTCTGAGTGGAGTTATTATTAACTCATTTAATTATAAACTTAGTCTAAATTCCTTTTACAATTATAAATGTAGATGTGACCTTTCGTGTTGACAATTGAATGGTTAGAAGGAGAGAAGCTCAGATTAGATGGATCGAACTTCTCTATTTGGGTTGCCAGTCTCCATGTTCTCCTTAGCGAGAACGACGTGGTCGACTACATACTCGACGTGATGGATTTGGATCACCCCACGGACCTTGAGACCCCAGAGGAGCAGAAAGACCGTTATCTCTGTCGTGAGATGGCCTCCTATATTTCAGTTGTGATGCGTTTCGGAATGGTGGACGAGTTGTGGCCTTTCGTGGGTGATGTCAACCCTCATTCGGTAATGCTACAGCTTAGGACACATTTCATGGAGCAGACACGCATTTGGGAGCATGATCTGATGGGAGACTTCCTCTCCATCAAGATGGAGGAGAACTCGTCACTAGACAGCCACTTGCAGCACATGAATGATGTGTACATGAGGCCAGCATACTTCCTGGACGTCTGGATTACAGGCTCTTTTGCAAATGCTGCTATGTTGCGGTCACTGCCACCAAGCTACCAAGCACAAGTCAGGACTTGCGTAATGAGGGGCGATACAGAAACGATGGAGTTCCACCGATTCATGACACATCTCAGGAATGTGTTGGTTGAACCAGATGTCGCTCAGGTCGTCAACGACAAAGGTATATATTTGATATACAGTTTTATAAATGTTATAATCTTGCAAACACATTGTAATGTTAAGTATATCTGATACTTGTTCTATTTTATTGAAAACAGGTCCTTCTGCATGAGAGGTGCTTGCTGGAGAGGAGGTGACATTGCGTGTTGATGGCGAGCATGATGATGACGGCCGACGACACTCTCCCTCGACATTTATCACTTAGTTTGTGTTTATGATGATTAATGTAATCGAGAGATTTGAACTTCTTTAGTTTGTCTCACACTTCGTGAGCCAGTTATTCATATTAGTTTGTAACAAATAGTTGTTCCACTTTTATGAATGATTTCTATTAGTGTTCATATCTTGTTTGATTATGTGTGAATTATCCTTATTGTTTGAAACTAATTGATAATGTATGAACATTTGTAAAACATTAAAATGCCTTGTTTAAAATACCCAACTTAATGATATTTCATTGATGAATGAAACCATTGTTTGAATTCAAAGTTATGTGATAATATGTGAAAGCCATTCGATTTCTTGTCACATATAAATCATTCCTAAGTTCGGCAAAATAACTTGAACACCGTGTATTACTTGAATACAAAGTGTTTAATGAATTGTTGAAAGTAAATACATATTCGATGTATTGTGTTTTAACAAAAATGGTAATTATCATTATATGATTGTTTAAATGTGCAAATTAGTTTTCCAAAGGAAACATGAATATGAAACTATTTGATTTGATCAAAGTGTTTCATCAACAAAGGGTATAAATGTAAAAGAAAATCCATTTACTATGATTTGATCAATAGTAATGAAATTCAACTTTATAAGAATGGCATAAAAGAAATTGTGGAATGCAAAGCGTTTTGAAACGTCAAAATGCAAAGCATCACAATGTGGTATTAGATATCAAAGGGGTTGAATAGAAGGCACCAAATAAATTGTTGTAGTATAGATGTAGAGACCATTAACTTAGAAATAGTTAGCACTCAATTAAAATGCAGTAAACCATTTGAATTCATGAAAGTTTTGGGGTTTTTCGATATAACCAAAACAAAAGCGAATAAGTCCTTATAGAGTATTCATTGGAAACTTTGAATACGAAATCCATAGCTGAAGCCAAAAGGAAAGCAAAACTTGTATTGCTTGGATTTTGGTGCATTCTCGAGAAAGTTCACTTTTAGTGACGTTTCTCAATTATGAAGCAAATGGAAATTAGTGAAAAACACGATGAGGATTCAAAACCCTGCATCAGAGTGTTGGGAAGCGCAACGGACAATGTTCCTGAATGATTCTCTGCACAGAAGGAAAGAATCAATGATATTGATCATTGTGTTTTTCCTCCACTATCGTTTTTTCACTACATGAAGTAGGATTCAAAATGTAAATCCATATCTTGTATGGAGACATTTGTGAGTCACTTGTCATGATTTTTGGAATATGACATACCTACGAACTACTAAGGAAATAATGGTAAAATAGAATTATGAGAAATCCTAAAAGGAAAAATTCCCTTGAGATTAGAAAGCAATTCGTTGCTGAATCTCACAAGGGGTTACTTGGAATTATCCCAAATGACTGCAAAGCCATAGTGGAAAAGGGGGTGAATGACAAAATCACAATTTGTCAGGTATTGGACAAATTCAAATGAATTTGATTCATGTGTGCTAAATGTCTAGTGGATTTAAGACTAGTAAAAGTACTAGTGTCTCATAGTAAATCTCTCACTTTAATATTTGATCAAAGGATTTTGAAATTGTTCAAAATAGTGAGTGGATATGCAATTTGCATAAAATTGAGTGGGAGCTATGAAAGTCTTCCTAAAACAATATGTGATTGACATATTTTTGAGTGGGAGCAATGTAAGTCTCAAATTCAAATATGTGGGAACATATTTTGAGTGGAAGCTTATAAGAGTAATTCTTAAATTTGTTAAGAATGAAAGGCGCAAATACTTATGAATAATGATTCATAAGATGTAGAAGTTGATAATAGGTGTATTATGATATTATGTAGTATTCCTTAAGGGATTCTAAAAAGGGTTTCAGGATAGAAGTTAATTAAGGAACTAGTCCTTGATAACTCAAATTAGGAATAACATTAAGTTTAACATCAACGGTTGAAAGAAAGAAAAGGATGATTGTCATCCACTATGTTGAGACATAGGTTCTATCTTGTAAACCATGATGATAACTTGGCATAATATATGATCTAAATAAAGGAATGTTTGAAAGTGATTAAGTTCGAATCACAGAATGTTGAGCTAAGTTTGTCCATAGTGTCTAGTAGAGAACTATAGACATGTTTTCCAAATCCATAAAGGATAACATATCTTAAAGCATAAAGAGTTATGTTATAAGGGAATATGTTATAAACTCCTATAGATGCCAATTAAAGTCAAGTAGGAAGCAAGGTGAACATAACATCAAAGTTTGCACAGAGTGCACTGGTGTTTCGATGAATACATTTATAATAATAGATAAGGGTACCATCTAAAGTGTTGTATACTGTTATGGCGGGGCTAATTCGCTTTTAACATAGAATGATGTGTCCCAGGGCACAGTGCCCATGAGAAAGCCCTCGAGGTTGATCTAACGTCATTGTAGGCTCTTGGAATCAGGCCTCGTTCTGCTGCCATAGCAACAATACATACACATAGATGATATCTTGTGATGATAAAGTATTGATGTCAATCAAGGTGACATTAGTAAGTTGCAAAGGATTTGGGACTATAAAGTAGAAACCCAAGGCTCAACCTCTTCCATGAGCAAGCACGTTCAGGGTACCGGATATCTGGTGTCAATGATTGAGAACAAAATGCAGCGAGTGTATTTGTACTCTAGTGCAAGTGGGAGACTGTTGGAAATATGCCCTATAGACAAATAGTAGTAAGGACTATTATCATATTTCATATAGTTTATGATTAAGTTTTATATCATGCTATAACTGTATTGAGTGGAAACATCAATATACGTGTGATATACAAACAACCAGGGGTTCCTCGTAGACTATTCCTTAGACCGTGAGGCTATATCAATCACTGTCTCCCGAGAGTACTTAGATAGCATCAAACGCCATCTGGTAAAATGGTGGTTACAAAGGTGTGTTCAGGTACTCAGAGGAAACCGTAGAGGCAATATATGTCAAGAGCGGGATTTGTCCGTCCATGTGACGGGAAGATACTCAAGGGCCCACTCGGAGAGGTTATATCCAATAGCTGTGCAGCATGTGATTAGATCACGGGGATATCACTTGTCGGAACGAGTCAAGTAGCATTGTTCAGTAACGAGATTGAACACGACATGGTGATGTCATTGATCAGATATCGAGCAATGCAAGTATCGAGTGTCAAAGGGAATAAGACACGACTGTCCCGGTTCAAACGACGAAAGATCTTTGTGGAACGCACAGGGGTCACATGGCCATCCAGGTCCCTCTATGGATCATTGGTGCGGGAGTGTGCCGACCATGTCTGGAGTTTTCCCGAACCATGGGATATCACGCTTAAGGGCTTGATGATGCTTAGAGAGTGTTTATAGGATCGGTAGAATCACCGAAGAAAAGAAGGGAGAAAATGGGAAGGGTTTCGGTAGGTCCGGAGGATGTTCAGAGTGGAGGTGGAAGGTGTTCCATAGCCACGGAGGTTGAATAATATGTGAATGAATGTTAAATATTGATTTAATCATTTATTCATAATTATTTAATAAAGAGAAAAATCAATATAATGGTCAAAGGCTTAATGGGCCAATTCCCGGAGGGGAGAGGGCCCATTAGGGGAAAGGAGAAAGGGAGAAGGGGCAAGGGGAGGCCGGCTGGGCCTAGCCCCCTCCCGCGGGGCCCACTAGGTGGCCGGCGGCCACCTCCTCCCTCCTCCTCTCCTTTAGTCCCACCCCGGGACTTAAGGGGAGGTAGTACCTCCCTTCCCCCTATATATAGTGGGGTATTTGGCCTAGAAAAATACACCAATAATCAATAAAGGTCTCCCCACTTTTGGGAGGACCTCCAATTGATATTTTCTCTCTCTCCCCCTCTGTCTCTCTCTCGTGACCGTGGTCCCAAGTCTGGACTGTACGAACGAGAGACATCTTCACCGCAGAGCGCCGTCGTGCTGCGGGATTCAGATCCGAGAGCTCTACTTCCGCAACTACTGCTGGATCGGGGAAGCAGGAGTCATCGTCAGGCACCGGACGTGTGTAACTCCCCGCGAGGTGTCGCACTTGAGGCACTCAAGTCGTTAGAGCCAGAAGAAGCGCAAGGACTTCATCACGACCTTGAGGTCGGCTTCGGCTCGTCTACATCAACCACGCTCTCCTGAGCGTTGACAATATTTTTCGGTCTTCAAGGGTAAGTTCGTGAAAAGCCTCTCCCGTTACTGTATTACTAATAGATAGGTCCTGGCAGCTTCATGGGTTCAGGGGCGTAGAGTAAAATTTATTGTTTTCATACGCGGAACCCCAACATAATATTCATGACAGTGAAAACTATCTCAACTGATGTTGTTACCACAAGAGGCAATGGACCAGTGGAAAGTTCAAATATTATCTCTTCTATACCAACTTCAGAGGAAGACCACTCAAACTATCATAAGCTATGAATTCATGACTTCTCTTCATCACATCAATATATATATGTCCATTTTGTCAACTAAGAGACCGCAATCATATGCAGAGAAATCAACTGAGTACATAGTTGCAAGATCAACTAGCTTATCATTATCAAAGCTACTAAATGAGTATCTAGGATCAAAGCATGTGGTGCATAATAATAGCGCTAAGTATGTCCTTATCCTTAGATTGCAATGCGTGTGAAAACCATTTGTTAAACCAAGCCCTCGTAGCATAAAATGCAATATATTAACAAATTCAAAGGTTTCCATGAATATCATATAACCTGAAGCCAAAGCTCTCTTTTCGGTATCTATCCCATGATGAGAAATATTGCATAACACTTCAATGACCGAATCCCACATTTGTTCAATCTAAATTAGATTTCTATTATGTGACACCCAGTGAGTCTCACTTGGTCTTGCTAAACTTATCTCTTGGTTTTGGCCTCTTCTCGACAACATATCCCCACTCTCTAGCTGTGCTACCAAATGGAGGCACTCACCTACAAGAATCCCACATTTGTTGAATCTGAATTACAACAATGCATCTTTCTTATTACAAGAGGCACTCACCTACAAAAAATGTGCACGTATAGAATTGATATATAGACAAAGAGTCGAAGGCAACTATTTGCAATTGTGTACAATAAAAAGTAACCATACTAACAATCGTGTTTAAGTGACCAATGAGTTGTGAGAGTATAATAATTGAGTTGTAAGAGTATTACTAACCTCACCATCACATCCATTTTCTCTTTAATCGATACATAACGAGACTCGACAAGAAGTAGAGAGAAAGTAGCATTTCCAAAATCACTCATTATGACTCGTGTAGTCTCTTCTACATATGCTTGTGCTATATCTAGTTGGATTTGACGAGATGTAAATTGACAATTTCTAGGAGCATTCTCATTAATCACATTGGCTACATCCTTTCCTCTTACGCCATACCAATCCAACATGTCCCTGAAATTCCCCTTGTTCAAGGAAGTGCTAGACTCGTCATGCCCATAACAACAAGACCTTATTCATGCAGAAATCTGACACCACCCATAAAAACCCTCAAATGAATTTCATAATCAATATGTGATTGTTCTTCGTGACAAATAATAGCATATGTGACATTTGCTTTTATTTATTTCTTAAATCTTCACAACTACTTCTTGAATTTTTGTGAATGGTATTTGGTCCACCTACATGAGCCTTGAAATTTTTCGATACTTTCTTCCAATTTTTAAACCACATCTTTGTGAAAATACATATCCAAAGTGTGAACTATTGCTTGAAGATCTGAAAAGAAAACAATGGAAAGAATATGAAGCATCCTTCTCAACACTATGCTCTAATCAATCATATTGGGTATACCATGTATATAGAAATGGCTGCCAATACGGACCAAATTTTGTTTTGGGAAAATTATGACCAGTCACATGATTATGGCCTCTCGACAAATATGCGTGTCTCATTTTACCTCTAATTTCTGGGGTACCATATTCATAAATTGGTCTCTGAACTCCAAGATCGACAATGACAATTGCTAGCTCAAAGATTTCAGCAACATTTGCCTACAACATTGAAAATAAAAACAAATTGTGAGCAAGCTCACTTCTGCCTACACACTACTAAATAGTAACCACCATACAAGTATACATAAAAAATGAAAACTGAAATTAAAGGGTGGAAATTAACATGTTGATGGCGTGCCCTCTTGTGATTTCTTGAGGGCCTAGATGTTACCCCTTATTTTTCCTGGATAGCACTACCTCCTCTTCTTCTTCCTCATCCAGAATCCAAGAAGCCTCCTCCTTGGCGTCCATCAGTGCACGGAGGTCTCGAAGTTTTGTTAGCTGATCGGAGATGCTGGGTTGCACGAGGCAGGGGTTGCACGGCAGGACTACGGGTTGCACGGTGTGGGAGCGGGGCAGGGAGGCCAGAGAGGAGGTGTGGCGGGACATGAGTCACAGTGGCCAGAACAATGGTGGTGTGGGGGTGTAGAGGAGGGAGAGTTTGGGTTGAGCCAGAGACAAGGGAGGAGATTTTTTGTGAGGAGCGGTCGAGAAGGACCAGGAGCAGGGCGACTCAGGGGATTCTCCCTGCCCAACTTACTCGTGTAGTCATGTCTAAGAAATATCGCTTGATTTGGTGAGCCGGGTCGACCGACCCGTCTTGACCGCCTAGTGGCCCTGGATTTGGGGTTACTAACATGCTATTATGTACTAACCGAAAATCTCAGCCGAGATGCATGCCGGCGCATGTGACATATATTTATTGATATATGAGTCTATCTAATTTTCTGTCGATCGAGAATTAGTCAGGTGATGATGTTCAATCTCACTTGTAACCCCACTTGCAACTTTACTTACAAATGAAAAATCTCAATCGCAATCCTACTTGCAACTAAAAAGTCTTAGTTGCAACCGTACCACGATGCAAATCCAATGGCTTTAGCACCTGACCAAGATCTAACTTAATTATCACTCGACTGAAAATAGCAAAACCATATTTATAACCATCTGTTAAGTTATGTCTCTACAACCAGACTTTCGTTTAACACAACCGTGTTGGGAATATGGGGTAGGCTTATGTATCCTCCCTTTGTCATTGATATACAACCACTTTTCTCGCCTTTCAATATTGCAATTAGACGGAACTAGGATAAATATGCACATTTCTTTAATTTTGTATTGAGCACACACCAGCATTTGCATGTGTTCAAATGCGAGCACTAGGATATTACACTAGTAGAAAACTGGCCTTTTGTCCGGGGGCATTAGTCCCGGTTCTAATGTCCTAGTCCCAGATGGCTAGAACTGGCCACAGGAGACGGCGCACATTAGTCCCGGTTCGAATGGACCCTTTATTCCCGGTTCGTATAACAAACCGAGACTAAAGGTTTTTAGGCAGGCTGGGACCGGCGCCAGCCCCTTTGGTCCCGTTTTGTTACACGAGCCGGGACTAAACATGGACCTTTAGTCCCGGTTCTTGACACCAACCGGGACTATTGTCCAGGCTATTTCATCTTCTCCCTGCCTGAGCCATAATCCATTTCAAGCTGGTGGCTCCTCTCTCTTTTTCCTTCAAGCTCGAGTTCATGCCCATTTTTTTCAAGATTTGTCAAGATTTTGCGGCGCCTCATCTATCCAAAGGTTCTACACGGTGGGAAACTTTATCCTTTCAACTCTCATTGCTATATTAGCTCATTTCATGCTCTACAAGTAGATGGATTTGTGGATTTAGTTTGGTAGTAATTTTTGCAATAATAACACGATATCGACGAAATTGTGTTAATTTGGATTCAATCTATCTTATATTAATGTAATGAACTCCAAGGTAAATATCATTTTCAATATGTGGATTCTATCTATATCTTGTTTTGGCACATAGTCTCGAAATTATTTGATTCATAGAAGCACAAAGATACATGCATGAGTTCATCCTAGCTAGCTGGACAAAATGCCCTTCTTCTTCTACCTACCTTTAGTAAACAGAAAAAAATTGTAACAAAAATAGGGTTAATTAAAAAAAGATTGATAAGAAGACATCACGGTACATCTTCGAGAAGCTCCTCTATGGCGAGCTCCTCGAAGATGTCTGAGGACGATATCCTAAGACATCTTCGAGAAGCTCCGCCATAGTGGTGTCCTTCTCGCACCATCTTGGAGTTTATAACTTCTCAAGCTATAGATTAATACGCTGGATAGCTAACAAATTTCACATATTAGGGAGTGCCTCTATGGCGAGCTTCTCGAAGATGTCTGCTCCGCCGTAGTGGTGTCCCTGCTCTCGCACACCATCTTGCAGTTTATAACTTCACAAGGATGCATCTTGCCTATTTATAGATTGAGTGCCACAACATAATATCGACACTCACGACATAAATGTCGACACGCACCCCTGTCATAGTGCTGGCAGCCACCCAAATAGCTAGTGTCAGCACTCACTGGCATAGTGCTACCCACTCACGCCATAGTGTCGACACTCGCCCATGATGTAGTGTTGTAGCCATGTTTAGTCCCGGTTGGTGCCTCCAACCGGGAGTAAAGGTTCATCATATATTTAGTCCTGGTTGTGTGCTTTAATTTTGTTTTTAGACCAATACTAATTTTAGCATCATGATTCTGTTTGATGTACTTAATTATATAATGCAGATGAGCCAACAATGAATGTACGTTGACCGACTCTCTGGTGAGTTTATTAAAGGCGTGCATTCTTTTCTCCTTGTGGCCGAGGCAAACAAGTGGAATTGTTTTATGTCTTGTCCATGTGGTTTCTGTCAGAATCATAAGGAATACTCATCCGCAAGAGTCCTTCACGACCACCTGTTTCGGTCCATTTTTATGACCGGCTATAATTGTTGGACCATGCATGGAGAAAGAGTGGTTATGATGGAAGACAACAAAGAAGAAGAGAATAATAACCACTACCCTACTATGTCTCCTGGATATGATGGTACTACAATCACTACTAGGAAACACCTCTTCAGTGGCGCATGGAAATCCCTCTTCCGTGGTGCATATGTGATGCGTCACTGTTATCTCGCCACTGATATCGGCTTTTTGTTGCGCATATAGATATGCGCCACAGAAATCTCAGACTTCTGTGGCGGCATTTCTGGATATGCGCCACAGGGATATGTGCAGTGGCGCATGCAACCCAATGCGCCATATATTGTTTATGCGACATAGATACTTTTTCTATATGCGCCACTGACTATATTAAATTTATTCAAAATAGAATACATTCCTAGTATATAATCAAGTATTTATATAGGATTTATACAGTATTTATCCAGATCAGTATAAATAGTACATTGCACATATAGTAGATAAAAACCGACATATAATACAAACACAAGTATAATGTCATAACACTTAGAGCCCGATCAAGATACATATATAGTGTCAAGTGCCGAATTTTTACACAAGTGCCAAATACAAAGTTCATATCATCTACGTTGTGGTCACCGCCTACACTAGGATACAAGAGCCTGATCGAGATACACATATGAAGTGATGGTCACCACCTACACTTGGATCAAATAGACTACAGCTGTGATGATAGTGAGCAAGAGCATGAGCCCGACCAATATCTTCATCTGGTTCTTCTTCCACAGGTGGTTCCTCCACTTGGCTACCGCCTCCTCTCTAGTGCGTATCGTTTGTAGTTGTTGTCGCTGAACTTGTTCACTTGTTTGTGATAGTCCTCCCACTCCTCATAGATTCCTGGAACCCTACCCATGTACACAACATACCACCTTGTCTCCATCTCTATAGATGACAAGGCATATATATTAAAACATGCAATGAAAATAATTAATAAAGGGTTCACATGCATATATATATGTTCACAAAATATAAAACAAAGGATCCATAAACCTAAAAGATAGCATCGCGATCAACATAGTAATAAGTTCAACGGCAAAATGACCACAATATAGTTTAAGTCTAACAACAACAACCGTTTCGATCACAAGATAGTAAAGTTTATGACACACACACTACAGCAGGCGTCCATCGAAAATATACACACACTCGATCATGCTAGGCACACATCAATCATGAAGACTTGTTCTTCTCGCTCTGCTTCGGGAACCGTTGATAGCCCTCTTTCGTCATCCACGTCCTTGTGTCACCCTGCCTACGGAGGCATTCTTTGATCTCCCTCTTACTCAACCCTCTGGCTTGTTGTAGGCCCCCCTTGAGTTGACATCTTCAATGATGATTTGTGACAACTTCATTTGAATGCGATGGAAGTCTTCTCTAAGATCATCATCGTCGATTCACGCAAAATTTTCGACCCATCCTCAGAGACTAGATGGTAGCGTTAGGTTCTGGCAATCCCGAACATAGCCTTTAAGGTGATGGAGGACGTAGAAGTCCTCCTTGGCACTACCAGTAGCCGGATGCTTGACGCAGGGGAACTCGAGCACGTGCTTGAACACGTGTTTGCCATCCTTGATACATTCCCCCTTAACTACGAAGGTGCATCCCTTCTTGGCGTAGCCCTCGAGAGCCTCATTGAGAACACCCCTTATTCTGGTGTAATCTTTCTTCTTCGTCAAATTCCCCGAGTCAAAATATGTGGGTAGCGAATACCTCGAGGCAAGGATGATGAGTGTGCAGTATTTGTCTTTGTGCAACACAATTGGAATAGAATGTTAGAAAAAGAGCAAAGGAAGAAATCTATAAGAAATGCATAAGTTACGGCGGTGATGAGCGAGTGTGTACTTACTCGAGAAAGAAAGGCAAAAGAAGTGTGTCCTTCCTCTTGTTGTCCACCATGAACTTCTCAAGGTATGTTGTCGCCTTGGTCCGTGTCTCTGATCCTTCGACCAACTGTCTATCCCGCATGTAGTAGGGATCCACTATCGCGACTTCCGGGGTACTCTCTCTTGATCTTGATCGCCAGATTGAGTGCGTATAGGCGGACCAAGGTATAGTCCAGCCATTTTGAGAGAAACAGGTTGAAGATGTCCTCGTACGCTATGAAGAATAGATCCGTGGGGGCTTCATTAATGAAGGAGGCCCTCTAGTGTCTTGACACCCTTGTGCAAAGTTAACATAAGTCCAACCGCGATGTGGAGCAGATCCGGAGTCAATATCGGATCACCAGCTACATGCACTCGGGGCAAGCCATATTGTTTGGATGGTACGACGACAGCGTCCTGAGCCCGGATCCTCTTTGGAGGAGGCTGTCTTGTAGCCTTCTTATAATTATTATTACCTCTCTTCCTGTGCTTCTTCTTTGCAATAGTGTCCTCCACTCCCATCTGCTCATCGGCCACCCGGATCCCGGTTTCTCTTGTGGTGGATCGGCGGCCGTAGGCGTATCTTGAGAAAAACCATGGAAGATCAGACACTGCATGAATGTATTGGGCTGACCAGCTTGATGGTCGCGAGCTGTGAAGGGTTCTTCATCCATAGAAGGCATATATAATCCTTTGTCGGTGCCGGTGTTGATGAAGTCGTCAACATTGACCAATTCATCATCATCTTCATGGGTGCCATCATGTGATGGTGGTAAGTGGTGGCGACGATGGCGGTTGCTGGCTTCCGAGGTGGTGGCCGGGCGATCGATCGTGAGGTGGCGCCGGTGCTCCCCCCCCGCAAGACGAATCTGGGTCTTCGGCCATGTCAAGGGCTAGTTGTAGCATTCTCCAAGGGTCTTGTGTTTGTCAGCTCCCTGAGGTTGAAATGGGGATCCATGTCGTCGCACCCTGGCAACACCTGAGCCAACCTGACCCTCATCACGTCATCATCCATTGGATTGTTGTGCATCGTGCGGCTCGCCGGTTGTATGAGAGTGCCCTTGGGAACATCCTTCAACTCACCGCCGACATCTTTAAGCAGGAGTACACAAGAAGTGTCCTGAGGCAAAACATGTTGTTAGGAATCATGAGATGGCAGCAGTCATGCACCAAAGGCATAAAGGACATGACGTGCACTAACTAATTAGTTACCTTGGTGATGGCGTTGAGCTTGGCTAATGTAGATACACGGCCGATGCCGGCGGCCGGCCTATCATCATCTGCATTCTACCGCTCAGGTGCCTCACAAAGCACTACCGCGTTGGCTGCGCCTTGATGTCTACGCACTTCTATTCTTGTAGACAGTTGTTGGGCCTCCAAGTGCAGAGGTTTGTAGAACAACAACAAGTTTTCCCTTAAGTGGATCACCCAAGGTTTAGCGAACTCAGGGAGGAAGTGGTCAAAGGTATCCCTCTCAAGCAACCCTGCAATCAAGATAGAAGAAGTCTCTTGTGTCCCCAACACACCCAATACACTTGTCAGGTGTATAGGTGCACTAGTTCAGCAAAGAGATAGTGAAATACAAGTGGTATGGATATAAGACAACGGTGCCAGAAAATAGCTTGATGGCGTGGAAGAGACTAAAGGCTGAAATAAAGATGAAGCAAGCAAACATGTAACAGATCTAGTTGCAAACGAAGTTTCAATTCTTAGAAACAAGGCCTAGGTATCATACTTTCACTAGTGAACACTCTCATATAAATATCATCTCTTTATGATACTACTTTGAACACTCTAATCGATGGTAGGGCTATAACAACACTCCTCAAAGTTCGCTTTCCCCATCTAGATAACCCCACACTGTCACCTTGAGCACTAGATGGTTCCAACAAACACCACAATTTCATAGAGACATCCAACTCCAAATATAACTCATAACAAGTAATTGTAATCTCTAGCGTAAGTGCCACCATGGTGTGCACGCTGTCACTTTCACACACATGGGGAGAGCAGAGATCTATTAAAGCACTTGAGTAGCAAGGTAGATCTACTTGATTACAAATCTCATGATAACAATATGATCATGCATAGATAGAGAGATGAACACATAGCTACCGGTAGAACCCTTAGCCTCGAGGAAGAACTACTCCCTCATACTCATGGTGACATGGGTATACCCTACAGGTACTCGAGTTTGGTATATACGGCCTAACTACAGCGGAAGCCCACGACATCGTCAAGGCCCAAATGGAGAACTCGTGTGACCTACGGACTCTCGATTGCTTGCAGAACAAGAAGAAGCTAGAGATAGAAATTTTAAAGGGAAAACCCTAACCTGTAACCGACTCGACCGGCTACCTGAGACCTAGCCTATCTATATAAAGGCTAGGATGGGGCGGCGAGGAGGACACACGCTACCCTAGTTACCACAACCCTCGCCAGATTGCATCTGCGCACCATTGTAATCTTCGATTCCTCTGATAATTCCACGAGTAGACAAGCAGAAGTAGGGACCTCCATGAGGCCTGAACCTGGGTAAATCTTCGAGTCTCCTGTGTGCTTGTTTGCTAGCCGATTGATGCTTCCGGCGCTCCCTCCTTCTCCAAAACCCAAGTCCATAACAATGGGCATTGATGAGTTAAACCCTCGTCAATTAGCGTCGACTGTGGGAATTGGGAGTGCTGATGTCGCGGCTTCTTCGGCCCCATCAACTGCGATCTACAACTCCGCAACAGCGGAGATTCGCCAGCTCTTCGGTGCGTTCGACTTCACCGTCCACACGCCGACCACTCGCCTGGCTTTTGAATCTGTGGGAGACGGAATTAGCCTGGCGATCGGGAGCTTCCACTTCCAAGTTGGTCAGATGGGCACGCTTCGCATGCCTGACCAACCGACAATACTATCGATTGCTCCAGCATCGTGGTTCCCTCTGCCGATCGGCACCCTCAGTGAGCTCAATGCCTCGACAACAGTCAACAATACGGACAGCAACAGCAGTCGTGAATCCGATCTGGGCGATCTAGCAATTGAAAATGGAGCCTACGGCTCCAGATCAGAAAGTTGCAGGAGCAGCAGCTTCCCCAACCACTTCATGTGCGCCGTCATCAATGCGGGCGACTCCTCCGCCAATCGTGACAGCACGGGCAATGGTGGCAATGGAACCGACCCGCCAAACGGTGGCATACCTAATGGCGGACCACCCAATGGCGGACCACCAAACGGCGGCCCCACTAACGGCGCCCCCGTCAACAACGGAGGGGCAGTCAAACCTCCAACTATGATAAACGAGCAAACTGGTGAACCGTCGTGATCAGGCTCAATGATCTCGAGTGGGCCCGCTGCCGAGAAGCCCTACGAGGCCACCCTCTGCCTTTTGGCTCCCCGCAAGAACTGCTGATGGGCTACCATTGGCTCCTGAAGGAGGAGTACAAGTGCCAACTGCAAACAATCACACTACTCGAGGCACACAAAAAGGCGGCAGACGAGTCGAGTCTCCGACGAGCTGGGCTCTCCTCCCACGGAGGATCCTCCTCCAAGGGCAACGAGTACATCGCTAACAAGAGGCGATCTCGACTGGCCCACCTCACTGAACAAGAACGTGTAGAAGCCACAAAGGTCCTCGACTTCAGCTCCATGACGGTGGATACGCGTGGCAACGTGCTCCCAAAAACGCCGCAAGCTGCAGTAACGGCGGCCACCATGTACCTCCTCAACAACCAGCCACCAGCTGGAGATCCTCGAGCTGCCATGCACCAATCTACGATCACAGGCTTGGGGTTAATCGAGGCCACTCTCGACAAAGAGCCGACACCGGAGCCGAAGAAAGGCAAGGCTCTAGCAAAACGCTATTCCTCGCCCTCATCCAGCGATGATAGTCACGATCTATCTCGACGCCGCTGCTCCCGGTGACACGACCACGACTACGACGCACGTGATGACATCACGCAACGCAAGATCGACAAGTCAAGGGCGCGACATGCCCGATATATTGACTCAGAAGACGAAGATGTGGAGCTCTGTGGCGCTAGATGCTTCAGCAGGGCCATCAGGCAAAAGCAAATTCCCAAGGGGTTTAAGCTCCCATCAGAGAACCCAAAGTTCGACGGTCTGTAGGACCCGAAAATCTGATTAGAGGACCATATCTCCTCCGTCAGGCTCCACAGAGGGAGTCGAAGCACGTCCATGCAATGACTGTAGCTACAGCTATAGGGCGCCGCCCGGGCATGGCTCAACAACCTCCCACGTGGATCCATTCGGAGTTGGGAAGAGCTGGTCTACAGCTTTGTGTGCAACTTCAAGGGCACCTACAAAAGGCCCGCATCAATCGAGGAGCTGAGGTGCTGCCAGCAAAGGTCAGGCGAATCGCTACGCTCGTACATCTAGAGGTGGTCCATCATCAAGAACTCCGTAGAAAATATCTCGGAGGATCGTGCAATCGACGCATTCAACGGCGGCGTTCGCCACATAGAACTCAGGGAGGAGCTAGGCCGCTCAAAGCCCAAAACCATTGACCACCGGATGGAAATTGCGAATCGGTGGGCAGATGGAGAAGATTCGGTGAAGAATCGTGTTCACTCCGACGATGAAGCAGAACTCGAACGCAGAGCGACCGCCAAAGCAAACGTCGAATGCGCATCTACGACGACCGCGACGACGTCAACATGGTCGCAGCCGGCTACGCCGACAGACGCGACGACAACCACAACAGCGGCTACCACAGCGGTGGACACCGCGACTCCAGGAAAACCACACAGGTATGGCAGCACCGCACTCGCGACGAGGGACCCGCAGCATCCATTGAAGACAAGCTCTTTGGGCCATGCACCGTGCACTTCTACATCGACAAGCATGACAGCAAAAAGAAATCCAGCCACCTCCTAAAAGACTGCCGCGAGTTCCTCAAACTCCATGAGGGCCTGGCTCGGATGAATCGCGACACGGTCAATAGGGGCTACGGTGCCGCCCCATGCGCTGTGGCACATGGGGCTCCCCCACCACCACCAGGACCACCGCCAAACGCAGCTGCGCCGGACCAGCACCACGGAGGCGAGCCGTACCCACGGGCCATGGGTACCATGATGATCCAAAAGGGCTGCCCCTCTAATCGGGTGCAAAAGGCCATCACTCGCCTAGTGAATCTGGCAACAAACTCACCACCATCCACCACTGAGTACCTCAGTCGAAGCGACTCCTGCATCACCTTCGACAAGCACGACCATCCGCGCCAAGTACCTCGTCCAGGCCACTGTCCCCTCGTACTCGAGGCACAAATTGGAGGTTTCGACATGAGCCGCGTCTTCATGGACGGCTGAAGCAGCATCAACCTTATGTTCTCGAGTACCTTGCGAGCAATGAGGATCCCTCTGACCTGCCTAGAGGCCTCGGACACAACATTCCACGACATCGTCCCAGGCAAGGGCATATACCCCCTTGGAAAATCAACCTCGACGTCATCTTTGGCACGCCGAAAAACTTTCGGCGCGAACGCATCGACTTTGAAGTCGTCGATTGGCCCTCATAGTACAACTGCATCCTCGGACGTGTCATGTTCGCTAGGTTCATGGCAGTGCCGCACTACACCTATCTGCAGATGAAAATGCTAGGCCCTAATGGCGTCATCACAATCAACGGGAGCTTTGAGAGATCCGACAGTTGCGACAGGGAGTTCAAAATAATTTCCCAGTCCTTCGGCATGCAGGAAGAACTCGCGAGACTCAAGGAGTCGACAGACAACAGTCTGCCTCCCCTGAGCCGGCCAAGTTCACCCGACCTATCCTTTGACTCATCGGTGCACACGAAGAAAGTTCAGGTCCACCCATCGGATCCTGCCAAGACAGCCCTCATCGCCAACAACTTGAGTCCCGCATAGGAACTTGCGCTCGTCGAATTCCTCGTGAGCACTAGGAAATCTTCGCCTGGTGTCCAGCGGACATGCCAGGAGTTCCCAGGGAATTCGCCGAGCACGCACTCAACGTCAACCCAGACGCAAGGCCAGTCAAACAAACAATTAGGCGACTGTCTGAGCCAAGAGCAAAAGCAGTCGGAATGGACATCAATAGACTCCTCGACGCCAAATTCATACGCGAGATCAAGGAAAGCACTTGGCTCACCAACACGGTGCTAGTACCAAAAAAGGACACGGATATCCTACGGATGTGCGTGGATTTCACCTCTCTGAATAAACACTTCCCAATGGATCACTTCCCGCTGCCATGAATCGACCAGATCATCGACTCCACTGCGGGATGTGAGCGCCTATGCTTCCTTGATGCCTACTGAGGCTACAATCAGATTCGAATGAAGGAGGAAGATCAAGAGAAAACGGCGTTTACAACACCTTTTGGTGTGTTCTTCTATAACACGATGCCCTTCGGGCTAAAGAATGCAGGAGCCACCTACCAGCGGTGCATGCAGGCTTGCCTCAAGAACCAACTTGGTCGCAACATCCAAGTCTATGTTGACGACATCATAATCAAGACCAAAGAGGAAGCTTCACTAATCGACAATTTACATGAAACCTTCGCCAACCTCAACCGCTACCGGATCAAGCTCAATCCGGACAAGTGCGCCTTCGGCGTACCATCTGGGAAACTACTCGGGTATCTCATCTCCGTGAGAGGGATTGAGGCGAACCTGAAGAAAATAAAAGCCATGCTGGTCATGGAGAACCCGAAGAATATAAGAGGTGTCTAGCAGCTGGCTAGAAGAATCGCGGCGCTCAGTCGATTCATCAGTCGAATGGGCGAAAAGGCACTGCCCTTCTACCAACTTCTCTGCAAAGCTGACAAGTTCGAGTGGACCAACGAGGCACATGAAGCATTCGAAGACCTCAAGCGCCTACTGTCCACCTCGCCAGTACTGGTGACCCCACGTGAAAGGGAACCACTATTGCTATACATCTCCGCCACCAACCAGGTGGTCAGCATAGTGCTCGTGGTAGAACGAGCCGAGGAAAACAAGGTCCACGGGGTACAGCACCCAGTCTACTACCTCAGCGAGGTACTCACGCCAACAAAGCAGCAGTACCCGCACTACTAGAAGCTGTCGTATGGCGTCTTCATGACAGCCCGGCAACTGCGCCACTACTTCCAGGAACACCCAATCATGGTAGTCAACGACGCCCCGCTTGGGCATATCCTCAACAATCCCGACGCGACCGGATGAGTCACGCTTTGGGGAATCGAACTGTCTCCACGAGACATTACATATGAAAAACGCGATGCAATCAAGTCGCAAGTTCTCCCTGACTTCCTCGTGCACTGGATGGAGAACCAGCTCCCTAAAAAACCAGATATGTCCTACCTCTGGACAATACACTTCGACGGATCCAAGCGAAAGGATGGAGTTGGCGCAGGTGTCATACTGACATCGCCCCAGGGAGACAAGCTGAAATATATTCTGTGAATGTTGTTCACCGCCTCCAACAATGAAGCCGAATACGAGGCCCTACTACACGGGATGAGGATGGCAAAAGCCTGTGGCGCCAAGAGGCTCATAATATACGGCGACTCCAATCTGGTCGGCAACCAGACAATGCACGAGTGCGACGCACTGAACGACAATATGATCGCCTACCGCGACCTCTACGGCACACTCGAAGGGGACTTCGACAGTTGCGAGCTGTAGCACATAGGCCGCGAAAGCAATGAAGAGGCGGACGCACTCGCCAACATTGGCTCTACTTGCGCCCTCATACCACCTGGGGTATTTCTCGAGCGCATCTGCGAACGGTCCATCAAGCCAAAGGCCACAAAGAAGAAAACAAGCGCAATAACAGACTCGGGGGCTACGCCGCCCAATGAGCCAATGGCACTCTACGACTTGGAGCTTGACACAGGACTCAAAGGACCGATGAGCTTCATGATAATTGAGCCATCTTGGACTCAACCGTACATCACATACCTTCTCAGCAAGAGGCTGCCGGACAATCCGACTGACGCACGACACATTGCGCGGCGATCCAAGGCATTCGCTGTTATCAACGACAAACTATACAAGCGCAGCATCACAGGAGTACTTCAACGATGCGTCTCCAATGCCAATGGAAGTGTTGTTCTCCTCGACATCCATGAGGGGAGTTGCGGGCACCACGCTGGCAGTCGAGCCCTCGTCGTGAAAGCTCTACGAGCTGGATTCTACTGGCCTACGGCCATGCGTGACACCAAGGACATCATCCAAAAATGCAATGCTTGCTAGCGATTCACGGACAAACCACACGCACCTGGCATGGAGCTCCGACCAATTCCGTTTTCCTGGCCCTTCACGCAATGGGGACTCGACATGGTCGGCAAGCTCCCAAAGTCCTCACGAGGAGGCTACGTCTACCTCTTGGTCGCAGTCGACAAATTCACCAAGTGGATAGAAGCCATGCTGGTGACTAGCCAGTCAGGATACAACGCAGTCAAGTTCTTCGAGTCCATTGTCTATCGATTGGAGTACCACACAGCATCATCACGGACAATGGGACGAACTTCACATCCAAAGAGTTCCAAGAATTCTGTGAGAATCTGGGAATCAACATAAGCTATGCCTCCGTAGCACATCCACAGACCAACGGTCAGGTCAAAAAAGCCAACGGGCTCGTCTGTGGCGGCATGAAGAAGTGATTCCTTAGGCCACTCGAACAAGCCGCAGGCTGCTGGCCAGACGAGCTGCAATCATTACTCTGGAGCCTGCGCACAACTCCAAACAGTGCCACGGGGTACTCCCTGTTCTTCATGGTGCACGGTGCTGAAGCGGTGCTACCAGGCACGATACATAGCATCATGAGTAGTCGCCATAACAGCAGGAGTCAACTCTTGCACTCGAAGATTCCGTCGACCTCCTTGACGAGGCACAGGAAATCTCCGCGGAAAGATCAACGATCTACCAGCAGAACCTGTGTAACTACCATAACAGAAGGCTACGCCCCAGATCCTTCATCGAAGGAGACCTGGTCCTGCGACTGAAACAACAAGGGCATCTCAAGCTTGAGTCCCCCTAGGAGGGACCATACGTGATTACAAAAGTAATCCCAGGTGGCGCCTATCGCCTTAAAGATTTCGAGACAGGAGTCGCATACTCCAATCCCTAGAACGTCGCGCAGCTGTGGCGCTTCTACCGTTAGTCGTTTTTTATTTTTACATTGCAAATAAGGCTACTCAGCCAAGGCTACTTAGCCACACATTGTACCCCGTACTATCCTGAGAATAAATAAAGCTAAGTGCCCAAAAACTCTATTTCCTTTTATTTCTTGCAAATTATCCACTCGGGGGCTGCGCCACCCTATACACATCTGTTCTACGAACTAAGGAGATATCCTGAGTAGCTGACGTACTAATCGAACCCTTGACAAAACCAACCCAGTTGCAACGCATATGACAGATTGGCAAGGTGCTGAGATAATCTCAAGTCAGGCTAACAAAAAGGAATCACATAGTGCAACGCACTCGCAAAATATACGAGTTAACAAACTCTTTATATACATCAATATCAATCACTTATACATAACATATATATATGAACTTTACAACACTGGCGTAACTATGTGCAGGATAACAACTATACTACTGCTACAACAAAGGAATGTTTGTCTGCTCCTCAAAGAAGTCGATGATATCCTCTGCTGGGCGATGCACCGCCTGTTAGTGAAGAACCATGTTCTAGGTCGAACCTGCTAATGGCACTAGTGGTCCAGCAGCAATCGCTGCAAAATCCACATCAGGCCCGTGCAATCGCACCAGCGATAGAGCAGCCTTGGCACCATCCACTAACTGTTGCCGTACACATTCGGGGACTGCACTCAAGTCTTGAAATTTAGCAAGAAGAGCCAGCAGGCTCGATGGAACGACGTCCAGCAGGAACATCGTCTGATAAATATTCCTCAAGCACGATTGCGACTTCTTCAGGAAGTGAAGCACTCGCAAAGCATGATCCTGCAGGGTCGCAAGTGCGATCGCACGATCATGATCCACCCAGAAATGGCCACTCGCCTGAAGCTGCTCTTGAGTCAAATCATTCATACGAATGGCAATCTTGTCCTTCTCGTCTTGCGGATGGCGTACACTAACAACTACATCAAGCAAAAGGCAAAAGTATGAAGGCAATGAACTACCGCCTGTAGCTACAAGAAAAGACAAGGAAGCAGAAAGCTAACACTTGAATTGGTCACCCAGCTGCGTCACCTCCCCTAGCAGATATTGCTCTCGGGAAGCGGCCTTTTCCACCCTCGACTTCCATACATCTGCATTACCACGGAGCACAGGCAGTTCGCGCTCCAACTGCTTAACGCGGTCACGGAGTCGTGAGAGCAGGGACAGCTCATCCACCCTTGAGCGCGACTGCGTTAAAGTATCATCAGGGGATAGCATATTCCGAGTTTCACTCGAAGGACCACTCGATGTGCCCTATCACAAGCCAAGCAAGATATAATAAGAAGACTAAAGCAATATATGAACAAAAGACTCGAGTGCATTCAAGCGTAATAGTGTATCAACAGATACACTCGCCAACGGCATGTTCCAGACAAAAGATAGGCTATTAATTATTACAGATATGACTACTGAGGAGTAACTGGCTTCTTTGACTTAGACTTCGGTTTGGGGGGCATCATCGAGTCTGTGGCAGTATCAGACGCCACAGACTTCCCACCGGCCCCTGACGCCGCAGCCTTCGTCGCCTTCTTGGCTCGCTGTAGTTCCTCAGAGTACTTCGCAACTGTGTTGATTAGCTGTGGCCCGTACTTTCCATAGGTAGTTGCGAAAGGAGCAAAGACTACCTGGTGGCCATCCGTGCTGACGCGCATTACCCTGGACACCGCAGCAGGATCAACCTCGACTCCATGGGCTTGAACCATCGCGAGTGACATCGAAGCGCCAGCCGCATGGAGCGAGTTCTTGAAGCCTGCAGGAATGCCTCCAGCAAGGGACTCCACCAGATCATCTACATTTTCGATCAACTCAGCCTTGGGCGCCAACTCCTAACGGAGGCGACTGAGCACGCCCTTGGCCTTGGCGAGCGTCCCCTAAACGGCAGCACTGTGATCTTCGACTGCCGAGACGTCACCTGCTAAGGAATCATCACGACGGAGTGCCTGGGCATCGGAGCTCAGACCGCTGGCATCTACACAAGGATCAAGCATTGGCACAAAAGTCAGCGCAACAACAAATTCGAAAGGAGGAACACGGCGAAAATCCAAACAAGGGAATGCCTGAGGGAGCCTTGGCAATCGAGAAAAGCTATTCTTCGAACAACTTCTCCCTAGCTACGATGGAGGCACGCAGATCCTCTTCGCGTTTCTGCGATTCGTCACGTGCTGCGATTGGCTCATCGCGACTCTTCACAGCCGCTGTGAGCGCCTTTTCTAGGGAAGCGGCATCGTGAAGAAGTGCATTATGCTCAGCTGTGACACAAACAAAGGCAGACCGTCAGTCGAATATATCACAAATATGACGAAGAAGAAGCAAAAAATACTCACTTTCAACCACGCGATGGCGATTGTCTAGCATTGCATGCTGGCGACCCATCGCAAGCACCTCCTCCGCCAGGCGAGCGGCTTCCTTCACAATGAGCTGCGACGAGAGAAATAGTAAAGGATCAGCAGATGGTATGCATGATAAAATTCGACTGCAAAAATCAGAAGAAGCAACACTACACATACATGATCCTCCAATGACTCCAAAGTCGATTGACGTGCAGTCATCCGGATAACCATCTGGTGCTCCACCTCGTGTGGAGAACTTGATGAATTATGCCCGGAGTGGGCCGCCAATGGAGGAGAAGGAGTGTGCTCAGCCACTTCCTTGGCCTTGGAGCTCGTGACTCCAGATTCCTTCAAAAATTGGACATCGCTAGAAGATGATGATGCCGGTTGACTGCAGAGCAAAACCAACATCAAGAGAATGCAACTCCAAAGAAGAACCAAAAAGAAGACTCGTATAATTACCAATAAAACTTGTCAAAATCGAAGGTTTGATCCTCCGACTCCGACGACGACTCCTTCGGCAGCCGCATCTTCTTGCGGGAAGACGGCACCATAGCGCTCACAGGAACGGCAGGTATTGGCGACTCTACACCAATCGTCGCGTCTTCCAGAGTCGAAGGAGATGAGGCATCCGAATCCTCGTTGCGTGAATGCTTGCGAGTGTTCGGACCACTCGACTCGAGGGCTTCCTCCTCCCCCTCAGATGGGACGGTTGATTCTGACTCGTCCTCTTCCAAGGCTTCACGTGGGATAACCCCCTCAGGAAGAGGGGGCATACAGGGTGACACCCTCCAATCCTGCATACAAGAAACAAGTTAGCACAAGTCAAGAAAAGAGAAGCCTTCGACAAACAAAGCTTCTTCGTAGCACAACCGTACCTCAGGAGGAGGATTAGTAGCATCGAATGGAGGTACGGCCGGTTCACTGGGGAGCACATCCTTGGCGGTGTACTTGGTGACCAGTCGCACCCTTTTATATACCTCACTCGCAGAAATGCCATTGGCAGATACGGGAGTGACATGGTCCGTACTAGCCCACTGGAACATAGGGTGGACTCTGGCCTACAGGGCTAGATGCGACGGTGCAGCCAAGTGTGAATGAGGGCGCAGCCTCCGTCTTCTTTACCCATGCAATTCTCAAGGTCGTAGACACGCTCGTACATCACATCTATCTCCGCGGACTCGCCGGGCATCACTACGTTCTTCCAGGAGCGCCTCCTCTTGCACGGCGTCACTGGATCGAAGGACGCGAGTCCGTAGTGGTCTCCATCGACCTTTTGGTCACGGACGTAGAACCACTTGTCCCTCCACCCTTGGACAGACGCCATGAGTTTGATGTCGAAGTACGTGACGGAGGAGTCGACGTGGATACCGCAGCCGCCTACATCGTAGACTACGAAGCCAGACGCCGACTGGCGCTTCAGCTTGAAGAGACGTTTGAAAAGACCGAAGTGTGGCTCAATTCCGAGCCAGCACTCGCAAAGAGTAATGTAGCAAGCTACATGGAGGATGGAGTTGGGGGACACCTGGTGCAGCTAGAGCCCATAGAAACAAAGAAGGCCCCTGAAGAAAGGATGCAGGGCAGCGAGAGACCGTGGATGATGAACGCTAGGAACATCACCTGGAAACCGGCAGGAGGACAAGGGGTTACCTCACCGCCGGGTACTCGCGAGTCAGCAACCGCGGAAGACAAAACTCCGTCTTGGCGTAGAAGACGGAGGTCAGAAGACTTGATAGTTGATGCGCTCCACGCGCCATTGGTGACGCGAGTGCCCGCGCCCTGCTTCTTCCTGGCGACGGCGGCGCTGGTGCCTGCAGCGGCGGAGCTGCCCTTCTTCTTGTCAGCAACAGTGGCGGCGGCGGATTCAACCGCGGAACCTCCCTTCTTCTTCCCCATCCTGCGGTGGCGATGCGATTGGAGGAAGTAACTAGGGAATACGCGGAGCTGGTCCAGTGCCACGAGAAATATGAATTCTAGGAAGCAGAGGAGAAGCAGCAATGGCAACGGAGGCAAAGGCAGAGAAAAGAGCAGATGGGAAAAATTACCGTCGCATCACTGCTACTTAACCCCCTGGAAGATGTAATCCAACGGCCAGCAAAAACCCTATCAGATGCGTGGCATCCATCATGATCGACACGTGGAAGACCTGAAGCGCAAACCGTCCCCCACTACCCCCATTACACGCGGAAATCGAGGAGGCATAGTTAAAACAAAGATTACGCACGCCCGGTCAAGTAAGAGTCAGAAAATGGGACCCACCGCTCGTCACGTCCCGTAAAAACCCGCTCACGCGGGAAAGTGAGGTCATCGCATCGTCAGCACTGACGTCATCCAAAATTTAGAAGCAGAAGACTTCGACTACTTTAGTCCTTGCTCGAGTCTTCGACTCCACCAAGCACTCGGGGGCTACTCCCATAGGGAGTGCTGGTCGTGCACCCTACGATTTTTCTTTTTCTCTTCTGCAGGAACATGGACATTTAAAGCATACCCAATCACTCGAATCCGTAATCCTATTATGGACATGGGTTACTCCCATAGGGAGCGCCGGAAATAAATTCGACTGAAACAATAAAACAAAAGACGACAGCAGTCGCAAAAGTTCTTTAGTCCCTGCCTGAGTCTTCGACTCAACCAGGCACTCGGGGGCTACTCCCATAGGGAGCGCTGGTCGCGCACCCTATGATTATTTGTACATCGTACTGTATGTCGATAACATCCACACTCAAAGCTTATGGCGACATCGCCTCATATATTTTTCCCTACAAAGAGACTGTGTCTCCTGGGTCACCCGAATCATCTCCATGATGACAAAATTCGGATGCCGCGCTTGCAGCATGAAGATAAGACCTGAATAAGGCCTGGCAATGCATTTGCTGCGCACTACCAGAAATATATCCGTGCCTATAGGTACGATGAACATGCCTTGATGGACGCGTCGAGTGCTCACACCCATATACTGGAATTCGACTCCTGTAAGACCTCCGCGGCTTGGGTCGAATTACGCCAGCACTTTTCCGAATTCGAGTCCAGGAAATCGAGTTCGAGTAGATTGTGTTGTTTTACCATAAGGTAGTTAACTGATACCGATACATCGGTTAAATCAGGCACGCACATCAACAATCCCTATGACACAAACAGAGCAGTCGAAAAAATACCCACTCATGCACTCAAAAGGCTTCATAAAGTCCCCAGTCGAATCTGTGATTCCACTGGACACTCTGGGGCTACTGACATGGGTATACCCTACAGGTACTCGAGTTTGGCATATACGGCCTAAATACAGCAGAAGCCCACGGCGTCGTCGAGGCCCAAATGGAGAACTCGAGTGACCTGCGGACTCTCGATTGCTTCCAGAACAAGAATAAGCTAGAGATAGAAAGTTTAAAGGAAAAACCCTAACCTGTAACCGACTCGACCTGCTACCTGAGACCTAGCCTATCTATATAAACCTAGTTTCCACAACCCTCGCCAGATTGCATCTGCGCACCATTGTAATCTTCGATTCCTATGGTAATTCCACGAGCAGACAAGCAGGAGTAGGGACCTCCATGAGGCCTGAACCTGGGTAAATCTTCGAGTCCCCTGTGTGCTTGTTTGCTAGCTAATTGATGCTTCCAGTGCTCCCTCCTTCTCCAAAATCCAAGTCCATAACAATGGGCATTGATGAGTTAAACCATCGTCACATGGGGAATCAGCAACGGTGATGGAGATGGTGGTGGAGATCGATGGAGATGGCTCCAGGGGCACTTCCCCGTCCCGGCAGGGTGCCGGAATAGAGACTTTCTATCCCCCAAATCTCCCCTTCGGTGGCGGCGGCACTTCAGTACTTTTCATGGCTAGAGGCTAGACTATCTAGGGTTTTTACATCGGGATGCATCTTATAGGCGAAGAGGCAAAGTCGGTTGGTGGCTAGGGGGTCCACACTACCAGGTGGCACGACCATGGTGGACCCGCGCCACCACATGGTGTGGCTGCCCTTTTGAAGGGAATATGCCCGAGAGGCAATAATAAAGTGGTTATTATCTTATTCCATGTTTATGATAAATGTTTATTTTGCATGGTATAATTGTATTAATTGGAAACGTTAATACATGTGTGTTTAATAAACAAAATACAAAGTTCCTAGTAATGCCTCTCATATAAACTAGCTCGTTGATTAACAAGATGATCAAGGTTTCCTGATCATGGACATTGGATGTTATTAATAACGAGGTCACAACATTGGTGGAATGATGTGATGAACATTCATCCGAAGTATAGCATTACGATCAAAGTCATTATGTTTATATTGCTATAACATCATATGAGTAATCTTAGTCCTTAGACCGTGAGATCATGTTAATTGCTAACACCAGAAGAGTATCTTGAGAACACCAAACGTCACACCGTAACAGGGTGACCATAAAGGTGGGTTCAGTACTACAAAGGTGTTATGTTGAGGCTCATGGATCAAGAGTGGAATTTGTCAATCCCGATGACGGATCGAATCTCGGTCATGTATTATATCATGAGACAAAGGGATTTAGTCACTAGCTTTAAAGGTTCTCACGATCACAGAAGTGATCGTTAAATGTGTAGGAGTCAGTATGGATCTCCAGGTCCCGCTTCTGATTATTGATCTGAGAGGGGTCTCGGTCATGTCTACATTATTCGCGAACCGTAGGGTGACACACTTAAGGGATACCGACACCATTTGGAGCAAATATGTTTCAGATAAAGATTTAAGAAAGCGCTGGAATTATTTCAATAAACACTGAAACTGTTTCAGGTGAAATTGCTGAAATTGGTTCTGCATGTAATATTGAAATGTTGCGGGGGTTTTATGTGAATGTTTTTTAATTAAAGTAATTAACAAAATTCTGAATAAAATTAATAAAAGAGTTTTATTAAATGATAGAGCATTAAATTTGGAGAAATTTAATGCATTTAAAGTGGGGACTTTAAAAGAGAATGTGAAGGGGCAAATTTATGTGGAGGGACTTACCACCACATGAAGGAGGAGGTGAGGGGTCACCCCTTGGGCGCCGGCCATGGGGAGGGGCACCCCTCCTCCTATAAAAGGCCCCCCTCACACCCCTTCTTCCACACACCTCCTCGTGAAGGATCTCTCTCCCCCTCTAGTATTATTTCCCCATGGTCTCGGATTAGCGAGATACATGTTCCCGGTGGCTTTATCTAGAAAGGAGTTGCTACTTCTGCTAATTTTCCGGAGCGAGGGACAGAGGTTGTCGGGGTACCGGACGTGTGTGCGATCACGGATGCACCGCTGCTTTGCGGTGCTAGACTTGGTGGTGCTGGACTTGCTGGAGCTGGATCTGATGGACGTGCTAGAGCCGGACCTGCTGGATTTCATCACGATCTTGAGATCGGCAAGTGTACGACTACATCATCCACGAGTTCCAACTTGTTAACAAAGCTTTGTTGTCTTTGAGGGTAAGTTCTCTATGGATGTATATCCACCCACTGCTTGTATCTAGTAGACTTGGCGTATAGTTCCCACCGTAGTAAAATTTTTGTTTTCTATGTTGCGAACCCAACAGTGGTATCAGAGCCTGATCTATGCGTAGGTGCTTTGCACGGGTAGTACACATATGTTTATATGTGGGCGATGATGATCATGTTATTGCTTCTTTCATGTATTTTGGATATTGGTCGCATAGTGGGATGAAGCGGTCTGGACCAACCTTACATGTCATCGCACATGAGACCGGTTCCACGACTGACATGCAACTAGTTTTGCATAAGTGGCTGGCGGGTGTCTGTCTCTCCTACTATAGTCAATATCTGATTTACAATGAGTTTCTAATAACTTAGTTATCATCATTGTGGTTCCATGTTTGTAGGTAAGACCGGTTCTATCTCCGAAAGCCCTAATCCACGTAAAACTTGCAATGGATAAATTAGAGGCGTCTAGTTTAGATTGTTGCTGGGCTAGTGTCATGATATGGTAATGTTGTAAGTTGATGTATGGTAGATATCCTTATAACACACTTAACGTGTATGTTCCATAGACCTTGGCCTTACACACAAAGGAATTATAGAGATCATACCACAATGCACATGATATTGATCAAATGCATGGACCATATCATTCCACTTTACACATATGATGTTTGCATCTTATATTGCTAGTTTGGCGTTTTAGTAGCATGATAAGATGATCCCTCATTTAAATATCAAGATAAAATGTGTTCTTCCTTTAGTATGCATCGTTCTATGGATCGTGTTTCGAGACATCACGTGATGATCGGGTGTACTCGACTCTACGCTTTCATACAATGGGTGTAAGACAGTTTTACACACGTGAATACTAAGGTTCTTACTTGGCGAGCCTAGCATGTACAGACATGGCCTCGGAACACGGACCGAAAGGTTAAGCATGAGTCATATAGTTGATGTGATGCCCATATTGATGCTCGCCTTTGAAGCTACACCGACTCACGTGATAATCGGACTTGGTGTAGTGGATTTGGTTCATGTAATCACCAAAACGACACGAGGGATGTCGTTTTTTAGTGGGAGTTCATTTCTAATTTGAATTAGTCGAACTCAATTTGTCATAAACTAAATCGAAGTGAATTTGCATAATTTGTTGTAGTCATTGGCATCTGTTTACTACCTTATGCTTAGTTTTAATTGAGATAATAGAACTACAGAATTCTGGATATTTACTTTACAAACTGGTTTCGTATTGTTTTGAATGTCTATTTAAAGTTTAGAAGTCCTATTGCAAACTTTCAACAAACTCTATTTACTCCATGAAGTTTAATAAATGGTATTAAATCAAGAGTAAGAATTCCAATGTTAGTATCTAAAGTATCATGTTTGCCTCCATGATTATTGATATTCAAAAGTTGTTTTAATATCAAGATTATCTAGGAGCTAAAAATTGTTTCAGAAACCATCATGTGTGGAAGATATTGTGATATCCGAAACAATGTTTTTGGTTGCATTATGATAGAGTATAATTTAGCAAAATACATGTTCTCATATTATGAGAATTTGTGAAGGATGGAGATGCTAGGCATCCGGATCTCCCAAAAAGGTTTTTAGGAACTAACATTATACTCGCGATTCTTCCTTACAGGCTATAGTAGCTTGATCATGAAATTTGTCATGATAAGGATGAATAGAAGATGTAAGTAAAATGTTTACTACACTAATGGATTACTAAAGAATGGGTTTTTGAAAGAATACCAAACATTTGATGATGGTGATCCACTTCAAAGTGCAAGTCCAAAGGTATTAGTATTTGACTATATACACTTTGTACTATGTGTCATGTGAATGACACCACTATTGATGTTGATAGATTCTTTTAAAAGGAAAAGGAATTGCTAAATGATAACCTATAAAATATTTGGCAGAAAAGAAAAAGTTGGAAATGTCCAGCTTAGGTATATAGAAGATATACATGTTATGGTTGTATTCCTTGCTTGTTAAACAATGTGGTTCTTAGGTATTGGATACCGGTATTGGATACCGAATTGGTTGGTATGAAGTGTCATACAAGACAACGCAATTCATGAACTGCAATGGCCTAAGTAACTAGCAAGAGAATAAGTGATGATGTTCATTGAAAACAAATAAAGTGTTATTGTGTTTTCGTTGTCGTTAAACCTAGCCTTCAAGATTTGTTTTAATAATTGTTATTTTGTTCCGGTATTATGAGAACAATGGTTGTTCAAATAATTACCGTATTCCATAAAGGATGGATGAACTTTTACAAGTCTAGTGGGAGAAATCACATCCATAAACACTATTGCTAAAATGTCGCAAGACAAATGATTGAAAGATCACTTATGAAGTGACATCGCTGTTTAAATTATATTGGAAAGAAAACATGAAGAAACTCCATGTTGATGGATTTTTGGAGTCTTTGATTTTGATCAATTGACACTTGTGAAACTTTCCTCGAGATAATTGAAACTCCGTCCATAGGCCAAAGAGGAATGGATGACTAACTTATTGGATATTATACATATTGATGTATATAGTCCATTATATGTAGCCATATGCGATGGATCTTTTTTTTCTTCATATACTTTCTCTAGAAATTTAAGTGAATATATCTATATATTTACTTAATAAGGAAGAAGTATGAAACATTTGAAAATTGTTCAAAGACTTTCAATATGAAGTGAAAAATCATTGTAACAAGAAAATAAAAGAGTTTCCGATATGATCATAAAGGAAGATATTTGAGTTACATGTTTAGCAAAACACTTAAGATTTAAGGAATTATTCCATGATTTGTGTTTCCCGGTAAACCATAGGAGTATGGCATATTCGAGAGATGAAATCAAACCATGTTTGACATGGTAAGATCAAAGGTGTCATTTATAAAACTGCCATTATGTTTTAAGGATTGAAGATTTAGAGACTACCGCTTTTACACTGAAAAGAGCACCATCGTGATCCATTGAAATGACACCATATAAGTTATGGTTTGGGATAAAACCCGAATTGTCTTTTCTTAAATTTTGGTATGTTATGCATAAGTAAAATGTTTACAACCAAAGTCGGATAAGCACATCTTTGTAGGTTATCCCAAAGAATTTCTTGGGAATTCCTCCATAACACCGAGGACAAAAGAGTTTGTCACTTGGAACGTTAAGTTTCTTGAGAAGGAATTTTTCGTGAAAAGTTAAGTGGGAGGACAATAGAACTTTGATAAGGTTGTTTGAACCTTAGCTATATGTGCTAAGTAGGGCAACACCGGAATGTGTCCCGGTGGCGGCCGCAATACTCATGGCTCCTGTGATTACAAAGGGTGTGATCTCGGAGATTAGAGTTCCTATTGAACCGTGTGGGTCGGTAAGAATCAAATAGTGAGATTTGATAAACAAGTCGTTATTGTTTTGACAATGATGAACCGACTACATGCAAAGAAGCGATGATGGGCCCTGACTCCATAAAATGACTAGAAGTCATAGAATCCATGATAGTATCCATACACGAGAAATCAAGTTTCTGAACATGGAAGACCCTCTGAAAAGGCGTAAAGCCTATCGGTCATGTTTGGATCTATAAAGAAATAGACATGGATGTTTAACATCTATGAAATAGTCGACATGTTGGAAAGAAGTTTACGACAATGTTCAAGGAGTTGACTATGACAAGATTTGATCTTTCATAACGATATTTAGTCTTGACGGATTAATGTAGCAACCACTACATATAATTTGGTATATGGTAGTTGAATAAACAAAACAAGGTTCTTCTAATAGAACTGTTACCTAGGACATGTACATGACATGGTCCGAAGGGTTTTGTTAATTCAAAGGGTGCTAAAAGGGCATGCAAACTTCAATAGTGGAAGTGAGCATAGCGGAGTTGGAATCTTCACCATGATGAAAATGTTAAAAGAGTTTAAATTCATCGGAGATGATGAAGATGCTTGCATTTTTAAGAAATTAAGTGGGAGCGCCGAGACAAATTTCCAATACATTATGCAGAGTACATATTGTTGATTGGAAATGATGTATCTTCTATTGACACAAGTTAAGAATTTCATTAAAATAGGATTTCGATGAAAGACTTGGGCAAAACCAGAATATTTCGCATCAATGTCTATGTGGATAGATTGAGGCTCTAATATGGTTATGCCAGACGTACATATATGAGATATTGAAAGGGTTCAATATGGAAACAACAAGAAAGGTTCTTGCTGCATGGAAAGGATTGTATCAAGATTCAAGTGTTTCAACACTTGGTGAGTAAAATCACATGAAGATTTTGATCGTATATACCGTGATATGTATATATCCAGATATGTCCTATGCTCTAAATGTTATGATCACATACCAGAATGATTCATAAGATGATCATTGGACGATAGTAAAGATATTCTTATGAGCTTTGGAAGAACTAAGAATATATCATGTTTAAGTGACAAATAGTTAAAAGTAGTTCATTGTAAAGTGTTACATTGATACTAGTTTTGTCACAAGATACAAATTAAATTTATCTCAATTTAGACTATGGGTGGCACAATGTAATGGAAAGGATGTTCCATGATGGATTTGGATGAGTTCCAAAGTTGAGATATTGTGACGGATACTACAACAAAAGGGCTAAGTATATGACTGCTATAGTAGCAGCAAAGGAGGGCATTTGTGTTAAATAGTTTGTTATCAAACTAGGTGTGGTTTAAAGTGGGATAATACTATGAAGATATATTGTATGACAATAATATCAACATATTTTAACCCGAACGAACTAAAGGTCTTTCCAAAGGACCAAATTTATACAATGCCATCTCATTTGAGAATGAGTGATGCGTAGAGACGCAAAGACATGCAAATACACACGGACCTGAAACTGTCAGAGCCAGAGATTATGTTAACCACTAGAAATCGCGTATATGCAACACTAGAAAGCCATAGGTGTTCAATACGCAAAGTTTTACAAACTAGATTATTGACTCTAGTGCAAGTGGGAGACTGAAGGGAATATTCCCGAGAGGCAATAATAAAGTGGTTATTATCTTATTCCATGTTTATGATAAATGTTTATTTTGCATGCTATAATTGTATTAATTGGAAACATTAATACATGTGTGTTTAATAAACAAAATACAAAGTTCCTAGTAATGCCTTTCATATAAACTAGCTCGTTGATTAACAAGATGATCAAGGTTTCCTAATCATGGACATTGGATGTTGTTAATAACGAGGTCACAACATTGGTGGAATGATGTGATGAACATTCATCCGAAGTATAGCATTACGATCAAAGTCATTATGTTTATATTGCTATAACATCATACGAAGTAATCTTAGTCCTTAAACCATGAGATCATGTTAATTGCTAACACCAGAAGAGTATCTTGATAACACCAAATGTCACACCGTAACAGGGTGACTATAAAGGTGGGTTCAGTACTACGAAGGTGTTATGTTGAGGCTCATGGATCAAGAGTGGAATTTGTCAATCCCCGATGACGGATAGATATACTCTGGGCCCTCTCGGTGATATCACATTGAGATAGCTTGCAAGCAAGTGATGTGATCACTAGAATGTTATATCACGGGAATGAGAAAAGAGTGCATGTCGGTAACGAGATCAAACTAGGTATTTGGATACCGATGATCGAATCTCGGTCATGTATTATATCATGAGACAAAGGGATTTAGTTACTAGCGTTAAAGGTTCTCACGATCACAGAAGTGATTGTTGAATGTGTAGGAGTCAGTATGGATCTCTAGGTCCCGCTTCTAATTATTGATCTGAGAGGGGTCTCGATCATGTCTGCATTATTCGTGAACCGTAGGGTGACACACTTAAGGGATACCGACACCATTTCGAGCAAATATCTTTCAGATAAAGATTTAAGAAAGCGCTGGAATTATTTCAATAGACACCGAAACTGTTTCGGGTGAAATTGCTGAAATTGGTTCTACATGTAATATTGAAATGTTGTAGGGTTTTTTATGTGAATGTTTGTAATTAAAGTAATTAACAAAATTCTGAATAAAATTAATAAAAGAGTTTTATTAAATGAGAGAGCATTAAATTTGGAGAAATTTAATGCATTTAAAGTGGGGACTTTAAAAGAGAATGTGAAGGGGCAAATTTATGTGGAGGGAGTTACCACCACATGAATGAGGAGGTGAGGGGTCACCCCTTAGGTGCCGTCCATGGGGAGGGGCACCCCCCCTCCTCCTATAAAAGGCCCCCCTCACACCCCTTCTTCCACACACACCTTCTCGTGAAGGATCTCTCTCCCCCTCTAGTATTATTTCCCCATGGTCTCGGATTAGCGAGATACATGTTCCCGGTGGCTTTATCTGGAAAGGATTTGCTGCTTCTGCTGCTTTGCTGGAGCGAGGGATAGAGGTTCTCAGGGTACCGGACGTGTGTGCAATCACGGATGCACCGCTGCTTTGTGGTGCTGGACTTGGTGGTGCTGGACTTGCTAGAGCTGGATCTGATGGACGTGTTGGAGTCGGACCTGCTGGACTTCATCACGATCTTGAGATCGGAAAGTGTACGATTACATCATCCACGATTCCAACTCGTTAACAAAGCTTTTTTGTCTTCGAGGGTAAGTTCTCTATGGATGTATATCCACCCGTTGCTTGTATCTAGTAGATAGATCTTGGCGTATAGTTCCCACCGTAGTAAAATTTTTGTTTTCTATGCTGCGAACCCAACACCTTTGGCCCCTCTCTGTCTCATCTTCTGGCTCCATGAGTCTTCTGGTAAAATATCGACTTTGGCTTTTGTCCGGTCCAATTCCAAGAATATTCATTTTCTGACTTCCTGGAACCAAAAACAGCAGAAAACAGGCAACTGACACTGTGGCATCTTGTTAATAGGTTAGTTCCAGAAAATGTGTAAAAGTGCTCCAAAGTGTGGACAAAACATAAGAAAGTACATATAAAACAAGCATGGAACATCAAAAATTATAGATACGTTTGCAATGTATCACGCCTTTGTATCTTTGGCGAGAGGGGGCGTCGGTGTGACCAAAACGAGTGGCTGCGTCCCAATGTTGATGGACGGCAGGGTCACCAGGTCCGGCGACATGTTAACATTGATGACCGAGTTGCTGCCACTTAAGCTGGGCAGATGTATCGGCCTCTGTCGACCTCCCTCATTCCAAGTAGTTAGCCCCTCAAAAAACTCAGGGGGTATCATCACACAGAGCTTCTCTTCCACTAACTTGTCCACTGTTTTCTCATCCACTACCTTCTCCTCCAGTGTCTGCACCTTCATCTTCAGCTCTTCAGCAGCGGCTTTATCCTTAGCTGTCGACTGGTTCTTCCTCTCCCTTCTTTTCTTGGCGTCCTCTTTGTAGTACTCCTTGAACTTCATGCGCGTACCAAAGCCGGACACACGGCCAGCTGAGGACAGTGTCAACCCCTTGTCCCTCTCTTGTAAGCATTCGTCGCCCTGTTGAAAACCTTGTCCCATGGCTCCGTCGAATCCTGGGACGACTCTTTGGCAGGAGCATTCAGTTCATTCTCCTACAGAGACAAGGAAAGGTGAACCCATTTAGATTCTTGGCTTCATTATTTTAATTAGAACGTAATAGACTTGAGATCCGTGATAAATTCCTTAACATCTTCTTCTCGAAATCCTTCACCTCCGGATCATCGGTGATGAACTCCCATGTTCCCTTTTCCAGGTAGTAGTGGGCCTGGACAAAGTGCCTAAGCTGCAAGTCCGTGATTTTAAGCCAAGGGTTGTCTTTACCCAGGCGTTCAAGCTTGGCGTCCTCCTTGTCCCAAATGGCATGTTTCCCTCTGTAGCCTCTGCCTCCAAGCCGGTGGTTACCTATGTTCTGTTCCCGCATAGTCCTGCCCCAGTTAGTCCAATGTATAGTGTCAGCGGTAGCTATATCCACCTTGAATATCTTAAACTCCTCTTCGTCAAGCATCGGATTTTTCTTACTAATAACCTCCCAGCTTTCACCTTTGTTAATGCTATTCTTTACCCGGGTTTTCTAGCTGCTCAAGGCGTTGCTCATCTTTGTGAGGGCTAGTTTGTTCACTGGGTTCTTTCTCTCTAGGTTTCTAAACCTCTATGGGAATCTGTATCGCTTGTGAAGCTTCTTAAGGAGGTTATTGAAGGAAATATGCCCTCAGAGGCAATAATAAAGTTGTTATTATGTATTCCTTGTATATGATAGATGTTTATTTTGCATGCTATAATTGTATTGATATGAAACGTCAATACATTTGTGTTTGATAAACAAAAAGGGTTCCTAGTTATGCCTCTCTTATAGACTAGCTTGTTGATTAACAAGATGATCAAGGTTTCCTGATCATGGACATTGGATGTTGTTAATAACAAGGTCACAGCATTTGTGAAATGATGTGATGAACATTCATCCGAAGTATACCATTACGATCAAATCATTATGTTTATATTTCTATAACATCATACGAAGTAATCTTTATCCTTAGACCATGAGATCATGTTAATTGCTAACACCAAAAGAGTATCTTGATAACATCACACCGTAATAGGGTGACTATAAAGATAGGTTCAGTGCTACGAAGGTGTTATGTTGAGGCTCATGGATCAAGAGTGGAATTTGTCAATCCCGATGACGGATAGATATACTCTGGGCCCTCTCGGTGATATCACATTGAGATAGCTTGCAAGCAAGTGATGTGATCACTAGAATGTTATATCACGGGAACGAGAAAAGAGTGCATGTCGGTAACGAGATCAAACTATGTATGGAGATACCGATGATCGAATATCGGACATGTAATATATCGCAAGACAAAGGGATTTAGTTACAAGCGTTAAAGGTTCTCACGATCACAGAAGTCATCGTTGAATATGCAGGAGTCAGTATGGATCTCCAGGTCCCGCTTCTGACTATTGATCTGAGAGGAGTCTCAATCATGTTTGCATTATTCACGAACCATAGGGTGACACACTTAAGGGTTACCGGACACCATTTTGGAGCACATATGTTTCAGACGAAAGAATTGCAAAGCGCAGGAATTGTTTCGATAGAAACCGGAATTGTTTTGGGTGAAATTGCAGAAAGTGGTTCTGCATGTGATATTGAAATATTGCAAGGGGTTTTATGTGAATGTTTGTTAATTAAAGTAATTAACAAAATTCTGAATAAATTTAATAAAAGAGTTTTATTAAACGAGAGAGCATTAAACTTAGAGAATTTTAATGCATTTAAAGTGGAGACTTTAAAAGGGAATGTGAAGAGGCATTTTAATGTGGAGGGAGTTACCACCACATGAATGGAGGAGGTGAGGGGTCACCTCCATGAGGCGCAGGCCATGGAGGGGGTACCCCCCTCTTCCTCCTTCTTCCTTACACCTCCTCATGAAGGATCTCTCTCCCCGTCTAGAATTATTTCCCCATGGTCTTGGATTAGCGAGATACATGTTCCTGGTGGCATTTAAATGCGGAAGGAGTTGCTGCTGCTGCGCCAGCTGGAGCGAGGAGGTGGAGGTTGTCCGGTGGCTTGAACGTGTGTGCGAGGACGGATGCGCTGCTGATTTGCGGCGCTCGGACTTCCACACGATCTTGAGATCGGCAAGTGTACGACTACATCAACCACGAGTTCCTACTCGTTAACAAAACTCATTGTCTTCGAGGGTAAGTTCTTGATGGATGTATGTCCACCAGTTGCTCTGTACCTAGTAGATAGATCTTGGCGTATAGTTCTCATCGTAGGAATTTTTTTGTTTTCTATGCTGCGGACCCAATATTGGTATCAGAGCCTGATCTATGCGTAGGTGCTTTGCATGGGTAGTACACATATGTTTATATGTGGGCGATGATGATCATGTTATTGCATATTTCTATGTATTTTGGATATTGGTGGCATAGTGGGATGAAGCGGTCCGGACCAACCTTACATGTCATCGTACATGAGACCGGTTCCATGACTGACATCCAACTTGTTTTGCATAAGTAGCTGGCGGGTGTCTGTCTCTCCTACTATAGTCAATCTGTGATTTAGAACGAGTTGCTAATAACTTGGTTATCCTCGTTGTGGTTCATGTTCATACGTAAGACCGGTTCTATCTCCGAAAGACCTAAGCCACGTAAAACTTGCAATTGATAAATTAGAGGCATCTAGTTTAGATCGTTGCTGGGCTAGTGTCTTGATATGGTATTGTTGTAAGTAGATGTATGATAGATACTCTTACAACACACTCAACGTGTAAGTTCCATAGACCTTGGCCTTACACACAAAGGAATGATAGAGATCATACCACGATGCAAATGATAGAGATCAAATGCATGGACCATATCATCTCACTTTACACATTAGATGTTAGCATCTTATACTACTAGTTTGGCGCTTTTTGTAGCATTGTAAGATGATCCCTCATTTAGATATCAAGATAAAAATGTGTTCTTCCTTAAGTATGCACCGTTCTATGGATCGTGTTTCGAGACATCACGTGATGATCGGGTGTACTCGACTCTACACTTTCATATAAACAGTGTAAGACAGTTTTACACACGTGAATACTAAGGTTCTTACTTGGCGAGCCTAGCATGTACAGACATGGCCTCGGAACATAGACCGAAAGGTTAAGCATGAGTCATATAGTTGATATGATGCCCATATAGATGCTCGCCTTTGAAGCTACATCAACTCACGTGATGATCGGACTTGGTGTAGTGGATTTGGTTCTGGAATCACCAAAAGGACACGAGGGATGTCGTTTTTGAGTGGGAGTTCATTAGTAATTTGGATTAGTTGAACTCACTCTATCATAAACTTAGTCTAAATAAACTTTACAAATTCTGTTGTAGATGGCACCACCTGCTTTTAATTTCAATGTGTTCATGGAGAAAGAGAAACTTGCTGCGAATGGTAGCAACTTCACCAACTGGGCTATGAATTTGAGGTTTCTCCTCACTGCTGCACAAAAGCAATATGTGCTAGAGGCGCCGCTAGGCCCCCCACCAGCTCCTGATGCCCCTGACGAGGAAAGGAATGTCTATATAACTCGTCAGGAGGACCACAACTTAGTTCATTGCGGCATCTTTGTGGGCTAGAGCGAACTTCAAAGTTTGAAAATGGCAATGCCTTTGATACCATGGGAGAATTGAAAATGATTTTCGATACCCATGCTGCCGTAGAGAGTTATAATGCTTATGAAAAGTTCTTTAGCTGAATGATGGAGGAGAACAGCTCCGTTAGTAAGCACGTACTCAAAATGTCTGGGTACACCGATGAACTTGTGTCCTTGGGAATAACGATTCCCACTGAATTAGGCATACATCGTGTTCTCCAATTTCCGCCACCTAGCTACAAGAGCTTCGTGATGAACTATAATATGCAGGGCATGAAGAAGTCTCTTCCCAAGCTTCTGTCAATGCTTAAGACTGCAGAAGTGGAGATTAGGAAAGACCATCAAGTGTTGATGATCAATAAGACCACCGGTTTCAAGAAGGACAAGAAAGGCAAGCACAAGGGAAAGAAGGGTGGCAAATCTGTTGCCACACCTGAAAAGAAACCCCGAGCTGGCCCTAATTCTAACACCGAGTGTTACTATTGCAAGGGGACTGGCCATTGGAAGCGCAATTGCCCCAAGTATTTGGCGGATAAGAAGGCCGGCAAGGCAAACAAAGGTATATGTGATATACATGGTATTGATGTGTACTTGACTAGTACCGCAGTAGCACCTGGGTATTTGATACGGGATTGGTTGCTAATATATGTAACTCGGTTCAGGGGCTGCGGAACAAGCGACAACTAGCAAGGGATGAGGTCATGATGCGGGTCGGCAATGGATCAAGAGTTGATGTGATCGCCGTCAGGACGCTACCTCTCCATATGCCATCGGGATTAGTTATAAATCTGAATAATTGTTATTTGGTGTCTGCGCTGAGCATGAACATTGTATCCGGATCGTGTTTGATGCAAAGTGGTTATTCCTTTAAATCTGAAAACAATGGTTGTTCGATTTATAAGAATGATATCTTTTATGGTCATGCACCTGTGTTGAATGGTTTATTTCTATTAGATCTCAATAGTAGTATTACGCATATTCATAATGTTAATGCTAAAAGGATTAAACTTGGTAATGATATATCTGCATATATGTGGCATTGTCGTCTAGGTCATATTGGCGTTAAACGCATGAAGAAACTCCATTCTGATGGACTTTTGGAATCACTTGATTTTGAATCATTTGATACATGTGAGCCATGCCTTATGGGCAAGATGACTAGAACGCCGTTTTCCGGTTCAATGGAACGGGCGACAAATTTATTGGAAATCATACATACTGATGTGTGTCGACCGATGAGTGTGTCGGCGCGAGGTGGATATCGTTATTTTCTAACTTTCACTGATGATTTTAGTAGATACAGGTATATCTATTTGATGAAATACAAGTCTGAAACCTTTGAAAAGTTCAAAGAATTTCAGAATGAAGTGGAAAATCATCGTAACAGAAAGATCAAATTTCTGCAGTCCGACCGTGGAGGTGAGTATGTAAGTTACGAGTTTAGCACACACATGAAAGAGTGTGGAATAGTTTCACAACTCACACCTGCCGGAACACCACAACGTAATGGTGTGTCGGAATGTCGTAATCGTACTTTATTGGATATGGTTCGATCTATGATGTCTCTGACTGACTTGCCACTGTCATTTTGGGGTTATGCACTGGAAACTGCTGCATTCACTTTAAATCGGGCACCATCTAAATCCGTTGAAATGACACCGTATGAATTATGGTTTGGAAACAAACCTAAGCTGTCATTTCTTAAAGTTTGGGGATGCGATGTTTATGTGAACAAACTTCAGCGGATAAATGAAGGAAATATCCCCTGAGAGGCAATAATTAAGTTGTTATTATGTATTCATTATATATGATAGATGTTTATTTTGCATGCTAGAATTGTATTGATCGGAAACATCAATACATGTGTGTTTAATAAACAAAAAGGGTTCCTAGTTATGCCTCTCTTATAGACTAGCTTGTTGATTAACAAGATGATCAAGGTTTCCTGATCATGGACATTGGATGTTGTTAATAACAAGGTCACAGCATTTGTGAAATGATGTGATGAACATTCATCCGAAGTATAGCATTATGATCAAGTCATTATGTTTATATTGCTATAACATCATACGAAGTAATCTTTATCCTTAGACCATGAGATCATGTTAATTGCTAACACCGGAAGAGTATCTTGATAACATCAAACGTCACACCATAACAGGGTGACTATAAAGATGGGTTCAGTACTACAAAGGTTTTATGTTGAGTCTCATGGATCAAGAGTGGAATTTGTCAATCCCGATGACGGATAGATATACTCTGGGCCCTCTCGGTGATATCACATTGAGATAGCTTGCAAGCAAGTGATGTGATCACTAGAATGTTATATCACGGGAACAAGAAAAGAGTGCATGTCGGTAACGAGATCAAACTATGTATGGAGATACCGATGATCGAATCTCGGACATGTAATATATCGCAAGACAAAGGGATTTAGTTACAAGCGTTAAAGGTTCTCACGATCACAGAAGTCATCGTTGAATGTGTAGGAGTCAGTACGGATCTCCAGGTCCCGCTGCTGATTATTGATAGGAGAAGGGTCTCGATCATGTATGCATTATTCGCGAACCATAGGGTGACACACTTAAGAGTTGCCGGACACCATTTTGGAGCACATATGTTTCAGACAAAAGAATTGCAAAGCGCAGGAATTGTTTCAATAGAAACCGGAAATTGTTTCGGGTGAAATTGTAGAGAGTGGTTCTGCATGTGATATTGAAATATTGCAAGGGGATATATGTGAATGTTTGTTAATTAAAGTAATTAACAAAATTCTGAATAAATTTAATAAAAGAGTTTTATTAAATGAGAGAGCATTAAACTTGGAGAATTTTAATGCATTTAAAGTGGAGACTTTAAAAGGGAATGTGAAGAGGCATTTTAATGTGGAGGGGTTACCACCACATGAATGGGGGAGGTGAGGGGTCACCCCACCCCATGCGCCGGCCAAGGAGAGGAGGGGCACCCCCCTCCTCCTATAAAAGGCCACCCATTCCCTCCTTCATCCTCACACCTCCTTGTGAAGGATCTCTCTCCCCCTCTAGAATTATTCCCCCATGGTCTCGGATTAGCGAGATACATGTTCCCGGTGGCATTTCATCCGAAGGAGTTGTGCTCATTTGGATCGCTGGAGCGAGGAGGTGGAGGTTGTCCGGTGGCTTGAACGTGTGTGCGAGTACGGATGCGCTGCTGAGTTGCAGCGCTCGAACTTCCTCATGATCTTGAGATCGGCAAGTGTACGACTACATCAACCACGAGTTCCTAATCGTTAACAAAACTCGTTGTCTTCGATGGTAAGTTCTCGTTGGATGTATGTCCACCCGTTGCTTTGTACCTAGTAGATAGATCTTGGCGTGTAATTCACACCGTAGGAAATTTTTTGTTTTCTAGGCTACGGACCCAACAATAAATTCGAACCCAAAGCGGAAAAATGCGTCTTCATAGGATACCCTAAGGAAACGACTGGGTATACCTTCTATCACAGATCCGAGTGCAAGGTTTTTGTTGCCAAGAATGGATCCTTTCTTGAGAAGGAGTTTCTCGGGAAAGGTGTGAGTAGTCGGAAGGTAGAACTCGAAGAGGTTATTGAACCTTCTCTTCATGAAATGGCGAGTAGCACAGCACCGGAAATTGTTTCGGAGTTGACTTCACCTAATGAAGAGAGAGCTAATGATATTGATCATGAAACTCCAAAAGAGGACACTACCAACCTCGCAGGTCAAGTAGGACACGTGCAGCTCCTGAACTGTACGGCAATCCTGTTGTGAATTTCATGGTTGATGAAATAGATGACCCTGCGACGTATGAAGAAGCGATGATGGGCCCGGATTCCAACAAAGAAGCCATGAAATCCGAGATGGAATCCATGTACGAAAACTAGGTTTGGACCTTGGTGGACTAACCTCACGATCGAAAGGCCGTTGAGAATAAATGGATTTTCAAAAGAAAACTGATGTTGATGGTAATGTGACCATCTATAAGGCTCGACTTGTCGCAAAGGGGTTTCAAAAAATTCAAGGAGTTGACTACGATGAGACATTCTCTCCCGTAGCGATGCTTAAGTCGGTTAGGATTATGTTAGCAATTGTTGCATATTTCGATTATGAAATATGGCAGATGGATGTCAAAACTGCGTTCCTCAATGGTAATATTGAAGAATAGTTGTATATGATACAACCTAAGGGTTTTGTCCATCCTAAGGATGCTGATAAGGTATGCAAACTTCAGCGATCCATCTATGACTGAAGCAAGCATCCCGGAGTTGGAATCTCCGCTTTGATGAGGTGATCAAAGAGTTTGGATTTGTCCAAACTTATGGAGAGGCTTGTATTTACAAGAAAGTGAGTGGGAGCAATGTGGCATTTCTGATATTATATGTGGATGACATATTATTGATTGGAAATGATATAGAGCTTTTAAACATTGTTAAAAGTTATCTAAACAGCAAATTTTCGATGAAAGACCTTGGTCAAGCGTCATACATATTAGGCATTAAAATCTATAGAGATAGATCAAGGCGCCTAATTGGTCTATCGCAGAGTACATACCTTGATAAGATATTAAAGAAGTTTAATATGAACGGAAGTAAGAAGGGGTTCTTACCTATGTTGCAAGGCAAGACATTGAGCAAGACTCAAAGTCGGGCTACGGCGGAAGAAAGAGAGATAATGGATAAGATCCCCTATGCCTCGACCATAGGCTCTATAATGTATGCCATACTATGTACAAGACCAGATGTGGCACATGCTATTAGTTTGACTAGTAGGTACCAATCCGATCCAGGTTCGGAACACTGGATAGTGGTCAAGAATATCCTTAAGTACTTGAGAAGAACTAGGGATATGTTTCTTGTATACGGAGGTGAAGAAGAGCTAGTCGCTAAGTGTTATGTCGATGCTAGCTTTGACACCGATCCGGATGACTCTAAGTCTCAATCCGGATACATATTTCTCTTGAACGGAGCAGCAGTTAGTTGGAGGAGTTCCAAACAACCTGTGGTGGCTGGATCAACGATGGAGGCGGAATATGTTGCTGCTTCAGAAGCGGCACAGGAAGCGGTTTGGATGAAAGAGTTCATAACGAAACTAGGTGTGGTTCCTAGTGCATTGGACCCAATGGTGATCTATTGTAACAACGATGGCGCCATAGCCAACGCCAAGGAACCAAGGTCTCACAAGAATTCCAAGCATATTAAGCGCCGGTTTCACTCCATCCGCGAGCATGTCAAGGATGGAGATATAAAGATTTGTCAAGTACACACGGACCTAAATGTAGCAGATCCGTTGACTAAAGTTCTCCCTAGGGAAAAACATGATCAACACCAGAAATCCATGGGTGTTAGATTTATCACTATGTGAACTAGATTATTGTCTCTAGTGCAAGTGGGAGACTGAAGGAAATATGCCCTGAGAGGCAATAATAAAGTTGTTATTATGTATTCCTTGTATATGATAGATGTTTATTTTGCATGCTATAATTGTATTGATAGGAAACGTCAATACATGTGTGTTTAGTAAACAAAAAGGGTTCCTAGTTATGCCTCTCTTATAGACTAGCTTGTTGATTAACAAGATGATCAAGGTTTCCTGATCATGGACATTGGATGTTGTTAATAACAAGGTCACAGCATTTGTGAAATGATGTGATGAACATTCATCCGAAGTATAGCATTACGATCAAGTCATTATGTTTATATTGCTATAACATGATACGAAGTAATCTTTATCCTTAGACCATGAGATCATGTTAATTGCTAACACCAGAAGAGTATCTTGATAACATCAAACGTCACACCGTAATAGGGTGACTATAAAGATGGGTGTAGTGCTACGAAGGTGTTATGTTGAGGCTCATGGATCAACAGTGGAATTTGTCAATCCCGATGACGGATAGATATACTCTGGGCCCTCTCGGTGATATCACATTAAGATAGCTTGCAAGCAAGTTATGTGATCACTAGAATGTTATATCACAGGAACGAGAAAAGAGTGCATGTCGGTAACGAGATCAAACTAGGTATTTGGATACCGATGATCGAATCTCGGACATGTATTATATCATGAGACAAAGGTATTAAGTTACTAGCATTAAAGGTTCTCACGATCACAGAAGTCATCGTTGAATATGCAGGAGTCAGTATGGATCTCCAGGTCCCGCTTCTGATTATTGATCTGAGAGGAGTCTCAATCATGTCTGCATTATTCGCGAATCGTAGGCTGACACACTTAAGGGTTACCGGACACCATTTTGGAGCACATATGTTTTGGACGAAAGAATTGCAAAGCGCATGAATTGTTTCGATAGAAACCGAAATTGTTTCGGGTGAAATTGCAAAAAGTGGTTCTGCATGTGATATTGAAATATTGCAAGGGGTTTTATGTGAATGTTTGTTAATTAAAGTAATTAACAAAATTCTGAATAAATTTAATAAAAGAGTTTTATTAAATGAGAGAGCATTAAACTTAGAGAATTTTAATGCATTTAAAGTGGAGACTTTAAAAGGGAATGTGAAGAGGCATTTTAATGTGGAGGGAGTTACCACCACATGAATGGAGGAGGTGAGGGGTCACCTCCATGAGGCGCCGGCCATGGAGGGGGTACCCCCCTCCTCCTATAAAAGGCCCCCCTCTTCCTCCTTCTTCCTTACACCTCCTCGTGAAGGATCTCTCTCCCCCTCTAGAATTATTCCCCCATGGTCTCGGATTAGCGAGATACATGTTCCCGGTGGGATTTCGTTTGGAAGGAGTTGCTGCTTCCGCTGCATCACTGGAGCGAGGAGGTGGAGGTTGTCCGGTGGCTTGAACGTGTGTGCGAGGATGGATGCGCTGTTGATTTGCGGCGCTCGGACTTCCACACGATCTTGAGATCGGCAAGTGTACGACTACATCAACCGCGAGTTCCTACTAGTTAACAAAACTCATTCTCTTCGAGGGTAAGTTCTCGATGGATGTATGTCCACCCGTTGCTCTGTACCTAGTAGATAGATCTTGGCGTATAGTTCTCATCGTAGGAATTTTTTGTTTTCTATGGTGCGGACCCAACAGTTATCGACCAAAGCTGCATTGTCAGCATGTCTGATATACTTAGTGTTGATCGACATGCTTTCCCGGACGATGAACCCAAGTTGCGGGCCGTACCCTTTGGAAAACGCCTCTGGTGCAATGGGTTGGCCACTTTTTGTGACTTCAATGAACTCATCACAGACGGTGGCAATGACTGGCACCTTCTGATCCTTCTTTTCCTTGTTCTTCTTCTGAGAAGCGGTCGGGTTGCCGCTACCGCCATCCGTGTGCTCGCCGTCATTGGTGGTGTCATCCTCTTCACCACCGCTTTCACTAGTTTCAACATAGTCATCTTCGTCCCCTCGTAATCAGGATCTCCTCCCTCATTGCCCCCAGCAGCCCTGGCGGGGGTCGCCTCCTCCTCCGGTGGTGTTGTCATCCTCATCTCCTCCTCCTCCTCATGTTGGGACCCCCGCCAGAATGACTCGTTGGCCTATCTAGCTTGTTCTTTGACGCTTTGCTTAGAAGGGCCGACCTCGTTGTTGCCCGACATGTTTGCACTCTATTAAAAAGAGGCAAAAAGTTATCACAAATCTCGGCCAAAAAATTCGGCATAACCTTTGCTAATTTTTTGACCTAGGAGTGCCCATTTCTCAACCAAAACAGAAGTGACTCGACACTTACAAGAGAAATGGGTAACTCAATTGAAATCACTGCAACATTCACACACAAGAAGGTAGCCCCATTCACAGCCCCCATCCACAGCCACATTGAATCAGACAACACCATATAGTACCAGATATTGAATCAAACAGTAGCAGTAACAACATACATAGTACCAATGGAACCAGATATTGAATCATTCGCATGACCATAACTGTCAGCAGTAACCAGCAGACTATTTTATCCAACAACAATGATATATCATACACTAAATAACAATATACCATAAGCAGCCTATTTTATACCAGCCATATGCTTCTCACTTTCCATAATCCATCAAAACACCAGGAGATGGTTACAAGACTGCAGTCAAAGTTCAAGAACTACCAAGCGGTCACCAGGGAGAGGAGCTACCATAGGAATCTTCTAGCAGCAGCCTTAGAATAGAAGCTAGCATAGCAAGAATATCTAGTAGAAAGTGGACAAGAGGAGTGTATAGAACAATAGTGATGTTGTTGGAAAACAACCAGATCTGTCCAGTATCAAGCCAGCTAACCACACAAACCCTACTATAGGATCAGATCATGTATGCAACACATGATCTGGTGGTCACTAGCAGTAAACAAAAAGTAAAGTAGAAAGCATGTAGCTCCAGTAAGTACAGTTGGAGCATGGGTTGTCCTCCAACATTAAAACCAAGACAACAATAATAATAATAAAAAAGATATCCCCCAAGCTAGATTTGTTCTAACACTAGGTTGACTACATTGTGATCTAAACAAGTTATGCCTTATTATAATTAAGAAAGCATCTCATCAGTAAGGTCAATAGAACCTAGCTATACAACAGACAAATCTTTATACTTGATACATACATTTTAGCATGCTAACATGACCAAACAGCAACCATAAGTACAACATTACACATTAATTAAATATTTGTCTAGGAATAAAATATGTATTCTCTATTTTTAATTTAAGGTGCTAGGAATTATACACAAGTATATTTTAAGCTTGCTTGGATACTTAATTGCATAAAATCATACTCCTATTAATGTTTGAGGAGCATACTATGCACCATACCACATAAGGATCATCTAACTAAATGCTCCTGACATGCACATGGCTGGGTGTCGCGGAGGGTGTGGTGCAGGAGATGAAGGCATCAAGTTTTTCTACATTTGTGATTTCAGATTTTAAATCTACGAGGGCATCAAAGAAAGTCTAGATATTCTCCTCCACTCCAAATTTACTCAAGGTGCTTTATTTTGTCTTCACAAAAAGAAAACACTGCAAGATGTAGCAGTACCAGTTATGCAGTTTCACTACTGACTAGATGGATCATAACCATGGCTCCAACTCTGAATATGAAATAAGCAAAATCCTAACTGTCATCAAATGCTTCAACTATAGTTTTAAAGTATACTAAATAGATCGTAGATGTGAATGAAGCCTCTAAACTGTAGATCATATTTACTGGTTGTACATTATTACTACATGTTTCCACAAATTGCAAGATTGAATTTCATTTGTTTTGCAAGATTGAAAATGATATGTAGAAATAAACACGATGCCGCAAACAGAACTGATAAGATGATAGAAATAATTGAAAAGCTTTGAATTGTACCATAAGAAAGTAGGTATATAACACCTCAAACGTGGTTCTTTATCTCAAGAATGTAGCAACCTCGGGTTCCTACTAGTTCAGCCAAGAAATGTGACTTGGAAATACACTCTGCCTAGGGTTCCTACTAGTTCAGCCAAGAAATATCGGTACAGAGGGTTTCTACTAGGGTACAGAGATCTAGGGGAAGGACGGCGATTACCTAGGGACGATGGACGGCGGACGGCGAGGTGGATGCTATCTGGTGGACGGCGGACAGTGAGGTGGCTAATCCTCCTGCACGCTGCAGACGGGCTCCGGTGATGGGGCGGCTCTCCTCCACGGGCTCCGGTGGTGGGGCGGCTCTCCTCCATGGGCTCCTCCTCCACGGGCTCCGACAGGGGCGGGGGCGAGAGAGCTAGGGTTTGTCAAGTGGTTGGGGAAAGAATTAGTGGAAGGGGAAAGGGGAAGGGGCGAGCCGCTATTTTGACTTAGTGCCAAGGTTCTATGGCGCATTTCTCTGGAATGCGCCACAGAAGTTGAAAACTTCTGTGGCGCATTCCAGAGAAATGCGCTACACAACCTTGGCACTTAGTCAAAATAGTGCGGCGTAGTAGTTTGACAAGATCGCATACATGTCTTAGTGGTCTTGCTCGCTAGCTCTCAACCTGGGGCAGTCAGGTTCGAATCCTGGTTGTCACATACTTTTTTTTCCTTTTTTAAAAATATTTTTAATTACACACATATGCATATTTATTCAAAAAAAGTAAGAACATATACACACATATGCATATTTATTCAAAAAAAGCAAGAACATACACATGCATACTTATTCAAAAAAACCTCCCGGATCATATATATATATATATATGTGTGTGTGCGCGCTTGTCACACACAAATGTGAATTTGTATAGCCACACGAATATTACATTATATGTTTTAGTCTTTAACTAATATATATTTGCGAGCACATATATGAATTAATACATAAAAAAGATCACACATCGTCATGTGATGTGTTGAGCTAGCGTCTCTTCACAATCTTCTTGCCCTTTTTCGACGCGGTTTAATACTTTAGCCCGTGCACTTTGAGATTTCTTCTTGTGAATGGACAACCTTTAGTAGGTAGTGTGGTCTTACTTCTTACTTTAGTAGTAGGAGGCATGTTGAAGTACTTATCGAATTCCTCTTCGATCTTCGGGTCACCGTTCTTGTCAAAGTTTTGCTTGTTGGCGGCTCCTTCCATTCCGATGATGCTCCTCTTTCCCCTCCTAACTACAACACGGTTGGGCTTTGACGGGTCGGTAATAAAAAAACATTGATCAACTTGGCTAGCGAGTATCCAAGGCTCATTTTTTGCGGAGGCGTTCTTTGTCGATTTGGCATCTGGTATAAACATTGTGGTGAAATACCGACCTTCTTTTTCCACGTTCTTGGCCCATCTAACACGGAAAATCGGTACGATCTCTCCATAATAGTTGAGCTCCCATATTCCTGGATCCTTCCGTAAAATCTTTCCATGTCAGTAGTCTCGTCATCAGCGAAGGATACCATAGTTACTCCTGAGTTTTGACATTCGCTATTACTGTCCTTTTCGTCGGTGTAGAATCTGTAACCGTTTATGTCGTATGACTGATAGGCCCTTAGGCTGTGCCCTGGGCCCTGCGACAAGGAGAATATGAGTTTTTTATCTTCCGTAGAAGGTGTCTGTGAGGGATTGTCTAGTTTCCTTTTCTTGAACCAATCCATGAAGCTGGAGTTGTGCTCTCTGGTTACATATCCCTTCTTCCTTGGCCAGCCCTGGTCGACGTACTCCTGCTCGATTAAGCTTATGTTCTCTTCCACCCAAGGGCTGATCAATTCAATGTGTTGTAGGGTGACTCGGTGTGCCTTGTCAAAGTCGGTGCGTCGACCATCAATGCCGACAAGAAGTGAGTAGTAGCCCACGCGGTGACCATATCCAGCGAGCCTACCGAGGTGCTTCTTGGTGGGTATTCCAACATCCTCGTTCTCAGTGGTTAGATAATTCTGGCAGAAGGAGATACACTCGTAGATCAGAAAGCCCTTGGCTATGCTTCCATCTAGACGAGACATGTTGCGAATGAATCCTTTGATGACACCGTTTAGCCTTTCAAACGGCATCATGTTGTGCAGGAATGTCGGCCCGAGCTAGATGATGTCATTGACGACATGTACAAGAAGAATGCGGGCAGGAAGTAAATCTTGAGCTCGCATAGTATCAGCACGATCTCTTCTTGTAGCCTATCGAGCTTCTTCACACCAATCGACTTCCTAGATATGACGTCAAAAAAGTTGCAGAGGCCAAACAGCATCTCATGGACATGCTCGTCCATTATCCCGTGGATTGCAACAGGGAGGATCTGCGTCATCAGCACGTGACAGTCGTGAGACTTCATACCGCTGAACCTCTTCTTTGCCATGTCCAGATATCTGCTTATCTTCCCCGAGTAACCGTGAGGAACTTTCACTCCTAGGAGGCACCTGAAAAATTACTCGAGCTCCTCCAGACTCAGAGTGAAGCAGGCAGCGCGAAGCACCACCTCATTCTTCTTAACTCTTTTGCGGCGACCTTGAGTTCCTTCCGTCTGATCATCATCATCACTATTAGGGTACTGAAGATCTTTCTTGATGCCAAGCAATTTAAGGTCCTTTCTTGCTTTCGGCCCATCATTGGTCCTCTCCGGCATGTTTAGTAGAGTGCCAAGCAGACTCTCGGTAACATTCTTCATGATGTGCATTACATCGAGGCTATGGGGAGTGTGGAGGACCTTCTAGTACGACAGGTCCTAGAAAACAGACCTTGCTTTCCATACACCCAACAGCGGCTTTGTCCTCGGTCGTTTTTTCCCAGTGTAGGGCAATTTACCTAATTATTCAAAAGCTCCTCGATTTCTTTGCCGCTCCTCGGACGCAGGGCTCTTTCGAGCTCGTCCTTAACATTGAATAGGTCACCACATTTTCTCCACGGGTGATCCATGCGGAGCCACTTTCGAGTATCTTGGAACACGGTTTTCAAAGACCGGGATCCCTTGGTAGCTAGAGATGTGGTGTCTCATCCATGCACTTGACACATGCATTGTGTCCGTGGTTCACCTAGGCTGATACATTTGCGTAACCAGGATAGTCCTGCACCATCATGAGCAACGCGGATCTCAGAGGGAAATATTCTCTTTAGTGTAGTCATCCCACGTACGGGCCGGCGTCTCCCACAAGCTGGCTAACTCCTCTCTCAATAGCCCAAGATACAGATGCATATCGATACCTGGTTGTTTCGGCTCCTGAATAAGAATGCTCATGTGTACGTACATTTTCTTCGTGCACAGCCACAGGGGGAGGTTGTACGGCCATACAAACACGGGACAGGTGATATGCGTGTTACTCTGGTTTCCAAAAGGATTGAGTCCATCAGTGCTCATACCTAGCCTGACGTTCCTTGCATCGCCCCGAACTCTTCGAACTCAGTGTCTAATGCATTCTACTGGCTAGCGTCTGAAGGGTGTGTCAGGATCTTCCCCTTCTCCGGATCATCTTCGGGTTTCTCCCTTTCCGCATGCCATTGCATGAGCTTTGCTTCCTTAGGATCTACGAAATATCGCTGCTGACGGGGGGTGATAGGAAAGTACCATACCACTTTTCGAGGAACTTTCTTGTTCCCTCTCTTGTACCGTCCTTGGCCGCACACCGGACATGTGGATCTATATGTGTTCTCGTTCCGATAAAGTGCGCAATCATTGATGCATGCATGGTATTTAATGTGTGGTAGGTCGAGAGGGCACACGATTTTCTTGGTCTCCTCGATACCTGCCAGTATTCCATGTTCGCGTTGAAGCTCACATCGGTCCATTTGTGTTCGACATTCATCTACAGAGCCTTGAGAGTTACACTCAATCGTGTCCTCGGGGTGACACCCAGGATACAATGGAGTCGTCCCATCTATCTCCATTTGGGTCAGCTTGGCTTTCTCTCTGGCTGTAGCTTTGGCATTGCTCATCTCCTTGAGGAGCAGTTCTTGAACATGAGGGTCCTGCAAGGCCGAAGTTATCAGCGTCTGTGTGTTTGCGTCTTCTTCTTCATGATGATCATGCCCGTCGGCATCTCCTTCTTCATGATGATCATGCTCGTCGCCATCTCCTTTTCATGATGATCATGCTGATCATGCCCGCCGACATCTCCTTCGCCATGATGATCATGCCCGGGAGACTCTTCATCTTCTCGCCCGTCCACGTCTTCGTGACCACCATGTCCTGCCGGCGCCTCATTGACGTCGCGCATGAAACCGTGCCTGAGCAGGTGACCCTCCAATTGTCCATAATCGGGGTTGATCCAGTGCTGGAGTTTGCATGTTCGACATGGACATCTTATCATGGTCTTGGTGTTCAGAATCGTATCTTCCTTCGCGTCTTTCTTGTACCTAGAAATTTGACTTTCTCTCATCATGACAACCATGGTTGCTTAAGCGGTCACAATAGAGAGTAGGTTAGAACCACACCATATGCACACACCATAGCCAGAAAAATTCGACATGACCTTTCCTAAAATTAGGACATATGGGTAGTGCAAAAATTTGCCAAAATGGAAATGAATCAACATTTCGGCAAACGTCCATGCACCACGCCGGCCCGGGACAACAACAAGCAAGCAACAAAAAACTTCCTCCCAATGCAAATATTCATGCACCACACAATCAGTGTCTCGCCGCATGCATCGCACACACCGCCCACGGAACAAGCTTCACCTACAAAACATGCATGTTCATGGACAAGTACTCACCTAGTAGATTCAATAATAGCGAGACGAGACCGCACGATGAGAGAGTGTGGACAAATAGATCTACAAGTTGGTGGAGAGGAAATTAGTAAACAAATAGAGACGTGGGAGAGAAAAGTAAGGAACTTTTATATCTACAAGTAGCAGGGTGGCTTCCCCTTACCAATCTGTGAACTAAAGTACATTTAGTTACAAGAAAATGGAGAAACAATGGGCAAAAAATGGGGTGGGAGGGAGGAGGAAGATGAACTGGGAGGAGGTAGAAAGGAAGAAGAGATCTAAAATGGGTGGTGGTGGATAGAGGGGGTGAGCTTGCCACCTTTTTCACATGGATCTGGATGCCTTGTTCTGTGGTGCATATTGCTGTGATGCGCCACATATGTTCAAACTTCTGTGGCACATATTGCAATATGCACCACAGAACAAGGTGGTGCACTTTAAAGTGGTGGGACCCATGTCTACTTTCTGTGGCGCATTTCTGAATACGTGATGTCTATGCACTTCTATTCTTGTAGACAGTTGTTGGGCCTCCAACTGTAGAGGTTTGTAGAACAGTAGCAAGTTTCCCTTAAGTGGATTACCTAAGGTTTATCGAACTCAGCGAGGAAGTGGTCAAAGGTATCCCTCTCAAGCAACCCTTCAATAAAGATAAAAGAAGTCTCTTGTGTCCCCAACACACCCAATACACTTGTCAGGTGTATAGGTGCACTAGTTCGGCGAAGAGATAGTGAAATACAAGTGGTATGGATAATTATAAGTGGTAACGGTGCCAGAAAATAGCTTTGATGGCGCGTGGTTGATGGGTAGGAAGAGACTAAAGGCAATCTGAAATAAAGATGGAAGCAAGCAAACATGTAACAGAACTAGTTGAAAACGGTGTTTCAATGCTTAGAAACAAGGCCTAGGGATCATACTTTCACTAGTGAACACTCTCATATAAATATCTTCTCTTCATGATACTACTCTTAACTACTCTCCGGTTGGACACTCTAATCCATGGTAGGGCTATAACAGCACACCTCAAAGTTTGCTTTTCCCATCTAGGTAACCCCACACTGTCACCTTGAGCTCTAGATGGTTCCAACAAACACCACAATTTCATAGAGACATCCAACTCCAAATATAACTCATAACAAGTATTTGTAATCTCTAGCCTAAGTGCCACCATGGTGTGCACGCTATCACTTTCACACACATGGGGAGAGTCAAAGATCTATTAAAGCACTTGAGTAGAAAGGTAGATCTACTTGATTACAAAGCTCATGATCACAATATGATCACGCATAGAGAGAGATGAACACATAGCTACTAGTAGAACCCTTAGCCTCGAGGAATAACTACTCCCTCATCATCATGGGAATCAGCAACGGTGATGGATATGGTGGTGGAGATCGATGGAGATGGCTCCGGAGGCACTTCCCTGTCCCGGCAGGGTGCTGGAACAGAGCCTTCTGTCCCCCAAATCTCCCCTTCGGTGGCGGCGGCACTGCGGAACTTTTCATGGCTGGAGGCTCGATTCTTTAGGGTTTCTGCATCAGAGGCTTCTTATAGGTGAAAGGGCGATGTCAGAGGGTGGACTAGGGGCCCACACCACCTGGTGGCATGGCCAGGTGGACTGATACGTCCATTTTGCATCAGTATTCTATGTCTTAATTCACTATTATTCATTGATATATTTCATATTGAGAGATGATACTTATGTTATTTCATCTATTTTTGCATGGTTGATGACGTTTGGAGCATGGACCGCTGCAGTCAGGATTCTGATGGAAAAGGTGCTGTTTGGAGGCAAAATTCACGAAGATCAGAAAATCCGGGAAAATATACGGAAAATCCTATTTTTCAGAAGACTAAGGATGCCAGAAGATGGAGTGGAGATGGGCCACAGGGGGCCCACACCACCCAATGGTGCGGGCAGGCCTAGGCCACGCCAGGAGGTGGTGGACACCTGCCCACTAGCCTCTCCTCCTCCGATATTATCCTCCCGAAACCCTAAGACTCGGGGAGCGACCACAGAAAGATTCCGCCGCCTCTGCGGGGCGGAAAACACCGAGAGAGAAAGATCTCTCCGGCAGATAGATTTCTACCGGGGAATTCCTTCCCGAAGAGGGGAGATCGTCACCATCAACACCACCATCAAGTTGGACTTCATCGAGATCATCATCAACATCACCACCACCATCAGCACCCTCATCACCATCTCCATATTGCTGTAACAATTGCGTTGAATCTTGCATTAGTTCATAGGGGAAACTTTCCTGGTGTTGATTACTCTTTGTAGTTGATGCTATTGAGTGAACCAATGAATTATTGTTTATGTTCAGATTGTTATACATCATTATTTCATCTCTGATCATGATCCATATGATGTCTTGTGATTAGTTTGTTTTGTTCTTGAGGACATGGGAGAAGTCTTGTTGTTAGTAGTGGAGTTGTGTTGAGAAAGATTCAACAGATTGTTATTTAAGTTGTGGTGTACTTCTTCTAGTGGTGTCATGTGAACATCGACTACATGACACTTCACCTATATGGGCCTAGGGGAATGCATTGTGGATTTGGCTATTAATCATAGGGGTTACCGGAGTGACAGAAACCTGAACCCCCGTTAGGAAACCATTGCACAAGGGACGTAAGGGTCTTAGAGTTTAAACTGTGGTTAGGTTTCTACCTTAATTACTTTCTTGTACTTACGGATGTTTGCAAGGGGTATAATCACAAGTATGTATTAGTCTTGGATGGGGCGGTACATTAGCACAGGTTCACCCACACAACACTTAGCAAGCTAAAGAAGATTAATCAACTATATGAAGCGAAAGCACTTGACAGTCTTCCCATGTGTCCTCGAGAACGTTTGGTCATCTTAAGTAATACAACTGGCTTGTCCTTTGCTTCATAAAGGATTGGGCCACTTGCTGCATTTATTTCTACTATCTTTTATTTACTCGTACTTTGTTTACTTGCTTTATCAACAACCCCTAAAAATCTGTTTGCTAAGTATTTGCAGAGAATTCCTGATCCATACCACTAGCCAGCACCTTCTGCTCCTCGTTGGGTTCGACACTCTTACTTATCGAAAATACTGTGATACACCCCCTATACTTGTGGGTCATCAAGACTATTTTCTGGCACCGTTGTCGGGGAGTGAACCGCTATTGGAGAGTGGAATTGATAAAGGAAACTTCTACGGTGAGTATTGTTTACTTTCGTTAGTTTCTTTATTTTTGTTATGGATAATTCGCTGAGTTTCTTATTTAGTAATGCTACCACTGCTAAGGTAGTAGGTAAGCCACCACCTACTGAGAATGATGTTTTCAAATTACCTATAAGAATTATTGATCGTGTTATGGATAACTACTATGTTGGGGATGGAACTGTCCATCCCGATGATCATTTACTCTTTATACATGAATTATGCGGGTTGTTCAAGTGTGCAGGTATTACTACAGATCAAGTTAAGAAGAAGTTATTCTCATTATCATTGAAAGGAAGAGCTGAGGAATGGTATAAGCTGCTGAAGAATGGTCAAGCTCTGGAATGGGAGGAAATAGTGCCTCTCTTTTATTCAAAGTTTTATCCTCCTAGTGAGATTCATAAAGATCGGAATCAAATATACAACTTTTGGCCTCTTGATGGAGAGAGTACAGCTCAAGCTTGGGGGAGATTGAAGTTACTAATGCTCAAATGTCCCATTCATGAGCTCCCCAACAATATTATTATCAATAACTTTTATGCAAGGCTCCCTCTACATGACAAGGATTTATTGGATGCTTCTTGCGCTAGATCATTCACTCGCATGGAAGAAGAAGCTAAATGGGATCTTCTGGACCGTATTTAAGACAATGCTGAAGCTTGGGAGAATGACAAAGGTAGAAAGTCAGGTATAAATTATGATTATGAATGCATTGAATCTTTTATGGGAACTGGTGACTTTCAAAATATTAAAAATGCGTATGGTCTAGACTCTCAAGCTATTGCTTCTTATTTTAAGGCATTTGCTTCCTATATTGAAGTGCCTAAAAAGAAGTGGAATAAGTATCATGAATCTTATAAATATATTGCTAAGAGTGTTCCTGCAAGAAATACTGAAGTTTATACTGCTAATCATGTTTTACCTGAATCATATATTGAGAAAATGCCTTTTCCAGTTAAGGTAAAGGAACATTCCATGATAGCTAGTATGGTTAATGAAAGTATGAGTAAAGCTATTGAACTTGATAAACAAATGGTTGATGAACCTATAATAGCAAGTGTGAAAGACTTTGTCACTAAATATGAAAAAGAGGGACACCCTATCCTTTATAAGGATACCTCTAATATTGTTTCACATAGTAGTGTTATGAGAGCTAGTATTCCCGTGTTTTCTGTTAGAATAAGTGATCATTGCTATGATGGTCCTTGTGATAGCTATATTGTTAAGTTTATGCATGATACTGAAAGCTACTTTGATAGAGGGAAAAGTGTTCTTATGCATCTCAATAATATCAAGTTTTCTCGTTTTATGCTGAAAGTTTTTATGATGCACTTCTTTTGCCTTCTTATGCAAGTTGCCTCTGGTTTCAATAACTTGTTTGTTTACAAAATTCCCTTGCATAGGAAGTGGGTTAGACTTAAATGTGTGTGTGTTTTTGCTTCTTAATGCTCTTTTTCACTTCAATTCATATCCCTATCAGAGCTTCTTCAAAATTATCATGCCCATCTTAAAGGCTATAAAGAAAGAGCTTTATGGGAGACAACCCAATTTATTTTTGCTTTCAGTTTGTTTTTGTTTCTTTGAGTCTTGGAAGTTATTACTTTGGTAATAACCACTCCTTATCCGTTTTGTTTGGTTTTTGTGTCAAGATCAACCTCTAATGAGAGAGAAGTAATATTTGGGGAAGTTGCTGTCCCGAAACAGATTTTTTGTGCTTCACCGTAAAAATTCGTGAGAGATCTCTGTATGTCGGATTGAGCTGTAATTTTTTGTTCTTCTGCCCCAGGTTGTTATTTAGCTTTCGTTAGTTTTGCACTTTTTTATTTGAGCAACAGAAGATTTTCGAAAAAATTGATATTTACCTGCTGGTCTGTTTTGGCAGATTTTGCCACTTTTGCATCTGCTTCTTTATTCGATTTCCTTTTTGAATTCTTTTTGGGTTTTTGGAAGGAGTTGTTTCAGTAGATTTTTTTTTGATGGTTTTCAGTTGAAGTTGGACTCAAAAGGTTTTATCACTTCACTTATACTAATGTTGCTAATGAGAATTGTGTGAAGTTTGTGTGAAAGAAATTTCCAGGAAGTGGAGACAATGGTGTAATAAGGAAGAGAAGGGTTTTATGACTCAAGTAATAAGTTTATGAAGATGAAGATATTGATGTTATTCAAGTGGTGAATCCGAAAGAATCTACTAGATACCAAATTCAGAGACCTGCAGAGTCTGTTTTCAAATAGGTAATAGTTCTGGTAAGAAAAGTTCCACGAAATTACAATACAACTATATTTTTGCAGTTTTTAGTCAATAAGGAAAGTTACGAAGCGAAAAAGGGACGGAACCAGAGCCAGGGTAGCTCACACCACCCTGTGGTGCGGGCCCACCCTTGGCTGCACCACCAGGTGGTGAGTCCACCCCTGACTCCGCCTCCGATTCGTTTTCTCCCAGTACCTTCCTTTTGATATGAAACTTCGTAATATATAACCCCCCGGATCTTCCGAGGTTCGTATATTGTGTTTTTGTCGTGTTTTTGTTTCGATCTGTTTCTGCCAGGTAAAAATCTCAGATTTGTAGCCTCAATGTCTTCCACTGGATCAGTTGAGGGAGATTCCTTGGAAGATATCATCAACCCATACATGAGAGAATTAAAGATTCATCCCAAGGAGTTATTGCTCGAAGGTGGGGAGGTTCGGATTAAAGAGGTTCAAGGCCCTAAAGGTGAAGGAAGTCTGGAGGACAGGATGGAAGCATTGGAACAAGAAGTCTTTAGGTACAAGATGGCGGAGCGCGAAGTGGATATCATCCATAAGATTTGTTCCGAACTCATCACCGAGCACCAAAAGGAGACTGCTGAACTCAAAGACGAAGTCCTATCACTCCGCCAAACAACCAACAAACTGCAAGCACAGTTCTATGACGTTCAAAATCAAAACTGTGAGTATGAGGCTAGATTTAAACTCATAAGTGTTGCTGCAAGTTTCAGGATGTTGGAAACCACGATGTCCTTTGTTGATGGGAAGCCTTTACCTTGGAAGACGGATGAAGATGATAGGATACCACCACCACCTAAGGATTAATTCGTCATCAGGTTTGGCATCCCCTTGGTTTGTTCCAAGCTTGGGGGAGTGCCACGGTATCATATCACTATCTTCTATATTTTTACCTTATTAGTAGAGTCATATCATGAATAGAGGAGTTATTATGTAGGATGGTTTGCATTATGGAAGTTCCCCTCTCTCGTTAGATATGTATCCCTTGGTGTGAGTTGCCGTTATGGAATATTAATGAGAAGTTCTATCATTCACTCTTTTGCATAGCTTATATTAGCTTTCAATTCATAGTTATATGATTGATCTTGTTGTTAGTATTGATATCACTTTGGGATCATTGAGTTAATTTAGTTGGTTTTGGCAAACCTGGCTCGGTCAGTAGCAACACTATTTTTGAGAGTTGAATGAAAAAGATAAAAGTACTCTAAAGAAAAATTATTTCATCATCTTTCTTTCTTGATTTGCTCATAAGTCTAGTATTCTCTAGTTAAGATCTTTTGTGCTTCCGAGGAAGATTGCATGTTTGTCTTTATCACTTGTATGTTTGTTTGTTTCCTTCAACTCTTATACTTGCTACCCAGCCTTGCTAGCCAAAAACCTGTACTGAGAGGGAATTCTTCTCGTGCATCCACCTCCTTTAAACCAAAACCTTTGCCATTTGTGTCCACCATACCTACCTAGTAGCATTATTGCTATTCCAAGTAAATTCTTGTTTTATCTACCTCCCAAATTAAACTTGTTATGTGAAAATTAGTGATTAAAGCTCTCACGAACTTGATGGCACACTTTACTTTCTTGCATTTAATAAACTTGAACCATTGGGTCCTTCTTTGTTGCGTATATGCTTGCGCTTTATGAGTTGAAGTTAGCAGAACCATGCATCATGGGGACCGCTTTCAACACTTCATTGGTACTTGTACCTAGTTGATATCATGTTCTTTTGCTTATGGATCCTAGCGGTGTGAAATAAAAGTGGAACTTGTAAGATCATGGAGTTTATATGTGTGTTAGAGAAACACCTAGGCCGCTAGCCTAAGCCATGCCTAATCATGGTGGAAACTTGCAACATAACTATAGTGAGCATTCTATGAAGCATCCTCAATAAAAACCTATGCAAATAGCAAAGAAAAAGATCACTGAGATGCTCACTGTCTGCTTGCCTTGTCATTTTCATTATGGGATAGCTCTTGTGTCATGTGCAAGGGGTACCCCGTTGGCGGTTCTCAATGATACACATGTATTTACAATGACAAGAGCTTGCTCGTGACTGAAGTTGAGTAGCATGAGGATCGGTACTCATAAGTAAGGGGCATGAGATTTCAACTTATAACTTGTCAAGCATATCCTCTTAGGTGTGTCACTTTAACCTTAATCACCTAAAGATGCCTATGATAGGGGCAATGAGAGCTGAAAGCTAGTAAGTATCATAATTTTTGGGAGCTATTTATGAGACTTGCAATCCCTGCTTCCCTCTTTGAAGGGCCTTTCTTTTACTTTGTATTTGAGTCAGTAAACCTACTCCCTTCTATCTCAACAAGTATTTTGAGTTGTTGTGTTTCATTCATTCATATGATGATTTATTCACTCATGTTTCTTATGTTCCTTGTTTTGCACATTGCTCTTATCCTGATGTTTACTACTTTGAAAGCTATCATTGAAAAACCAGCTATTTGTTAACTCCAACAATTTATCAACTATTCTTCGACCAAGAGCTAAGTTTGCCATTACCAATTATGATTCACTTTATGTATCTTTATTGTGTTTCCTTTACTCATTGCAAGTTGAGTTGTATAATAGTGAGTTGTCTTCTATTATGATCTATGTATTTCATGAATGTGATGCTTCTTGTCCGTATTCTTTTATCGACTCTTCCCTCTATAAACCTAAGGCCATGTTTATTGAGCTCAGTTTCGCTTGGGGAAAAGCGAAGTCTAAGCTTGCGGGGAGTTGATACGTCCATTTTGCATCACTATTCTATGTCTTAATTCACTATTATTCATTGATATATTTCATATTGAGAGATGATACTTATGTTATTTCATCTATTTTTGCATGGTTGATGACTTTTGGAGCATGGACCGCTGCAGTCAGGATTCTGATGGAAAAGGTGCTGTTTGGAGGCAAAATTCACGAAGATCAGAAAATCCGGGAAAATATACGGAAAATCCTATTTTTCCAGAAGACTTAGGATGCTAGAAGATGGAGTGGAGATGGGCCATAGGGGGCCCACACCACCCCATGGCGCGGGCAGGCCTAGGCCACGCCAGGAGGTGGTGTGGCTACCCTGGCCCACTCCAGCCTCTCCCCTCTGGTGTATATTATCCTCCCGAAACCCTAAGACTCGGGGAGCGACCACAGAAAGATTCCGCCGCCTCTGCGGGGCGGAAAACACCAAGAGAAAGATCTCTCCGGCAGACAGAATTCTGCCGGGGGAATTCCTTCTCGGAGAGGGGAGATCATAGCCATCAACACCACCATCAAGCTGGACTTCATCGGGATCATCATCATCATCACCACCATCAGCACCCTCATCACCATCTCCATATTGCTGTAACAATTGCGTTGAATCTTGCATTAGTTCATAGGGGAAACTTTCCCGATGTTGATTACTCTTTGTAGTTGATTCTATTGAGTGAACCATTGAAATATTTTTTATGTTCAGATTGTTATACATCATTATTTCATCTCTGATCATGATCCATATGATGTCTTATGAGTAGTTCGTTTTGTTCTTGAGGACATGGGAGAAGTCTTGTTGTTAGTAGTGGAGTTGTGTTGAGAAAGATTCAATAGATTGTTATCTAAGTTGTGGTGTACTTCTTCTAGTGGTGTCATGTGAACGTCGACTACATGGCACTTCACCTATATGGGCCTAGGGGAATGCATTGTGTATTTGGCTACTAATCGTAGGGGTTGCCGGAGTGACAGAAACCTGAACCCCCGTTAGGAAAGCATTGCACAAGGGACGTAAGGGTCTTAGAGTTTAAAGCTGTGGTTAGGTTTCTGCCTTAATTACTTTCTTGTACTTACGGATATTTGAAAGGGGTATAATCACAAGTATGTATTAGTCTTGTATGGGGCGGTACATTAGCACAGGTTCACCCACACAACACTTAGCAAGCTAAAGAAGATTAATCAACTATATGAAGCGAAAACACTTAACAGTCTTCCCATGTGTCCTCGAGAACGTTTGGTCATCTTAAGTAATACAACCGGCCTGTCCTTTGCTTCATAAAGGACTGGGCCACTTGCTGCATTTATTCCTACTGTCTTTTATTTACTCGTACTTTGTTTACTTGCTTTATCAAAAAACCCTAAAAATCCGTTTGCTAAGTATTTGCAGAGAATTCCTGATCCATACCACTAGCCAGCACCTTTTGCTCCTTGTTGGGTTCGACACTCTTACTTATCGAAAACACTGCGATACACCCCCTATACTTGTGGGTCATCAGGGACCCACGCCACCACATGGTGTGGCCAGCCCCTGGCCCCTCTCCATCTCGTCTTCTGGCTCCATGAGTCTTCCGGTAAAATATCGACTTTGGCTTTTGTCCGGTCCAATTTCAAGAATATTCATTTTCTAGCTTTTTTGGAACCAAAAATAGAAGAAAACAGGCAACTAGCACTGTGGCATCTTGTCAAGAGGTTAGTTCCATAAAATGTGTAAAAGTACTCCAAAGTGTGGACAAAACATAAGAAAGTAGATATAAAATAAGAATGGAACATCAAAAATTATAGATACATTTGCAACGTATCAACATCCCCAAGCTTAACTCCTGCTCATCCTCGAGTAGGTAAGTGATAAAAAGAAAGAATAATTTTTGAGGTGACATGCACCATCATAAACTTGATCAAAGTATTTGTAAAACATTTATAGTTGGGATCATAGTACTTCAACATAGCATAAAAGATATAGTTCTAACAATAAGACATATCAACTATGTTGTAACATGAAAAGGCACAAACAAAAGATTCATGAATAATAATGCTTTGGAAGACGTTTGATTGTTTCACATAAAGAAAGCATAATTAGAATGGTATTCAGCTTGTGTCGGGGAGATGACCTCTGGATACCCCAACCAGACAAGAACCATGGTAGTTAGATCGTGTCCGGCTGGCTCAGCGCAGCCGGACATGAGCAAGTCAAGATGGCTATATTACGATAGCCGGAATGGCGAGGAGCAGCCAGCTACACCAACATAGCCGGAACCAATCAGGAGGATAGAGCGACATGCAGCACAGTGCATGGTACGCCCTGGTACGATGACAAGACTTGCAACCACTCGGCCATACTGAAGACTTTGCGGGGTGACGCGGGAACAGTGGCCCGATGCTGATGACAGGCTCGCACGGCGTTCACTGTACCCACGACGACCATACCGCCCGTACTCTGATGAGACATAGTTGTACCGAGTACTGTAGATGACCAGCCGGTTGGGACCCACCTGTGGGGCCTGCCAGTCGGACTGGCCAGTGAGACTATTGCCTCTCTGCCTATATAAGGAGAGGCAAGGCCTCAGTAGAAAGTGTTGGTCTCAGTGCATTTAAGGCAGCAGCTAGAGAATACAGCTCGAGGAGCGCTTGTAGCCCGGGTATCACTCATAGTTAGATCGGCAGGAGTAGGAGCTTTACCTCATCACGAGGGCTCCGAACCTGGGTACTTCCTGTTTCCAGCTACACTTTCTTGTATCCAATCCCGTCTGTGGACGCCGTCGATAGCTTCCCTGCTAGTCCCCACACCTCTATCTAGCCTGTTTAGGTACTACCGTTCCCAATACAACGACAGCTTGCCCCTCATAGTGTAGCAAAACATAATTGCATAGGACACCTTCAAAGTTCATAAGGGTGACTAGATACAAATAGTTTAAGAACAAGCAATATCAAACTTATGCATCAATCAACAAGTCTTGACAATGCACATTAAACTAAGAATGGCCACTATGCTCTCTCAATAGGTGCATAAAGATAGAAGATGGAGACTCAACATAAAAGTAAAAGAAAGGCTTTCATAGAAGGAAGCAGGGATTCAAGTTTCATAAAGAGCTTCCAAAAATTATGGTACTTATTAGCTTTCATCTCTCATTGCCCCTATCATAAGCATATTGAAGTGATTAAAGTTAAAGTGAACAAACCATGGAGTATATGCTTGACAAAGTATAAGTTGGAAATCTCATGTCCCTTGAATACGAGGGCCGCTCCTCATGCTACTCAAGTTTAGTCACCGGTAAGTTCTTGTCATAGTAAGTACATGTGTATCATCGAGAACCGCCAACAGGGTACCCCTTGCCCGATGATACGGAGAATCCCCATATCAAAATGACAAGCCAAGCAGACAGTGAGCATCTCAGCAATCTTCTTATTTACCATGGGAAAATGGTGCTTTTTTCTCTCTTTCCTCTTTTCTCATCTTTTTTTCCTTTTCTCTTTTTCTCAATCTCTATCTCTTTTTTTATAAGAAGAATGCTTCATAGGTTGCTCATTATGGTTACGTTGCAGGTTTCCACCATGATTAGGCATGGATTAGACCAGCGGCCCAGGCGTTTCTCTAACACACATACATAACTCCATGGACTTACAATCTCCCCTTTCATTTCATACCGACGACGTCCATAGACAAAAGATCATGATATCAACTAGGTATGTACAAGTGCAATGTTGAAAGCGTTCCCCATGACAGCATGGTTCTACTAATCCCCAACATATAAGTGCAAGCATATACAACATAGATGACACAATGGTTCAAATTTATTAGGGCCAAGAAAATTAAAGTGTGCCATCAAGTTCGTGAGAGCTTTAATCACTAATTTTCACATAACAAGTTTAATTCGGAAGGTAGATAAAAACATGAATATACTTGGAATAGCAAATGCTAATAGGTAGGTATGGTGGACTATTTGGAATAATTTGGTTTTATTTGGAGTTGGATGCATGAGTGGAACTCATACTTGGTATGGAGGCTAGAAAAAAGACAGGGAGCGACCAACTAAGAGAGCAATAATGGCCATAATCATGCAAAGCGACAAAACATCATTAATTAAAGCATAAAGTGATATTACAAGGCGAAAACTAAATGATCATAGAGGCTATGATGACTTGAGATAGTTTTAACATGGTGTGAGCATGCGCCAAGTCAACCCAAACAAAGCATCAAAGCAGAATACCACAATATTATGCTTTTGTATGCTAAAACAACGCATGATTCTTTTAAGCCACATTAAGCAATCTCAATTGTTTGGAACAAGTCATGCTAGAGCAATAATCACTAAGCATAAAGCCAAAACAATATCAATCATGACATGATAAATTCTAAGTCATAGTCAAAAACAAGCTCCTTTTATACCACTTAAGCATGAATTTTCCTACTCTTTTCCAATCCAAATCAACCTATTTGAAAGAACTCACAAAGATAATAATAAATAAAGATCAGTGAGCTTGTATCACAAATCCAAAAAGAAGAATTAAAAAGTTCTAAGCTGAAAGCACAAGAAAACTAAGGCTAAACACAGTGCTAGCAAAAGAGAACACTCACAAAACAATAAGAATGAAAATTAGAGTGTTATAGGCAATGAATAACGGGGTGTGTCTCTCTCCAAAAGAAGTGTGTTGGGATCCAACCAACTCATTTAAGCAAACCAAACAAAATAAAACTAAAAACAAAAACAAAGATGCTCCAAGAACAACACAATTATGCATGAAACAATAAAAATGAAGTGTTTGGAAGAAACCTGAGATTTTTATTGATGAAGAAGGGGATGCCTTGGGCATCCCCATGCTTTGACGCTTGTACCTCTTGAATATTTCTTGGGGTTACACGGTGTGGCATCCCCAAGCTTGAGCTTTTGTCCATTCTTCATCTCATCACATCATTCTTTCCCTACACCTGAAAATTTCCTTCATACAAAACTTCACACAATCTTCATTAGCAACATTAGTGTATTCAAGATATAAAGTCTTTAGGTTCAGTTTCAACACAAGTAAAACTTCCATAAAAACACATGGTACTGTAGTAATTCCTTTTAAAAGTTCAAATGATCAAAGAGAACTCAAAAATAAAGAGATTTAAGCGGCAAATGCAAATAATGGCAGAAATCTGTCAAAACAGACCAACAGGTAAAAACCAATTTTTTCGAAGACCTTCTGTTGCTCAAATCGAAAAGTGTTGAACTAATGAAAGTTGGATAACAACCTGGGGTAGAAGCACAAAACATTACAGCTCAAACCGACGTACAGAGATTTTTCACGAATTTTTACAGCGAAGCACAAAAATCTGTTTCGGGACAGCAACTTTCTCAAGCATTACTTCTCTCTCGTTAGAGGTTACTCTTGGCACAAAAACCACAAAAAATGATAAGGAGAGGTTATTACTGAAGCAATAACTTCCAAGACTCAATTAAAACTTTTGGGTTATCTCTCAATAAGTACTTTTCTTTAACGCCTTTAAGTTAGGCATGATAGTTTGAGAAGATGCTCACATAAGAAATATGAATTGAAGTAAAAGAGAGCATCAAGAAGCGTATTCAAAGCACATTTAAGTCTAACCCACTTCCTATGCATAGGAATCTTGTAAAGAAACAAGTTATGAAAGCACAAAGCAACAAGCATAGTAAAGCAAAACAAGTGCAACTTCAAGACTTTTAACATAAAGAGGGGAAACTTAATATTATTGAGATGCATAAAACCATGTTTCCCTCTCTCATAATAACTTTCAGTAGCATCATGAATAAAATTAACAATATAACTATCACATAAAACATTCTTATCATGAGCCACATGCATATAATAATTATTACTCTCCACATAAGCATAGTCATTCTTATTAATTGTAGTGGGAGCAAATTCATCAAAATAGCTATCATTGTTATTCTCATCACCATAATCATCAAATATAGGAGGCATATTGTAATCATAATTAATTTTCTCCTCAATAGTAGGTGGACTGAAAATATCATATTCATCATTGTAATCATCATATATTGGAGGCATAGTATCATCAAAGTAAATTTTCTCCTCCGTGCTTGGGGGACTAAAAATATCATGCTCATCAAAACTAGCTTCCCCAAGCTTATACTTTTCCATAGAATTAGCAATAATGGTGTTCAGAGAATTTATACTAATAACATTGCTATTACCATGCAAATAAAGTTCCATAAGTTTTTTAATTTTCTCTTCAAACACTCCATGTCCTAACTCAAGATAAATGCTATAAAGCTCTCTAATTTTGTTGTTGTTTTCCATTAAGCCTAACTAGTGAAAATAAAAACAAGAAACAAAAAGACAAAATTGCAGAATCTAAAGAAAAAAATTACTTCGAGCACTCACACCGGAGGATGTGAGTAACTTTTACCTTACCTCCCCGGCAACGACGCCAGAAAATAGCTTGATGTCTACGCACTTCTATTCTTGTAGACAGTTGTTGGTCCTCCAAGTGTAGAGGTTTGTAGAACAGCAGCAAGTTTCCCTTAAGTGGTTTACCCAAGGTTTATCGAACTCAGGGAGGAAGTGGTCAAAGGTATCCCTCTCAAGCAACCCTGCAATCAAGATACAAGAAGTCTCTTGTGTCCCCAACACACCCAATACACTTGTCAGGTGTATAGGTGCACTAGTTCGGTGAAGAGATAGTGAAATACAAGTGGTATGGATAATTATAAACGGTAATGGTGCTAGAAAATAGCTTTGATGGTGTGTGGTTGACGGTTAGGAAGAGACTAAAGGCAATCTGAAATAAAGATGGAAGCAAGCAAACATATAATAGATCTAGTTGCAAACAGTGTTTCAATGCTTAGAAACAAGGCCTAGGGATCATACTTTCACTAGTAAACACTCTCATATAAATATCTCCTCTTGATGATACTACTCTGAACTACTCTGCGGTTGGACACTCTAATCCATGGTAGGGCTATAACAGCACACCTCAAAGTTTGCTTTTCCCATCTAGGTAACCCCACACTGTCACCTTGAGCTCTAGATGGTTCCAACAAACACCACAATTTCATAGAGACATCCAACTCCAAATATAACTCATAACAAGTATTTGTAATCTCTAGCCTAAGTGCCACCATGGTGTGCATGTTGTCACTTTCACACACATGGGGAGAGCCAGAGATCTATTAAAGCACTTGAGTAGCAAGGTAGATCTACTTCATTGCAAAGCTCATGATCACAATATGATCATGCATAGAGAGAGAGATGAACACATAGCTACCGGTAGAACCCTTAGCCTAGAGAGAGAACTACTCCCTCCTCATCATGGGAATCAGCAACGGCGATGGAGATGGTGGTGGAGATCGATGGAGATGGCTCCGGGGGCACTTCCCGTCTGGCGAGTCTTGGTGCCGAGACTTTCTGTCCCCCGAATCTCCCCTTTGGTGGCGGCGGCGCTGCAGAACTTTTCGTGGCTGGAGGCTCGATTCTTTAGGGTTTCTGCATTGGAGGCTTCTTATAGGCGAAAGGGCGATGTCAGAGGGTGGACCAGGGGCCCACACCACCTGGTGGCGCGGCTAGGCGGGACCCGCGCCACCACATGGTGTGGCCAGCACCTGGCCCCTCTTCGTCTCGTCTTCTGGCTCCATGAGTCTTCCGGTAAAATATCGACTTTGGCTTTTGTCTGGTCCAATTCCAAGAATATTCATTTTCTGGCTTTTCTGGAACCAAAAACAGAAGAAAACAGTCAACTTGCACTGTGGCATCTTGTTAATAGGTTAGTTCCAGAAAATGTGTAAAAGTACTCCAAAGTGTGGATAAAACATGGAACATAAAAAATTATAGATATGTTTGCAACGTATCAATATGCGCCATAGAAAGTGGGTCAAAAAGATTCTGTGGTGGGGCCCACCTCCACTTTCTGTGGCGCATAAGGGAATATGTGCCACAGATCTTAACACTTTTGTGGCACATATGTCATTATGTGCCCCAGAAAGTGGGTCACCCCATGCCGGTTGGTGGGTCCCACGTAACTTCTATGGTGCATGGTCTCTAAAATGCGCCACAGAATTGTTTAGTTGATGTGGCGCATATTCCCTAGTGCGCCACTGATACTTATCTGTGCCGCATGTTTCTGCATATGTGCCATAGAGTATCTTGTCTACCTATAGTTGTTTTCCTAGTAGTGAATGGAAGACAATAAGAAGAAGCTGAAGAACGGGCAACAGATGAGCCCGATGATGATCTTGGTCGGGCCATTGCAGATTCAAAGGTAGAATGCGAAAGTGAAATGGAGAGGTTGAACTCCGAGCAGATGTTAGAGGACCACAAGAAATTGTTGTACCCAAATTGCGAAGATGGCCACAAAAAGCTGGGTAGCACACTAGAATTGCTGCAATGGAAGGCAGAGACCGGTGTGACTGACAAGGGATTTGAAAATTTGCTGAAAATAATCAAGAAGTTGCTTCCAAAGGATAATGAAATGCTTGCCAGTACATACAAAGCAAATAAGTCTATCTACCCTCTAGGATTATAGGTGCAGAAGATACATGCATGCATTAATTACTGCATCCTCTACCGCGGTGAGGAGTACGAGAATTTGGATGCATGCCCGGTATGCACTGCATTGTGGTACAAGATCAGACGAGATGACCCTGGTGATGTTGAGGGCGAGCGCCCTAGGAAGAGGGTTCCTACCAAGGTGATGTGGTATGCTCCAATAATACCACAGATGAAACGTTTGTTCAGAAACAAAGAGCATACCAAGTTGTTGCCATGGCACATGGAAGACCGTAAAAATACGAGATGTTTAGACACCCCCCTGATGGGTCGCAGTGGAGAAAAATCGAGAGAGAGTTCCTGGATTTTGTAGGTGACGCGAGGAACTTATGGTTTGGTCTAAGTACAGAAGGCATGAATCCTTTTGGGGAGCAGAGCTGCAGTCATAGCACCTGGCATGTGACTCTATGTATCTATAACCTTCCTCCTTGGTTGTGCATGAAGCGGAAGTTCATTATGATGTCAGTGCTCATCCAAGTCCCGACGCAACCCGACAATGGCATTGATGTGTACCTAAGGCCATTCGTTGAAGAACTCCTATAGTTGTGGCACATACAAGGTGTACGTGTGTGTGATGAGCACAAACAGGAGGAATTTGACCTACGAGCGTTGTTGTTCATAACAATCAATGATTGACCTACTCTTAGTAACATTTCAACAATCAATGATTGGCCTGCTCTTAGTAACATTTCAGGATAGACAAACAAGGGATACAATGCATGCATGCACTATTTAGGTGAGACTGAAAGTATATATTTGGATAAATGTAAGAAGAATGTGTACTCGGGGAATCGTTATTTTCTTCTGCCCATGCACTCCCTAAGAAAGAAAGGTAAGCATTTGAATGGTGGGGCAGATCATCAGTGTAAGCCTACCCGCCATACTGGTGATGATGTATTTGATATGGTGAAGGATTTAAAAGTAATCTTTGGAACGGGTCCTGGTAGACAACCTATTTCGAAGGACGATGGAGGACACGCACCCATGTGGAAGAAGAAATCTATATTTTGGGAGCTACCCTATTGGAGAGTCCTAGAGGTTCGCTCTGCAATTGACGTGATGCACCTGACGAAGAATCTTTGTGTGATGCTGCTAGGCTTCTTGGGCATGTACGGTAAGAATAAAGATACACCGGAAACACGGTAGGACCAGCAATGTATTAAAGACGGATATGGCATGCATCTAGAGCTATTTCAAGGTACTGCTGGCTATGCTATTACCAAAGAAGAGAAGGAAATATTTTTTGAAGTCCTTTACAGTATCAAGGTCCTGTCTGGCTTCTCGTCAAATATAATGGGAATTATAAATATGGCAGAGAAAAAATTTCAAAACCTAAAGTCTCATGACTGACACGTGCTTATGATGCAGTTGCTTCCGGTTGCATTGAGGGGCCTTTTGCCAGAAAATGTTCGAGTACCCATTGTGAAGGTATGTGCGTTTCTCAATGCAATTTCTCAGAAGGTAATCAATCTAGATAGTCTACCAAGGTTACAGAAAGATGATGACGTTCTTGTCAATGCAGACTTCACCACGGCTGCTGTAGAATGGCAATATGTCTACGGGCAGCCTTTGGTCAGTTCTGAGAGGCTCCGGGATCTTCCAACAAAAATGCGACAATTGCATGCATGGTACGTTAAAGCCACGGAAAAAGGGCAAGAACGGATCATAGCGAAAGTTAGAGTGGAGCATTACTTCACTAAAGACGAGGTCCATGTTGAACTTTTAGAAATCTTTCAGTTATTCAATCAAAGGGATCTCGACAAATCTATACTCAGTTTCCATTGTCTATAAGTGATTAATTTATTTATGTAATTAAGTCTCTAGCTCAGCTCGTTTAACTCATTGTCGGTAATTATCCTTACTATATTATTTTGTACGCTATGATTGTAACATCCCAGCATCAGAGCTTAGAAATAAGTTGAACACAGGTGTATGCATTGCATTCATGCATAGAAAATCCGGATAATTTTCGCAATTTTAAATAAAACTTGTCAAAGTGATTGCAGCTTCTCTTAACTTGGTGGAACTGAAGTAGATCATCAAGTTGACAGCGATAAGTTTCAATATGACCTTTGCTAAAACTTTATTTTTGGGTAATATAATTTGATCTAAGGGTAGATCAAATGTAATAAAACAAGTCACAACACACTACTTAATAAGGAGTACTAGATCTTCTAGAGATTATTACATGGTATTCCATACCACAACTCAAGGATGAATACATAATGTTCTAAAGATGATATCAAGGTATTATCTACCACAAATCTTAAATAGCAAGTTAAGTACATAACTTAAGTAAAGAAACTTTTTAAATAAATCTTGAAACACTTGTTTGCCATAGTTACTCCTACCATGGGTATCATGGTAGTTCTTAAATATTAACTCTTGTCACAGATAGAGTAGAAAGGAAGTCAAGCCAAGATCGCACATACTCTTAATATGATATTAAGAGGTGCCTTATCTATTTAACCAAGTCCTTGTGTGTATTGATCATCAATGTGTGTGATCAATGCTTGACCTAGCACTTGTTGACTTGTTAACCTTTAGCTTTGACCTATTATGTTAACCTTTCAAAGACCTTAAGTAAATTAATCTGAAGGAAGAACTAGATATGGTTGAGTGTACCATCATCAATGGAATGTGATCCTTAGTGGAGATCAAACCATTTGATGTTGGAGGAGTTAACTCACTCATGAGTTAACTAGAAGCAGTACCTAAACTCAAGAGTTAAGCTAGTAATTGAGGAGCTATGAGAAAGCTAGTTGTATTAGTACATTAGATAACAATCTTGTTAGGACAATGGATATAGACTTAGAATAATCTTGCTTAACAAGATAAGTCTATAGAGAGACTAATACAAGTTTACTACTTAGTTGAGTATAGATCTTGATCAGACAAATAGAAGCCTAAGCTTGGTTTGATCAAATGATGGTGGTCATTATTCTCAAGTCACTTGGGAATAGATGACTAGGTGTTGAAGAAGACTTGTGAGTATACCAAATCAGGTAAAGCCTGGTAAGCTGAATCATCTAGCTTTAACATGAGAAGTCAAGCTAGAGTATGATGAAGTATATAACATAAGTTTTATGAAGTAGTTGGAGGCATAGTAGATTGATCAAGCTAATACAAGAACAAACTTGTATTATGGGTGAAGAACCATACTTATTCTAGAAGATTGATATCCCTTGTTATCTACAGTGAGGATTTTAATCTTGTAAGCCTTGGATATAGTTGCCAGATGGATTTAAGGAAGTTAGTAGATGGAGTTAGCAGTAGCTACACTGATAGGTGCATCAATGGTAGTTAAATAAGAGGAGTTATATACTAGGAGTAAGAATGGAGTAATTTTGAAGTGGCATGACCATGTCATCATATGATGATGGATATGGTGGAGACAGATGATTGTCTTATTCAGGAAGATGTGATCTTTGTGAATAAGATAAGAGAAATTTGTAGAGTATATTTAGGAAAGGAATTCCTTATCTCAAGATATCCTTAGTGAGGTATTAAGGTAAGTATTCTTTAGAACCCTTAACCAAGATCATATCAACATAGGACTAGAATCATGTCTACCTCTTTGTTTTAAACCCTAGAATAAGGAAAGTAGTTAAAACAATTCCTATCTTTAGGCAGCCAATGGATAGTATCTCTTAGTCAAATGAAATGTCTAAGAGATAAGTAGAAACCAGATGAGTGTTTATAGATGGAAGCCTTGTCTATCTTATTATCTTAAACCCTAATAGAAACTTAGCCTCATAGGATTATTAAGATCACATTCCGAAAGCAATCCCAATAACTCACTTTTAGTTGAGATGTTATTTAGGATCATAAATTGTGGTGGCAATATGTCTAACCTTAGTATTAATCCATATCTATATTTGAACAAACATTAGCATTTATCCACCAATTATTAATATTGATTCATGATGACTTAATCAAGATTGTTCTGTGGTAATTCTAAATACTACAAATCAAGTAGAATTGGATTTGGTGAAATCACCAAATAGGTAGAACCATGGAATTCAAATCACCATATTATAAACCAGGATTTAAACCAACATCTAATATGGTTATTAAAAGAGGTTAAATATACATATATTTCATGACTATTGATGCTCCATGCTTGTTTTATATATACTTTCTTATGTTTTGTCCACAATTTGGAGTATTTTTACACACTTTCTTAGACTAACCTATTAACAAGATGCCACAGTGCCAGTTGCCTGTTTTCTGCTGTTTTTGGGTCCAGAAAGTTAGAAAATGAATATTCTCGGAATTGGACAGGACAAAAGCCAAAGTCGATATTTTACCGGAAGACTCACGGAGCCAAAAGACTAGACGGATAGGGGCCAGGGGCTGGCCACACCATGTGGTGGCGTGGGCTAGCCCTGGTCACGCCACCAGCTGGTGTGGGCACCTCCGGCCTCCATCGACCTTGCCTCTTCGCCTATAAGAAGCCTCCCGATGCAAAAACCCTAAATCGAACAGCCTCCAGCCATGAAAAGTTCCACAGCACCGCCGCTACTGAAGGGGAGATTCGGGGGATAGAAAGTCTCTATTCCGGCACCCTGTCAGGACGGGGAAGTGCCCCCGGAGCCATATCCATCGATCTCCATCGCCATCTTCATCGTTGTTGCTGATTCCCATGATGATGAGGGAGTAGTTCTCTCTCGAGACTAAGGGTTCTACCAGTAGCTATGTGTTCATCTCTCTCTATGTGTGATCATATTGTGATCATGAGCTTGTAATCTATAGATCTACCTTGCTACTCAAGTGCTTTAATAGATCTTTGCTCTCCCCATGTGTGTGAAAGTGATAGCGTGCACACCATGGTGGCACTTAGGCTAGAGATTACAATTACTTGGTATGAGTTATATTTGGAGTTGGATGTCTTTATGAAATTGTGGTGTTTGTTGGAACCATCTAGTGCTCAAGGTGACAGTGTGGGGTTATCTAGATGGGAAAGGCTTACTTTGAGGTGTGCTATTATAGCCCTACCATGGATTAGAGTGTCCAACCGAAGAGTAGTTCAGAGTAGTATCATGAAGATAATATATTTATATGAGAGTGTTCACTAGTGAAAGTATGATCCCTAGGCCTTGTTTCTAAGCATTGAAACACCGTTTGCAACTAGATCTGTTACATGTTTGGTTTCTTCCATCTTTATTTCAGTTTTCCTTTAGTCTTTTCCACGCCATCAAGCTATTTTCTGGTACCGTTACCACTTGTATTTCACTATCTCTTCGCCGAACTAGTGCACCTATACACCTAACAAGTGTACTGGGTGTGTTGGGGACACAAGAGACTTCTTGTATCTTGATTGCAGTGTTGCTTGAGAGGGGATACCTTTGACCAGTTGCTCCCTGAGTTCGATAAACCTTGGGTAATCCACTTAAGGGAAAACTTGTTGTTGTTCTACAAACCTCTACACTTAGAGGCCCAACAACTGTCTACAAGAATAGAAGTGCGTAGACATCAACTATCACTCACCATCATAAATCATTAGCCTCTTGAACCACTACTAATACATTATTTTAGTGGTAATATAAATCATTTCTATAAGATTTTCTTATAGGAAGTAAACCCTAAAACCCTAAATTATATTTACTTTATTAACTAAAAGAACCTTGCATATAATAACATATTTTGTATACACCACAAGAAATGTAGAGAAATTGGTTATAATTAACCTTTATCATAATATCCATGTCTTACAAAAATTCTTGATATTTAAATCCTTGTAGAAATCAAATTTGAAATGTACATAGAAAAGAAAACAGAAACTGGAGAAAAAAAGAAAACAGCCAGCCACGGCCCATTCTCTATCTTCTATTCGTCTCCCAGTGTAGCATCGACAACATTTCGCTTGCTTCATCGCAGCCTAATACCGGTCCAGTCCAAATACCGTTTCGAACACGTCATCGTATTCGTCTCTTTTGTAGGATCGAGCGAAGCAGCTCGCTGGAGGCCGCAGCGCCATCGCCCATGCCAAGATCCGTGCCGCTGTCGCTAGAGACGGGATAAGAATGCCACCGCGACATCCTTCCGTCCTCATCCTCTAATTCAACCGCCGCACTCTCTCTTCTCCTCTCTTTTCCATAGAGGGCTGAAACCCTAGCCGGCCAGAGCTGACCACCGTAGTCAGTAGAGGCCATCCCGGAGACCGTGGAGTGGTCAAGGAGAAGCGCCTCGTCGTCCTTGTCTCTAGAGGGGTAATAGTGGAGCAAGGGGCGCTTGGAATTAGAGTAATTTCACCATTCCCTTTCACTGGTGATCGTCGGAGTCCGTGGACATTAGGTTGTACCAGAGCGCCATCTTCGTCATCAACCACCGTAACAGCATCCGGGTGAGCTACAGGTCCCTATGGACCTCTCCAATCTCTTCCTTTTGTCCTGCATCACCGTAGCACCGTAGACCGTCGTCCACCGCCGCTATCCGCCGTCGTGCACCATCTTCCGGTGACCAAATGACCTAGCGCCGCTACTTTGTGGTCACCCGCGAAGAGGCGCGTCGAACACGCCCTTCTGCCGAGTCCCACACGCTCACTGATGTCTACGCACTTCTATTCTTGTAGACAGTTGTTGGGCCTCCAAGTGCAGAGGTTTGTAGAACAGCAACAAGTTTTACCTTAAGTGGATCACCCAAGGTTTATCGAACTCAGGGAGGAAGTGGTCAAAGGTATCCCCTCTCAAGCAACCCTGCAATCAAGATACAAGAAGTCTCTTGTGTCCCCAACACACCCAATACACTTGTCAGGTCTATAGGTGCACTAGTTCGGCGAAGAGATAGTCAAATACAAGTGCTATAGATAATTATAAGTGGTAACGGTGCCAGAAAATAGCTTGATGGCGTGTGGTTGACGTGGGAAGGGACTAAAGGCAAACTTAAATAAAGATGGAAGCAAGCAAACATGTAACACATCTAGTTTCAAATGGTGTATCAATGCTTAGAAACAAGGCCTAGGGATCATACTTTCACTAGTGAACACTCTCATATAAATATCTTCTCTTTACGATACTACTCTTAACTACTCTCCGGTTGGACACTCTAATCCATGGTAGGGCTATAACATCACACCTCAAAGTTCGCTTTCCGCATCTAGATAACCCCACAATGTCACCTTGAGCACTAGATGGTTCCAACAAACACCACAATTTCATAAAGACATCTAACTCCAAATATAACTCATAACAAGTATTTGTAATCTCTAGCCTAAGTGCCACCATGGTGTGCATGTTGTCACTTTCACACACATGGGGAGAGCCAGAGATCTATTAAAGCACTTGAGTAGCAAGGTAGATCTACTTGATTACAAAGCTCATGATCACAATATGATCATGCATAGAGAGAGAGAGATGAACACATAGCTACCGGTAGAACCCTTAGCCTAGAGAGAGAACTACTCCCTCCTCATCATGGGAATCAGCAATGGCGATGGAGATGGTGGTGGAGATCGATGGAGATGGCTCCGGGGGCACTTCCCGTCTGGCAGTCTTGGACAGACTTTCTGTCCCCCGAATCTCCCCTTTGGTGGCGGCGGCATTGCGGAACTTTTCGTGGATTTCTGATTAACTCTTTAGGGTTTATGCATCGGGAGGCTTCTTATAGGCAAAGAGGCAAGGTCGGTGGAGGGCTGAGGGGCCCACACCACCTAGTGGCGCGGCTAGGGCTAGCCCGCGCCACCACATGGTGTGGCCGCCCTGTGGCCCCTCTCCGTCTCGTCTTCTGGCTCCGTGAGTCTTCGGTAAAATATCGACTTTGGCTTTTGTCCGGTCCAATTCCGAGAATATTCATTTTCTGACATTCTTGGAACCAAAAACAGCAGAAAACAGGCAACTGGCACTATGACTCTTGTTAATAGGTTAGTCCAAGAAAGTGTATAGAAAGTACTCCAAAGTGTGGGCAAAATATAAGAAAGTAGATAAAACCAAGCATGTAACATCAAAAATTATGGATACGTTTGCAACGTATCACTCACCCACGATCAATTCATGCTCGACCTGGGAGAAATCCCAGCGGCGACGTCACGTCGACGTCACAATGGCCGTCGTGGCGTGGTGGTCAACGGCCATGGGCCTCTCTCTCTCTTGAGGTGGATCTTTGAGGTGGATGGGCCCTTGATCACCAACGTGGGTAGGTGATGCCCGGTATAAAAAGTAGTCTTATGTTTAATATCCAAATAGAAAATGAATAAACAATATAAATTCAATTATAAATATTTTCCAAGAATTTAAGAAAATAGTTAAATCTTATAAATTGAATAACTTTTGTTTTATAACTCAGAAAAATGTATATTATATATCAAAATGTTCATAAAAATAAACTCTATATTATCAACCCATTATCACATTTTATTTTCCAACTTAAATAATATAATAATTACTATTAGGAAATAAGCTATTTGAGATAAATCTTAAAATATATGTACAATATGTCAAAAGTCATAGAAAAACAAAATAAAGACCTATAAACTTATTTCAATTATTGTTTGTATCACTTAACTAATATTTAGTATTTATTAAGTATTTATTAAGGGATAAAACTTATAAAAATCATATCTTATTATTTAAAAATCACAAAAATAGTTATAATATACCAAAATGATCGAAAAAATGAATTCTACACATCAAAAATGTCAAATCTTAATTTTGAAGTAAAATAAAAGGTAAAGGTCTAGTAAATCTTATTTTAACCCTTTTCTTCTATTTTAATTCCTTAAAAATACATAAAAATTTACTATTACTTTTAGTATTATTTGTTTAGAGTCTAAAAATGTAATAACAAGTCAATTAATGTTTAAGTGAAGTTAAAATAGGTCAAACCATTTTAAAATATATCTACTAAAACTATCATCTCAAATTAAGGATATTTTAGTTTTCCTAAAAGATTTTTACCAATTATAAAGTCAACTAAAATGGTATATTGTTTATCACAAGAATCCTATGCGCTTGTAAAATCACCAAACTTTTATTTACTAATCCCTTTACTAGTCTGGGAAGCTACCTAAATTTAAACTAGGTTCGTAAGTACTTTAAGTAGTGTCTAATTTTGTACTTGTTAAACATAACCTTAAGAAAACACAAATTCCATAAATCAATGTTACTTACATTCTAACTTTAGGAATCTTTAAGAAGTGAACCCCTATAATAAGATGCCTTATTCGAAATATTTAAATCTTCACCAGTTATACTATGATTGTTTAATGTACTAATGTTTTCCTCTTTAATAATCTTAGATAATAAGAAAACCTTGAAATGTTAGCCTTAAGTTTAAATACTTTTTACTTTTTAAAGTAATATTTTCCTCCAAGGGTATTCTTTTAAGAAAAATTAAAAGTAATCCCTGAACACCTGTTTAAAAGATCTAATGGAGTCTTAATCTTGTTTAAGAAATATTTCAGATACCATACCCATTTGAGTGTTTCAATATTGCATATTACTTGTTGTATTTACTTATTGTTTCACACACACTCTCACAAGCCTTAATAAGAAGCACAGGTGTTCAACTGAGATAAAAGTGAAACACATTTTAAAGAAACCATTCCCAGTTTCTGAACCCTAGATCAAATATGATTAGTCCGGGGATTCACGTTTTCCAAACTACATTACATTACTTATGCATAACTGCATCTTGCTTCTTTAAACATTAGTCCTTACCAGACCAATGATGTTGTTTACAGAATTTGGATCTTCTATTGTCTTGAAGACCGTGACTACATAATCTTGCAATCACAAAAGGCAAGTTCACAACTTTCTCATGTCCTTTGATTATTTTCTATACTTGTAACTCAAATGTGTCATCACCTGCATTTCAAAAACATCGAAAACACTATTTTCACAATTAACTAGAAATATCGGTTACTGGTCCGGGGTGATCAGCTAATCTATCATATTTGGCAATGGAAACGCTATTGTACAGTAATGTATCATCTAGGACTTAACAACCAATGTCGCCAGTGATTCTAGCATCGTATATTACGCGTCAACCATAAGACTTGGAATGGGACAGGAAAGTCAGCTGTATCTTCTCCCTTTCGCATGGACGGATGACTTTATCGTGAGGCTGTTGATTTCTCGTGGAGTTCCAGAGAATCCAGCACATGGGTGGGACCCCTTAGTTCCCCGCGAGCTAGGTCTAGATTATCTGTGCATCTCTGACTGGGTCTGAGTTCACCATAGTTAATGGTGACCGCCAGACAGAGCTGCGTATGGAGTCTCCGAGAGGCTACCCAAAGAGTAACAGTGGTAGTTATATCGGGAGATCGTGTCTCATGCGGGGTCGCGAAGAGGGCAGCGATTGGCTTGGATCTTAGACTGGGCCCCACATCAAGGAATTGTGGACGAGAATAAGCTACCCGGTTGTGCAACAAAGCTAAGGTCTCTTGTGGGAAAAGTGACGCACCTCTGCAGAGTATAAGAATTGTGACATGTTACTCCCTGTTCCGGGAAGGAGCTACGAACACGGCAGGAAAGGAACCCCACGAAGGTTCTGGTCAACCTATGACGGCTGTCGGACATAGTTTTCAGAATAAAAGCAACCTTTGAAGAAATGTTTACGAAAACCTGCATTGCCTATGACCTATGGTCTGTGGCTGTAGAGATAGTGCATCATACACTCCTTTTTAGTGAACCTTCTAAGTACGCTTGTACTCAACCGTACCTTCTTAACCCTTGCTAGGTTCTAAGCCATGGAAGACGACGTCAACAACAATTTCTGCTCAAGAAACCATCAGCGACATCTCAAGTTCTTCAATAAAGTCAATGAAGTCAACATATACATCAACTGAAGTGAAGATAAAGTGTCGGTTTAGATAGGAGTAGATTCTCTAGCCATAAAACCTATTTCTGAATAGCATTGCAATAGCAGCAATGGCAAGCCAAATAGTTTAGATACTAGTCTTAGTTACTAGATAGTTTTGAGTTATTATTTCTTGTTCTTCTTTGTAAGAAGTTCTTTCTCTCTCTTTCACCTAGAGTGTTCTATGGATATTTTGTAAAGAGTCGAGTTGTAACCTATAGTCATGTCTTGGACCTGCTGTGTGTCTGTTGTACCACTCTGAGGGATGTAATACTAGTGAACGGTGTTTCATTGGTGTTATGTCAACGACTATAGTGTACTACATCATGCAGTGGTATGCTGGATCACCGCAATGATGCAGAATGAAGATTCTCGAATGTAAAAAGGGAGAACCCATGGACTTGGGTTCTTGACCCAAATCGAGTTAATGAAGCTATCATAAAGACGAAGGCCATAGACACAGAGTGTAACTTGCTACGATTTCTCAAGAAGCAGAATTTCTATAAGGAAATAATATTTCCTTACCACTTCGGGTGAGAGTGTTTCTGTCTTGTACAAATTAACTTTTACTTACTCGATGTTCGATATAAATGATGAGTTACTGACGTATATAAACCTTGCGTAGCTTCTACTTGATTCTTCTAAGCATTTCCATTGACTTGGGAAGAGTTCAAATCATGGACTCATTGCAGAAGGACATGGAAGAGTATCGCAGCATGATCAATATGCTCCAGGCACAATTTCAATCATTATCGCACTAAATCGGACTCTTCCGTTCATTTTTTGAGATATCAAGTAATAATTAACTCATTCATCCATTTTCTTTGCCAGACAGCATTTGGACACGGTTTAAGACTGCGATCCGTGGTCAATGGCGTGAGGAGCTGATTTTTAAACCGATCTCGGTAAGTAGTACGAGCTCGGTCCATGCATCTCTTTAATTCTAGTTTCTATACATTTAGCATGCATGCTTGAGTTATTATTTGATTGAATTCTATTCTTGTAAAGTGCGTGAGGCAGCCACAGGGGACTAATCTATGTGGGTACTATGTTTGCGAGTTCATTCGCATTATGACTACTGAGAAACCCTTGGAAACTCTTCGAGTACATAAACAATATATTCACAATGTATTTATATTATAATAATTTGTGTTGAGTTCCATTCATATTTTTTATGATGATTGATCTTATTCATAAGGATATCCTTCTTCATAGTTGGACGCGATGAAGGAAAAGCTCCTACTACAGGACCGGCTACTAGCAATCCAAGAGGAATTGGCAGGATTTCTGGTTGACAAGGTCATAGACCCATACGGAGAATATAGTCTATACAGGCCCTAAAGCATCCATGTGATGATCTCCATATGTAATCAAATAGACAAGCTATGGACCCGGTTGGGACTCGTATAGCAAATTGTGTATATATATGTATGTATGCTCGTAAGAAAAATTATATTATATGCATGAACATGTCACAAGTAGATAAAGGGCCTTTTGTTCGGGCCACTTGTCTCGGCTGTGGCTGGGGCCGGGACTAATTGTCTGAATCGGATGGCCCGAGGTCGCCGAAGTCCTTTGTCCCAGCCCGTAAGGGACCATTAGTCTCGGTTTGAGATACAAACCAGGACTAATGGGTCTGGGCATGCCCGCGTGGTCCTGGCAGAACCATTAGTCCCGGTTTGTATCTCAAACCGTCTGGCCCTATATATATGCACCCAGCCCTCCACTCTCTCCTGTTTTTTTCCTATGTGAGGTGGGTATAACTTTGTGCTAATTTTTTTTCTTCATATGCACTAGAGGTGTTCGGTGAAATGTCTATTATTGCGATCCCACTTGAGTTCACACAAGACAAAACAAGATATGAGGTGCCAAAGCCGCACTTAAGTTTTCTCATCTTTGTTTCCAGGTGTCCTAAAAGGTTAGCAAGTATTTTCTCGTTTAGACTGCGCGGTAGTAATTTTATCATCGTGATTGCGTTTGATATATATGGCTGTCCCAGTGCAGATGAATCATCCATGGATGTACGGTGACCGACGCTCTGACGCTTACAGAGAAGGTGTGCATTCTTTTAGCCTTGTGGCCGAGGCGAACAAGTGGGGAGATGGTTTTATGTGTTGTCCATGTGTTGAATGTCGGAATGAGCAGGCTCACACCTCCTCAAGAGTCATTTAGAGCCACCTGCTTTGGTATGGCTTCATGTCCGGCTATAATGTTTGGACCAAGCACGGAGAAAGAGGGGTTATGATGGAATACGGCGACGAAGAAGAGAACGATGATGACAACTACCGATCTATGTTCCCTGAATATGCTGATACCACAATGGAAGATAATTAAGAAGAACAAGAACCATATGAGCCCGCTGATGATCTTGGTCAGGTCATTTCTGATGCAAAGCGAGACTGCGACACAGAAAAGGAAAGGTTGCAGTTTGAGAAGATGTTACAGGATCACAACAAATTGTTGTACCCAACTTGTGAAGATGGCTAGAAGAAGCTAGGTAGCACACTAGAATTGCTGAAGTGGAAGGCAGAGACCGGTGTGACTGACTCGGGATTTAAAAAGTTGCTGGTAATAATGAAGAAGCTGCTTTCAAGAAATTCTGAATTGCCCTCCAGTACGTATGAAGCAAAGAAGCTTGTATGTCCTCTAGGATTAGACATGCAGAAGATACATGCATGCCCTAATGACTGCATCCTCTACCGCGGTGAGAAGTACGAGAATATGGATAAATGCCAGGTATGCACTGCATTGCGGTATAAGATCAGAAAAGATGACCCTGGGAATGTGGAGGGCGAGCCATCTAGGAAGAGGGTTCCTGCTAAGGTGATGTGGTATGCTCCTATAATACCACAGTTGAAACGTTTATTCAGAAACAAAGAGCATGCAAAGTTGTTGTGATGGCACATGGAAGACCTTAAGAAAGACGGGAAGTTGAGGCACCCTGTTGATGGTCGACAGTGGAGAAAAATCGAGAGAGCCTTCCCAGACTTTGCTAGTGACCCAAGGAACTTATGGTTTGCTCTAAGTACCGATGGCATGAATCCTTTTGGGGAGCAGAACTGCAGTCACAACACCTGGCTCGTGACTCTATGTATCTACAACCATCATCTTTGGTTGTGCATGAAGCGGAAGTTCATTAGGATGTCAGTGCTCATCCAAGGCCCGAAGCAACCCGGCAACGACATTGATGTGTCCCTAAGGCCATTAGTTGATGAACTTTTATAGTTGTATGACAAACCAGGTGTACATGTGTGGGATGAGCACAAACAGCAGGAATTTGACCTACAAGCATTGTTGTTTGTAACCATCAATGATTGGCCTGCTCTTAGTAACATTTCAGGATAGACGAACAAAGGATACAATGCATGCACGCACTATTTAGATGAGACTGAAAGTATATATCTGGATAAATGTAGGAAGAATGTGTACCCGTACAATCGTCATTTTCTTCCACCCAGTCATGCCTTAAGGAAGAAAGGCAAGCATATCAATGGCAAGGCAGAAACCCGGATGAAGCCTATCCCCCGTACCGGTGCTGATGTATTTGGTATGGTCAAGGATTTGGATGTAACCTTTGGAAAGGGTCCTGGAGGACAACCTATTCCGAAAGACGAACACGCACCCATGTGGAAGAAGAAATCTATATTTTGGGAGCTACCCTATTGGAAAGTGCACGAGGTCCACTCTGCAATCGACGTGATGCACCTGATGAAGAATCTTTGCGTGAATATTCTAGGATTCCTAGGCTTGTATGGGAAGTCAAAAGATACCCAGGTAGCACGGGAGGACCAACAACATCATAAAGGACGAGACGCCAAGCATCCAGGGCAAAGGGCTTGCCAGCTACGCTCTTACCAAAGAAGGGAAGGAAGTCTTTTTGAAGTCCTTTTCAGTATCAAGGTCCCGTCTGGCTTCTCGTCGAATATAAAGGGAATAGTAAATATGAAAGAGAAAAAAATCAAAACCTAAAGACTCATGACTGCCACGTGCTTATGACGCAATTGCTTCTAGTTGCATTGATGGGAATTCTACCAAAAAATGTTCGACTATCCATTGTGAAGGTATGTGCATTCCTCAATGCAATTTCTCAGAAGGTAATCGATCAAGAAAGTCTATCAGGTTTACAAATTGATGTGGTCCAATGCCTGGTCAGCTTTGAGTTGTTGTTCTCGCCATCCTTCTTCAATATTATGACGCACCTCCTAGTTCACCTAATCGAGGAGATTAGAATTCTCGGTCCTGTGTTTCTGCACAATATGTTCCCCTTCGAGAGGTTCATGGGAGTCTTAAAGAAATATGTTCATAACCATGCTAGGCCAGAAGGAGGCATCTCCAAGGGCTATGGAACAGAGGAGGTCCATGAGTTTTGTGTTGACTTTCTTCCTGACCTTAAGCCGATTGGTGTTCCTGAATCTCGGTATGAGGGGAGGCTGACTGGAAAAGGCACACTAGGAAGGAAATCAATGGTATGTAGGGACAGGCATTCTTTCACTCAAGCACACTACACAGTTCTACACAATTCCACTGTGGTAGCTCCGTATATCGAGAAACACAAGAATATTCTACGCTCCGAAAACCCAGGGAAGCCTGACTCCTTGGTTAAAGGGGGACACAAGAAGAATTTTGACAGTTGGTTGCAGACACATCTCATGGATAACACCACTTTTGGAGATCAGTTGTACTCGTTGGCCAGGTTACCATCTTCGACTATATGTACTTTCCAAGGGTGCGAGATAAATGGGAATACATTTTACACGATTGCCCAAGATAAAAAGAGCACCAACCAAAACAGTGGTGTCCGCTTTGATGCAACAAATGACAATGGGCAGCAGGACACATATTATGGGTACATAGAGGAGATATGGGAACTTGACTATAGACCTACTTTTAAAGTCCTTTTATTTCAGTGCAAATGGGTCAAGCTGACAGGAGGCAGGGTACATGTAGACCAAAAGTACGGCATGACAATAGTGGATCTCAACAATCTTGTGTACATGGATGAACCATTCGTCCTAGCCAATGATGTGGCTCAGGTTTTCTATGTGAAGGACATGTCTACCAAACCGAGAAAAAGGAAAGATAAGCAAAAGAATACAGAATACGATGAGCCAAAGCGTCACATAGTTCTTTTAGGGAAAAGAAACATCGTGGGAGTGGATGACAAGACATACATGTCAGAAGATTACAATAAGTTTCATGAAATTCCGCCATTCAAAATGAAAACTGGCCCAAGCATCCTGTTAAATGATGAAGATTCTCCATGGCTACGGTGTAGAAGAAAACCACAACACTAGATGTTGGTGATGTGTAATAATGTATTAAACCTTTTATTTGAGACATAAATCTATGTAATGTATTAAACCTTTTATTTGAGACATAAAGGCCCCCCCTTTCAATACATCTTGCTCAATCAAACTGGACGTCGACGACCGGGTTCTGAGCCGCGGGAGGTGGTCACCCAAAGAGAAGGAACCATCACAGGAGCATAGCTCAGGTGAGGTCCCTGAAGAAGCTTCCATGTATTGGAAAACCTGACCTCCAACACATACATATAGCGGTGGACGTGCTCGTCCTCCTCCCTGACACGCCTCCGTACCACCTCCTCGGGGGCCGACTCCCTCTACACCGCTCCTGGACCATGGGACCACCACCAAAGAAGCTCCGGGTCAATGACGGGACCCTGATTCCTCACCAAGCTATGCGTCCCGGAAGGTAGCACCTCCCAGTGCTAGCCTAGTGGAGCCCAGTCTCGGACATGCTCGATGGAGCCCAGTACTCTGCCGTCATTGCCGCCGAGTCGTGGACGAACACGCGGGGGCATCCTAAAGTAGGCAGCGGGAAATGTGTGGATGTGTGGTGGTCATGACGGTCGCCGACCTATATATAGAGGGAAATGGAGGGAAAAACATATGGCGAGAAAACATGGCGGGAAATATGTTTAGTCCCGGTTGGTGTTTCCAACCGAGACTAAAGATTCATCTTTAGTCCTGGTTGAAGAAACCAACCGGGACTTAAGGGTGAGTGTCGACACTATGACAGGGGTGAGTGTCGACATTATGAAGCTGCGAAGCTTGCGGCCGCTATGAATGTGACTGTTGAGGAATTGCTAGGTTCACAGGACGACAAGTTACCCAAGGCCGATATAGTCCCTCAATATGTCGCAGGGATGCCGTTGGTCACCCAGAGAGGTTGCAACAACTGCCAACACAAATGCAGAGTTTACATAACTTGTACTTGAAAGCCGCAAAGGAGGAGAGAATAATGATCGTGGCAAAAGTACCACATGACTACTACTTCCGAGTCGAAGAGGTCCATGTTGAGTTTTTAGAACACTTCTAGTTATACAATTTCGACGCCCTCGACAAATCTATCATCAGTTGCTATTGTCTTTAAGTTGTTGAATTCATTGTCTATATATAAGTTGTTCAGTTTTTCAGTTGTTCTGTTCATTGGATATAATTATCCTCATTATATACTTTTGTACTCTATTATTATGCAGAATGAAGATCTAGGAATCTAAAAGAAGGTCACTCTTTAGTGTTGGGTTCATTGACCCAGATAAAATACATATAAAAACGCTAACGGATAAACCCGAGGAGGAAAACCTTCTAAGGTTCCTAACAGAGCAAAATTTCTATGACCACATACTATTTCCTTACAATTTCAAGTGAGGGTCTTACTCTGGTGTACACATTCACTTTTGCTTACACGATATTAAGTGTAATGGATGAGTTACTGATGTATATATAAATGTGTGCAGATTCCACTGGATTCTGCTAAACATTTAACTTGATAAGGAAAGAGTTAAAGTCATGGACCCATTAAAAAGACCCCTGGAACAGTTTAGGGACATGCAGGACACGCTCTAGAGGTAATTTTCGTCCTACATCGGTCTCTTCTGTTGATTTCCTGAGATATCACGTAATAAATAACTCATTCATTTTCTTTACTGGGCAGGGTTTGGAACCAGCTCAAGAGTGCGGTTACATGTCACTTTAGTGAGAAGCTGACGTTTAAGCCGGTCTCAGTAAGTGGTACAAACATCTCTTTACTTCTAGTTTTAATACAATTATGATGCTAGATTATTATTTTGATTGAATTCTATTCTCGTAAAGTGCGCTAGGCAGCCACCCAGGACGAATCTATGTGGATTCTACGTTTGCGAGTTCATTCGCACGTTTACCACTGAGCACAAAAATTATAAAATCGATGTAAGCAATACATTCACAACATTATTTTTATTACTGTCACTTTTTGTTATTATGATTGGTATTCATATTGATCTTCTTTTCTTATATAGTTCGATAGAATGCGGGATCAGCTTCTACCAGAGCAACACGTACTAGGAATTGCTGAAGAACTGGCAGGATTCTTGATGAACGAGATGATAGATGACGCCGGAGAATTTAGTGTGAATAGGTGCTACCGGTAATCCCCCGACTGTGTATTGAATAGACGGGCTCTAGTCCAGGTAACTGTGATGTCTCCATGTAACTATCATGTATATATTTGTATGCTCGATCGTAAAACAAGTTATCTTATATATGCACGAACATGTACGATATGTGGTCGTGTAGAAAACTATTTTGAAATGAAAAAAGAAATAAATAAAATGAAATAAAATGAATTCTCTGCCGCGGCAGAGAAAGGGGCCAAAACTTTGCCGCGGCAGAGAACCATTAGTTCTGGTTTGTAATAGGAACCGGGACTAATGGGGGCACCTAGCGCGCGCAGGGGAGGCCACGTAGACGCCTAGTGGTCCCGGCTGGTAAGCGGGCCGGGAATAGTGGATGGGCCTTTAGTCCCGTCTCTCCGGTCCCGATACCAGAACTAGGACTAAAGGACCTTACGGGCCGGGACTAAAGGCCCGTTCTCCACTGGTGTGTACAAGTACTATGTACTAGAGTCGTATATGTATACGAAAACTTGTTTAAAATGAAAACACAGAATGAAAAATAATTAAACACAAAAAACAAAATAAAAAGAAAAACACAAAACCCTAAAACACCATATCCTGCCACAGCAGCCAAATGGCCCAAAACGCTGCCGCGATACGGAACCTTACGAACCGGGACTAAATGTCCTCCAGTCCAGCGCACGACGCGGGGCCACGTGGTGGACCTCTAGTCCCGGTTCGTAACAAAACGCGGGACTAAAAGATGGACCTCTAGTCCCGACACGACACCGCAGTCCCTGTTTGGCAACCGGGACTAAACGCCCTTACCAACTGGGACTAGTGGTATGTTTTCTGCTAATGTTACACGCAATGTAACTCTGCAAATCCACGTGGCCACGTGGGAAAATGCAAAACCCACTTTTTTGTACAAAACAAAAACCACTTATGAACCTATACAAGCATTCTCAGTTTCAGCCGTTGACCTTGGTCAACTTCAAGGCCATGTAGGCTCCAACGTCTACTTGACGGCATTTGTTTAGAACCAATAATAGCTCGCTCTCTCACCGTTCTTCCAAACCAGAGTCAGAGCTAGCAAGATCGTCAGACTTATATAGAAAGAAAAACAAAACAAAAACATCCATTAAAATTTGCCCCTTTCGCATGGCAGTTGGCGGGAATTAAGTCTCTTATCCTGCCGGCGTTTCTTTCCTTCTCAGTCTCACTCCTCGCTACAAATTCTGTCGCCGAGGAGATGAATCGCGTGTTTGAGCAAGAGTCTGGACATCACGCTCTCTATCTCAACTCCATTGGCATCGGCAAGGTCAGTTCGTACTCTCTAGCAGTTTATCCTTCCTCTGTCTTTCATCTTTTCTGTTCCTGCCCGTGCGACTTTCTTGTTTAGCGAGATGCTTGATCTTGTCCAAATGGCCTATGCATATTTGTAGATCTCGTAATATGGTCAGGGTAAGCGCACAATCATGTAGGCACAACGCCTAGTTTTGATCTCATGTTCTCTGATCGAGTTCCTTTTGCTGTATTTCCTTCCAACCACAATTCTTGTCCGATGTAATACGTACTGTACTTGATTTGTACGATCTTGCCTTCGTGTATAGTTAGGGTTAAGTTTCTGGAGTAGATCGATCATGGTGCAATGCAATAGACATCTCTATAGGTTTTTTAAAATTTTGTAGGCCAAGAACATGTACAAATTCGGTATCAGTTAGTAGTTCTTACGTCTACCACCGTTTGATTAAAACTACAGATTGACGGCATTAGTTCAAGTGTAGATCCAACTTATGTGGCCGATCTAAGGCTTTTAGCAAAACTCACCAGTCAATCTGATCACACAGTCTTGATATAGTTCTGTTAAGACTTTGTAGATTAAAAAAAATAGAATAGACTTTGTAGAATCAGATTGACTGATTAGTTGTGCTACTGAACAAGCGGACCAGATATATGAAAGTACTGGCTTACAAAAACCTTCAATACACATGATGTGAAATGGTTGACAAGATTTACATCTGTATGTGTGTATATTGCTGTGGTGATCGAACCGATTTTGCATCCAAGTGGAAGGGATTGTATCGATCTCGATTAAATTCTTATATTATGTTTATTGCAAAAAAAACCAAAATAATTCTTGTGTTAGAATGAATCTGTCAAATGTGTGGCGCCCATTTTTTGTGTTGACTGGTGTACAATACATAGCAGTATAGAGCACAGATTTTCTACAAGCATATTATGCATATCACAAATATAGTTGCGCAATCATAATATTGCGTGTCATATCATTTCAAGTGTTGATTCTCTTCCCCATTGTGCATGAAGTACGTATGTAGGTAAAATACATAGCGCAACTAATCTACAAACGTTTATTAGCATAAAAGACAAATATTTACTCAATCATAAAATAGTGTGTCATATGATTTCTACTGTAGATTCCTTTACCCATTGTGTAGGAATTACTTAGGTCATTATTTAAAATACAAAGCGCAGCTTTTTACGATCATATATTGCATATAAGTAAAAAAAATTTGTCAAAGTGTCCACTTAAAAATGAGATGCAACAATGTCAATCTGAACAAGGCTGACATACACTATGCAGACCATAACCAATGCCTAAGTGCAGATGGTCAAGCACACACTCTTTCTTTTATGCATGCTTTGTGAATTTCATAAAAGAACTTAACAAAGTTCATGCATCTATGTATAACACGTTATATATTTCTTGTGTTAACAATCTATTCACCACAGACACTTAAATGTAAGGAACTTTTCTGAAAAATAGAAGTAATATAAATAGATTTGGGCATATGAAAAAATATTTAGATAGTTTTTTTTCAATGGGATGTAAAAACACAGATGTTTTACATCGACTTATCACCGCCTATTAGCAGGGAAAATGAATTGTATCTTTTACACTTCTCCTCAGAAAAAGGTTAACTGTTTCATGAAATTCCAGAAATTGCGGAAAAGAGAGTGAATTTGTTTGTGTCTATTTCACCTTAGAACTTGCAGAATATACAGTGGTCAATTCAAAGGGTCAAACGGTCGATGATTCCAATCGTTTAGGGATGGGGTCATTGAAGTCCTTAACCTAGTTCCTTGTTTGTGTCTATTACATTATTAAATTTCGGTTGTTATCATTTGTTTGTGTCTATTGCATAATACATGTGTTGTTTTTTTCGAAATAATGCATATCAACGATCACCTGTGCTCCCTGACACTAAAACTTGACAAAACCTTCTCAATTCATGCATGCAGTCTTACCCGTGGAGTGCAAGCTAAGCTACGTCGTACATCGCCAGCATGGACCGCAGCCCCTCGCCACCGGCTCCCCAGCCGTCCATGTACGCCGACACGGAGAGCTTCATGGAGACGGTGCGGCGTTTCACCGGCCAGACGGCGCCCACTAGCGCTGCCGCGGCGGCTCAACGTGGTGCCACCGTGCGGATGCTGCCGTTGGAGCCGGTGCAGCAGCACCAGTCAATTCTGGCAACTGCCACGGCACCGGGGCCAAGCGCGTCTGGCCCCCAGCTGCAGCTGACGCTGTCTCCGCCATCGTCGTGGTTGGACAATCCCGGTCCGTGCGTCCTTAACATGGCGCCGGATCCACGGTCGCTGGCGACGTCGTCGTCGTCGTCAACGGTTGATGAGGAGGTGGCGATGGAGGACGCTGAGGAGGTAGAGATGGGGAACCCTGAGGAGGTGGAGGCCGTCGGAGAGGGGAGGTTCTATCTGCTGCCGCCGCCGCCGCCACCAGAGAGGAACGCCGGCGATGGCGAGCCGAAGCTGCTGATCTTGTTCCCGCTGTCGCCTTCCTCCGGTGAAGGAAACTGAAGACTTGGATGCATCATGCATGAAGCGTCAGCCCGCTGAGGACTATATGAAACACAAGTGTTGGACTGAGTTGGGAAGCAAGTTATCTCCTGAGATTATTTCGTCGTTCGTCAGAGGAAGCAAGTGTTGGACTGAGTTTTCTTTTTGTTTTTCGAGAATGGATGTTGGATTAAGTTCGCGAGGAGATTTTTGCTGTTATCCCTAAACTTTATTCAAAGAATGCGATAATCAGTGAATTATTCGTTTTTTTACCATAGAGTTTTAATGATGTGCTATCTTTCAGATGAAGATTTGTTTGTGAGTAAACTCTACCATCATCATGGAGAAGCAGAGGATGAGCCACAACTGTCATATGTTGGTGTCGTCGGACTTGGATTACCAGCAGCCGGCAAGTAGCCCACTCCGTCGTCGGACCTGGATTCTCAGTCGGCCAGGCAACCACCGGATCAGCTACCGCGCGCGAGAGCAGCACTGTGGTCGGGCCATTCCGACCAAGAAGAGTCCATGCTGCTGCAGACACTCTCATGGGTTGGGCCGGTAGTGTGGTAGCCAGAGGCGAGCACGGAGCATACTCTTTTGCTACCGGGCAACCAATCCTCGACGTGTGAACGGGTCACCTCTCCTGGGCTGCCTATCGGAGCGACACCGTTGTCTGGTCTAGACCACGGAGCAATTTAGATTAGGACTGCGCCACGCAACCTAGTATAATAGTACTAGGTAACAGTTGCTGCAGTTCTAGTCCAACTGCAGGTTGATGCATTTGAAAAGGTTTTTTTTGTTCTTATTCAACTCAAACAATCTAAAGTCTATGGACGAGAGTAAGCTACGAAAATCTTGCATTGTTTTTGCAGAAATTTTTACTCATAAGAAAAAATGTGATGTCGATCTTGATGATTTTTTCTCTGAATTAAAAGTGTTGCAAGCAACTTTGCCAGATAATTACAACCGTTGATTGCTATCTAAATATCTCAGTTGCCTATCGGATCCTCTTGACTATACCTGTGGTTGTAGCCTCAGCTAAAATAAGTTTCTCTAAACTGAAGCTACTAAAAAATTGTTTGAGGTTAACTATGTTACAAGACAGATCGAATGACTTGGCTACATGTTGTATTGAAAAGAATGTCTTGGACAACATTGATCTTGCTATTGTCCTTGATGATTTTGCATCGAGAAATGTGAGAAGAAGCTTTTTCAAAGGAACTGAAGCATGATGGTCAATAGATTCACTGGAATTTGGGTTCTTATTTGAGGTAATCAAACTAGGAGGAAATACTTGTTAGATTTGGCTACCATTTATATTTTTTCTATCGTAATGTGACATTGCTTTTATTCTTGATGAACGTATGGTTAGATATTAACTTTTTACTTTTTGCAACGTAAAATAAGCATATACATGCCTATATATCTAGTTATGTTTACATATATATTTGCCGTAGGGATCTATTTGTTGACTTCGCCTAAGGCCTCGTAAAATATAGAGGCGGCCCTGGAAAACCCAAATAACTGGAGTGAATAAAAATTCCCTACGGGCAGGGCTAGGCAACTACTTCTTCACGAGGTCTTCAGGTGCCTGAGTACAATTGTGCTTCATAGACCGATAGAAACACATCGATGAGAGATGGAATAATAACTCAACATAAGTACACGGGCTTGCCAGCTTCTCTTTTTTTCTTTTGAAATGGGGATACACACCCTGGAAATGAACCTGTCATGTTCAATGGGCTTTGGACCTGAATCACCATAGACCATGTTGGACTGGATTACGTTGGACTTGGACATCTCTTGGACTAAGGTCCAATAAAACTGGATACTATTGGACTAAGAGCACGGGACCCATCCAATATCTAGAATATAAATCATGACAACAACAACTACAATCACGTGAAACTCCATCATACTAGATGTACCAATCAACATGAGCAGTAGCAGTTTATACGCAATAACAACCATAATATAGCAAAAGATCGAATCACATTATATGTATTGATCGGTCGCCGATGAAGTCACCGTTGGTGCAGCGGTTGCCGTAGCCTGTCGAAGAAGACGGCGTTGAAGACGAGTTTCCCGTGGACCAGGAGATCGCCCAGGAAGACGCGACGTGATGACAAACTTGAGCAATCGCGTGGATCGCTTCTGAAAAACCATATTCGCCCTCTCCCGTACATGATTGTAGAACGATAGGGAGGGAGATAGATTGGCGGAATATGTTGGATGTATTATTGAGCCTCATGGGAGAGTATATATACGTATAGGGATCATCTTAGAGTGTAAGACAAGTTAGGCTAGAGTCCTAACTATCCTAAACTACCATAATAAACGTGTCCGTATCATACTCTAACATCCCCCCGTAGTCGTAGTGGTAGTGTCGTCTGTTAGAAATATGCCCTAAAGACAAATAGTAGTAAGGACTATTATCATATTTCATATAGTTTATGATTAAGTTTTATATCATGCTATAACTGTATTGAGTGGAAACATCAATACACGTGTGATATACAAACAACCAGGGGTTCCCAGTGAAACTCTAGTCACTGGTTCATTGGTCAACTGATGATCATGTTTCCTAATCATGTGGCATTTATGCCAGTTGGAAATGAGGTCATCTCATTCGGAGAATGAGATGATGAACCAATACCCAACCTAAACATCGTGACCCGATCATGTCACGAAGTTCAAAGTTACGATGATTAGAAATGGATCCTCGTAGACTATTCCTTACACCGTGAGGCTATATCAATCACTGTCTCCCGAGGGTGCTTAGATATCATCAAACGCCATCTGGTAAAACGGTGGTTATAAAGGTGTGTTCAGGTATTCGGAGGAAACCGTAGAGGCAATATATGTCGAGAGCGGGATTTGTCCGTCCATGTGACGGGAAGATACTCAAGGGCCCACTCGGAGAAGTTATATCCAATAGTTGCGCAGCGTGTGATTAGATCACGGGGATATCACTTGTCGGGACGAGTTAAGTAGAATTGTTCAGTAACGAGATTGAACACGACATGGTGATGTCATTGATCGAATCTCTGGCAATGCAAGTATCGAATGACAAAGGGAATAAGACACGACTGTCCCGGTTCAAATGACGAAAGATCTTCGTGGAACACACAGGGGTCACATGGCCATCTAGGTCCCTTCGTTGATCATTGGTGCGGGAGTGTCCCGACCATGTCTGGAGTGTTCCCAAACCGTAGGGTATCACTCTTAAGGTCTTGATGATGCTTATAGAGTGTTTATAGGATCGGTAGAATCACCGAAGAAAAGAAGGGAGAAAACCGGAAGGGTTTCGGTAAGTCCGGAGGATGTTCGGAGTGGAGGTGGAAGATGTTCCATGGCCACGGAGATTAAATGATATGTGAATGAATGTTAAATATTGATTTAATCATTTATTCATAATTACTTAAATAAAGAGAAAATCAATTAAAAAGGTCAAAGGCTTAATGGGCCAATTCCCGGAGGGGAGAGGGCCCATTTGGGAAAGGCAAGAGGGAGAAGGGGCCAAGGGGGTGGCCGGTGGCCCTAGTGGGCCAGACCCCCCGCGTGGGGCCCATGGGGGTGGCCGGCGGTGCCACCCTCCCCCTCCTCTCCTTTAGTCCCACCCCGGGACTTGAGGGGAGGTAGTACCTCCCCTCCCCCTATATAAAGTGGGGTATATTGGCCTAGAAAATACACCCAATAATCAAAAAAGGTCTCCCCACTTTTGGGAGGACCTCTAATTGATATTTTTTCTCTCTCCCTCTCTCTCTCGTGACCGTGGTCCCAAGTCCGGATCACGAGCGAGACATCTTCACTGGAGCGCCAGCTGGCCAAGGGATTCGGATCTAGGAGCTCTACTTCCGCAACTACTGCTGGATCAGGGAAGTGGGAGTTATCCTCAGGCACCGGACGTGTGTAACTCCCACGAGGTGTAACACTTGAGGCACTCAAGTCATTGGAGCCAGAAGGAGCGCAAGGACTTCATCACGACCTTGAGGTCGGCTTCGGCTCGTCTACATCAACCACGCTCTCTTGAGCGTTGACAACACTTTTCGGTCTTCGAGGGTAAGTTCGCGAAAAGCCTCTCCCGTTACTGTATTACTAATAGATAGGTTCAGGCAGCTTCAGGGGTTCAGGGGCGTAGAGTAAAATTTATTGTTTTTATGCGCGGAACCCCTACAGTGGTATCAGAGCTAGATCTATGCGTAGTAATGCTAGTACGGGTAGAACACACGAGATGTAGCGTGTGGGCGTTGCTCTTTTAGTTGTTACCCTCTCACGTGTACTTGTGTATACCACATCAATGCTTGATGAAGCGGCCCCCAACCGACTTTACGCGTTTATTCGTGAGTGGTCCACGCTTGACATACGGCTTATACCGTAAAAAGTGTCTTAGGGGGGTGTCTGTCTCTCTCGCATTAGTTGGTATACCATTTGCAATGGAGGGCCCCGAAAGGGGTGTAGTATAGACAACTACTTGATCAGTGTTGTGCTGAAAGTTCATAGGTAAGAATGGTTCTTGTGCGAAAGCCCATTCAGCCACGTAAAACATGCAAAGATAAAGTAGAAGCGTCTAACTTTGTTTTGCAGGGGGGCGTTGCTTTGTGATATGGTTGTGGCAAAGGTAAAGTAATTACCTTTTGTTACATAGTAGTAGATTGTCACAGTAATGACAAACTACCACGCCGGAATGACACCGGTACCCTGGTGTCTACGGCGCCGGAACCCTGGCACCGGAACCCGGTGACGATGGATGGAGATCACGACGTGAAGGACCATATCACATAGCATTTACATTCAATGTTATTGTTTGTATGTCTTATTGTGTGCTAGTATTAGATACTCGACGGTAGCCTAATAAGATGATCCCTGTTAAAATAACCAACGATTGTGTTCCCCTTAGTGTGCACCACCAAGAAAGTTCTTCGATATGAGGCAGGCCGTGATGATCGGGTGTCAGACATATCTACGTTCGTATACAGTGGGTGCAAGCCATGTTGCACAACGAATACACTAAGGTTGAGTTGGAGAGCCTAGCACGCCACAGAAGCGTGGCCTCGGAACGCGGATGGTCGAAAGATCGAGCACGAGTCGCATGAATGACGTGACCAACGTTTAGCTTCCACCCTTGAACCCACATTGATGGCCGTGATGATCGGGGGAGATGTGGCTGATAGGGGTCGTGTTATCACTAGGAACCCTCTTTAGGGATAGGTGTTTCTGAGTGGAGTTATTATTAACTCATTTAATTATAAACTTAGTCTAAATTATTTTTGCAATTATAAATGTAGAAAATGGTTTCTGCCGAGATTACCTTTCCTATCGACGATTGGTTAAAAGGAGAGAAGCTCAAGTTAGATGGATCCAACTTTTCTGCATGGGTCATACGCCTATTTGATATCCTTGGGGAGAATGATGTAGCTGACTACATGACCTGCGAGATGTTTTTGGAGCCACCCTATTCTCATGAGACCCAGGAGCAGCGGGATCTGTGTTGTCGTCGTCGTGTGATGGCCATATTTATATCAGTGACCATGCGCCTCGGAATGGAGGATGGGCTATGGCCAATGGTGGGGAGTCTCAAGCCTCGAATGGTCATGGCACATCTGGGAGCACATTTCGTGGAACAAGTGCGCATGTGGGAGTATGAGCTGATGGGGGACTTCCTCTCCATAAAGATGGAGGAGGGCTCCTCACTGGATGAGCACTTATTGCGCCTCTACGATGCGTATATGAGTCTGGCATACTACCTGGACAACTGGTACTCAAGCTCATTTGTGATGGGAGGTGTGCTGTGGTCGCTTCCACCAAGCTTCCAAGCACAAGTCAGGATCTGGGTTATGAGAGGCGACACGGAAACACTGGATTTCCTTGAGTTCATATCGCATTTCAGAAATGTGATAGATGAACCCAACGTTGCTGCAGTCGTCAACGACAAAGGTATATATTTGATATACAGTTTAATAAATATTATAATCTTGCAAACACATTGTAGTGTTAAGTATATCTGATACTTGTTCTGTTTTATTGAAAACAGGTCCTTCTGCATAGAGGTGCTTGCTAGAGAGAGGTGACGTTGCGTGTTGATGGCGAGCATGATGATGATGGCCGACGACACACTCCCTCGACATTTATCATTTAGTTTTGTGTTTCAGGATGATTAATGTAATCAAGAGATTGTGAACTTCTTTAGTATGTCTCACACTTTGTGAGACGGTTATTCATATGAGTTTGTAACAAACAGTTGTTCTGCTTTTATGAATGATTTCTTTTCGTGTTCATATCTTGTTTGATTATGTGTGAGTTATCCTTATTGTTTGAAACTAATTGATAATGCATGAACATTTGTAAAATATTAAAATGCCTTGTTTGAAATACCCAACTTAATGATATTTCATTAATGAATGAAACCATTGTTTAAATTTAGAGTTGTGCGATAATATGTGAAAGTCATTCGATTTCTTTTCACATATAAATTATGCCTAAGTTCGGCAAAATAACTTGAACACCGTGTATTACTTGAATACAATATGTTTAATGAATAGTTAAAAGTAAATACATATTCGATGTATTGGATTTTAACATCAATGGTAATTATCATTAAATGATTGTTTAAATGTGTAAAGTAAGTTTACCAAAGGAAACATGAATATGAACTATTTTGATTTGATCAAAGTGTTTCATCAACAAAGGGTATAAATATAAAAGAGAATCCAATTACTATGATTTGATCAATAGTAATGAAATTCGAATTTATAAGAATGGCATAAAAGAAATTGTGGAATGCAAAGTGTTTTGAAATGTCAAAATACAAAGCATCGCAATGTGATATTAGATATCAAAAGGGGTTGAATAGAAGGCACCAAATAAATCGTTGTAGTGTATATGTAGAGACCATTAGTTTAGAAATAGTTAGCACTCAATTAGAATTAGCGAACCATTAATTTGTGAAAGTTTTGGGGTTATTCGATATAACCAAAACAATAGCAAATAAGTCCTTGTAGCGTATTCATTGGAAACTTTGAATACGAAATCCATAGCTGAAACCAAAAGGAAAGCAAGATTCGTATTGCTTGGATTTTGGTACATTCTTGAGAAAACTCACTTCTAGTGATGTTTCTCAATTATGAGCAAATGGAAATTAGTGTAAAACACGATGAGGATTCAAAACCCACATCGTGAGTGTTGAGAAGCTTAACGACAAAGATTCTAACGATTCTCTTCACAGAAGGAAAGAATCAATGATTTTGATCATTGTGTTTTCCCTCCACTATTGTTTTTCACTATATAAAGTAGGATTCAAAATGTAAATCCATATCTTGTATGGAAGCATTTGTGAATCACTTGTCATGATTTTTGGAATATGACATACCTACGAACTACAAAGGAAATGATGGTAAACTAGAATTGTGAGAAATCCTAATAGTAAAATTCCCTTGAGATTAGAAAGCAATTCGTTGCTAAATCTCACAAGTAAAAGGAGTTACTTGGAATTTTCCCAAATGACTGCAAAGCCATAGAAGGAAAAAGGGGGTAAGTGACAAAAGCACAATTTGTCAAGCATTGGATGAATTCAAATGAATTTGATTCATGTGTGTTGCGTGCTAAATGTCTAGTGGATTTAAAACTAGTAAAGTACTAGTATCTCATAATAAATCTCCAAGTTTGATAATTGATCAAAGGATTTTGAAGTTATTCAAAATAGTAAAGGAGATATGCAATTTGCATAAAATTGAGTGGGAGCTATGAAAGTCTTCCTAAAACAATATGTGCTTGACATATTTTTAAGTGGGAGCAATATGAGTCTCAAATTCAAATATGTAGGAACATTGTTTGAGTAAGAGTAATGACTCGTACCCAAATATTTTAGCAACATAGTTTGAGTGGGAGCTTATAGGAGTAATTCTTAAGTAAGTTAAGGATGAAAGAACAAATACTTATAAATAATGATTTATAAGATGTAGAAGTTGATAATAGGTGTATTATGATATTATGTAGTATTTCTTAAGGGATTCTGAAAGGGGTTTCAGAATAGAAGTTAATTAAGGAACTGGTCCTTAATAATTCAAATTAGGAATATCATTAAGTTTAACATCAATGGTTGAAAGAAAGAAAAGGATGATCGTCATCCACTATGTTGAGACATAAGTTCTATCTTAGTAAACCATGATGATAACTTAGCATAATATGTGATCCAAATAAAGAACGTTTGGAAGTGATTAAGTTCGAATCACAGAATGTTGAGCTAAGTTTGTCCGCAGTGTCTAGTAGAGAACTGTGGATATATTTTCCAAATCCATAAAGGATAACATATCTTAAAGCATAAAGAGTTATGTTATAAGGGAATATGTTGGAAACTCCTGTAGATACCAATTAAATTCAAGTAGGAAGCGAGGTGAACAAAACATCGAAAGTTGCACAAAGTGCATGGGAGTTTCGATGAATACATTTATAATAATAGATAAGGGTACCATCTAAAGTGGTCTATAATGTTATGGCGAGGCTAGTTTGCTTTTAACATAGAATGATGTGTCCCAGGGCACAGTGCCCATGAGAAAGCCCTCGAGGTTGATCTAACGTCACTGTAGGCTCCTAGAATCAGCCTCGCTCACGCCATAGCGATGATGCATACACACGATGCTATCATGTGATGATAGAGTATTAATGTCAATCAAGGTGACATTAGTAAGTTGTAAAGGATTTGGGACTGTAAAGCATGCATCTAACACTCAACCTCTTCCATGAGCAAGCATGTTCAGGGTACTGGATATATAGTGCCAATGATTGAGAACAAATGCAGCTAGTGTATTTGTACTCTAGTGCAAGTGGGAGACTGTTGGAAATATGCCCTAGAGACAAATAGTACTAAGGACTATTATCATATTTCATATAGTTTATGATTAACTTTTATATCATGTTATAACTATATTGAGTGGAAACATCAATACACGTGTGATATACAAACAACCAAGGGTTCCCAGTGAAACTCTAGTCAATGGTTCATTGGTCAACAGATGATCATGTTTCCTGATCATGTGGCATTTATGCCAGTTGGAAATGAGGTCATCTCATTCGGAGAATGAGATGATGAACCAATACCCAACCTAAACATCGTGACCCGATCATGTCACGAAGTTCAAAGTTACGATGATTAGAAATGGATCCTCGTAGACTATTCCTTAGACCGTGAGGCTATATCAATCACTGTCTCCCGAGGGTTCTTAGATATCATCAAACGCCATCTGGTAAAATGGTGGTTATAAAGGTGTGTTCAGGTATTTAGAGGAAACCGTAGAGGCAATATATATCGAGAGCGGGATTTGTCCATACATGTGACGGGAAGATACTCAAGGGCCCACTCGAAGAAGTTATGTCCAATAGTTGCGCAGCGTGTGATTAGATCACGGGGATATCGCTTGTCGGGACGAGTTAAGTAGCATTGTTCAGTAACGAGATTGAACACGACATGGTGATGTCATTGATCGAATCTCGGGCAATGCAAGTATCGAATGACAAAGGGAATAAGACACGACTGTCCCGGTTCAAACGACAAAAGATCTTCGTGGAACGCACAGGGGTCACATGGCCATCCAGGTCCCTCTGTTGATCATTGGTGCGGGAGTGTCCCGACCATGTCTAGAGTGTTCCCGAACCGTAGGGTATCACGCTTAAGGGCTTGATGATGCTTAGAGAGTGTTTATAGGATCAGTAGAATCACTGAAGAAAAGAAGGGAGAAAACCGGAAGGGTTTCGGTAAGTCCGTAGGATGTCCGGAGTGGAGGTGGAAGGTGTTCCATGGCCACAGAGATTAAATGATATGTGAATGAATGTTAAATATTGATTTAATCACTTATTCATAATTATTTAAATAAAGAGAAAATCAATTAAAAAGGTCAAAGGCTTAATGGGCCAATTCCCGAAGGGGAGAGGGCCCATTAGGGAAAGGCAAGAGGGAGAAGGGGCCAATGGGGTGGCCGGCGGCCCTAGTGGGCCACCCCCCCCCCCCCCCGCATGGGGCCCATGGGGGTGGCCGACGGTGCCACCCCTCCCCCTCCTCTCCTTTAGTCCCACCCCAGGACTTGAGGGGAGGTAGTACGTCCCCTCCCCTATATAAAGTGGGGTATATTGGCCTAGAAAATACACCCAATAATTAAAAAAGGTCTCCCCACTTTTGGGAGGACCTCTAATTGATATTTTCTCTCTCCCCCTCTCTCTCTCGTGACCGTGGTCCCAAGTCTGGACTATGCGAGCGAGAGACATCTTCACCGCGGAGCGCCGTCGCGCTGCAGGATTCGAATCTGGGAGCTCTACTTCCGCAACTGCTGCTGGATCAGGGAAGCGGGAGTCATCGTCAGGCACCGGACGTGTGTAACTCCCACGAGGTGTCACACTTGAGGCAGTCAAGTCATTGGAGCCAGAAGGAGCACAAGGACTTCATCACGACCTTGAGGTCGGCTTCGGCTCGTCTACATCAACCATGCTCTCCTGAGCGTTGACAACGCTTTTCGGTCTTCGAGGGTAAGTTCGCGAAAAGCCTCTCTCGTTACTATATTACTAATAGATAGGTCCTGGCAGCTTCAGGGGTTCAGGGGCGTAGAGTAAAATTTATTGTTTTTATGCGCGGAACCCCTACATCGTCAATAACTGGAACGTCGCAGACGGTCAGACTAGAGATAAACTGAAGTAGAACCAGAAGGCTGACATCCCCCCGCAGTAGGAGCGGGAACGTCGTGGATGGTGTCGCGTCGCATTAGCTTGGACTATAGAGGAAGCTGATGATGCTCAAGCAAGGTGGTAGCCCTTGTGCGATGTCGAGGGAGCCAAGAGCGTGGGGCGGTGACGTGGTCGAGGTAGCCATGCGAGGGGTCGCCGTGGTCGATGTCGTGGTCGGGGATGCCGATGTCGAGGTAGCGGCGCGTGAAGCCACGAGCGCGAGGAGAATGATGGAGACGTGTCGAGGCAGTCGTCGAGGGTGTCGATGCCGGATCCGATGCAGTCCGAGCCATCGAGGACGAGGTGCGGCCATAGTTTTGCTAGAACTAGGCGCATATCAGGGACGAATGCACACTCCGGTTTTGCCAGAATCGAGTATGCAAAGAATAACTCGTCGGTGATGTGGTCGAGGCAGTCTTTGAGGAGGGGGCGATGCCGTAGAAGACCATATCGAAGCCGATGAAGACGAGGCACCGATCCGAGCTTGCCAGACTCGGGAACGCGTCAGGGACGAAGGCACTCCCGGTGTTGCCAGTACCAAGCGTGCGAGGGGTAGGGACCATCATGAACTTGTCACCATGTTAGAGAGACTAGCAGAGGAGGCCTCCAAAGAGGTTGCGAGTCGCAGAGCGGTGAAGGGAGAGATGACGATGCTGTCCGCGGTTGTCAGGTAGAGCAAAAAGTGGTGTAGTCAGGGATGACGCGATGACGCTAGTGACAGAATTGTAGTGGTTGAAGACGTAGAGGGCGGCGACCTAGGTGGTCATGTTGTATGCCTAGAGTGGCGATGGGATAGTCGGCGAGGAAGAACCCGGTGACGTGACGAAGACCATGTTTAGACGGCGGCGATCCACGTAGTAGGATATGGCGCAGTGGAAGCCGATGACGTCGATGCACGGGGATGGAAAAGTAGACTGCATGCAACGACGCTACGACCCGATGGGGCGGAATAACTGCAGGGTGCAAGTCGGTGCAGCGGCTGGAAGACCACCAGCGATGTACACGCCAAGAAAGATGCATTGGAAGCCGGTAGCGTGGACCAAAGGCGGCGGCGCTTCAGCCCGAAGGGGCAACACAATGGCATCCAGTAGCTCGATCGATGGTAGGCGCCTCGTGGACGTGCTTCGCATAGACAGGCACGAGATCGGTTGATCAGACCGACGGTGCGCCGTATGCGCCATGGCGTGGACGAGCATAGATGGGAGTCGATGGTGGCCTTGTCGGTGAAGTCCCGAACGATGATGACGAAGGAGATCCGAGGGGGGCGGCTGCGGCAGCCTTCCAAGGAAGGCGTAACAGCCATCCGCGGTGCGTGGCATCCTGCTGTGAGGTCGCGACAGCCTACCGAGGCAGGTTGGGCAGCAAAGAAGGAAGGCACACGGGTGCGGTGTAGATCCTCGATGCCGATGGTCTGAGTAGAGGCGTGGTGATGATGATGGCGGTGGGCAACTCAATCCGATCTAAGATCGGTAAACCCAAAAAAAAAATCAAGACATCGGAAAAAAAGACTTAAAGGGCAGCCTATTGATACATTGCAAATGTATCTATAATTTTTGATGCTCCATGCTTGGTTTTATCCACTTTCTTGTGTTTTGTCCACACTTTGGAGTACTTTTCATATGATTTCTTAGACTAACCTATTAATAAGAGCCACAGTGTCAGCTGCCTCTTTTCTGCTGTTTTTGGTTCTAGGAAAGTCAGAAAATGAATATTCTCGGAATTGGACGGGACAAAAGCCAAAGTGCCTATTTTTCAAGACTCAGGAGCGAGATCACGAGAGAGGAGGGCCAGGGGCTGGCCACACCCCCCCAGGCGCGGGCTAGGCCTGGCCGCGCCAGGGCATGGTGTGGTGGCCCCAGGCACCCCCTCGGCCTCTCTCTTCGCCTATAAGGAGCCTTCTGACCTAAAAACTTTGAGGGGGGGTTCGACATTTTTCCAGAAGGAGTTTCGCCACCATTCCACCAATTCCACGCGAATGAACTCCGTTCTGGCACCCTGCCAGGACAAGGAATTGAAGGAGATCATCACCATCATCATCACCATCGCTTCTCCATCGACCATCCATGTTTCCCCCATCCATGAGTGAGTAATCCCCTGATGTAGGCTATGGGGATGGTAGGGATTGGATGAGATCGTTCATGTAATGGCATCAGATTGTTAGGGCATGGTGCCTAGTATCTTTTATTAGTGCTTTATGACTTTGTTGCGACTTGTTGTGCTTAATGCTTGTCACTAGGGCCCGAGTGCCATGATTTCAGATCAGAACATGTTATTTATTCATTATGATAGTATTGTTCTTGGTCTTATCTGCAAGTTGTATACACACGTTGTTGTCCGGAACCTATGGCCCCAAAGTGACAGAAATTGGGATAACCGAAAGGGAATGGATTTGATGTGAGGATCACATGTGTTCACAGAGTGTTAATGCTTTGCTCCGGTGCTCTATTAAAAGGAGCACCTTAATTGCCAGTAGTTCCCTAGAGGCCCCGCTGCAAACGGGCTGGCAGGACAAAAGATGTTGTGCAAGTTCTCATTGCGAGCACATATGACTATATATGGAACACATGCCTAGGATTGTCTAGTACTTGGATGCTTTATCTTATTTATCTGCAATTTCCCTATGTCCTGATTGCTATGTGAATTGTCTTGTCCATGTAACGCCCGTCCATCCATCCCTATGCCTACCGTGACAATCCCATCGCTTGTTTTTGTTATCATCGCTGTCTTTGCTTTACTATCTTGCTACTTTACTATTCCTACTACAAACTGTTGTTACCGATAAACCGCTGTGAGCAAGATTGTTTCAGTGCAAGCTGAATTGACAACTCAGTTGTTAAGGCTTATAAATATTCTTTGGCTCCCCTTGTGTCGAATAAATAAATTGGGTTTCACTTCCCTCGAAAATACTACGATACACCCCCTATACTTGTGGGTCATCAAGACTATTTTCTGGTGCTTTTGTCGGGGAGCATAGCTTTATTTATCAAGTTCACTTGGATTCTCTATTGTTCGCTGCTATCCATCCATCATGGGTAAGTCTCGTGATGGCAAGGTTCCTCTTTTACCATCCACTACAAGAAGAGGTATGGTTCTGAACACCTCTGCTGCTCTTGATTCACCGTCTGTTTTGAGTAAGTTCCTTACACCACCACATACACATGCTACACACACTGCTACTACTGCTGAATCTGAAACTTCTGATGCTTATGATGCTGCTTCTCATGCTTTCGATTAGAGTGGTTCATTAGGTCCTTTCCTAGATGCTACGATTGCTAGAACTATAGCTAGAAATACCGAAACTCCTAATGAAGACACTACCACACCTGTTAGCTCACCTGAGTCTAGTGAGAGTTATGATATTGAAGATGGTTATGTTGAGATGACCGATGAGTTTATTAAAGAATGTAAGAACACCCATGATAGGAGCGCTGCTAAGAGTCTCCTTGAGAGGCGTACTATTAGACCAAAATTATATCCTGCTGCTAAGTTTTCTGCTTCTCCCATAAACATTATAGATGAAGATTATGATTTCTCTCACGATCTATCTTACATAGCTATTGTCGAGAAAGAACCTTTTTGTGGGACTAAGAATGAAAGTGCGGTAGCACATATGAATGAACTTTCTACCATGAGTGGCTTGTTTTCTAATGATATTAAGATGCGTACTTACTTTGTTGCTAAGATTTTTCCCTTTTCACTGAAAGGAGAAGCTAAAACTTGGTTTAGTAATTTACCTCCTGGATCTATTGATAGCCCTGAGTGCTTGATTAGTACTTTCCTGCAGAAATATTTTCCTCCTAGTGCTAGACATGCTATTTTGTAGGAACTTTTTGATTTTAAACAGGAGAAAAGAGGTATTGCCGAATCTTGGGCAAGGTTTTGTGCTTTGATTCATGCACAGGCTGGAAGTCCATTACCTAAGAATGAGCTTCTTGATATATTTTATAATGGACTAACCGAGGAATCTAGGACATACCTAGATAGTTGTGCTGATTGTGTTTTCAGGAATAGGACTCCAAAGGAAGCTGAGGAATTAATGGCTAAAATAAGCAAGAATTATGAAGATTGGACTCCTCCTAAACAAGCTATACCTGAAGTAATTGTACCTGAACCATCTATTCCTGTGCCTATTCCAACATCAAAGAAGAGGGGAGTTATTGAATTAAATAATGAAGTGATGAAGGAAGCTAAGAAATGTCTTAAGGAGAAGGGAATTAAAGCTGCAGATGTCAAGAATTTACCTCCTATAGAAGAATTATGTAATCCTATTCCCTACTCATCCACTATTGAGGTACACTCTCTCCAACACTTTGATGAAGGTGATATCCCTTACTCGAAACCTCCTGATCAATGCTTAGAAGAATTTGATATCTTTATTGTTAAGCAAGATAACTTTAATAAAAGGGTGCAAAATCATCTAATGGAAAACACTAGAGCTATTGTTGAGTTGAAAGATATTGTAGAAAGAACCTCTAATGATGTTAAAATGATTGTTAAACATTTTCAAATGGTTCAAACTCAAATAGATCAACTCGTTAAAGTGCAAAACGACTTGCTAGTTAATGCTGCTAAAGAAAAACATGCTTATGAAATTAGAACTAGAAGTGGAGCTGCTACCAAGGATCCTCTATATCTTGAGGGGCATCCCAAAAGAATTGAGCAGGATTCTCAACAAGCTAAAAAATGGTGGTTCTACTCGTAAGAAAAGGAAAAAGAAACATAAAACTGTTGTAGAACCCTCTGAACCTGCTATAGATCCTAATAGTATATCTATCTCTGATGCTGAAACTGAAAGTGGTAATGAAGAAAATGTTGTTCCCAATGAAGAAAAAGTTGAAGAAGAACCTAAAAACCACACTAAGAATACTAAATACACCAAAGAAGATTTTATTGCTAAGAAACATGGTAGTGAAAGAGAGCCTTGGGTCCAAAAACCTATGCCATTCCCTGATAAGAAACACAGGTCAAAGGAAGATGAACACTGTAATAAGTTTTGTGAGTGGATGAAGCCTTTATTCTTGCAAAATCCTTTGACTGATGCTATTAAATTGCCTCCTTACTCAAAGTATATGAAGGACATTGTCTCGAATAAAAGGATGATCCCTAATGAAGAAATTTCTACTTTGCTTGCTAATTATTCCTTCAATGGTAAGGTTCCTAAGAAACTTGGAGACCCAGGGATTCCAACCATCCTTGCTCTATTAAGAATAGTTATGTTATAACTGCTTTGTGTGATCTAGGAGCTGGAGTTAGTGTTATGCCTTTCTCTCTATATAAGAGGCTTCAGCTTGAAAAATTGATACCAACTGATATATCTTTGCAAATGGCTGATAAATCTACCACCATTCCTGTGGGTATATGTGAGGATGTACCTGTTCAGGTGGCTCACAATTGCTTGATATTAACTGATTTTGTTGTGCTTGAAATGCCTGAAGATGATAATATGTCTATTATTTTTGGAAGACCTTTTCTTAATACTGCAGGAGCTGTTATTAATTGTAATCAAGGAAATGTGACCTTCAATGTTAATGACAAGGAACATACTGTCTATTTCCCCAAGAAGATTGAAAGGACTTATGGTTTGAATTCAATTGAACATGTTGAAGGCATTCAAGTTGGAGAAATATATTGTCCCATACCAAGAGAAAAATTTGAAACTATTATGATTGGGACCATTGCTATCAAGGTTGAGGTAACATAATCATTAGTGGAATACAAAGTTTTGTCTCATATGAAATTGTTTTGGTAACAAGACCTGATCAACCTTGTTAACAAAAGGATTTCATTGAACAAAACAATGTTTTCACCATGATTATCTCCGCTTACTTCTATTCTATCCATTTTTGTTTTTGCTTATGCCTAACTTAAAGGCGTTAAAGAAAAGTACTTATTGGAAGATAACCCAAAAGTTTTAGATAAGTCTTGGAAGTTATTTCTTCAGTAATAACCGCTCCTTATCCTTTTTATTTGCTTTTTGTGCCAAGAGTAACCTCTAATGAGAGTGAAGTAATGAGTGGGAAAGTTGTTGTCCCGAAACAGATTTTTGTGCTTCACCGTAAAAATTCGTGAGAGAGATCTGTATGTCGGATTGAGCTGTAATTGTTTGTGCTTCTTTCCCAAGTTGATATATAACTTTCGTTAGTTCAACACTTTTTGATTTGAGCAACAGAAGGTCATCGAAAAAATTCGTCTTTACCTACTGGTCTGTTTTGACAGATTTCTGCCATTTTCTGCATTTGCTTCTTGTGGGGTTCCTTTTTGAGTTCTTTTGGGGAATTGAGATTTTTGAGGGAAGTGCTACAGTATCTAGTGTTCTAATGGAAGTTTATTTAGTGTTAGAACTAAACCTTAAGACTTATTTATCTTGAGTGCACTAATGTTGCTAATAAAGATTGTGTGAAGTTTTGTATGAAGGAAAATTTTCAGGTGTATGGAAGGAATGAGTAATGAGATGAAGGATGGACTAAAGCTCAAGCTTGGAGATGCCACGCGTGTCACCCCAAGAAATATCCCAGAAGTACAAGCGTCAAAGCTTGGGGATGCCCAAGGCATCCCCTTCTTCATCAATAAAAATCCCAGGTTTCTTCCAAACGCTTCATTTTTATTGTTTCATGCATAGTTGTGTTGTTCTTGGAGCGTCTTATTTTTCGTTTTCGTTTTGGTTTTTAGTTTGCCTAGTTTGCTTAGTTTGCTGAATAAATTGGTTGGACCCCCTCTTTCATACATTGGTTTTCAAATAGTTTGGTTTGGATTGGAAAAGAGTAGGAAAGCTCATGCTTAAGTGGTAAAGAGAGCTTGTTTTTGATTGTGGCCTATGCTTTGTCATGTCATGCTTGATATTGTTTTGGCTTTATGCTTAGTATTATTTGCTGTAGCATTACTTGTTATAAACAATTGAGATTGCTTAATATGCCTTGGATGAATCATGCGTTGTTTTAGCATATTAAAGCATAGTATAGTGGTATTCTCCTTTGATGCTTTATTTGGGTTGACTTGGCACATGCTCACACCATGTTATGACTATCCCAAGTCACCATAAGCCTTTATGATCCTTTAGTTTTCAACTTGTAGTATCACTTTATGCTTTGATCAATGATGTTTTGTCGCTCTGCATGATTATGGCCATTATTGCTCTCTCGTTTGTCGCTCCCTTACTATTGCTAGCCTTCACCTTCACTGAGTATATTTTACTCAAGTTTCCAACTCCCTAAAATAAATATTTTCCAAAGTGTCCACCATACCTACCCATTAGCATCATTTGCTACCTCCGTGCATATTCAATATGCCTTGTTTTCTTCCAAATAAAATGTTTGCTTGTCATGAGAAAGTTAGTTAGTAAAGCTCTCACGAACTTGATGGCACACTTTATTTTCTTGCACTTAATAAACCTGAACCATTACGTCCTTCTTTGTTGCGCATATGCTTGCGCTTTATGAGTTGAAGTTAGCAGAACCATGTATCATGGGGACCGCTTTCAATGCTTCATAGGTACTTTGTACCTAGTTGATATCATGTTCTTTTGCTTATGGATCCCGGCGGTGTGAAATAAAAGTGGAACTTGTAAGAGCATGGAGTTTGTATGTATGTTAGAGAAATGCCTGGGCCGCTAGCCTAAGCCATGCCTAATCATGGTGGAAACTTGCAGCATAACCATAATGAGCATTCTATGAAGCATCCTCAATAAAAATCTATGCACATAGTAAATAAAAAGATCGCCGAGATGCTCATTGTCTGCTTGCCTTGTTATTTTGATTATGGGATAGCTCCTGTGTCATGTGCAAGGGGTACCCCATTGGCGGTTCTCTATGATACGTAGATACTTACGATGACAAGAGCTTACTTGTGACTGAAGTTGAGTAGCATGAGGATCGGTCTTCGTAAGTAAGGGGCATGAGACTTTGATTTATAACTTGTCAAGCATATCCTCTTAGTTGTGTCACTTTAACCTTAACCATTTAAAGATTCTTATGATAGGGGCACTGAGAGCTCAAAGCTAATGAGTACCATACTTTCAGCATTTGGAAGCCTTTCAAAGTATTCAAAACCTTTTTATTTACTTGTTGAGTCTCCACATATTCTATGAGCACTTTCTTGAGAGCATAGTGGCCATTCTTAGTTCTATGTGCATTGTCCCAAGACTTGTTGATTGATGCATACCCTGATATTGCTTGTTTTAAACTATTTGTATCTAGTCACTCTTATAAACTTTGAAGGTGTCCTATGCATTTATGTTTGCTACTCTATGAGGGACAAGCTGAATGCCACTATGCTATGTTTTCTTTATGTGAAACAAACAAACGTCTTGCAAGGCATTGTTATTCATGAATCTTTTGTTTGTGCCTTTTCATGTTGCATCATAGTCTCTTTGTCTTATTGCTAGAACTTTGTCTTTCATGTTATGATTGAAGTACTATGATCCCAGCTTTGAATGTTTTACAAATATTTTGATCAAGTCTTTGATGGTGCATGTCACCTCAAAAATTATTCTTTCTTTTTATCACTTACCTACTCGAGAACGAGCAGGAGTTAAGCTTGGGGATGTTGATACATTGCAAATGTATCTATAATTTTTGATGCTCCATGCTTGGTTTTATCCACTTTCTTGTGTTTTGTCCACACTTTGGAGTACTTTTCATATGATTTCTTGGACTACCTATTAACAAGAGCCACAGTGCCAGCTGCCTATTTTCTGCTGTTTTTGGTTCTAGGAAAGTCAGAAAATGAATATTCTCGGAATTGGACGGGACAAAAGCCAAAGTGCCTATTTTTTTCAGAAGACTCTAGGAGCCAGAATACGAGACGGAGGAGGGCCAGGGGCTGGCCACACCCCCCAGGCGCGGGCTGGGCCTGGCCGCGCCAAGGCATGGTGTGGTGGCCCCAGGCACCCCCTCGGCCTCTCTCTTCGCCTATAAGGAGCCTTCTGACCTAAAAACTTTGGGGAGGGGGGTTGACGTTTTTCCAGAAGGAGTTCCGCTCCGCCGCCACCACCAGATTCCACGAAACAGCACACGTAAACTCCGTTCGGCACCTCACGGACGGGAATTGAAGGAGATCAACGCCATCATCATCACCATCGCTTCTCCATCGACCATACATGTTTCCCCCATCTATGAGTGAGTAATCCCCTGCTGTAGGCTATGGGGATGGTAGGGATTGGATGAGATCGTTCATGTAATGGCATCAGATTGTTAGGGCATGGTGCCTAGTATCTTTTATTAGTGCTTTATGACTTTGTTGCGACTTGTTGTGCTTAATGCTTGTCACTAGGGCCCGAGTGCCATGATTTTAGATCTGAACATGTTATTGATTCATTATGATAGTATTGTTCTTGGTCTTATCTGCAAGTTGTATACACACGTTGTTATCCGGAACCTATGGCCCCGAAGTGACAGAAATCGAGATAACCGAAAGGGAATGGCTTTGATGTGAGGATCACATGTGTTCATGGAGTGTTAATGCTTTGCTCCGGTGCTCTATTAAAAGGAGCACCTTAATTGCCAGTAGTTCCCTAGAGGCCCCGCTGCAAACGGGCTGGCAGGACAAAAGATGTTGTGCAAGTTCTCATTGCGAGCACGTATGACTATATATGGAACACATGCCTAGGATTGTCTAGTACTTGGATGTTTTATCTTATTTATCTGCAATTGCCCTATGTCCTGATTGCTATGTGAATTGTCTTGTCCATGCAATGCTCGTCCATCCATCCCTATGCCTACCGCACTCGAATCCCACTATTTACTGTTTTTGTTACTGCTGTCTTTGCTTTACTACTGCTGCTACTTTACTATTCCTACTAAAAAATTGTTGCTACTGATAAATTGCTGTGAGCAAGATTGTTTCCAGGTGCAGCTGAATTGACAACTCAGTTGTTAAGGCTTATAAATATTCTTTGGCTCCCCTTGTGTGGGCGTTGCGTGCTTGCGTGCGTGCAAGCCGCTGATGACTGGATTCCTGCACCAACAACAGGGTTATTGTAGTACTTGTAGCAGCAAATATTTAAGAGTTTGTCCCGATGGGAGATCGTCGAACGGAAACAACACGACCCCACAACCACATTGTCAATGCGGCCATGTTTCGCACCCAAACCGTGGTTTGGAAATAGCCTATTCTATAAGTTACTAGAACAGCGATAATTGAGAGAGGTCTGAAGTATCTAATAACAAAGAACTTGTAACAAGAACAAAATAAACTAAGACTGAAAGTAAACAGGAATATGAACTGAATTAAAGAGATTGTAGTTGTAGGATTGAATATAATGAGAGAGGGCTTCTAGGCTTCGGTCTCACTAGTACTAGATGGGCAAATATATGTGTGATCTATAAGAGATTACTCAGACAAATAAACGTTCCCCAATTGATTACCGGGCTATCACAGTGTATGCACTATGCATGGTTCTCGCGCGTCACCGCAAGGCAAAAGGCACATCCGGACCAAGGATCACATAAACTCATCTTAGATCACAATAAATTCTAACTTAGCACACTAGATCATACCTCAACCTAGAGTTGAACTAATCACTCACACATGGATGAACATCAAAACATATATAAATATATAATGATATCACAACCGTCTTCAATCTTACAATTACTAAACACAAGAGAGAGAGAGGGAGATGGAGATGATGATGGAGATGGAGATCGATGCGTGGTGGTGGTGATGTCTTCCTTCTCCTCCCCTTCTTCTTGCTTGGATGCCTTGATGGTGATGGTGTTGAGGGAGATATAGATCTCGGAGGTGTGGTTGAGTCAGAGCTCCACCGCAATGGAGATCGGATGGGTGGCTACGGCGGCAGAGCTCTGCCCCTAAAGGGCTATGGCTTCGTGGCTCTCTCGTGGGTCATCCCTCCTTTATATAGGCCTTGGGGGTGCCCTAGGGTTCCCCCAATACTGTCATATGACTTAGGGAAGGTTCTAGAGCTTTTCTGGGGCAAAATCCCGTCGTTTTCGACCTTTTTGGCAACTATACGGGCGGAGCTATACGACCAAAAATATAGCTCCAGCCGTATAGTTGCTCGTTAAACTTGTAGATGCTTTTAGTATTTTGGCCGCCATTTCTTCATACGAACTCCGTTTTTGGGTGTTCTTGGGCTCGTTGAGTTCGTATCGTCAAGGCTACAACCCTGTGATCTTGGATCTTTATTTTGAAAAGTTGGAAAAATCACTTTTTCAACCTCTCAAATGGCTAAGTCTGGTCCCTGTAGCTCCTCCATACTATGCTCTCATTGTTCCTTTTGCCTTTGTTTTTTCCATAATCATCATCAACACCTACACACATGTCAAAGACAAGGAAGAGGGATAAAATTATACCTAAACTACTAAATGTGCAAGGCTCATATTGAATTTAACAAAAACAAGTAATTATGCATATTAAGCATAGCAATGGTTAGATGGAGCACGATATGATAGCAAATGACACAATTTATATTGCTAAAAAGTGTTGTATATCACAGCCATCAACTTTACTAGGCTAGATCTTGCTCGTCCTCGAGGAAAAGGGATCGATAACTTAATGGATGTGATCTTGCTTATCATTGGAAATCAATGCACCATATCCTTGTTTTTCCTACAAGCTCAAAGTAAGAGAGCACATAAACATACAAGGCAATATAAACTCAGTTATATTATTTCAAACCACTAGAGATTAGTCAAAATCTTCTATGCCCCATGTCAAAGTTAAATCTAGCTTGCAAGTAAACTCGTGATCCTTCTATACGCACTTTATTGTATCTTGGTATTTTTATTTGTATAAGACAAAGCTGAACACGGTTAGTTATCAATCATAAATAGAAATAGAGTTTTCCAATGCTTCCCACTCATGCCATCTATTAAAGTCTCTCAAGTGCAAACTTCGATTGTTGAGCTCATAGAAAATATATTTCTTAGTAACAAGACCATGCCAAAAGAGTGGTATATGTTCAATCGAGACTGTGCAGGATAGGAAGGACACTCATGACCATTACCAAGGTTTCCCTTTTCGGTATAATGATTTCTTATAATGGTCAGACGAGTATTCCGACTTTTTCTTTTAACACATGCCCATGAGAATACCAATGCATACCCAAATATAGCATTTTTGCTACATATGTTGGGCAACTCATAGCCAATCTCCAAGAGTTTCCTCTTTTTGGACTGTTTAAAGGCCAGCGGAGTTGTTAGCATCCTATGTTGTGCGACAGTGGCGCAAGACACACATAAAGCAATATCTCACTTTGATTTCCAAGAAAAAATTGGCATATGTAATCTCGAAACTTTAAAACATCATTTCTTATTTGACAACTCACTCAGTAAGCATCTATTAAGACCATCATTTCCAGCACTATGGGGTCGAGCTACTCCATAACCATTCACTTACGACAATTCTGAACAGTGACAACTAGCAAGTTTTGAAGAACTTCTTTATTATTATTTTTTCAAAATGTAGAGAACATGGCAATGTATATTTAGAGGATCACAATATTTTTCACAAGCTAGATAAAATTTGAACAAGGTGCATCAAAGCTATGGCTTGTCTCCTATGGGGCCTAATGTAACTACCTCGGTGAATTACGCTCCTAGTTACAAGCCTGGATGAGTAGAAATGGTTGAAATAGTACGGTGGGGCCCAAATGCCACTCACAGGTAGACCTTTCGCCGTCCCAACCATTTCCACACATCGGGACAAGAACGGGCGGCGTAATCGGCAGGCGAAGGGATCAACTGCATACACAAATGAGTATGTATGCAAGCCACCATACAACAGTACATCAGAGCCATTCCATCTAAAAAGAAAGGAAATATAGCAACGCCATACGGCAAGATCCAAATATCCTAGATAGATATAATAGTTTAGGATATCTCCTCATACATCAAACATCAGAGTATCAGGCGGAAGCGGAAGACAAAATCCGAGTACGGATAAGAAGCAAATCGGCATAAGATGCCCCATAAATAAGCACATCCCGCCCACTGATCTCACGGATCCCCTGCTCCGAATCTCTACACGAATGATCGTTGCCACCATCGTCCGTCTCTTCCACCCAAGATCCATCTTGCGAGGTACCGCTCATCTGAACCAATAATTTATCGTGTGAGACCCTAGGGGTACTCAGCAAGACTTTATGCCGCTAAAGGGGACACAACCTGGGGTGACGCAATTGCAGCAAAGGATAAACCCTAACAGTTCTATAGATACTCGCTAACCATCCGCCCAACCAGAGATAGACGGATGTCCGTGAATTAATAACAGCAGTTATAACAGTAATAACGGTAATCTTAATAGATCCATCCTCCTCCTCGCTTACCGACGAGGAAGCGGACAAACAACCCCCCCCCCCATCCGTTGGCAGTTTTACTATCCATTCCATGAGTGTTGCACTATTTACTAGTCAGGTACCTAGTCTAGTCAGATTAAAAGCGGTACTTTAGTTATGCTTGTCTATGATCGAGAAACTGTGCTCCAAGTCGTCCATAACCGCGGACACGGCTTTCAGAAAGTTTTACCGCAGGGTGCACAAATAGCAACACACACTCGATATGCCTCGGAAAAACCAAATCAAAACCCAACGAGACAGTCACGACAAAGCGATCACAGGATTTAGAAATATTTCAGGGGGGCACCCCATTGAGCTACCCGCAACAAAGTTAGCTGACTCCGAGACGGACTCAAGGTTTGCGTCAATGGCTGTGAACGGCTGGGAACCCGAAAATGTGACTGGGCTTGTCGACACCGCGAAAACACTCTGCTTTCCTAACAAGACAATGCAAGACCTCGACAATTTAAATAAAGCAGAAAGCATGGCATAAGTACAGGATAGTAAATAAAACCTCAAACTAGTTTGTGGCCCCAAGAAATAAGAATGAATCAAGCTCGCTCGTGGGGTTCATAAGCCTCGGATGTGGATAGCGCGAATATTCAAGGAACAGGAATCAAGTACTCGGGCTCCTACGGGACACAAGTGAGCCTGAAAAACCAAATAGCGAATATGGCTCACCGATGCCACTTTCATTAGTTATCCCATTACTACTCAGGTTAAGTTGTTTAGGTACCTCGTTATCCATCAGACACTCACATACCCTACTCATGCTGTTCTACGACTCGCATGGCTCAAACAACCCCTGTAGTAATGGCTCATGGGATGGAGGTAAACAGGCTTCGGTGGGGTTCAAAAGTAAAGGCTATGCAATACTTGGGATTCAGTTTAATGCAATCGCGACTCAATGATGCAAGAATAAGAAAGAGGCAATAGGTACTATATGTATGCAAGCATGTGGTAGTGCTTGCCTGGCAGCTCAGTTGAAGCAAAGGATGGATCTGGGTAGTGCTCCTGGTTCTCTTGTATATCCCCTCAAATCTATTCAAGAAGAACCAAACAAACAAGGCCAACATAAATAAAGTGCACAAGCATATGAATAAATGCGACAAGCAAACAATCATGCCATGATGAATGATGCACAATTTGCATGGCAATAAAGTAGCATGGCATGGGTGAGGTGTGGAAACAATAATAAAGCATTTTTATTGAGCTTTGGCCCCATTTTATTCTCATATTAGTTGCTGTACACATTATATTTATATGATGCATGCTTCAAAACAAACCATGGAATGCATAAACAGAAAGGTCTCGTCGAGCTAATCATTTTAGACATATCATTTATTAAATTTGGAGTTATAAATCAAAAGTTATTAATTAATTAAGATAAAGGGGCAAATTATTGTAATTTAAATAAACTTGGAATTTTAAATGTTCAAAATATATTTTGGATTGCATATTTGAATTCCTCACATTTTCCTGATTTGAAAACATATATTATTTGTATTATTTGGATTTGAGAATTAAAAGTTATTTTAGAACAGATTGAATTTGAATTTAAATCAAATTTGAAAAGATTTGAATTAAAACAGATAACAGAAAATACTTTTCTCACCTGGGCAATTCCTACCCGGAGAGACAGACAGTGGGCCCGTGAGCTGGGAGGGGTCACTGGTCGCGCGGTCAACGTGGGGGTGACAAGTGGCGAAGGGGAGGACGGCGGGCTGATGTTCTCAAAAGGGGAGGGGCTTATTTACAAAACCTTCTGGAGGATGCTGTCGAACTGAAGATTGTATCAGCGAAAACAGCTAGCTGGTCTTGGTTTTTGGAAGATGATGGCGAGAGATCCGCTAGGAATCTCGCGATTCCTCAAAAAGAAATATTGTAGAGGGGACTCATGTCTACAAGTTTGAAGTTCGGAGTTTCGTCAAAGGAGGCCTGCAGTCGCCGGAAAACTTAAAGGAACAGAGGGTCTGGGAGGAGCTCGGTTGCTGAGACTGATGACAAACGACAGCGCAGACAGACGATGGCGTACTGTGAAATCGAGCGATCTTTGGTTGAGGTTGGCGAGTAAACGGTAGGGAATTTTAAGGTGTCGAAAAAACGAAACTTGGAGAGGAAAACAAGGTCTACAACTTTGGTGTTCGAAGATTCGGCAACGGAGGTCTGTAGCGTTTGGCACAATTAGGGAAACAGAGAAGCGCGCGAGGTGACAGATGACGACGGCCGGCTCTCGCGCGCAGGGCGGCGTTCGACGGGACGACGACGAGGTTCCGGACACAGATCAAGGGAGGGGATGATGGGAAGGTGGAGGGCTCACCAAGAGGGCTCGGGATGCGGTTGCAGCCTGGGAGAAGAAGTATACGGCGAGGCGTCGTGGTGACCATGGCGAGGGCGTGCGCGGCGATGGTGCGCTGCAGGAACGGCGAGGTCGCGTGCGTGCTCAGGCCTTCTCCTCCTCGCTCCCTGTACGAGACGTCGACGGTGGTCCAAGCAGTTCTTCTGGCGCAACGGCGAGCTCCAGGGCGGTGTGTTTTCTCCCGGGCAGCGAGGTGCTGGGTGATGTTGGCGTGGGCAAAAAGCGGTGGTGGTTTTGGCGTGGGGAGGAAGAAGATGGTGGCTGGGCACTCCCAGATGGGATCTGGAGTACTGGGGTAGCTGGGTGAGGTAGAGAGGGAAGGGAGGAGCACATGGGGCTTGGTTGCTTTTGCAAAAGGTGAGGAGGGTAGCTCGGGCTAGGTCTTCTCTTTCCCTCTCTTTTCTGTCTTGTAGCCGAGAGAGGGCTGGGGAGGGACCAAGGGAGGTGGCGTGGTGGGCCTGCCTGGTAGGAAGAGAGGGGGAGCCGAGAGAGAGGGGGAGGGGAGGGGTAGCTCGGGTTAGGGTAGAGCTAGGGTTAGGAGAGACTCGGGTTAGCTCGAGGGGTAGATCATGGGGTGGTCTTGGGTTAGAGAGAGGAGAGATGGGGGAGGTACTTAGGGTTTAGAGGGAGGGGGTATGGTGTTTAGGGTGGTAGGGTTTAGGCTAGATATGATCCACATGACCATACATGGGTGTAGGTGAAAAGGAGATGAAGATGTGGTAAAGAGAGAGAGGGAGAGAGATGTGATGAGGTAGGGTGGCAATCCCTTGGCAAGCTCAATCATGATCAAACAAACTCAAACAAGATAGCCAAAAGAGAGAGAAGAAGAGAAGGGGATGATGGCATATATGGATATGGTGATGGGGTTTTAAGCAAGATCAACATAGATCAAACCAAAAGAAAGGATAGAGAGAGTGAGATGATCCACTCAAAAATCAAATAAAAACCAAATACTAGAAAAGGTGGCACTTGCATGGCCCATGCAAAATATTTATTGCCATGTTGATTCTTGTGAAAACAATATTATTACATGGCATTATTATGTTGCATTCCCAAAATTGGAATAAAGGCCAAGCAAAAAGAATTACAAGGAAAGTTCCAAGTGAAAAATAGATGGAGATGATCATGTTTGAGTAAGCTTGGGACTTGCTAGTGTGTATGTGCCACTAGGCATTTAGTAAGCCCAACAATATTCCAACATGATAACAACCCCAAAACCATCCATATGGAAGCTAGCAAAAGGTTCCATTCACAAGGCATGCAAAGATGGCCATGTGGCTCTCATATATCAATGATGTGAAAACAACATGATGCTAATATGAGAGCATGTGGAAAAAGAATTGGATCCATCCCAACCCACATGAGCTAGAGGTGAAACCACTAAGTGCCAAGCTCATATTTAGTTGGATGGTGGAATTATAAGGTGGTGAAAGAAAAGGTGGTGGAGTTAACAAAAGATATGCCCCCAACTCAACTTGGGCATTAAACAATATATCAAGGCCCAAATACAATATCAAGAGGCAAATACAATTAATGATGCATATGAGACAAGATCCAAAACACAAAGGGGTTTTATATGATGCTCAAATGCAAGGAGGCATGATGACACGAGCATGTTATCATGATGATGCAACAATTATATATTGGAAGTAGCCATTATATTACTAGACCAAGTAGCATTACAATTGTTAGACAATTGGGATGCTACAACTCTCCCCCACTAAACAGGAATCTCGCCCCGAGATTCTAGGATGAAGAAGAAGACACAAAGAGGGTAGGATACTTGGCACGGAGCTCATCTTCATGTTCCCAAGTGGCTTCATCAACGGAATGGTGCGACCACTGCACCTTGCAGAACTTGATGGACTTGTTGCGAGTCCTTCTTTCTGCGACTTCAAGGATTTTTGTGGGGTGTTCTTGATAAGACAGGTCTTCTTGGAGATTGATAAGCTCATGGTCCATGGTCCTGCCGGGATCCTTGAAGCACTTCTTGAGCTAAGAGATGTGGAAAACATCATGGACCTTGAGTTTTTCCGGGAGCTCAAGAGCATAAGCAACTTCTCCTCTTCTTCCACGAATTTTGAAAGGACCGATGTATCTAGGAGCCAGCTTTCCTTTGATACCAAAGCGGTGCGTGCCTCTCATGGGAGTGACACGAAGGTAAACGAGATCACCAGGGACATACTCCATGTCCGTGCTTCTGTCATAATTTCTCTTCGCGACTTTGAGCAATCCTCAGATTTTCAAGAATGATGTGAACCTTCTCCTCCGCTTGAGTCACAATGTCAGGGCCAAACAAGATCCTTTCTCCTGCACCCGACCAACCAATCGGAGTTCTGCATTTGCGACCATAAAGAGCCTCAAATGGTGCCATCTTTAGACTTTTCTGGAAGCTGTTGTTGTAAGAGAACTCAGCATAAGGAAGACATTCTTCCCACTTCATGCCAAAAGAGATGACGCAAGCGCGAAGCATATCCTCCAGAATCTGATTGATCCTTTCAACTTGTCCTTGCGACTGAGGGTGGTAAGCTGTGCTGAAGTTCAAATTTGTTCCCAAAGCATTTTGGAAACTCTCCCAGAACTTGGAAGTGAAGATGCTTCCATGGTCTGAACTGATCTCTAGAGGAACCCCATACAGAGAGACAATTCTGTTGATATAGAGCTCAGCCAACTGAATTGCAGAAATGGTTTCCTTGACGGGGAAGAAGTGAGCCACTTTAGAAAGCCTGTCAATGACAACAAAGATTGCATTGTTGCCCTTCTGCGACCTCGGAAAACCAGTGATGAAGTCCATCTCTACTTTCTCCCATTTCCATTCCGGGGGTTTCAATGGCTGTAGAAGACCGGAAGGTTTCTGATGGACAACTTTCACTCTGCGGTAGACATCACACTCCGAGACATACTTGGCACAATACCGTTTCAAACCAGGCAACCAATATTGTGTTTTCAAGTCCATGTACATCTTTGTGCTGCCAGGGTGAATAGAAAGAACAGAATCATGCGCCTCCTTGAGAACTTGCTCCCTCAAACCCGGGTAGTTCGGAACAAACATCCGGTGTTCAAAGAAAAGCGTGCCTTGATCATCGACATGGAAGGACTCATACTTCGGAAGCTGAATTCCTGGAGATGATCTTTCTTGTGTACGGATCACCAAGCTGAAAGGAGCGAACCTTTTCTTCCAAGAGAGGAGTTGCTAAAAGGTTCAGGAGGTACCCTTGTTCCACAATTTCAAGGTTGAGCTGACGGAATTCCTCGCACAAGAGAGGCTGTTGCTCTTCCATCATGAGGTTGTTGACATAAGCTTTGCGGCTGAGAGCATCTGCCATGACATTAGACTTGCCCGGAGTGTAGTTGATGGTCAAATCGAAGTCATTGATTGCTTCAATCCATCTCCTTTGCCGAAGGTTGAGATCAGGCTGTGTAAAGATATACTTCAGACTCTTGTGATCAGAAAAGATCTCACAACGGTTACCAAGCAAGTAGTGCCTCCATACTTTCAAAGCAAAGACAACTGCTGCGAGCTCGAGGTCATGTGTAGGATAGTTGATCTCATGCGTCTTCAATTGTCGAGAGGCATAAGCAACAACTTGTTTTTCTTGCATGAGGATCGCACCCAATCCATGCAAAGAGGCGTCACAGAAGATCTGGAACGGCTTGGATGTATCCGGAGGAACCAAGACTGGTGTGGAAGTGAGCTTTTCTTTGAGTGTCTCAAAGCTTGCTTGACATGCAGGAGTCCAAAGGTATTTCTTGCCTTTCTTGAGGAGATCGGTAAGAGGCTTCGCTATCTTTGAAAAGTTCTGAACGAAGCGACGGCAATAACTAGCCAAACCAAGGAAACTTCGCACTTCTTTGACATTAACAGGAGGAAGCCATTCAACAATTGTCTTCACAGTTTCCGGATTGACTGCAATGCCCTTGGCAGAGATGACGTGACCAAGATAGGTAACTTGAGGCAGCCAAAACTCACACTTGGAGAACTTTGCATACAAGCGGTTCTCACGAAGCTTGTTTAGGACACACCGAAGGTGTTCTTCATGCTCTTCTTGTGACTTAGAATAGACTAGGATGTCATCCAGATAGACCACAACGAACTTGTCAAGATACTCCATGAAAACCGAGTTCATGAGCCTCGAGAAGGTGGCAGGTGCGTTGGTGAGACCGAAAGACATGACCGTGTACTCATACAGGCCATAGCGGGTGGTGAAAGCTGTTTTAGGAACATATTCCTTGCGAATCTTGATTTGGTGATAACCACTTCTCAAGTTGAGCTTAGAGAAAACCACAGCTCCAGCTAGCTGATCAAAGAGATCATTAATCCGCGGAAGGGGATATTTATTCTTGATGGTTTTAGCATTGAGAGCCCGATAGTCAACACAAAGTCTATCAGTCTGATCTCGCTTCTTCACAAAGAGTGTTGGGCTACCCCAAGAAGAAGTACTATGCTGAATGAAACCCAACTTCTCTTGTTCATCAAGCTGACGTTTGACTTCAGCCAACTCAGCAGGACCCATCTTATAAGGCCGCTTGGAGATAGGAGCGGTACCCGGTTCAAGCTCAATAACAAACTCAACCTGACGATCCGGAGGCATACCTGGCAACTCTTCAGGAAAGACATCTGGGAACTCACAGACCACCGGAACACTCTGAATAGCTTCCATAGCATCAACATTCAGAGCTGCCAAAGATAAAAGCTGGATAGCAGGAGTCAGACTTGGAAAATAGACTATATGGCCTTCAGGAATCTTCAGAGAAACTGAGCGTTCAGCACAATCAATCACAGCTGCATTTGCTGTCAACCAATCCATGCCCAAGATGACATCAATGTCAGAATTGCCCAGAATGATTAAGGACGCCGAGAACAAAGAGCCACCAATCTCAATTTGATTGCCATGGCTGATTTTAGAAGCTGCCATTGTTGCTCCAGGAGAAAGGACCATTAACCGCTTCAGGAGAGGATCCATAGCTAACTCATTCTCATTTGCAAACTTGTGAGACACAAAAGAATGTGATGCACCAGAATCAAACAAAACTCGTGCAGGGACTGAGTTAACGGATAGCATACCCATCACAACTCCAAGCGCATGCTCAGCTTGAGCGGCGTTGATGCAGTTGGCACGAGCAATAGCAGACCCGGGCTTGGTGTTGATGTTGAGAGCCCGAGGTGGTGGTGAACGAACCAAAGGAGAGCTTGCCGCAGATCTTGGAGGTGGTGGGGGAAGAGCCTTGTTCTTCATCGGACAGTTCTATTGTTGATGCCCAGAGTCTCCACAAGTGTAACAAGCACCAGGTGGACGTGGAGCAACGTAGCCAGGGACTCTGCCAGGCGCTCCAGGGTAGTGGTGGTTGTAGCCCCTGGGAGCAGCAGTGAGGAAGTTTGGTGGCCTTGCCGCATAGCTTGAAGGTCTTGGTGGAGCCGGGAGCGACGGTGGGGTGTTAGGAACCCAGACACGACGCTTAGAAGGAGCTGACATAGGCAAGAGCTTGCTGCATCACGGCTGTGTTTCTTTGACTCCTCAAACACTTGCCTACTTGCCTCTTCCTGCAGAGCTGTATGCTGAAGTTCCAGAAAAGATGTCGGCCTTGCATGTGTGATTGCATATTTGATCGATGCATTGAGCCCTTGCCTGAACCTCTTTTGCTTCTTCTTGTCATCAGAGATCTCATCGCCACCATAACGAGAAAGGTTCATGAAGTTCCTGATGTAGGTGTTGACATTGTCATTGCCCTGCTTGAGGTTGAGAAACACTTCCTTCATCCTCTCCATGACAATTTCTCGATGACATCGCTCTTTGAAAGCTCCATGAATCCCCCAAGTAGGCTGAAAACCGTGCGGTTTGCCTTCGTGTAATTCTCCCACCACGTAGCTGCATCTCCTTCGTAAGGTGAGTAGCACACTTTACCCATTCTTGCTCAGAACATCAGCATTGCCAAGAACCTTGACATCTCACGCAACCAATCATCAAGATCAAGTGGTTGATCGAAACATCAAACTGGCGAGGTTGAACTTGAAGCTTTAATGTCTCCTCGCTTGGGAGGTGGAGGTAGCGCACAAACTCGTTCCTCCGACACCTTCCTCAAAAGCCGCTGGTTCTGCTGCATTGCTGCCAAGGCATTGGCGATGCTTGACAACGCTGCCCCCAGTTCAGGTTGTATGTCCTCCTCAGAACGGCGTGGTGGTGCCATCCTGTTATTGATATAACACACAAGTCAGTACTATAATGGAGAATAATAATAATCCAAAATAGTACCAAAATGGAATTAATCAAGATAAAAGGACACAATTTACTAAGATGATATTAAAATATCAACGAAGTTCAAAGCACCTAGAAGATATTAAGCATATCGCATTAATTGAAAAGGAGTGTGGTACACAAATATATCAAAGAAAAAAATTTCCACAAATTTCGGCATTAAAATACCAATATATGCGCAAAATCACTTAACGAATCAAGATTAGTGACTCTACCAACTCAATATACAAGAGCAATGATAAAAGTAGTGGTATGGTCGCGACTCCATCCCGCACTCAAATCATTACTCCGCACATGAATAAGTAAAACACCTATCCCAACACCTTCTTCTCACGATGATCCTAAAGATTAGCAACTACGGAAACGAACACCACAAACAAGATAACGTCGGATAACAAAGAGTAAGACAGATCGCGTCGGTATACAACGAATCAGATAGATCGCGTCGGTTTGCAAAAGTCTGTCGGTATGGAATGTACCAACAGTTGATAACCAAAAGGCCGATAAGATAACAACTTGGATGCAACAGATAGACAAGGAATCACACACACACACACACTCACACACACAGATACACAACCTATGGTACTACGGAAACCCAGAACACGTGAATCCTAGTTTGAATTTTAAGGAGAGAATTGAAAACGTTACACTTCCTTACCAGAAAAGAGTGGTGGTTGGGTAAGAAGAAAAGTGGAAGCAGTCCTACTCTCACGTTTTGTTTTTCCCTAGTATACATAACTACCAAAAATATTTGCTAGACAGACAACGACCATTTGGCTGAGACCCTGAAGGTCAGGATGGCTCTGATACCAATTGTAACTACCTCGGTGAATTACGCTCCTAGTTACAAGCCTGGATGAGTAGAAATGGTTGAAATAGTACGGTGGGGCCCAAATGCCACTCACAGGTAGACCTTTCGGCCGTCCCAACCATTTTCACACATCGGGACAAGAACGGGCGTAATCGGCAGGCGAAGGGATCAACTACATACACAAATGAGTATGTATGCAAGCCACCATACAACAAGACATCGAGCCATTCCATCTAAAAAGAAAGGAAATATAGCAACGCCATACGGCAAGATCCAAATATCCTAGATAGATATAATAGTTTAGGATATCTCCTCATACATCAAACATCAGAGTATCAGGCGGAAGCGGATCCGAGTACGGATAAGAAGCAAATCGGCATAAGATGCCCCATAAATAAGCACATCCCGCCCACCGATCTCACGGATCCCCGTTCCCGGAATCTCTACACCGAATGATCGTTGCCACCATCGTCGGTCTCTTCCACCCAGTATCCATCTTGCGAGGGTACCTGTTCATCTGAACCAATAATTTATCGTGTGAGACCCTAGGGGTACTCAGCAAGACTTTATGCCGCTAAAGGGGACACAACCTGGGGTGACGCAATTGCAGCAAAGGATAAACCCTAACAGTTCTATAGATACTCGCTAACCATCCGCCCAACCAGAGATAGACGGATGTCCGTGAATTAATAACAGCAGTTATAACAGTAATAACGGTAATCTTAACAGATCCATCCTCCTCCTCGCTTACCGACGAGGAAGCGGACGAACAACCCCCCCCCCCCATCAGTTGGCAGTTTTACTATCCATTCCATGAGTGTTGCACTATTTACTAGTCAGGTACCTAGTCTAGTCAGATTAAAAGTGGTACTTTAGTTATGCTTGTCTATGATCGAGAAACTGTGCTCCAAGTCGTCCATAACCGTGGACACGGCTTTTAGAAAGTTTTACCCTGCAGGGGTGCACAAATAGCAACACACACTCGATATGCCTCGGAAAAACCAAATCAAAACCCAACGAGACAGTCACGACAAAGCGATCACAGGATTTAGAAATATTTCAGGGGGGCACCCCATTGAGCTACCATAACGAAGTTAGTGACTCGAGACGGACTCAAGGTTTGCGCCAATGGTCGTGAACGATCGGGAACCCGAAAATGTGACGGGCTTGTCGACACCGCTAAAACACTCCGCTTTCCTAAATAAGACAAAGTGCGAGACGTCGCACAATTTAAATAAATCAGTAAATCATGGCATAAGTAAATGATAGTAAATTAATCCTCAAACTTGTTTGTTGGCACAAGATATAAGCATGAATCAAGCTCTGGCTCAGGGGTTCATAAGCCTCCGGATGTGGATAGCGAATATTCAAGGAACAGGAATCAAGTACTCGAGGTCCTACGGGACACAAGTGAGCCTGAAAAACCAAATAGCGAATATGGCTCACCGATGCCACTTTCATTAGTTATCCCATTACTACTCAGGTTAAGTTGTTTAGGTACCTCGTTATCCATCAGACACTCACATACCCTACTCATGCTGTTCTACGACTCGCATGGCTCAAACAACCCCTGTAGTAATGGCTCATGGGATGGAGGTAAACAGGCTTCGGTGGGGTTCAAAAGTAAAGGCTATGCAATACTTGGGATTCAGTTTAATGCAATCGCGACTCAATGATGCAAGAATAAGAAAGAGGCAATAGGTACTATATGTATGCAAGCATGTGGTAGTGCTTGCCTGGCAGCTCAGTTGAAGCAAAGGATGGATCTGGGTAGTGCTCCTGGTTCTCTTGATATATCCCCTGCTCAGCGTCTATTCAAAGAAGAACCAAACAAACAAGGCCAACATAAATAAAGTGCACAAGCATATGAATAAATGCGACAAGCAAACAATCATGCCATGATGAATGATGCACAATTTGCATGGCAATAAAGTAGCATGGCATGGGTGAGGTGTGGAAACAATAATAAAGCATTTTTATTGAGCTTTGGCCCCATTTTATTCTCATATTAGTTGCTGTACACATTATATTTATATGATGCATGCTTCAAAACAAACCATGGAATGCATAAACAGAAAGGTCTCGTCGAGCTAATCATTTTAGACATATCATTTATTAAATTTAGAGTTATAAATCAAAAGTTATTAATTAATTAAGATAAAGGGGCAAATTATTGTAATTTAAATAAACTTGGAATTTTAAATGTTCAAAATATATTTTGGATTGCATATTTGAATTCCTCACATTTTCCTGATTTGAAAACATATATTATTTGTATTATTTGGATTTGAGAATTAAAAGTTATTTTAGAACAGATTGAATTTGAATTTAAATCAAATTTGAAAAGATTTGAATTAAAACAGATAACAGAAAATACTTTTCTCACCTGGGCAATTCCTACCCGAGAGATGCAGTGGGCCGTGGAGAGGAGGGAGGGTCACTGGTCAACGTGGGGGTGACAAGTGGCGAAGGGGAGGACGGCGGGCTGATGTTCTCAAAAGGGGAGGGGCTTATTTACAAAACCTTCTGGAGGATGCTGTCGAACTGAAGATTGTATCAGCGAAAACAGCTAGCTGATCTTGGTTTTTGGAAGATGATGGCGAGAGATCCGCTAGGAATCTCGCGATTCCTCAAAAAGAAATATTGTAGAGGGGACTCATGTCTACAAGTTTGAAGTTCGGAGTTTCGTCAAAGGAGGCCTGCAGTCGCCGGAAAACTTAAAGGAACAGAGGGTGCAGGAGGAGCTCGGTTCTGAGACCGATGACAAACGACAAGCATGAACGACGATGGCGTACTGTGAAATCGAGCGATCTTTGGTTGAGGTTGGCGAGTAAACGGTAGGGAATTTTAAGGTGTCGAAAAAACGAAACTTGGAGAGGAAAACAAGGTCTACAACTTTGGTGTTCTAAGATTCGGCAACGGAGGTCTCAGAAGCGTGGCACAATTAGGGAAACAGAGAAGCCAGAGGTGACAGATGACGACGGGCTCTCAAGGCAGTGGCGGCTCGACGGATGACGACGAGGTTCGGACACGTATGAAGGGAGGGATGATGGGAAGGTGGAGGGCTCACCAAGAGGGCTCGGGATGCGGCGCACTGGGAGAATAAGTATCTGGCGGCGTCGTGGTGACCATGGCGGCGAGGGCGGCGATGGTGCGCTAGGAGAACGGGCGAGGTCGCGTGCGTTTCAGCCTTCTCCTCCTCGCCTCAGACGAGACGCCAACGGCCCAAGCAGTTCTCTCAAGAACGGAGCTCCAAGGCGGTGTGTTTTCTCCCGCAGGGTGCTGGGTGATGTTGGCGGCAAAAGCGGTGGTGGTTTTGGCGTGGGAGGAAGAAGATGGTGGTGGGCACTCCCAGATGGGATCTGAGTACTGGGGTAGCTGGGTGAGGTAGAGAGGGAAGGAGGAGCACATGGGGCTTGGTTGCTTTTGCAAAGGTGAGGAGGGTAGCTCGGCTAGTCTTCTTTCCCTCTCTTTTCTGTCTTGTAGCCGAAGGGCTGGGGAGGGACCAAGGGAGGTGGCGTGGTGGGCCTGCCTGGTAGGAAGAGAGGGGGAGCCGAGAGAGAGGGGGAGGGGAGGGGTAGCTCGGGTTAGGGTAGAGCTAGGGTTAGGAGAGACTCGGGTTAGCTCGAGGGGTAGATCATGGGGTGGTCTTGGGTTAGAGAGAGGAGAGATGGGGGAGGTACTTAGGGTTTAGAGGGAGGGGGTATGGTGTTTAGGGTGGTAGGGTTTAGGCTAGATATGATCCACATGACCATACATGGGTGTAGGTGAAAAGGAGATGAAGATGTGGTAAAGAGAGAGAGAGAGAGAGAGAGAGAGATGTGATGAGGTAGGGTGGCAATCCCTTGGCAAGCTCAATCATGATCAAACAAGCTCAAACAAGATAGCCAAAAGAGAGAGAAGAATAGAAGGGGATGATGGCATAGATGGATATGGTGATGGGGTTTTAAGCAAGATCAACATAGATCAAACCAAAAGAAAGGATAGAGAGAGTGAGATGATCCACTCAAAAATCAAATAAAAACCAAATACTAGAAAAGGTGGCACTTGCATGGCCCATGCAAAATATTTATTGCCATGTTGATTCTTGTGAAAACAATATTATTACATGGCATTATTATGTTGCATTCCCAAAATTGGAACAAAGGCCAAGCAAAAAGAATTACAAGGAAAGTTCCAAGTGAAAAATAGATGGAGATGATCATGTTTGAGTAAGCTTGGGACTTGCTAGTGTGTATGTGCCACTAGGCATTTAGTAAGCCCAACAATATTCCAACATGATAACAACCCCAAAACCATCCATATGGAAGCTAGCAAAAGGTTCCATTCACAAGGCATGCAAAGATGGCCATGTGGCTCTCATATATCAATGATGTGAAAACAACATGATGCTAAGATGAGAGCATGTGGAAAAAGAATTGGATCCATCCCAACCCACATGAGCTAGAGGTGAAACCACTAAGTGCCAAGCTCATATTTAGTTGGATGGTGGAATTATAAGGTGGTGAAAGAAAAGGTGGTGGAGTTAACAAAAGATATGCCCCCAACTCAACTTGGGCATTAAACAATATATCAAGGCCCAAATACAATATCAAGAGGCAAATACAATTAATGATGCATATGAGACAAGATCCAGAACACAAAGGGGTTTTATATGATGCTCAAATGCAAGGAGGCATGATGACACGGGCATGATATCATGATGATGCAACAATTATATATTGGAAGTAGCCATTATATTACTAGACCAAGTAGCATTACAATTGTTAGACAATTGGGATGCTACACCTAACATGAGCAAGGATATCCCTTATATAAATATGATCAAAATCTCACATAAGCAAGCATTCAAAAACAAAGAGATACACAATAGCATGAAAACTTTTTAAGATAAAGAACTTTGCACAAGACTCTACACATGCAAAACAACCTCCCCAAGCTAAGAACTTTGAGAAGATCATGAAAAGAAAAGAGAAAATGCAGTTATCATAAGAGAGTATAAGAAGTGGTTACCTTCCCAATCTTAAGTTAAAGCAAGGGTGACACACTTTACCATTGAGGTGCTTTTAACCTCTACTTTGATGGACAAAGAACCTTTGCCTCAATGAATCCTTCACGATCCAGTGTATGCATTCCTTAAGAACCTGGTAGGAACAAGACTAGAAAGAAAACAAAATATTTTTGTGTTTTTGAAGACACGGGTTTAGCTCACAAGTGATAAAAATACAAGTCCCACTGAGTCAGTTTATCAACCTAAGCACCACGCTTAAGTCAACAAACTAGTTCTAGAAGAGGCCTCTCATAGATTGTGATGAGGTGCAAGTGAAACAGGATACGAGACACGAGTGTGCAGCCCCTATGTGCTTATTTAAAAGAGGTTCGAGTTGGAAGGTTTTACCAGATACTGATTGTTGAAACATTGAATTGAAGCAACCAGGTGGCTCATGCGAGTGTTTGCACGGTTGGCACTACCGTACACATTGTCACACAAGGTTCAAGTCCCTGTGAAAATAACACACAAAATAAAAGACAAGGGTTTGGTGTACGAACGAAGTTTGTTCACCCAACGAATAAAAGAAAATGAAAAGAAAACATGAACTACTAAAGAAAATCACAACTTAAGGACTTTATGAGATAGAACTTTATTGTTTACATATGCTTGGCTTCTCTAAAACATGGGGAAGCTCTCAGGTGGTGTTTCGAGGTTTTTTAGAAGAAGATGAAAGAAGAAAGAATGAAATTTTGAGCAATGGTTACCTTCCAGTTGGCGTTTGAGAGGTTTTTCCAACTATACAGGCGCAGCTATACGCCGAAACAATGTGTTCCCGCCATATAGTTGTCCTGCTGTCAAAAATTTAGGGTTTCCACCTGGCGGCGTAGCTATACGATCAGAACAAAATGTTCCTGCCGTATAGTTGGTCATCAAACTGTCTGTCCCTGGGAAAGAAAATATACAAAGGCATAGATATCTATGCGACCGGAACTATACGGTCGGAATTTTTTATTCCCGCCTTATAGTTGGTCATTAAACTCTCAGTATATTAGAAAATAATTTGTACGCAGGCACCGATATCTATACGACCGGATCTATACAACCGGAATTTTTATTCCCGCCATATAGTTGGTCGTTAAACTCTCAGTACATATGAAAGAAAAAAATTCGATGGCAAAGATATCTATACGACCGGAACTATACGACAGAATTTTTTTTCTACTGTATAGTTGGTCGTTAAACCTTCTGTATACATCAAAAAATTTCTATTTCTTCGTGAATTCTTTCTTATCCTTTAACTTAGTGAAATACCATGTTTTGACAGAAAAATAACAACTTTAATTTTTAACCAACAACAGCATGTAGTAACAACAAATTCTACCTTTTGAAAACTATAACAAGATAACTCTAATAGCAAATCATGCAAACAATAAAAATGCCAATGCAACATGAATGCAACTAGATTCAAGACATAATACTAAGAAGGACGCCTAATGACTTCCGGGTTGCCTTCTGGAAAGCTCTTTCTTGTAACCAAGTAGCCAGGCTTTTATACTCCACATTTATTCAGCAATGGAGGCAGTTATAGGAGTAATTTTGCTTACCTCCAACGAGTGTTTTCAGGATTTATATCACACTTTTTCTTCTAAGACGTACCCGCTTGCGGTGCATCGGTATCTCATAAGTGTTCTCGTTGCCACGTGAGGATGGATGCACCAAGCTAGATAAATATGTATTCTTTCCTTCCTGCATAGAGGGTGTTAAAGATTTATTACCAAACTTTGAATCTTTACCTTGATTACTATTTTGAGGGTATAGCTCATAATGTTCTTTTGGATCCAATAGCTTGGTCTTTGCCCCTGGACTTTCCTGCACCTCATTAGTAAAATAAAAGTCATAGCAAATAGATATGGGAGGCACACAGGATTCCATCTTTGGCTCATCATAATTGATTTCCTCGAAAAGAGTATTTAAACAAACACTACTACAATCATCAAAAACTTCTTCAAGGCAATTATCAGGGATTATAGAATAATTGAAGTCCTCGTCATCACTAAAGTTAGAAGAATAATAAGGATCAGGAATAGGTGGAGGATCAGGAATAGGTGGGGGATCAGGTTTAAGAGCGGCTTTCAATTTATTTCATTCTTTGATTTCTTTTTCTTCTTTCTTCTTGATGCGTCCCCAATACTCTTCATGAAGCCGTTTCACTTCATCTACAGATGTTAGATATGTGGGATATTCAACATGAGGCTTTTTATTTTTATTTTTCCTGGTTTTATGCTTCATGGATTTACCCTTCTTTCCTGCTGCAATGATGCAACAAGTGGAAGATATGGGAATAACAGTAGAGGGTTGTTCTCCATCATTAGTAGTAGCAATTCTAATATGATTAAAATAATCAGCTATGAAAGGTATTGCTTTAGAAAGAACATATCTAACTAAGGTATCATCATAAGGAATTTTTCCTCTTCTCTTTTCATCTTTAAGAAACTCATTAACCAGGTTCTCTAGATCAGTAGAGAGAGGTTTTTCTTCATGCACAATTTCACATTGCCATTGATAAAAATTATTATATATATCTCTTAAGAGTTGCCAAGCTTCTTCCAAAGTTTTTCCAAGGAATGCACCATCACACGTCATATCTAGCTTATCCTTAGAAGAGTGATTTAAGCCTCCATAAAAGTGATTCAGCAATAACCAATCAGGTAAATTATGATGTGGACAATCATGCATCAATTTTGAGAACCTACTATAAGCTTGTATTAAATCCTCATTGTTGCTTTGCTTGAAATTCAGGATATGAAGCCTACTCTCATAAGTTTGCTTTTGTGAGAAATACTTACCGATAAAAGCTTTAGAGATACCTTTCCATGAATTGAAGTGTCCCGCGGGATGCGATCTTAGCCAATCTTTAGCTTTTCTTTTTCAGCGAGAACCGGAACAAATAAAACTTTAGCTTATCATTTGTCCATCCATTTGCCTTTACCGTAGAACACAATGAAGTAAATTTGTCAATATGCTCATATGGATCATTGTCCGGATCTCCTGCAAAAGCTATTTCCATGATCATATTTATCCACATAGGACTAATCTCATATCCATCCACATCAATAGCGGGTTGAACAATAGGAGCATGTAAATGATTAACACTCGGAGAATCATACTCCGCAAGACTTTTACTTTCCATAGTTCCTATGTTTTTGAATTTCCTATAACTAAAATAAATAACAAGACTACTAACAAAAGGTAAACTATTTTTTTTGTTCTTTTCAAATAATCAAAAGCAGTAAGATAAATAGCAACAAACAGAAATAAACTATGTGCGAGTAGGAAGGTAATAACCGGACGCTTATCTCCCCGGCAACGATGCCAATTTGATGACTGGATTCCTGCACCAATAACAGGGTTATTGCAGTACTTGTAGCAGCAAATATTTAAGAGTTTGTCCCGATGGGAGATCATCAAACGGAAACAACACGACCCCGTAGCCACGTTGTCAATGCGGCCATGTTTCGCACCCAAACCGTGATTTGGAAATAGCCTATTCTATAAGTTACTAGAACAACGATAATTGAGAGAGGTTTGAAGTATCTAATAACAAAGAACTTTTAGAAAGAACAGAGTAAACTAAGACTGAAAGTAAACAGGAATATGAACTGAATTAAAGAGATTGTAGTTGTAGGATTTAATGGAATGAGAGAGGGAATCTAGGCTTCAGTCTCACTAGTATTACATGGGCAAATATATGTGCGATCTATAAGAGATTACTCAGACAAATAAACGTTCCCTAATTGATTATTGGGCTGTCACACTGTGTGCACTATGCATGGTTCTCGCGCGTCACCGCAAGGCAAAAGGCACTTCCGGACCAAAGGATCACATAAACTCATCTTAGATCACAATAAATTCTAACTTAGCGCAATAGATCATACCTCAACCTAGAGTTGAATCAATCACTCACACATAGATGAACATCAAAACATATATAAATATATAATGATATCACAACCGTGTTCCATCTTACAATTACTAAACACAAGATAGAGAGGGAGATGGAGATGATGATGGAGATGAGATCGATGCGTGGTGGTGTTGATGTCTTCCTTCTCCTCCCCTTCTTCTTGTTTGGATGCCTTGATGGTGATGGTGTTGAGGGAGATCTTGATCTCGGAGGTGTGGTTGAGCCAGAGCTCCACCGCAATGGAGATCGGATGGGTGGCGGCGGCGGTAAAGCTCTGCCCCTGAAGGGCTATGGCTTCGTGGCTCTCTCTTGGGTCCTCCCTCCTTTATATAGGCCTTGGAGGTGCCCTAGGGTTCCCTCAATACTATCATATGACTTAGGGAAGGTTTTGGAGCTTTTCTGGGGCGACATCCCGTCGTTTCCGACCTTTTTGGCAACTATACGGACGGAGCTATACGACCAAAAATATAGCTCCGGCCGATAGTTGCTCGTTAAACTTGCAGCTGCTTTTAGTATTTTGGCTGCCATTTCTTTATACGAACTCCGTTTTGGGTGTTCTTGGAATCGTTGAGTTCGTATCGTCCAGGGCTACAATCCTGTTGTCTTGGATCTTTATTTTGATATGTTGGAAAAAATCACTTTTTCAATCTCTCAAATGGTTAAGTCTGGTCCCTGCAACTCATCCATACTATGCTCTTATTGTTCCTTTTGCCTTTGTTTTGTCCATAATTATCATCAACATCTACACACATGTCAAAGACAAGGAAGAGGGATAAAATTATACCTAAAATACTAAATGTGCAAGGCTCATATTGAATTTAACAAAAACAAGTAATCATGCATATTAAGCATAGCAATGGTTAGATGGAGCATGATATAATAGGCAAATGCCACAATTTATATTTCTAAAAAGTGTTGTATATAACAGCCATCAGCGGCATATTTGGAGGAGGAGCATGTGTGTAGCTCTTCTCTTCTCACTCAGTTTACTAAGTGGAAAAACACACCACCTTATAAGGTGGTGTAACACTCCTCCAACTTTTCATGTGGGACTAAACTTTAGTTTCCACTTCACTTCTATGTGAGCTGCCCCAAACATGTGTCCAAACACATGTGAGCTGCCATAAACATTGGCTTTGATATTTAGGGAAAATTCGAAATCTAGATGAGTCTATTTAGTTTAGCCCGTTATTTCTAACAATTCCCCACCAGATCTCAAATGCCCATTTGAAGATTTGTCAATCCTTGCTACTTGTTTATATAACAGTGTTTCGGCAGAGACTGTTAAGTTGGACTTTCACGTTGAACCTTGAGCTATGTCTATCAGCAACTTGAACAATGGACGAACCTTGAATTGCAAGTTTGGTTCTTTTAGATTACACCCAAAATCATAACTAGTACTTGGCTTCCAGTAGCCTACCCTGTGGATGTAGCATATGCGTCATACTACTTGGTATCTTCACGAGTTTATTAGAAATCATCTAGATCTAATATATTGTAACGTTTAACAATCAGAACTCATATAGACGTGTTCATTCAAGAATGCTCTGTAGAACAACATCTTTGCTAATCATATCCAACAGAAACACATTAAGACATGTTGCCAGCCAGCCTTATAACTTTAGAGATTTGTGCATCTTCACATAGAGAGGGTTGTCTAATACTCTCCTCTGCCACACCACTATCTTGTTCTTCCCAGGTCCTAATTCATAGAATCTCCGATAAAAAAGGTTGGGTTACCACTAACGTGTAACATCCATGGGTTTCAAACCCATCTCTCTCGATGCACTTTCTATCATGTTTTGTGATAGTCCCTTCATAAAGGGATCTGCCAGGTTTTTGTCAGTTTAAATATATGTACATTAATAACTCCGGAGTTTCTCAATTTTCTGACAGACTTCAAATGTCTCTGGACGTGTCTTGATGACTTTTCATTATCCTTAGAATTGTTCGCTTTGACAATAACAGTTTGATTGTCATAATTCAAGAGGATGGACGGTATAGGTTTTTCAACCACAGGAAAATCCATCAAGAGTTCACGCATCCATTCTGACTCTACAGTGGATGTGTCCAAAGCAGCGAGTTCTGCTTCCATAGTTGACCATGTCAATATGGTTTTTTTTGCAAGATCTCCATGATACTACGCCAGCTCTAAAGGTAAATACATACCCGCTAGTGGCGTAGAGTTCATCTACATCCGAGATCCAGTTTGCATCACTATACCCTTCAAGCACCGCTGGATGGCCCGAATAGTGTATCCCATAACTCATTGTACCACATAGATAGCACATGACCCTTTGAAGTGCACACCAATGTTCAGTACCTGGGTTAGACATGAACCTACTCAACTTGCTCACACCAAAAGAGATTTCGGGTCTTGTTGCGCTAGCTAAGTACATGAGTGAGCCAACGATTTGACAGTATCTCAATTGTTCTTTTGGCTCTTTCTTGTTTTTCCGCAATGTCATACTAGGATCATAAGGTGTTAGGGAAGACTTGCCATCAACAAATCCGAAACGGCTCAAGATATTCTCAACATAGTGTGATTGCGTCAAAGTAATCCCACTCTCGTGCTTAATCAGCTTGATGTTCAGAATCACATCAACTTCTCCTAGATCTTTCATATCAAAGCTCTTTGACAGAAAATACTTGACTTCATTTCTCACATTCATGTTTGTACCAAAGATAAGGATATCGTCCACGTACAAACATAATATAACACCTTCGCCCCCACCATGGCAATAGTAGACGCAATTGTGAGCCTCATTAACGACAAAGCCAACAGAAGTTAATCTTCTGTCAAACTTCTCATCCATTGCTTAGGTGCTTACTTTAGGCCATATAAAGATTTTAACAACTTGCACACATTTCTCTCTTCACCTTTTACCTCAAACCAATCAGGCTGATCCATATATTTCTCCTCTTCCAACTCTCCATTGAGAAAAGTTGTCCTAACATCCATTTGACGAACGATAAGACCATAAGAGGCAGCTAGGGATAGTAGTAATCGAATGGTGGTTAGTCCAGTGACAGGTGAATATGTGTCGAAGTAATCTTCACCTTCTCTCTGGGTGTAGCCTTTTGCTACAAGTCATGCCTTGTACTTCTCAATAGTACCATCAGGCCTTAGTTTCTTTTTGAACACTCACTTGTAACCCACAGGCTTACAACCATGTAGTTGTTCTGATAGTTCCTAAGTTCCATTAGAAAGAATCGAGTCCATCTTATTATGAATAGCTTCTTTCCAATAAACTGCATCAAGAGATGCATATACCTCTGCAATGGAACTGTGAGTATCATTCACAAGGTACACAATGAAATCATCTCCAAAGGATTTTGCAACCCTCTGTCTCTTACTCCGTGTAGGATCTTCATTGTCATCCTTCTTTGGGACTGATTCCTCGTGTGGTTTCTCAAAATTCTCACTAGATGCACTAGTTTCAGGAAGTATTTTAGAGGAAATTTTAGCAGTATTATGCATATCTTTCATAGGAAATATATTCTCAAAGAATTTTGCATCACGAGATTCCATTATAGTATCAACATGCATATTAGGAACCTGAGATTTAACCACTAAAAATCTATAGCCTACACTCCGTGGAGCATATCCTAAAAAGATGCAATCCACTGTTTTTGGTCCAAGTTTGTGTTTCTTAGAAATTGGTATGTTGACCTTACCCAAACACCCCCAAGTGCACAAGTAAGAAAGTGATGGTTTTCTCCTCGCCCACTCCTCGTAATGGATTTTATCTTTATTCTTGCTAGGAACTCTATTCAGGATATGACACACTGTCAACAAAGCCTCCCTCACCATGCCTTAGATAAACCAGTGTCGGCTAACATGGAATTCATTAAGTCGGCGTGTGGTTTTTCCCCTTGGCAACCCCGTCTGATTGGGGCGAGTAGAGAGGCGTCCTCTCATGAATAATGTCATGTTCCTCACAGAATTCGTCAAAGATTTTGGGAAAATATTCACCACCACGATCCAACCTAAGACGTTTGATCTTTCTCTCTAGTTGATTTTCAATTTCGGTTTTATAAATTTTAATGTAGTCTAAAGCTTCATCTTTAGTGCGCAACAAATAAACATAGAGGTATCGAGTCGCATCATCAATCAATGTCATGAAATATCCCTTTTCACCTTTTGTCAACACACCATTCATCTCACAAAGATCCTAATGTATGAGTTCTAGAGGTTTCAAGTTTCTCTCCTCGGCTGCCTTGTGAGGCTTTCGAGGTTGCTTATTGCACACAACTATGGCACTTGGAACCTTTGGCAATACTGAAATTCGTAACTAAACTCATACTGGACAACTTGGACATCAAACCAAAATTAATGTGACATAAACGAGAATGCCAAACACTGGTATCATCATTAACACCGCCACAAATATGGTTTACCAACTTATTAAAAAATCTGAAAGTGAAAAGCGGAACAACCCTCCGTACTCATAGCGTTTACCAATAAATTTTCCATGTTTCGACACAATGACTTTATTAGACTCAAAAACAACCTTAAACCCATCTCTGCATAGAAGGGAGCCACTAACGAGATTCTTGTTCATGGAAGGGACATGCTGCATGTTCTTCAGCTGCACGATCTTTCCCGAAGTAAACTTCAGATCCGCCGTGCCAACACCACGAACAGAAGCATGTGACCCATTCCCCATTAGGACGGATGAATCCTGAGGGACCTGATAAGAAGTGAACATAGAGATGTCAGCACACACTAAACATTAGCACCCGTATCAATCCACCAACATGCTGATTGGAAAACTGAAAGAACAGTAAATAGATTATTATACCCATCAACATTGCTAGCGGTCACGATGTTGACAGTCTTCCCGTTTTTCCCTCTACGATCTGCACATTCTGGACAGTCCTTGGAAAAGTGGTCGAGGTCTCTACAGGTATAGCAACCTAGCTCAGCCTTGTTCGGCTTCTTCTTCTTCTTCTTCTTCTTCTTCTTGAAGGTAGTAGTCTTTGCAGGCTTGATGCATGAGGGCTTGTTGTTTCCTTTATTCTTGCCGAAGGTTTTCTTCTGCACCATAGTGGCGCTAGACTGACCCTCGCCTCCTTTCTCAGTAGTGTTCTTAGCTCGAGCCTTCTCCTCAACATCAAGAGATGCTATCATGTTTTCAACCGATATCTCCTATCTCTTGTGTTTGAAAGTTGTGGCAAAGTTCCTCCATGAGGAAGGCACACTTGTGGGTAATATGTACCCAGCCACAAACCTTGTTGTAGAACTGTATCTCATGAGCTTGTTCGACTACAGAACGATTGTTAACCATCCTGTAATCGTTAAAGTTCTCCATGATGTACAACTCACTACCAGCATCTGCTACACCGAACTTAGCGTTCAGTGCCTCCCAGAACTTGGGATAGGTAGTAAGGGTACACATCAAACAACTTATTGTCAAGAACACTTAGAACGCATCCCACAAAGGCAAGATTGATTTTCTTGAACTTGTTCTGAACTTAAAATAAACGCTGGTAAACTTTTCCGGCGCACCACGTTCACGTCGTTGATGTTGAGGAGAAAACCATCACTTTCACGTCGTTGATGTCCGGCCCAAGTAAGAAAGCTTGGCTCGGCGAGATTCCCGCAACCCGCGGGGCGCTCACGCTCATTGTGACGAGATGGGCGGGCGGGCGAGCGGTGCGTGCGTGCGGCGTCGTCAGAGGAGGAGCGCGTGTGTAGCTCTCCTCTTCTCACTCAATTTACTACGTGGTGAAACACTCCACCTTGTAACCATTGTTTCTAACAGCTACGATATTGGCGATCTTTATATTGAAAAGAGAGGGGTGAAGATTTGCTGATTACCCCTGCTACCTATCCCAAGATTATGGAACACGCACAAAATGTTCTAAAGGCGAAATGACGCACATTATGCATGCCCCCGCGACAGATATTCCAAGACATAATCATTGTCACCCGCTGAGTTATCTCTCAACAACAAAAGGCTTTTATTTGATTGACACGACTGTGTTGGGAAAATGGGGGTGGTATTTGGTGGTTCGGTCACATGACGTGCTGCCATTCTCCCAGCGCATCCACGAAACACTAGTACCGACCGTAGAGTTTGTCCTGATCACCTTGTTTCGATGCCTAATCATGCATCCACGCTAGCTAGTTCTCACTAGGATCCCACCTATGTAGCTTACCATGCAGCCACGAAATCCCACGAGATTATCCGTTCTTGCTTCGTCCTGACAAAACAATAATTGAGGCATGCTGGTTGACGAACATTTTTTACTCACACATGCGTTGAAGATATCGCATGGGGCTAAAAGCAGTTCGAGTAGTCAACCCAAGGTCAGCATGGGAGATTATCCTGAGTGCTCACATATATCGAGAACCACGCGTTTGGCTGATACTCTAGGTGTGGAGGCAGTCTGTCCGGGTACGAGACCCAGCTATGGCAGACTCGAAAAATTGAGTCCCTACTAAGGAATGCTCGAATAAACGGGTGTTTCACCTATGAAAAATGATACAGATCAGTCGGGGATCGAACGAACCGATCCCCCGGATCATTATCGCTCCGCGCGTGAGGCCCACCATGTTCACATCTCTTTCCTTAGGTTTCTTTTCTCAATTCCCCTTAAGCCGCCCGTGACCTTGGAGAAAACACCCGCGCTCTGCCACCGTACCAGGCATGCCGGAGCAGACATCCGCCGCCGCCAGACCCAGCCTGCCGGAGCACCCACCTAGCCGTCGTCGGAGCTTGCGTCCAACCGCCGTCGGAGCTCGCATCCGCCGCCGCGCCGCAACACCGGCTCCGTCAAGGTAGACAAAAGAGAAGAGCCCGTGCTCTGCTTCCATGGACAGGGCGCAGTCCTCAAAAGATAAGAGCCTTCCTGCACGCTCTTGTACCTCGCCGGAGCAGCGCCTCCCTACCCATCGCGTGAAGCGCCGCCTGCCTGCACCTAGCCAGAGCCACACCTCCCTGCACGTCGCCGAAGCGCCGCCCCCTGGTGGTTTTGGCGTTGTAACACTAGCTACACAAAGGCCACCGGTGCTGCTACCGAAGGCCACAGGTGCTGCTACCAACGACGTCGAGATTTGCTAAATGGTGTTGGTGGTGCTACTACATGCAGCATGCGGCGATGCTACAAGCGTGGTCAAGTTTTGCTACATGCGGCCGGCGGCGGTGCTACATGTGGGTTTAGGGTTTGCTATGTGCGGCTAGCGCGGCGCTACAAGACCCTGCAGCGGTGCTACACATGGTGTCGGAGTTCTGCTACATTTTTTTTGCTATTACAGCTCTATTGTTTTGCTACAATAACATAAGGTTTTGCTGCGAGATCTCAGGTGAGATCCGAGATCCAGCAACGTCGGGTTTTCTATAGTAGCGGTTTTTTTTTTGCTACAATCGGTTTGTGGTTTTGCTACAATAGCGTAATTTGTTTGCTACTTAGACTCCGACGAAACTCCAGCGAGGTCTTCGGCCAGATCTGTTTTTTTAATGTTTGTATCAGGAGCGAACCGTTTTTGCAACATGTAGCAAAAGCGGATATATTTATAGCAAAAGCGGGATTTAGAAACTTTTGGAGACAGAGGGGGGAGGCGAGGGATCCGGGGGAAATATCCCCTGGAGGACGCCTAGCACTTCCCTTCACCTATCTAACAATGTATAACCAAGAGAGGGATGGCATCATTTTTTATATTGCCAACTGCTTCTTCATTAGTTAATTCTTTTCACTGATCCGATGGTGTATAATTCAACAGGGTATATAGAATCGTTAGGAATTTTTCTATGGGTATTTGTACAAAGCACTCAATCGCGGTGACATTTTTCCATTTAATTTAGATTGTGGAAAATTCTTATGGGTCCTGAAATAATTCGCCATTTCTAGCTCTCGATCGACCGAGATCTTTCTTAGTTCTCGGTCAACTCACGTCAGCTAGTTTGATCCGGTCCTATCTTTCCCGATCTCTCCCCAACAAGCCATTGTGCGCTTCTGATGTTCTTCTTGTTGTTTATGGGCTGTGGTTGGTTTTGTTGTTTGTGGGCTGTGGTTGTACTTGTTTTGGGCTTTGATGGGCTGATTGTGGCCTGACTCTGTTTCCATAGCTACGGATCCAGAAAACAATCGACAGATCCTTGTACGTAAAGCAAAAACACTTCTTCTTCTCCAAGACTCACCTGCTCCCCCTTTCTCTCTCCCCGTATAGAACCTTCACGAATCCATGGAGATCTACTACGAAACAAATCTGAAGAAATAGATCAGCGACCAAAAACAAGTTAACAGAGATGGATGAGGGCACATCAAGCACTCACCAGGGTATCAGAAAAATCTCCTTCTTTCTCTCTGATTTGTTTTCTCATGTTTGATCTATTTTGCATTGCTTCATGTTTGATCTGTTTTCTCTCTGATCTCATGTTTGATCTGTTTTCTCTCTGAAAATCTCCTTCTTTCTCATGTTTGATTTTCTGATACATGGAAAAAACAGTTATTTGGAAAACAAAATCTGATATCATTTTTCTCTACAGGTATCCTAGACATGTATGGGGACTTTTTGATTGGAACACAAGTAATATCCATACGAAAATTTCAATTCAAACATAAAATTGAAACAAGAAATAAAAATAGGACACTAATATTTGTGTTTCCTGATTGTTTTTACAGCTTCCTTCTACTGTATATACAACTGAATCTCAGAACCAAGAACATTTTCCTCCACTAACATTTGAAAATCAGGTATTGCAAAAAAGAAAGAAGCTAAAGTTGTTTTCATTTCATACATTCATTTTTGTTTCCATTACTCTAAAGATATAAGAAAAGTGCATAATTCACATAAATGTTTTGTTTGTTTCAAGCAGACGGTACTATCTCATGAAAATGTTATGAGCTATACTGATATGATTATTGCTGCTGAGTCAAATTCACAAAAACAGGTGAGAAATTGTTTACTACATAGCTAAGATGTTTTGTTACTACATTTATTTCACAATTTTTTACTACATAGCTTTAGTAAAAAATCACACAGAAGAAAATAATGTTTGTGTCAGGCTTTGAATGGTGGATTTGATAGCTTGTTTGAGGAGCCTATGGGACTGGAGGTATGAGTCAAAGTAGTTGTATCAATTAAATTGCAAAAAAGTTCACACATCTTTATTTGATCTCTAAGTTGCAAAAGTGATAACTGTTTGTGCAGAACAAAACATTCATGATTACAGGCCGCTATTCGGAAAATAATCATCAAATTCACGCTGTTGAAAGGCAACAGAATTCAGAACAAAAATTTGCACAACAAGAAGATCTTGACAACAGTGATGAAGTTGTTAGATTAGGTCCTGGGTACTGCACATTCAAAGGTTATGACTCTAACCAAGCTGATGAAAGCATTGGAGGAATGTTTTCTTCCGAAGATGAAAAGGAACTTAATGAAGAAAATGAAGCTCAATCAGTAGAGACTGAAAAGGATCTGCATTCAGAGGCAAAATTTGCTTTATCTGGTGAAGGGACAAGTACTGTTGAAGATGTTGGAAATGACAGTGTTGAGCACCTAACACAAGAGGACATAAACTTATTTCTAGCTAGTGAGAGTGTCTCTGCTGCACAAAGTTGTAGCCAAGAAGCTTTGAGCTGTCATGTTCCACATGTTGACATGATTTTCAACACGCACGAAGAAGCCTATAGTTTCTACAATGAATATGCTTCAATCTGTGGGTTTTCAATGGTGAAAGCATCAGTGTACAAACAATCTAGACGAACATATAGGTGTAATAGGTGCGGTCTGGTTTTGTACAAAGAAGAGGTTGAGGCTAGGAGAAAGAAGAAACAGTTGAGGAAACAAGAACGGACAGGTTGTGCAACACCTAAAGCCTCGAGAGCAAGGAGGACAAACACAGTTCAAAACACAGGTTGTGAAGCAAAGATGGTCATCACATTGAGAAATGAGAAGTGGGTTGTTACAAACCTTGATTTGCAGCATAACCATGAGTTGAGCCCCCATGAGGAGACCAAGTTCATGCGATCCCATAAGCACATGATAGATGAAGAAAGGCTCTATATCCGGACCTTCCATTCAGTGAAGCTTCCCACGAGACAAATTATGGCGATTCTCACATATTTGAGAGGTGGTAAGCTGAAAAATGTTCCCCACAATAAGAAAAAAGTCAGCAATGAAAGAACTTCTATAAGAAACGAAAACAACAAGAATGATATGAATCAAGTGCTTCAGTACTTTAGGAAAAGGCAGGCTGAAGACCCCAGATTTTACTATACATTCAAGCTAGATGGGATTAAAGTACAAAGCATATTTTGGGCTGATAGTTACTCAAGAAAAATGTATGATTTGTACGGTGACTGCCTTAGTTTTGACACCACCTACAAGACAAATAAATATAATTTGCCTTTTGCACCGTTTGTTGGAGTTACTGGGCATGGTCAGAACTGCCTCTTTGCCTGTGCCATACTACATGATGAAACTAGAGACACTTTCGATTGGCTGTTTGAAACATTCAAGGAATGCATGGGGGACAGACATCCATCAACAATTATTACAGATCAGGATGTTTCTATGGCAAAATCAGTACCTCATTGTTTCCCCAACTCTGTGCACAGGAATTGCTTCTTCCATGTTGTGAAGAAATGCCGAGAGAGGTGTGGAAGGTGTTTTGTAACAATTCCAAATCTTCATGCAGATTTCAGTGACATCCTGCACAATTCATTGACAGTGGTTGAATTTGAAACTTTGTGGCAAGAGATGATTGTTAAGTACAACGTTGGACACATCAAATATTTTCAAGACATGTGGAAATACAGAAATATGTTTGTGCCTGTGTATTTCAAGACAAATTTCTTCCCTTTTATCCACTCAACTGCACGAAGCGAAGGCACAAATGCTATTTTCAAACAAAATGTTGGATCTACCCACAGTGTGATTAGCTTCTTGAGTGAATATGAGAAAATATCTGAATGTATAGAAGAGAATGAGAAAGAACAAGACTCGGCTACAAGAACGACTGAACCTAACTATTGGATACACACTGAGCTCGAGTATCAAGCTGCCCGCAAATACAATAGGAAGATCTTCTACAAATTTCAAAATCAGATGAAATTTAGCACAAAGTTACATGTTGAAGAGGTTGAGAGAAATGTTAGATATGAAGTTTACAAATCAAATATGCTTGCTCAAAAAGATTTCAGAGTTAGGAGGTATGTTGTTATTGTCAATATGTTTTCTCAAGATATTACTTGCATATGTGGCAAGTTTCAGAAAGATGGGATTCTATGTGGTCATGCTCTTAGGGTGCTTGTGCATCTCAACATATCTGAATTGCCTGATAAGTACTTCAAAGAAAGATGGATGCCAAAGGAAAGGAAGTACATAAGAAACAAGCAATACACTATCCCGCAGCAACTTACTGAACACAACAGACATTTGAGGTATAGTATTCTATCAAGAAAGCTAAATGACATTGCCTCAGATGGAGCAAAGTCAGATGCTAGATATTTGATGGTGATTGCTGAAAGTGAAAAGATAACAGATAAGCTAGATAAGATAGCTGATGAGGAAGAACATAAAGACCTACTGGAAAAATGTGTTGGTAAACAACCAATAACAATTGTTGATGATGGCTATGGGGATTACCTAGAAGATCCTGATGTTGCTAGATCAAAGGGCCGCCCAACATTACCTGGAAGGCAAAAAACTTTAATGGAGCAACTACTCTCTAAGCAAGAAATAACATGCAGTCATTGTGGAGAGCATGACCACAATTTTGGTTCATGTTTGAAGAAGCACCTTCCTCAATCTTCTTTGTGGAAAAAGAAGAATTCATCAAAAAGAAAAACAACAGGTAATTTAATTTGGAAAATAGTTATTGTGATTGCATTTTACTATTAAAATATCGACTAACTATTCATTTTGCTGCTTTTGTAAAAGGTTCTAGTAGTGTTCCGAAAGAGCAAGAATCAAGGAAAAAGCAAGCTAATAAAAAAGGAAAGACATAGAAGAACTCCAAGATGTGATATGCAAAAAAGAAGCAAGCGCCATTTAGGATATCATGCTTGTACAGACAAAAGTGTGTCAAACAAAATGTAATAAATAATTGTTGCACTAGAGTTGTATTTCGTTATGTCTATTGAACACAAGTTATTTTAATATGACTGAGTTTCTTTTGCATACCTCTGGATTCCCTTTAGAATTCATCTCTATTATCATCCATCCGAGGCAATTAAAAGTTATGCTTCAAGTACTCATGCACCATTTTTAGAAAAAAAGACAAGCAAAAAGAAAAATAGCATACAAATATTGGTAGATGGAGTACTTATAATAACACAACACACAGTGATCAATAAAATTTGTTTGCTATACAGCCAAAAAACAGTAACAATGTAGCTTGTGCACTATTAGTAGTAAGTACTGTGTAAAAGGAGAACCCAAAAACAAGAAAACAATTCATCAACACATCATCAACTCTCCTCCCACGTACAACTTGTCACATTATCTTTGCACACCAATACATTTATATTGTTCCCCCGTACTCCAAGTTGACTCAACAATTTGCTTGCTTGATTCTTTCTAGCATGTACTCTTCTTATATATCTACAAAGGAACAATATCCAAAGATATTTAAACAAAGGAAGCATAAGTAATGAGAAACTTTCAAAAGTCATAGAATGAAAAACATTAAGTAGTTACCTTTGGATCAAAATTCTGCACCCTTAACATTGATTCCTCCTCTTCATTATAACTGAGAAACTGCAATTCATTTGCAAGCTTTATGCGTATGTTTGGGATATCCTTCCATGTAAATCTGCATGATGATGGGTTTCTTGGACAATACAACTCCATGTACTTAATTGCAAATATTCCGCAGTCATCACTACGAAAAGAATATATGAGAATATGAGATACAACATATATTAATTAGTAAATGAATAATATCTTAGCTAAACAGAAAATCTAAATAAAAATGTATTACCCGTTGTTTTGTTTTGGTACATTTGGATAAACAATCCCGAAATTCTCAAAATGCATCTGTTTAAGACCAGCCTCATACCATGCAGTCTTGAAGTTATCGATCTTGAAAAAAGGACAGATGAATAAATTATGTCCAAAAACTAAGAATAGCACGGTACTATTAAATAAAAACAATTACAAGTTTATTATTACCAGCATTTTTGATGCTTTCTTTGAATATGTGCAATCTTTCCCATAGAAAGAATCAAGGAACATAAAGTTCCGAGCTTTCATGTCCACAGCAAATACAAACCAATGCTTTGTAAATACAGATGGGAAGTATAGTTGTAAAGCATCATTCAGAGAAGAAATGTCAATAAAAATTAGGTTGTCAAAGCTATATAATTGTTGGTAAAAAAGTGTGGAGATTTGGTATATTTAAAAGTAATACCCTTTCGGACAAATGCAATGATCGAGCAGAATTAGCAGCTTGTAGTCCTTTTATTACATTTTCCCTCCACCTCTCTCTTGATTCTTCATTTTTCCATTTCTCAAGCAAATAATCCTGTTATAAAAAATAATAGAAACAACCAAAATAAATTTGTAGCTTCAGAAAAGTATGGGCATAACATTTTCACGTTGATGTAATAGGAAAAAATAGAAACTCGTACAGATTTAGTGGAGAAGAAATAGTGTTTTTTTGACGTCCTTGGATGATTATCCTTGAACAATTTGCGACAGAACACATTCACCACATAAGATTCAACCCATCCATTCAATTTCATTGAATTCCCCAACTGTAATACTGATACCTTGCAATTGTCAAATTTTATTGCCCATTTGCTGCAAAAAATACAAAACATAGAGCAAATGTTGAATTAAAAAACAAATAACTAAAAAGACATCTAAACATGACCACAATTTTTTTAGAAGTACCGGTAAAAAATGCTTACTATTTGAACTCATCTATGTCGCAAAGTGTTGTAATTGCTTCATAGTATTTGATTTCACTTGGTTTGATTATCATTTGATTAATATCGTAAGGAGAACATATGTATCTGCTAGCACTCAGAACCCTTCTTGGTATGAAATTCTCTTTTGATGCTGAAGAATTTGAACTACCAAGACACAACTTTGTGTTGTACATGTTATCAGCTTCATTGCACATAATGTTGCATGTGTCTTTAAAATTTCTTTCTCCAAAAATCTCCAACTCAGATAACACCTGTTAAAATAAGACATAAAAGCAATAACAGGGCAGTTACAATTAGGTTGCAAGAGGATAATAGATAACAAACATTTGAGTTGCAAGAAATAAGAGACTTTATATTTCAACTATTAAAAAGCTCAAAATGAAACTTGAAAAATTCAACTGATTTTCATTCCTAAACATTTTTATATAACAGTCGCAAGCGGGTTGCAAGTCAAATGTTCTTCCCCTAGATGCAGGCAGAGATGGGGTACAAAGTGTGAATTTTAGAATGCAAGGATAAAGTTTAGTTGCAAAACGTATGTTGCAATTATGGTTGACTCTCAGTTGCAAGTATGAAGCAACTAGTGAAATCTAGGACTTACAACAAATAAACTAAAGAAGAACAACGTAAAACACACAACTAGTGTAAAACCCACTTACATTTGCTCTCTGCAAGAAGTTCCTGTTTGATGAAGATACATTTTCAATTTCAATAGATTCATCATCAACTTCATTCGGAAACAAATTACGACCAACTAGAATAGCTTTGGTATAGTCCTGATATGCAAATTTGTTTAGAAGTAAATGTGTCAAAGACAAACATGAAAAATCTCATACTGGTGACAATTTAACTTTCTTACATTTCGTTTATTGTCTGAAGTATCTTCGATTCTAGATTTCATGTAGAACTTCTTGGTTGCTTCTGGTGTTACCTAATTAGGTATTGAATTTCACAAAAACAAAATGTGAGTATGAAGTCCAATTTTGAGGAAATTTTTGAGTGAATAATGAATAAAAAAGGAACATTAATATACTCACGAGGTCGACAAATAAGTCATTTTGTTTCTTTTGTCTTTCTTGGATAGGTGATTCTATTAGATCAGTACAACTTGGTTGCCTCTGTGCACATTGCACGCTACTTGAATAATCAGCGCCATTTATCTCCTACGGTAAAAAATACAAAATTCGTATAACACCAGTATGAAAATATACAAACAATATGCTAATATTGCGATCCTTGCAACAAATGTGTACCTCATTCATCTTGCTATGTTCAGAACATTGTTTCTCTGGAGTTTTGATAGAAGCCATTTCAACGCCTTTCTTCTGCCCATCCTGATCCGCAAGAAATTTTGCTTCCTATAAAAAGAACATTTGGTTCATTAGAGTAGTTAACAAAAAAATTAAAAATATAATCATGCGTGACTCAAATGTATATAAATTTACATAAAATTCATGTCATATCATAGAAAAAAAAGGATTATACTTTCATCTTTGATAAAGAAGTTAGTACCTCAATTTTTTTTCGGTATGTTTCATCATCCATGTCTGATGGTCGCCACAAGTCGGGCTCTTCGATCTGTTTGCCTGTATCATCTTCATACTCCAATAGCCTAAATGATGGTGTTGCATCATCATAAAAGAAGTATTTCTTTCTAGCATCCTCGATAATTTCACTTCTTTTCTTTTGCCTCGCAGGATTCAGTTGTAAATTGGCATAGTGCTTCGCTATAAGAATGAAAAATTAACAAATAAAAATTCACAATTATTATAAACATATATTTGATCAAACTTCATGTCCTACAAAAACAAAAAGAAAGAGCAAAATCAAAAAAGTAGCACTTACCGATGATTGTAATGTTTGGTAAATTGATATCTATATCTCTGCTCATAGTTTTAGAACCACCTTCTCTATATTGCATATTTATATCGTTGGTTTGGTGCAATTTCATTTCCTGAAAATCAACAAAATACACGCAAGTATTGTTCTTATTCAGAATTATAGTTTGGAAATTTATTTACTCAAGCAATTCATACACAAATTCACACAAAATACAGAAGTTGGTTTCGCAAGGGTGAGTATATACCTTCTTTTCATCTTCTACATTTGAGAAACCAATAAATTCTTTATTACTTTCATCTTTATTTATTCTTAATGATCCAAAATGCTCAATACCTAATTAAACAGACAATAAAAAATGGTAATCACGTACACATATTTTTTAAAATGGACAAGTAAATAAATGAAAAAGAAAAATATATGATCTACCTTCAGTATCATACTTTGACTTGCCATCAGTACATAACATGTGTGACTGTGCTAAGTTCTCCAAACCAAAATTCGATTTAGCATCTTCATGGTCATCTTCATGTATCATATTGTCTAGACTAGCAGTTCTAATGGGCATAGTAAAGCCAACATCCGCTTGTTGTCCACTCAATTTTTCATTAATTTGTGTTGGTTCAATCTGAACATTGAAAAATACAGTAAAAACAATGAAAACAAATTCTCATTATAGCTTAACCAACAATATGTTCACTCAAAAAAATATTAAAGAACAAAATATCATCCAATAACATTTGAGACAAACCTTCTCAGATTCATCCATTTTTGTAGTACTATCATCTAGAATTGACATCTTATTCAACATGACATTGGAATTGTAAGAATGATTTCCAATAGCTTCAGCACTGTTATGGGTCTGATAGTGATCCTCGCTCCTTCTTCTTTTCCTTGGTATTAAACCTATCATACATGCAAAATGAAAAACATCAGACTGGAAACCTTGTTAAAAAGTACAATGAAACTCAACTCCAAAAATGTTATTGTACCTTCTTCCTCATCTTGAAGATATTCATCTTCATTTTCATTTAATTTCTCCATACTTTCAGAATTATTCTCGACTTTGTTTGAATTTTGTTTGTCTAGTGAGCTCTCAATCTTTAAACTGTCCTGTGACCCATCATTGCTAGATACTATTGCTCCGACAATATCAATAACTAAAGACTAAGCCTTCAAACAAACATCACTATCTTCGTTCTTCATATGACTAATGAATGATGTAACAATTGTATCTTTAACCTAGAGGATGGAAGAAATGGTAACTGTCACAAACATTCCAAGAGAAAATGTGGTGGAAAAAACTGAAATAACAGTAATAAGACCTTATTAACCAAAAAAGTACCTTGTTGCTTACAAGAGTGCCAATATAAGAGTCAATTAACAGTTTGGAGATTCCAACTTGGGAACTTGTACCCTGGTTGTAGCAAGTTTCTGCTATATGTTTAATCTTGATTGATAAAAGAGAAAAAACATCAAAAATCTTAGTTAAACACAAACATACGGGAGGACTGAAAATCAGAACTAAAAAAAGAAATATCATATATTAGTGCAGATTGTTATGTACTTATAGGGAGAGCGCCGTATTTTCCGTTCCTATCCATGAACATATCACTAAAACATTTTATCATGTTTCCTTTCCAAACTTTTATTCTTGGCATTGTTGACGGCAATTTAATTAGGCCAAAATCCATAAAATCAAGACAACGGACCTGACAAATAAAAACCAGCATGTGTTAGTGTCTTAACCAAACATGGTAGAACATATGCTACGTAGAAAAGAGGAAAAGGAACAGAACACGTACTGCTAAATGGTATATACATCCTCCAAGGGTTATAGTTAAGCGCTTGTGCTTTTTCTTCTCTGCCAAATATTTCTTTATGTACCATATCAACCAGTCATGTACAAACTTGGGCCAATTCAAATCTTTGATCTTATCAACTTGCACTAGTGCTCCCATGTACTTAGTGCTTAGCTTTGTGTTTGAATTGGGACAGAGAAAACAACCAAGGGAAACAGACATGAAACAATGACAAAAATCATCATCTTCAAGGGCCTCATTCATGATCTTATCGCCGAAGAATTTGATAGAAGGAACTTCATCCAGACCAAAGAGAGCAAGAAATGTCGCTTTTCCTAATTCCTCATCAATAACAACTGGGATATGTCCAGAGCGCATGCCAAGAGTGTCCTTTATTGACTGTAGGTTAATTGGGATAGACATGGATCCAATTCTTACTTCCTCTTGCTCTGGGTTCACATGGTCAGCTAACCACTAGACGAAGTCTCTAGGCACGTAGCAGTCATCAAGATCAAGCATGAATTCAAACCCCATGTTCTTCACAAGATCAATGTATCGTGGACAGCTTAGTACTTTTTTGATTATCATGAACAGATACGGCAGACTACACCTGCTGTAAGCTTTTGAGTTCTCATGCTGAATTTGTGTTTCATTTGATGTCTTGGATCTCTGGAAGAAAATGGAATTAACAAATTAGAACACAAAACTTGCTAAAACCAGGTGTAGTCTGCCCATTTGAAGACAAACTTGGATTGCAATCTGACTTTGGAAAAATGTAGAACTTAAAAAGAAATATCTTAGCTACAATCTCTAATCCTAAGTGGAACTATAAAGTTTTCAGTGATGGGGCTACTGGAGAGTTACAAGGAAGAACTAATTTAAAAGCTAAATGAAAAAGGAAAATAAGCACTAGTTAGATAACTTGCCTTTCTCTTTTGTTTTCGTACTGTAAATCGCCTTTCTCTCCTCTTCAAACTTTTTTTTACAAGTTTCTTGACACTTTCATAGAATATATCCTGGGGCAACTCAGTGTCGGTGAGGTCTACATGTTCATTATATTCATCTTCTTGGACATGATGTCTATCAATATCTTCATTTTCATTATATTTATCCCGATGATCAGAAACATATCCATCGTATTATGTGTCCATTTTAACCTGTCAAAAAACATTTAGTAAGAAAAAAGGACAGTAGTATAACATCAGTAAAAGACAATTAAGCGAGGTTGCAAAACTAGGTTGCAACTACAGAGCAACTAAGTATTGCTTGAGCTAGCTAGAGACTTCTATACGAGTTGCAACTAGGGTGAAACTACTATACCAGTTGCAACTAGGATGCAACTAGTATACACAAGTTGCAACTAGCTTGCAACTTCTATACTAGTTGATTCACAAGTGATATATCTCAATATGAAAATCTCCCCTATTGCAACTAGGATGCAACTGGAATTTATCTTAGCCATTTGCAACTACGTTTGGTTCAAAAATGATATATATCTGAATATGAAAACCACCCTTCGTTCCAGAAAATTGGAAAAGTCCAAACATATAAACATGATGCATCATACTATAGCTATCATTCTCTGTCCTATTGCAACTAGCTTGCAACTGCTATACCAGTTGCAACTCATGTACCAGTTGCAAGTATGATGTAACTGGAATTTCTCTCAGCCATTTGCAAAACTATCTTTGGTTCAAAAAAGTAGGTAAAAGCGTAAAACTACTACTAAATTTGTGAGATACATACTGCAGCTACGATGCTCTACCTATTGTAGTGAATCAAATATTTTCTGAAAAAATCATGTATCCATCCATCTTAATCAAGGAACAAAAACATACATCCTTTTTTGGAAGCTTTGTGTACCATTTTGAGAAGGATAACCTAGACTACAACATACATCCAGCAAATAAAAACACACATACCTGGCAAATTGTAAGTGCAAAATAAAAACCGGGAAGAAGGACAATATCTTCTTATTTCATGAATCAGACAAGATCCTGTTATTCCGACAAACAATCAGTCATCCATGTGAGCACATTAAAAAATATCAAAAACTAGGTATTGCTTGCAATAGAACAAAACTAGGTTGCAACTAGGTATTGCATGCAAATGGAAATTCATCCTAAAAATGGAATTTATCTAAAATTACAGCTAGGATGCAACTAGCTTGCAACTAACTTTCAACTGCTATACCAGTTGCAACTAGGATGTAACTGGAATTTCTCTCAGCCATTTGCAAACTATATATGATTCAAAAAAGTTGGTGATATACATCTACATACTGCAGCTACCTGTCATCATCGACAAGATGATAAAACCATTGTCTAAACTGCCACTAAACTAGTGAGATACATCTAGATACTGCAGCTACTAATTACAACTAGCTTCCAAACAGTTATTATGCTCTGTTCCTAATACATATTTTGGAAGAGATAGCCTATATACTACATACATCTATCATAAACAAACACTAGATCTTGACGCATGCTATGACGACCACACCAAGGTGTAAACTGCCAATAAACTAGTGTGATACTTGTACATACTGCATACTAATTACAACTAGCTTCCAAAAACAGTCATTATGCTCTGTTCCTAATACTTATCTGAGAAAACATAGCCTAGGAATAGCTTCTACATACTGTAGCTACTACATACATCCATCATATAAAAAACACACACCTGGGGATTGTAGTAACAAACAACAATAGGTAACCTGCAAACGAGAATAGCTTCTTACTTGGAGAATCAAAAGAGATCCTGTCATTCCAACAAAATTTCAAATCATCCATGTGAGCCCATCAAGAACAACAAACACAGATGTGCAGTAGATATGGAGGTACTTACAAAAGCTGACCTTAATCAACAACAGCTCGTAAATCCTCCCTACAAAACACAACGAACACAAACAACGACACATCAGCCAAAACACTACAACATAGTTTCCCTCCATCTCCATTTCAATAAATACACCTACACACCCGGAAAAGGTACACAAAGCTTGAGATTGAAAACAAGCATTTCGGGGCATTTACCTCCTTCAAATCGTCGGAATCGAACCACAACAGTGAAACCCCCCTTGTTGTCCCCTTCAGATCCGCCTGTGAGACTGAAATCCAGTAGGGCGGCCTACTGCACAACTCGCCGTGGCATCGAGCGCTCAAGACGCCGGCGGTGTGGAGCGAATCCCTAGTGAGAAGGAGGGAGATAGAGGAATGGGATTGGGGAAAATGGCGCAGACTCTCTCTCTCCTGGACGCAACCTCCGTGATTTGAAACGACTAGAAAGAACGATGGCAGAAGAGCGGTCCACGCGTACATAACGAGTCAAGGCACAAAAGAAAGGGACCAAAAATAATTCAAAAAGCCCATACAAACAAGGCCCGTCTCAGGCTCGCACATATCTTGACGCAACAAATGATCGAACGATCCACCAGGCGACCGAGAGCTAAGCACGATCTCGGTTGACCGAGATCTAGCAATTCCGTTTCAATTTTTCTCAAAATGGACGATGAGAGCCACAGCCTCTGCATCGGAAAAAAATGAATTCAACCTTCTTTATTATATATTCAACAAAGATCTGGCAAAGATCATACATCAGAAGACCCCCGAAGCCGCCACGCAGGACATACAAACCTAACAATGATTCAAGATCATTCCGGCAGGGTCTTATGGCATAAAAACGCTAAATCCCCCCCCCCCCACCCCCCCATCAACTAGAAGCTAGGGACATACCATATCCCGAGACACTTGGTAGGAAAAAAAAGGAAGACTCATCTGGTCTAGCAGACTCTTAGCAAGCACCACATGCATACACTACAGAAGCTGTCACTGCCGTCGAATTAGTGAGGACTCTCTAGGGTAGAGATCAGCATAGCCCTCCCGGGCATGTTGTCGATGTCGCCACGGTGCCAGACAACACCCCCACCCTGCGCGAGTCCATCAAAACACGTCAATCGCTAAGCCCCCGCTGCGCCACCCCGCCGAGACTCGTCATCATCAACGTAGTAGATGCACACTGCACCATATCGTGCCTCCGCCATCCAGCAGTTGCTCCAAAAAAAGAATGTCCCCATGTGGTAGAGCGACACCAAAAGCATCATCGTCGATAGATCTAGGATCTAAGGTTTCCCAGCAGCAGCATGACTGAGTAATAGATGGCTGCAATGGTGATGCCTTCAAACAATTTAACAAAGACTCTGCCACCGTCCATCATGACTAGAGTCGGAACACAGTTTTCACCGGCAGCCTAGCCTCCTCAACTCGTAGCCTGGACTAGATGTGGGATCAAAGATCTGCCACAACAAGCAAGGCCGACCACCTCTGGCGGAGAAGGTCTCCATCACTATGAAACATGGTCGCTACCCTAGGCACCTTCATGCTGTAGGACTAGCCGAGGAGCACCTCTGTGTGTCTCCATCAGAGTTGTCGAGATGCAGCAGGTGTAGTATCATGTAGGCTAAGACCCATCCAGGCCCTTCTGGACAAAGATCGTGCCTGCCTGACCACGCCACCCGCCACCCATTGATACCTGCCCCCCTCTGCCGCTAGCACGCTGAGCCACTCTGGTTGTCTCTTCCCTGCAACACTGCCACCTAAGGTGCGGAACCGGGTGCCACTGCGGAGGTCTAGATCGTCCACCGAGGATCTCTACCGCCGCTGCATTGCATGGGCTTTCCCTATCGACGTCCCTGACGGCAGCGAGAGGAGAGGTGGAGGAGTAAATGAGGCCGCGACGCACCCCAGTGCGGCGCTGGCATAGCCGCACGGGAGCGAGGTGTGGGAAGGAGAGGTGGCGCCGACTCGTGCGAGAGACTTTATCGTTGTTTCCAATTTTGTAATCAAACAACAATTGATTTTGATCGCACCTTTCTAAATCCTGTTCATATTTATATACTCCCTCCATCCAGAGATAAGTGACTTGGTTTTAGCTAGATTCGTATGTATATATACGTTAAAACATGTCTAGATACATGCAAATATAGACAAAACCAAGTCCCTTATTTTTGGGCGGATGGAGTATTTATTTTTGAATCCTGAGAAACGAAGAATTTAAATAACCTGACATATTGCTAAATTTTGTAATAGTGCTTAGAGACCAAAGGAATACCCACGGATACGGACCAAAGCAAATCTCTAGATTGTTTCCACGACTAACACCGTCATGGTCGGCAACAATCTATTGTTCCCAACAACTTTCTCTGCCTCCTTTTTTGCCTATTTCTTCAATTTTATTGCTGGTTAGCTAAGTGCAAAGGGTCGTACGTCCTATAAATTTTGATGCCCAAGCGACATGAAAGAAACAAGGAAAAGAGATTTGGAATGTAGTTTTGTTTTCTTACGATAACTCAAACTGTGGTTGACCCGACGATCTGTATGCAATGATGAACCCAGTTAGGCACAATGCACAGGTAAAAAGTAAGTGCCCCACCATCCGGGCTCATCTTTATCTTTGTCCTATTTAATGCAACTAGAGACAACGGATATGCAACTCTTTAAGCCTAACAGTCTTGGGGTCAAATGCTCTTTGATTGAAGCCTCTCTTTTGTATCATCTTTTCGCTGATTGTTACAGGCGTAAACAAAGTGTAGCTGGCTTCTAGTGTGCATGTCACTTAACCAGCTCGGTAGGACATGCCAATAATCAAAACAACTACTCCTAATATAAGTCTTTTTAGCTATAACCAAAACATATTGGCTTCTAGTTTTCGCTATAATAGTATTATTTATTAGTTTTCTTGCTTTTAGTATACTCTTTTAGTCATTTCATTTTCCCCACCGACTTACAAATTCCCATATTTGTTTCATAAAGTTTTCTGGAGATTCTTTGTTTTTCTTGTTTTCTTTGATTTAATGCAAGGTGGACCCCCCCCCCCCCCCCCCACGGGTCTTGTTGTTTCTTAACTTTATTTTATATTTTTCTTACTTCTCTGAACCTTTTCGTCTTTTCCTCAATGTTCCACTGATTTCTTCGTATTTATGTCTTATACTTTTTTTTTCTAGTTTTCATAATTCTTTTGCTAACCGGTCTACGATGTAGGTCTGCCAAAACTATATCACTACATTGAGGCCTCCTTGTGGTTTTCTTATTGATTAAAATCTGAACTATTTCGAGAATAAACGAGGGACAATGTTTGTGTAATTGAGGAGTTTAAGGACTAAATCAAAGATATGATAGTAGTCGATGGACAGATAAATTATTTTCATATACTTGAAGACAATATTGTTGTATGAAACAAAAAATATGGTATCTTTTATTAGCAACAGTTGTCGTCATCAATTTGGAGAACTGAAAGGGGAATGTAGATCATCTAGTGTGGGGTGGTAATCATATGATTGCTCTGTTGATCACTCAGACATACTTTGCTTAAAATGACGACATTACTCATCTTCTAAAATAGTTTTCAGCTTGCCCATCATGGATTTGGTCAGATTAAGAGAGTGGGGGCAGGAAGCAAGCATCTGGTCCTAGAAAACAGAGCAAACGAAGACAATCATAAGCTATCTTAGTAAGCTTTTTCAGTTAGATAAATAACAAGCCAGGGTGATGGAAAATAGCATTGGCAAGAAGGTTCCAGTGGGTTTGGTCTTGAGAATATTCCAAGGCATGATTATGTCTCCAAGCTATGTAAAATATGCTTTACCAGTGCTTGTTTCTGTTTATCTGGTAACATATATATGATTGAGCACGTTAATTTATTTGACCATCTGATTATTCTACGGTTAGTATTTTTCCATCATGGCAGGCAGGAATCATTTTCACCAACATCCATGGATGCTTTTAGTCAGTTATTGGCTTAGGAGGGGATCTCTTCCCTTCGCCCCAGAGCTTTTCTCATGGCGGGGGACCTCCAGCCCGAGTGCGACAACCGACCCTGGAAGGCGGACGTGCGAGGTGGAGTCGGAGAACCGGGGCGGCGAGCTCGGGACTGTGGTGGCTGGGAGAAAGCCGCTGCGAGGGCAGCGGCAGGGTTCCTCGGCAGCATGTGTGGCTATGGCGTCGGACACATAGCAAAGAGGATTCCTCTTCTTTCGGCAATCCACCCCAGCGACACAGGGATACGGGTCATGTTGCCGTCCTCGCAGCGGTTCCTGGGCAGATCGTACGTGCCCTTGGGGTATGGCGGTCGGCGGCGATGAGGAGGAGGAGCTGGTGGTCCAGAGGTGATAGGTGTGAGGACTTGCTGTCAATGGCGGCATCCGTGGTCATTGTTTACCTCGTTGAATTCTGGAGGTGTTTCTCGTTCCATATGTGCTCCAGGGGAAACTCCAGATTCGAGCTTTCCGGATCGGATGATGGAAACGTGCTTGCATCGTCACGCCATGGGGGCATAACCTTTGGAGGCATACATCGGCTATATGGAAAAGTGGATGGTTCGGTGGCTATACGCCGGTCTACGTGTTCTCTTGCGCGGTGACCAAGGTGGAGCGGTGTTGCATGTACCAAGTCGACGGTGGAGGGTCTCGGAGGTGTGGCGCATCGGGGTCTTGAAGGCAGGCTTGGGATGATGGACGTGCGCAGGGATGTGGCGTTGTTTGGCGTCTTGGTGGCATTGACAGAAAACCTCGCAAGATCTTTGCATTGATTTCTCTAGAAGATGGGTATGCGGGAGACGGGTGGCGGTGAGGACTTTGGAGTGTGTATGCTAGTATGCGCTGAGGGTCTGTCGGACCAGTTGTGCCACTTGTGCACCGCTGGGTGACTTGTCGATACCTTCGGTTTTTAGAGGATGCGCCTTCTATGATGTCAGGGTGTTGGCCCTGTTCATGGACACTCCCTTTATCATTGTTGTAGTTTTAGCGAGTTGTCGCTAGTTTGGTTGCTTCAGTATGATCTTTGTAATTCCTCTTATAAAATATTGTGAAATAATCTAATAAAAAGCTTGTGTGCATCACTTGAATGCAAAGGCAGGTGATCTTCCCCCATTTTGAAAAACAATTGTCTTAGGAGGGGGTTCTTGTGATCTCTCTGACATTGCCGCATGATACAAAAATGTACAATGTTAGTTGGCGCAAAGTGGAAAAAATATGGAATACTTATGCACAAATTAATTTAGTTTGCCAAAGCATACTACATTATAGAAATGTAGTAAGGTGGATCTAATTTAGGGAAAAACAAATGATGGGAGATAAAGGCTTAGCAAGGATTCATGCATCAACTTGAATACACAGTTCGTACATACAATCAAACAACGTGGAAAGTGGCCAAGAACAAAAAATGATGTGCGTAAAGTAGATATTGCAGTTTTGGAAGGGAAAGTCCCGAAGGACCTGAAATCACTATTAGATCGGAGGTGGGTGGAAAATTACATAAAGGACCCAACGAAAACAAATATTACAATGTGGTACTTCACTTTTACATCCTAACATGTGTATGACAAATTAGGTTCTCGTAATTGGTATATCTGGTACATACTTAAACTACGGTCCAACAACCACAAGGAAATAAGGAGTCTTAGAAGCATTCGAAGTCCAGGAACCAGACGTGATGGTTAACGTAGAAATACAAACCAACATAGTTGGGTAGCTGTAATCAAATTTGTAACCAATCTCAATTGGAGTCTGAGATCCAGCCTCTCATATAAGGGCTGAGAGGAGCAGACGGATAGGGCATCATAGCATTGAGCGAGACCCAACCCACCGTGAGTTAGATCGCATCTAGCGAACCGACGACTTTGTAATCATCTCTTTGCAATAAAACTCAGGCATGATTCAACTCCCTTGTTTGTCTGATAGGTCGACGAAATCACCAGCGCTCTCGTTTCCATCAAACCGAAGTCCATAGCTATGGACATTGTCGAGGTTACCCCTCATCACATCTAGCACCTTAAAAAAATGCGAAAATACGATCGAGTCTATCGTCGCAGATAATCGATGACCTCCGGCCGCGGCCACCCGCATCCTAAAAAAATTGCGAAAGCACTTGGTAGAGAGCCGGTTTTTTGCGTCAACATGAGGTCAGAGTAGACCATCCACTCAAGGAGGAAGAGGAAGCCCAAGCTACCATGCTCAAGCGTAGCAGGGCTATCCCATGGTTGAAGATAGCTCTAGTATGACCATATCGTTGCTTGGGAGATGCTGCAGGCACCACAGATTCATATGGGATCCAGAACCCAGCCACTGCCACCGTCGTCGCGTCACTCCAGTCCTTCTATTCCTCGCCACCTTGGCCGGCCAAGAGAAGAAGCAGAGCGTCGGAGACAGGCGGTTGGAGCCAGCCACCCTTATTGCAGACAGGGCTCACCCTAGGAGGCCACTCCATCGAATTCCTCCTTGGAAGCCCAGTTGATTTCTCCAAGAGCAACTGCTCGTTGCCGCACGTGAGTGTTAGAGCAGCAGCAGAACACCACCCACCTCACTGTCCACCGATGCCTTTTCATGTCCACTCTCTCCCCTCACCTCCACGTCAGGACAAAGCAACAGGAGACAACAGAAGAACACCCAAGGTGAGAGGGGGCATATCTTGACCTTATTAACGGATATCCCAAAGGTGGAGGTTCTCGCCGCCACCTCCAACCGCTGAAGTCTGACAAGGAGAAGCCACCTCAGGCTGCACCAGATCTGGCCAAGGGAGATCGATGTCCTACTCCTGACTACCGGCATGCCGCGAGAAACCCTAGAACTACTCTATACACAACAACCCGAGCCACCTCTCCCATCCTGGCTCACAGTGGCGATGCCACCGGAGAGGAAGGTGAGGGGGGCTGGGCTAGCAGGGGGACTCTCAAGGACGGAGAGACATGAGAGACGAGGGGAGAGTTGATATTACATACATATATACAACATACTCAATAGTTGACACTAAATAAAATTAATGCATTTAACCTCTTGAACTTGTCATGGGCGTCCATGCAAGTCAAAAACCTCGCCATGTGTAAATCAACTCAATTACTTCCTACCATTGTGAGAATCAACTCAACTAAGCGTCCTATACCGTGGAAATCTGGTAGAAACTATGAAAGTTCATGTAAGGAAGGTTGGATGCAATCTCGAGTCTTATTATTATTTTCGTGCTACGGTTATTCTACTTGAGTAATTTTGGGTTAGATTTATTCTCGTTATGAACATATGCAACCATGTTTGTGCTAGCACTATCACCTCATGTTACATAGACACGATAAACTTAACCACGATTAAGTATACTCCCTCCGTTTTAAAACATAAGATGTTTTAGCTTTTTTAATGTATCTAGACACCTTTTAGTATATAGATTCAAAGCAAAATTAGTGAATCTACACACTAGAAAGTCTAGATACATATATTTCAGAAAAAAGCTAAAACATCTTATATTTTAGAATGGAAGGAGTAGCTATTTGAATACAAGTTATGTACTCCCTCTGTCCAAAAATAAGTGATTTGGTTAGCGAATCTAGACATGTTTTAGTGTATAGATACATATGAATCTAGCTAAAACCAAATCATTTATTTCTGAATGGAGAGAGTACATCGCTTAAGTGGCTAAGACAACTTCAAAGTCCTTTGGTACATTTTGCTACTAGTTTTGTGTGCAAATATATGGGGGGCATGGACATAACTAAAATTATTCACACTTTCAACCAATGTTGTAAGAATATATTCTTAACTTTAAATTTATTTATTTATCTTGTGTTCCCTACTTTTCTAACAAATCTACATAACATAATATTTTTTCAAGCATAGCTTATGTTCCCTATATAATTATTGAAAACAGCCCCTAGATACTTTATTACTTTTTATTTTGCATATGTTCCTGCTTTTAGATATACTAGCAGGGGACGCGATGTGCCCAGAACACCCACAGGACCTCAGACACTAGGCATAACAAGTAGATGACACCAGGCATAGCAACGTAGGGCAAGTTTTTTGTTTAGATGAACATAGGGAAAGTCTTAGACATTCTCATCACAACCGAACACCACGATAAAGCGATGGTTCGACGCTGAAAGCACAACCTTGCTCACAACCGGAGGCAACACGCGCCATAGATGTTGAAGTATGATCCAAATTTTATTAAGGAGGCTAACTTCTGATGGAGCGGAGCGAGGCCCGTCCCTAGAAGCCCCCCCCCGTACGGATCGTTGATGATCTAGGTTACCACCGCTATATAAACCTCTTGTAAGCCGCTGGCTGGGATAAGTTGCATCTGTGAAAATCCCCAGCATTGTGTAAATACTCCCCATTATAGTGAAGTTTCGCTGGCTGGCGCCCATGGTTTTTTCCTCTCTTTATTGGAGAGGTTTTTCCACGTTAAATATGTGTCCCCTTACTATGATTTCGTTTTTGTTCTTCGTTATTTACTTGTCGCAAAGCTAACAAGTGGTATCAGAGCATCAGGTTCTAATCTAGGGTTAGTGACATATCGTCATTGAAGTTCGATCTACCACAGCTGGACTACACCACAAGATTCTGCTTGGGACAAGTGAAGATGCGGGCGATCCTCTCCCAAACTTCAGATCTGGATGAAGCGCTAGAAGGATTCGGGAAAAATGATGCTAAGAGTTGGTCTGACGAAGAGAAGTCGAAGGACCGTAAGGCTTTGTCTTTGATTCAACTTCATCTGTCCAATAATATTTTGTAGGAAGTGTTGGCAGAAAAATCTGCTGCTGCTCTTTGGCTGAAATTGGAATCGACCTGTATGTCAAAGGATCTAACCAGTAAGATGCATGTAAATATGAAGTTGTTCTCGCATAGACTGTAAGAAGGTGGATCAGTAGTGAATCACTTATCTATTTTCAGAGAGATCGTTTCTGATTTGTAATCTATGGAAGTAAAATATGATGATGAGGATATAGCTCTATTACTCTTATGCTCGCTGCCTAGTTCTTATACACACTTCCGTGATACAATATTTTTGAGCCGTGATGAACTAACCCTTGATGAAGTACAAGAGACCCTCAAATAGAGGGAAAAGATGAAAACTATGGTGCAGGCAGATGGGGCGTCATCCAAGGCTGAAGCTTTGCAGGTTCGTGGCAGGACCGAGCAGAGATTTAACAACTATGGCAACCGAGATAAGAGCAAGGACGGTAGAAGTCATTCAAAGTCCAAGGGAAAGGACAAGTTCTGCAGGTATTGCAAGAAATCTAATCATGTTATTGATGATTGTTGGTAGCTATAGAATAAGGAGAAAAGGAACAGAACTTACTAGCCAAAAGATAAGGATCAAGGTACTGGTAAGGCAGCTGTTGTTTCTAGTGCTAGTTTTGACGGTGAATGTTTAGCCATTTTTGCTACTTATGCTTCTCGTGATGATGAATGGATACTTGATACTGCATGTTTGTTTCATATTTGATGTAATAAAGACTGGTTCAGTTCATATGAGTCTGCGCAGACTGGAGATTTTGTACGTGTGGGAATGACAACCCATGCCATACTGTCAGAGTTGGATCTGTTAAGATCAGGACACATGATGGCGTGACAGTGTACGTTGACTGAGGTGAAGCACATACCAAGCATGGCCAGAAATTTGATCTCGCTGAGTATCATGGACGTTGATGGATACAAGTATGCCGGTGGGTATAGATTGTTAAAGATTTCAAAAAGTTCTCTTATTTATATGATAGGTGATATGAATTCTGCTAAGTTATATATTCTTAGAGGTGGCACTTTGCCTGGTATTGCTATTGCTTTTACTTCTCATAATTCTGATGATTGTGGTAAATCAAATCTGTGGCATATGCATCTTGAGCATATGAGTGAACATGGCATGGAGGAGATGGTTGAGAGAGAGCTGATTGCTGGTTGCAACTTGGGTAAGTTTGAGTTCTGTGAGCACTACGTTTTTGGTAAGCATAAAAGAGTTAAATTCAATGCTTCCGTTCATATAACCGAAGGCATTTTAGATTATGTGCATGCTGATATATGAGGACCTTCCCGTAAGACATCTATTGGTGGTGTTAATTACATGCTTACTATTATTGATGATTACTAAAGAAAAGTGTAGCCATATTTTCTAAAACATAAATCTGATGTTTTTGATGCTTTTAAGAAGTGGAAAGTTATGATTGAAAAACAAACTGAAAAGAAGGTAAAGGTACTACGTACTGATAATGGTATGGAATTATATTCTAATGAGTTTGAGGAGTTTTGCAGTAACGATGGTATGAACAGGTACCACACCTTTCCTTATACTCCTCAGCAGGATGGCGTGACTGAGCGCTGATGGCTCAAAATATATCGAGCTTATTGGAAACCCCAAGAGGAAGGTATGATGAGCACAGCAGCAAGTTTTCCCTTAGTTATGAAACTAAAGTTATCGAACCAGTAGGAGCAAGGAAACAACTCCAAGGTGTTGTTTCCAACTTGGAATCCTGCACAACACAACCACAAAACTTTGCCCCAACTTACAGTGAGGTTGTCAATCTCACTGGTTTTGCAGAAAACAAAGGATTAAACGTATTGTGTGGAAGATAGTAATTGCTTGAAGAAAATAAACTATGAACAATAAATAGTAGATGGTTTATCAATGGTAAAAGAATGAACCGGGGTCCATAGTTTACTAGAGGTGATTCTCCTTAAGATAAATAACATGTTGGGTAAACAAATTACAGTGGGGCAATTGACAGACTCGAGAAAGCATACCATGAATATACTAATCACCTTGACTCCTATGAGATTTGATTGGGCATTACAACATTATACATAGACCGTAATCCAACTGTATCTATAACTAATAATCCACCTTCAGGTTATCATCCGAACCCTCTCCAGTATTAAGTTGCAAGCAACAGATAATTGCATTAAGCAAAGTGTGTAAAGTAAACAATACGATTGTCCCATGGACAAAGTATTATTGTTTTCTCCCTAGTAGCAACAACACATCTAGTACCTTAGAGATTTCTAAGACTTCCTCAGATTACTAGAGGAATGAACCGACTATTGAGCATAAATACTCCCTCTTGGAGTTGCTAGCATCTACTTGGCCAAGATAGCTACTAACAACGGAAAGCATGCAAGATCACAAATAACATAGACATGATAGAATCAATAATCAATCTGAAATAGCATCTCAATATCCATCGGATCCCCGCAAACACAACATGTAAGATCACAAATAGATGATCTTGATCATGAACGGAGCTCACAAGATCTAAACATGATAGCACAAAGGAGGAGAACCAACCATCTAGCTACTACATGGACCCGTAGTCCAGGGATGAACTACTCACGCATCACACCGGAGGCAGGCATGGTGATGAAGAAGTCCTCCAGGGTGATCTCTCCCCTCCGGCAGGGTGCCGAGAAGAGCTTCATATCCCTCCCGATCTAGGGATGGAGATGACGGCGACTACAGATTCTTTCATGGAATTTTGATCGGGTGCTTAGGGTTTTCGTCCCGGGAGGCTTTTATAGGCGAAAGGGCAAGGCCGGTGGAGGCTCGAGGGGCCCACACCAGGTGGCAGCGCGCCTAGGGCTGTCCGTGCCACCCTAGGGTGTGGCCCCCTCGTGGCCCCCCTTTGGCTGCCCTCCGGACTCCTTGTTTCTTCGGGGAAAATATTGACTTTTGCTTTTGTCCGGTCCAATTCCAAGAATATTTCCTTACTAGCTTTTCTGAAACCAAAAATAGCAGAAAACAGGCAACTGGCACTGTGGCCTCTTTTGTTAATAGGTTAGTTCCAGAAAATGTATAAAAAACCTCAAAGTATGAATAAAACATAAGAAAGTAGATACTAAAAAAGCATGGAACATCAAAAATTATAGATACGTTTACGATGTATCAACATCCCCAAGCTTAACTCCTTCTCGTCCTCGAGTAGGTAAGGGATAAAAAAGAATAATTTTTGAGGTGACATGCACTATCATAATCTTGATCAAGGTATTTGTAAAACATTGATAGCTGGGATCATAGTACTCTAACATAGACATGAAAGATATAGTTCTAACAATAAGACATAGCAACTATGTTGTAACATGAATAATAATGCTTTGAAAGACATTTGTTTGTTTCACATATAGAAAACATAATGAGAATGGTATTCAGATTGTCCCTCATGGTGTAGCAAAACATAAATGCATAGGACACCTTCAAAGCTCATAAGGGTGACTAGATACAAATAGTTTAAGAACAAGCAATATCAAAGTTATGAATCAATCAACAAGTTTTGGGACAATTCACATTAAACTAAGAATGACCACTATGCTCTCTCAATAGGTGCATAAAGATAGAAGATGGAGACTCAACATAAAAGTAAAAGAAAGGCCCTTCATAGAAGGAAGCAGGGATTCAAGTCTCATAAAGAGCTTCCAAAAATTATGGTACTTATTAGCTTTCAGCTCTCATTGCCCCTATCATAAGCATCTTTAGGTGATTAAGGTTAAAGTGAACAAATATGAGGAAATGTCTGACAAGTTATAAGCTGAAAATCTCATGCCCCTTGCTTACGAGTACCGAACCTCATGCTACTCAACTTTAGTCACAAGTATGTTCTTGTCATTGTAAGTACATGTGTATCATAGAGAATCGCCAACGGGGTACCCCTTTCCCCATGATACATGAGCTTTCCCATATCAAAATGACAAGGCAACAGACAATGAGCATCTCAGCGATCCTTTTATTTCCTATTTGCATAGGTTTTTATTTCCTATTTGCATAGGTTTTTATTTCCTATTTGCATAGTTTTTTTTATTGAGGATGCTTCACAGATTGCTCACTATGGTTATGCTACAAGTTTCCACCATGATTAGGCATGGCTTAGGCTAGCCGCCCAGGCGTTTCTCTAACACATATACAAACTCCATGACCCTTACAAGCTCCCCTTTCATTTCACACCGCTGGGATCCATAGGCAAAAGAACATGATGTCAACTAAATAAAGTGCAATGTTGAAAGCGTTCCCCATGGTAACATGATTCTGCTAATTCACAACTTACAAAGTGCAAGCATATACGCAACATAGATGGGCACAATGGTTCAAGTTTATTAAGTGCAAGAAAGTAAAGTGTGCCATCAAGTTTGTGAGAGCTTTAATCACTAATTTTCACATAACAAGTTTAATTTGGAAGGTAGATAAAAACATGAATATACTTGGAATAGCAATAATGCTAATAGGTAGGTATGGTGGACTCTTTGGAATAACTTGGTTTTATTTGGAGTTGGATGCATGAGTGGAACTCATACTTGGTACATGTGGAGGCTAGCAAAAGACTGGGAGCGACTGATACATTGCAAATGTATCTATAATTTTTGATGTTCCATGCTTGGTTTTATCCACTTTCTTGTGTTTTGTCCACACTTTGGAGTACTTTTTATATGATTTCTTGGACTAACCTATTAACAAGAGCCATAGTGCCAGCTGCCTATTTTCTGCTATTTTTGGTTCCAGGAAAGTTAGAAAATGAATATTCTCGGAATTGGACGGGACAAAAGCCAAAGTGCCTATTTTTCTGGAAGTCATTAGATGCCAGAATAAGAGACGGAGAAGGGCTAGGGGCCGGCCACACGACCTAACCGCGTGGACAGGCCTGGCCTGCGCCAGGGGGTGGTCTGGCCGACCCCAGCACCCCCTCGGCCTCTCCTTCCGCCTATAAGATGCCCTCAGGACGAAAACCCTAAGTACCCGATCAAAAATCCATGAAAGAGTCTGTAGCCACCGTCATCTCCTTCCCTAGATCGGGAGGGATCTGAAGCTCTTCTTGGCACCCTGCCGGAGAGGGGAATTCACCCTGGAGGCCTTCTTCATCACCATGCAAGCCTCCGGTGTGATGCGTTAGTAGTTCACCTCTGGACTACGGATCCATGTAGTAGCTAGATGGCTAGTTCTCCTCCTTTATGCTTTCATGTCTAGATCTTGTGAGCTCCGTTCATGATCAAGATCATCTATTTGTAATTCTGCATGTTGTGTTTGCGGGGATCCGATGGATATTGAGATGCTATTTCAGATTGATTATTGATTCTATCATGTCTTTGTTATTTGTGATCTTGCATGCTTTCCGTTGTTAGTAGCTATCTTGGCCAAGTAGATGCTAGAAACTCCAAGAGTTAGTATTTATGCTCGATAGTGGGTTCATGCCTCTGTAACTGGGAAGTGACAGAAATCTCTAAGGTACTAGATGTGCTGTTGCTACTAGGGAGAAAACAGCAATCCTTTGTTCATAGAACAATCGTATTGTTTACATTACACGCAATTCGTAAAGCAATAATCTGTTGCTTGCAACTTAATACTGGAGGGGGTTCGGATGATAACCTGAAGGTGGATTTTTAGTCATAGATGCAGTTGGATGGCGGTCTATTTATAATGTTGTAATGCCCAATTGAATCTCAAAGGAGTCAAGATGATTAGTATATGCATGTATTGCTTTCTCGGTGTTTATCAATTGCCCCGCTGTAATTTGTTCACCCAGCATGTTAACTATCTTAAGGAGAGCCACCTCTAGTGAACTATGGATCCCGGTCCTTTCTTTTACATACAATCTATAAACTGTTTACTTCTTTGTGTTTACTTTCTGCAAACTATTACTTCCTTCCATTTGATACGTTTAATCCTTTGTTTTCAGCAAAACCGATGATATTGACAACCTCATCGCAAGTTGGGGACAGAGTTCTGTGGTTGTGTTGTGAAGGTCTCCACGTTGCTGCTGGCACCGGTAGTGCGCCTTGCCATTGTTTAGCTAGCTACACCTTTGGGTGTTTCCTTGCTCCTACTGGATTGATAACCTTGGTTTCGTACTGAGGGAAAACTTGCTGCTGTGCTCATCATACCTTCCTCTTGGGGTTCCCCAACGAGCTCGATATATTTTGGGACATCAAGCATATTTTCTGGCACCGTTGCCGGTGAGTCAATGACATCTTCACAAGGGGAGTCCCTCATAACCAATCTCTTTACTTTGTTATTTTTGTTTTTCTTAGTTTCTTTTGCTTTCTTTGCTTGTTTCTTTATCAAAAATACAAAAAATTAGTTTTACTAGTTTGCTTTCTTATTTGAAAACACAAAAAAAAATTAGTTCCTTTCTCAAGTTGCCACTATGTCTAGCCTTGCTCCAATCACTATGTCACCCGAGGAAATGATTTTCACTTTTAAACAAGGAATTGAGGAAAGTTTTAAGGAAGCTTGGTCTAGAATCTCTGATCTACATGAAAAAACTGAGCCTAAAATGACTCAAAGCTTGTTCCTTAGGAGTTTTTACCTTGGGATTGCTCTTTGCTATAGATATGCTTTAGATGCTGTTGTGGGAGGAGATTTCCTCCAATGTAATGAGGATGATGCTATTAATGCTATAAAGAGATTGATCCTCACTTACAACTTGCCTAGTCAAACTGGTATTTCTTTCGCAAGAATATTTGCTAGACTAAACACTCTTGAGACTAGCACTACTAGCTTAAAAGATTGCTATAATACGCTTAGGGATGTTGGGGGGATACCCCCGGGTAGGGTCACTCCGGGGTATAATGGCCGAGTTAGCCGAGGTCCGGGAAGGTCAAAGCGGATGCTGACCGGGTCACCTCAAGGCAGTCCGAATCACGGAGTAACCCAGACCAGGGGGGGTCGCCTAACATTGTCTCATCCGACTTAAGGAGTAAGTCGGGAGTGCTTGTCTAACTTATATGCAGGAACAGGTGTGGCCGGATCTACTATGATCCGGATCCTTTCTTAGCTTCTGGGAGAAGGAAGGAATCTCTCTGGTCAAAAAAGAAGGTCCGGTACGCACTACATGAGCGAATAAAGCAAGGGCAGGACCACCGGGTCATGGCCGAAAAGGGTGACGACGCTCACGTCGGCTGACGCGGGCGCCGCAGAGGCTTACGTTGCTAAAGCATGTGTGACGCGGGGGAAAAGCACCCCGATCGGGTTACCATTTTGGGGAGGGGGCATATTCTTAGGAATATGCCTCCATGTATGCCCTAAGCCAGGACCGAACCTCCTCTATATAAGGGGGGTTAGGGTTCTGGTAGAGGGTATGGCTTGAGCACTAGTTGGTTTGGTGATTCCTTAGAGCTAGTTGATCTAGAGTTCTAGGGAGAAGAAGTAGGCAAGAGTAAGAGAGCTCCTTCTTCCTCCTCTCGCCAATACAGCTCAAGGAGCACTTGTAATCTTGGAGATATAGCAATACAAACTTCTGTGTGGAGAATCACTCCACCATCCCTCCCTGGATTCCCCTAGTGCATATTAGTCCCCACCTTTAGCCTATCCATGGCATCTGCCGTGACACCACCATGACAGTTGGCGCCCACCGTGGGGATAGCGGCGCTAGCAGGGGTGAAGATCCGGACAGGAAACTTCATCGGCACCAGCGAACACATCGTCTCCGGGCTTGTTCAGCGCTTTGGAGCGTTGGATTTCATCAGCGACAACGCTGGCTGCTTCGGCACGCGCCCGCTTTCGTGCAACGGCCTCTTCGTCAAGCTCGGCGTGCACAAGGTCTACGTTGTTGTGGATGTCTCGTGCATTCATCCGCGTCGCGTCGTCGATGCGGGGGAACCACCCCTCACTATAGCTCGCGGGGCGCGTATCGCTCGCTCCCCGGACCATGCGGAGGTGATGATGACTGCGCCAGGTGCAGGCGTAAGCAAGGACCCAGCGCCAGACCCGGAGGTAACCCCTAAGGCACCGAGGAAAGGTAGAGGACCTCCACTAGAGAGGCCTGAGAACATACTGAGGGAAGCTACGGATAGCTTGGCTAACCCGATAGCAGCTGTGGTAGATCCGGCTCAGGCACAGGCCGAGCTAGAGGAAACTCGGCAAAAGATACTGGAGGGCGCAAAGAAAATAGCCGTGGCTCAGCAGTCGCTAAACATGACGCTGCGTGAGTACGCAAAGGCAAACAAGGTTGATGCAGTAAGGGTAAAAGGGACAAATCTCATAAGTGAGATGAACAGAGAAGGTGATGATGGAGCAGAAGGGTCGGAAAACTATCTGTCTGTGGGGTTGCCGAAGTATAGTACCCCGGCGAAGAACCTCAGAGCAGCAGATGCGGCTGCATCCGAGCTAGAGGGTCTGACGGGTGAGGCCCGTCAAAGATAGCAAGACAGGGTTAACGAGCTGGTTCGGATCGCAAACAGGCAGAACGAGGAGCTGCTGAGAGCTAACCCGGAGAGAGCTGGGGCTTCCAAGATCGTCCATTCGGTGATGGGTAACCCAGAGAAATCCGCTGGAGTCGCATAATCGCCTCATGGAAGTCCAAGGAGAGAAGAGGTAGTAACCTCGGCCAGACGGAACAAACAGATTGTCCCGTACGACCCAACGTGTGCGGGAAAAGAAAAAGAGATGCGGAAAGGTGATGATCGACGGAGTGTGAGCCGAGGTGAAGTTGGCCGAGGTAATCACGACCAAGGCAATGCCGGTCAAGGGTACGCTGCCAACGACAATGCTGGACAACACAACTCCGCAGCAGCAGGACAACCGCAGCAGTGGAATATATCGAGGCAAGAGCAAAGCGCCGACCGAGGTATGCAGCAGAAAGGTGCGCAACGAGAGCAAAACTGGTACAACGACGGTGATTCGAAGATGGTGAACACAGGGTACCCCAGACCAGACTATCATGTGATAGGGTCAAGATTGGGAAGCAGGGACTTAATGCCGGAAGCTGGATCGCCTGTACAGGTCGGAACAGATCGAATGTCAAGGTCCTCCGGGTCCAGCGTGCTTTGGACCCCGGATCATGAAGGAACCACCGGTACCCAACTTCCAGTTACCCAGAGGCACGAAGACGTATGACGGCAGTACCAAGCCGGAGGATTGGCTGATAAACTATGCTATGGCGGTGAAAATTGCAACTGGCAACTTGAGATGGGCTGTACGTTATGTTCCCCAGATGTTGGAAGGCCCGGCTAGAGTATGGCTGAATAATTTACCACCTGGAAGCATCAACTGCTGGATAGATTTTGAAGAAATGTTTATCAGCAACTTCTCGAGTACATATCAGAGACCGAATAGACCGCAGACCCTGGCAATGTGCAAGCAAAGACCTAATGAGACGGATCGTGAATTCTTGACCCGGTGGTGTATCGTGAGAAACTCGTGTGAAGGTGTCATAGAATCACAGGCCATAGCGTGGTTTGCGCAAGGGTGCAGATACGGTAGCGAGCTGTGGATGAAGTTGCAAAGGAAAATGCTAGTTACGCTGGCAGAAATGATCCGGATTGCTGATTCGTATGCATTGGGCGATCCGACTCAACCTAGGCTCGCGTCAAGTGAGTCAAACAAGGAATACTATCAGAGGGATGGAGCCGGGTCATCCCGGAGGAATGATTACAGAGGAAAGAGGAGAGATGATATACCGAATCATCGTTACGGTTCGTAACAAGTTGCAGCCGTGAATCAAGATCAACCCGGATCAGGGAGTAACGAACGCCAGAGAACTGGAGAGCAGTGGACTCCAAGAAATGATGGCAAGAAGACATGGACTCCAGAGCAAAAGAAACAGTGGTAGAAAAAGAAATACCGTCCGAGGTATACCTATGAGTCGATGCTGGACCAGCCGTGTAAGTTTCACACGCCAAATCCGAATAGCCCAGTGGGTCACACGACGAGGCAATGTGAGTGGATGCGTAAGATAGAGCAAGGTGGTTCGGGGAATGCTCAGGCACCCCGGAATGAGCAACCTCGGCAGGAGTTACCCCGGCAGCAATTGCTCTCCGGAGCGAACACGCAACAGCTAATGTTGCCTCCCCCTCCGCCGAGGTATGACAACAATGAGAGAAGGGATGTGGTGCATCAGGTGGAAAATCAGCACTAGCCGGATCAGAGGTATCCCGGAAACGAGGGAAGGAATGAGTATAGGGAACATCACCAGAGTTATTGTGTGTTCACGACCGAGGAAACGGATAGAAAGAGCATGCAGCGCCGACATATGGAGGTCAATGCGGTCATGCCAGCGGTGACGAGGTACATGCCTTGGTCGGACCAGGAAATCACCTGGAACATCAAAGATCATCCTAAACTCATGCCAAGTCCAGGTTCGTATGCGCTAGTCCTAGATCCGACATTCATTGGACCGAACATCAATGTGAGGTTCTCCAAGGTTTTGATTGATAATAGGAGTAGCATTAACATCATGTATGCAGATACGATGCACAAGTTGGGCATCTCGGAGAACATGCTCCAAGCTACGAGAACAACTTTCCATGGCATTGTACCAGGCGTTTCTTGTGAGCCCATAGGCAAAGTCCGGGTCAACGTGCTATTCAGCACAAGGGATAACTGCCGAACTGAAAATCTGGAGTTCGAAGTGGTGAACTTGGAAAGTGCGTATCGTGCGTTACTCGGAAGACTAGCGTTGAACCAATTCATGGCAAGCTGTCACATCAGTTATTTGAAGATGAAGTTGCCCGGGCCAAATGGAGTGATTACCATTGCTGGAGATTTCTGACGTTCCATGGAGTGTGCTTCAGCCGGGTTTAACCTAGTCGAGTCACTCGTGATTGCGCAAGAGAAAAGAAAAATCCAAGAGGTGGCGGCATTAGCTCAGTCCGCGCAGCAATATATGCCGGCATTAAGTAACCCACATGGCAGCGTTTCATTTCAAGCCGCAAAGGACACCAGGAAGATTCCAGTTGATAACATGTTCCCGGAGCGCACCGTAACAATTGGTGCCGGGTTAACTGACAAATAGGAAAGCGAGCTCGTCAACTTTCTCCGTGAGAATCGGGATATTTTTGCTTGGTCTACACAAGACTTGCAAGGTGTTCCGAGGGAGTTGGCCGAGCACTCTTTGAACGTAAGGCCCGGAGCAAGGCCGGTAAAGCAACCTCTCCGCCGCTTCGCCGAGGATAGGAAAAAAGTTATTGGAGACGAGATAGCTCGATTACTAGCAGCAGGATTTATCATGGAGGTACTATATCCGGATTGGCTCTCTAATCCGGTGCTGGTAGAAAAGAAGAAGGATGATCCGAACGTGGCAGTGGTTTGGCGCATGTGTATCGATTACACGAACCTAAACAAGGCGTGTCCGAAAGATCCATTTCCACTGCCGAGGATAGATCAGGTCATAGACTCGACCGCGGGATGCGAACTATTGTCATTCATTGATGCATATTCTGGCTTCCACCAGATACCTCTGAACCCGGATGATCAAATAAAAACAGCGTTTATTACCCCGTACGGGGCTTACTGCTATCGCACTATGCCGTTCGGTTTACGTAATGCAGGTGCAACGCACCAAATATGTATGCAAACATGTTTGCACGACCAAATAGGTCAAAACGTACAAGTATACGTGGATGATGTGGTTATCAAGACCAAGGAAAGCACAACGCTCCTTGACGACATAAGGCAAACATTCGCGAACTTGAGAAGGTTCCGGATGAAGCTTAACCCGGAAAAATGTACCTTCGTGTCCCGCTGAAAATTACTCGATTTCGCTCTCCGAGGTATTGAAGTTAATCCAACTAAGATCCGAGCCATCAAACGAATGGAGCTGCCGAAGTGTCTCAATGATGTCCAGAAGTTCACTGGATGCCTGGCATCGTTGAGTCGGTTTGTATGTCGGTTGGGAGAAAAGGCACTGCCTCTCTACCAACTCATAAAAAAGTCGGATAAATTCGTTTGGACGCCACAGGCCGATGAAGCCTTTGCCCACTTGAAAAAGATGTTGGCCACTGCGCCAGTGTTAGCCTCTCCACTATCAAAGGAGCCAATGTTGCTCTACGTAGCCGCAACCAACCGAGTTGTAAGTGCGAATCGTAGTGGAACGCAATGAAGAGGGTAAGTCGGTGCGAGGCGATATTACCTGAGCGAGGTATTGTCTGCCTCAAAACAGAACTACCCGCACTTTCAAAAGGTGGCATACGGTGTCTATATGGCGGCGAAGAAGTTAAAGCATTACTTTGAGGAGCACCCCATCAAAGTAATATGTGAAGCTCCCATATCCGAGATAATGGGTAACAAGGATGCGAGTGGCAGAATCGCAAAATGAGCAATTGAGCTAGCCCCTTATGCGCCCCAATACGACAGAAGGGAAGCGATCAAATCTCAGGCTGTGGCGGACTTTTTTGTGGATTGGGCCGAGGTACAATACAAACCACCTCCACCGGATCCGAATTACTGGAGGATGCACTTTGACGGGTCAAAAACCAAAACCGGACTGGGCGCCGGGGTTGTGCTTACCTCACCAAAGAAGGATCAGCTAAAGTACGTATTGCAGATCCATTTCGCGGCATCGAACAATGTCGCTGAGTATGAGGCTCTTGTGCATGGGCTCAAAGTGGCAAAGGAGATTGGCATACGTCGGATAATATGCTTTGGCGACTCGGATCTGGTGGTGCAGAAGGTGTCCGGAGTGTGGGACGCCCTAGACCCAAACATGGCACTATACAAATTTCATGTGCAGAAGATATCTGGTTACTTCGAGGGGTGTGAATTTCACCATGTACCCCGGGCGGAAAACGAGGCTGCCGACATGTTGTTGAAGCTCGGATCGACCAGACAGGCAATTCCACCGGGTGTAGCATTGGAACACCTCATAAAACCATCTATCAGGCCGTCCCTAGGAACTGACTCGATCTATGTCCCGGAAAATACGGAATCCGGAGCTGAGCCCATGGACATTGACACGGGAGGTAGTACGCGAAACCGGGATCAGATCAAGAAACTCGAGGACTGCCTCGGCAAACCCGGGAACTACCTCGCTAGACCCGAGCACTGCTCAGCGTGATCCGGCTAAAGTTATGCCGATGGATCAGATGGAAATTGATGAGGAGATGTTCCCTCCACGAGCAATACCATCTTGGGCACTGCCTATATTCCAATTCCTGAAAGACGGAACATTACCTGCTGAGGAGGTGTTAGCCAGGCAACCTCAGAGGAGAGCAAAAGCATACACAATCATCAATTCCGAGTTGTACAAACGGAGTGTAACCAATGTCCTCCAACAATGCGTTGACCCGGAAGAAGGGCTTGACATCCTCCGAGATATACACCAAGGAGAATGCGGGCATCATGCCTCATCCCGAGCTTTGGTGGCAAAGGCGTTCCGGCATGGATTCTACTGGCCAAGTGCCTTGGAACAAGCAGAAGATCTAGTGAGAAAATGCAATGGTTGTCAGAGGTACGCCACCAAGACACATATGCCTATGTCGGAACTCAAGACCATACCAATTACGTGGCCATTTGCTGTATGGTGCTTGGATATGGTTGGCCCGTTCAAACCAGCGAGAGGAAACATGACACACATTTTGGTCATGGTGGACAAGTTTACAAAATGGATTGAAGTGAAACCTATAAGAAAATGTGATGGAGCTACGGCCGTGACATTTCTCAAAGACATCATCTTGAGATACGATTATCCACACAGTATTATAACTGATAATGGAACAAATTTTGCGGAAGGAGCATTTGCGCGCTTCTGCCGAGATAAGAAGATCCGACTCGATGTCGCCTCGGTAACCCACCCCGCATCGAATGGACAAGTGGAAAGATCCAACGGATTAGTATTATCTGGGATAAAACCCCGGCTCATTGAGCCGCTGCAAAGATCAGCGGGGTGCTGGATAGAAGAACTACCAGTGATACTGTGGAGCTTAAGAACAACTCCAAATCGATCAACAGGCTATACGCCATTCTTTCTGGTATATGGGGCAGAAGCTGTATTACCAGCCGACATAGAGCATGATTCGCCTAGGGCCACCCAATACACAGAAGCCGAAGTGCATGAAGCCCGACAAAATGATGTTGATCTGCTGGAAGAAGCGAGAGAACTGGCACTGTCCAGATCCGCCATATATCAGCAAAATCTCTGACGCTATCATAGTCGGAAAGTGTGCCCCCGACTCTTCCGGGAAGGCGATCTGGTGCTCCGGTTGGTACAACGTACTACTGGCATGCATAAATTATCCCCCCCATGGGAAGGGTCGTTCATTGCGAGCAAAGCATTGCACAATGATTCTTACTATCTTATAGATGCAAAGCCACAGGAAAAGAACAAGGCGGACAGGTCCGGAGAGGAATCTAAGCGACCGTGGAATGTAGCACTACTTCGTCCCTTCTACACTTAGCTAAGAAGTGTATGTATCCGAGTCGTCTCATATGTCGGTATGTATGTCGGCAATGAGCTTATCAATGAAATAGCAGCGCCTCGAGCAGTAACTTGGGGACTGCCTTAATAATGTTTGTTGTTACTTCTTATGCGGTAGCTGGAATAAGTCGTTCTACTTAACCCGGATTAGTAATGTGTGAGCACCAAAAACCCAACCCTTCGACTTGCTGCTGTCCAACAAGAATTGGCTTCATGGCAAGCAAGGGAACAAGTTTGGAATTGCGTAGCACATGAAAAATGACTAAGGAAACGAATTTATTCGAGCTAACGTTTGTTTTTTCGAACTAACCCTGTTTTTATTTTCAAGTTATTATGCTGAATTATTTTGAGCCAAGCCCCAAAAGTTTCTAAGTATTGTTAAGACAATTTTTGAAGCTCGGATTCATAAGTCGTAAAACCAAATCAAGGTAGACACGGACCGAGCCAAAGAATTGGACGAACAAGAAAATGAAACTCGGGGAATACGCCCAAGTTAATCCGGCATAAAAAAGTAGTAGCAAAATATCACATATCCAACATACAATTGCACCCGGGATACCGGGGATCTGATAAATTTTCAAGTTTTTTAGAACTAAGGAGCAGCAGGAGGAGCAGGTTCGGCGTCGTCGTCGATGTCTTCAATATCTGAAGCATCATCTTCCCCATCCTCATCCGACCCCTTCCTCAACATTCTCATTCTGCTCGTCCCCAGCAGATTCCAGGAAGCTCGGTCCTTCAACCCAGTCATGAATAGGAGAATATTCGACGAGGCTGTAGGCGCAAGACTTGCGCTGAGCTAGCCACTCCGGATCATCGGTCCATCTGGATCTGGTGCACCGGCGTGTAAGGAGTCTGAGGTCGATCTTCTCGTACCATGTGAGAATATGGTGAAGGATGGTATCGGCTGCGACACGACCAGCGGACTCTCTCCAGAGGTCAAGCTGGGTCTCAACTTCCATTAATTTCTCGACGAGAGTTGCGATAGTCTCCGGGCTACTCTCTCCGGGCCAGAACGTATTGAAGATGCGTACTGCAACGTCGAGGATATCCTTGCCATAATTTGTGATAGTCTCCACGCGAGAGGACAAGCTGGCCAATAGGTCCTCCATGTCCAAGGGAATGTTCTCACCATCAGGAGCAATGGGAGTACCCCTCTCTCGGCGAAATTTGGCAACAGCAGCGCTGGCAATCGCAGTACCCTCTGGAAAGTGGTCTGGAAACAAGGCAAAGGAAGAAGGGATAGTAAAGACATATGAGGTAACCCGGAGAGTTATGTCGGACAAGGGAAAGGAACTTACGAGAAATGTGGCTATGGATCCGGGTTAACTCCTTGATGCAGGCATCGCGTCTTTTACGAAGTTGCTCAAGCTCAGCGTTAGCCGACCCAAGCTGGAGGTCGGATTCTCTGAGTAGGTCCTGGCCCTTGGAGATCTGGAGAGTAAGGCGCTCACGCTCTTCTGTGAAGTCCTGGCCAACCTTTTGGAGCTCGGCTCGGTGCTAGGCCCTCATCTTCTCCATCTCGGCATTGATCTTGGCAATCTCGTCGTCCTTAGTCCGGAGGAGAGCAAGCTCATCATTCTTCTTCTTCAGCTCGGCCTGATGCTGCCCTGCTTGTTCGAGAAAATGCAGCATCATATCAGGCACGGGCACACTATCCTCAAGCGATGCTGAAATAGTACGTTGACCCGGCAGAGCCGAGGAGTGAATGTTTGCCGAGCCAAGGAGAAGAAGAAATGGAAAACACTACAAAGTCGAACAAAAGAGGACATACCCCGGATTTCATCCAGGTTCTTCCGCATAATTTTGTTCTCAGCCTCCACCCTAGCTGTAGAAACCGAATTAAGAGATTAGTCCGGCGGAAAAAAAACGGAGAGGTGCCGAGGGAGAAAATTACCCCTCTTTTCATGGTCTGCACCAAGTGCAACATGTTTTGCGCGTAGGATCTTGTGGGTATCAAGCAGGCGTTGGAATTCGGCGCTCCGGCGATTGGTTGTTACCTGAAAAAAGTACAGAAGTGTAAAATTAGCTTGGTGCATATTCGAAGTGTGCAAGATCCGGGCCAAGTGGAACTTAACCCAGCTCTAGGTGTGTGCATATTCGAAGTGTGCAAGATCTAGGCCAAGTGGAACTTAACCCGGCTCTAGGTGTGTGCATATTCGAAGTGTGCAAGATCCGGGACAAGTGGAACTTAACCCGACTCTAGGTGTGTGCATATTCAAAGTGTGCAAGATCCGGGACAAGTGGAACTTAACCCGGCTCTAGGTGTGTGCATATTTGAAGTGTGCAAGATCCGGGCCAAGTGGAACATAACCCGGCTCTAGGTGTGTGCATATTCGAAGTGTGCAAGATCCGGGCCAAGTGGAACTTAACCCGGCTCTAGGTGTGTGCACATTTGAAGTTTACATGCAGCTATGTTAGTTTTCTAATGAGCATCCGGCCGAGTAACAAGCTACTCCACCCGAGGCTCGGGGACTAATGGTTATTATCTACAACATGTAAAGGACTTTTCCCAAACCCGGCTATTATCTACGTTGGTTTTGAAGTTTACATACCTCCATCATTCACCCCGCGAGGTTAATTGCCTTGGCGGCGGTATTCATCTGGGCAGAAAATTCTGCGGGGCCGAACTTTTCCGGGAGATCGTCGGTGTGGATGAACTCCGCCTTGTTCCAGTTCATAATGAACTCGATAAGGCTCAGAGGGTACCATTCACCAGTGGGCATGTGGGGTGCCACCAAGCCCTTCGCATGAGCTTCCTTCCTCTCTATTAGGGCAAGAGCTGGGCTGGTGTGCAGAACCATCTGCTGCGCATCAGTTGGCTCGACACGAAGATCCTTCGCTGCTGGTGATTTCTTCAGAAGCATTGACGATAGAGTTCGCTGCCCGGCCTCGATGGATGCAGATTTGGTAGTATCCGGGGCCTTCTTGCCTTTAACTTGCTCGGAAGAAGTAACTACGGTGGACTTCCCTTTATAAGCTGCTGGAATAGTTCCTCGCCGAGGCTGAGATGACTCGGACGAGGCAGAAGAACTTGGCACTAGAGCTGCTGTGGGTTTCCTTGGTGCCGGGACAGGTGCTGGCTCGGTAGCTGGTACTAGAGCTGCTGCTGGTGCTGGTGTTGCGATAGACTCGGTGGTTGCTGGTTGTGGCAATGCCGAAGTGGTGGACGCCGTCGCCTCGGCCGAACCGACCCCTCCCGCTCCAAGGTCGCGTTCCTCTCGATGAGGTACTGCAGAACCGGGCAGCCCTGAAACCCTCCGGAATAGGGCTCAGCGGGCGTGACTCATCGTCACGAGGAGGAGAAGGGCCGGACCGAAGGGGAGAAGAGATGCTCGATCCGCTCTGAGGGACCTCCACAGGAGGCCTGAAAAAGATAATAAGGTCAGGTGTGAAATTACCGTGATGCAAGGAAAAATGAGTTGCGCAATGAAAAATGACTTACGCATCCGAGGTTTCAGCCTCCTTGGGTTTCCGGGCCCTCCGTGCCGGGGCTTTGCCTGCTCGCTTGGAGGCAGTCTTGTCTCCGGCCTTCTTTTGCCTTTTTGTGGGCTGAGAAGGTCCGGAGGAAGAACTCGATGCGGTTCCGCGCTTCTTCTTTGACGCCACCGGAACCGGCTCGCCCGTGGCAAGTGGAGGATCCTCGTGGATATGCCCACCGGGGTTAGCTGATGCCGGAAAGGCAAAAGAAAGAGGGACAGCCTCAACGGGTTCAATCACGTCGATATCCGAGTCATCCTCATCATCGGGCCAATCTCTAAGAGAAGAGAATTTACCGCTGGGTCGTTTGGTGGCGTCGGTCATAGGGAGGAACATCTCCTGGTCTGGCTCCTCCTCATCTGGGATTTCTCGGTCTGGCACCCACTTGAGGGTCGGGTCCATACCATCCTCAAGAGTTTGCTGAAGGAACAGATGAGAAAAAGCATGAAGAACAGAGTCAGAAATATAACAAAAACCGACACATACTTGATCCGAAATAGGTTTGCCCCGCGAAGCTTACCGCGGGAGGGAGCCTATCATGATAGTAGTGCTCGATTCCCCACGTCCATTCGGCGGAGAAATCCTTGTGAGTGGTGAAAAGAGCTTTAACCCGGCGGAAGATCTCGGTGTTGCTCAATTCAAAGGAGGAGGTTCGGTTGGGGTCGCGTCCGAAGCTCATGTGGCACAACTTGTGGGAGCGCTTCTGGAGGGGAGAGATTCGGTTGCGCACGAACATGATCATAGCATCCTCGTTGCGCAATCCGAGATTCTTCAGCTCCACGAACCTCTTGTTAACTTGGTTGGCCAGAGCTTTAGGTTTCTTGGGGACCTCCTCCTAGAAATCAGTGTCAGGTGGGCCTGGAGCATAGGGCAGCAACCGAATCAAATCTTCGGTACCCTCGTTCCGGACGTAGAAGAAGGTCCGGGCCCATCCTTTGCAGGAGTCAAGCCCGATGACCCGGGGAAAGACTGAAAATCTCCGGGGCAAGATGGAGGCAGCTCCGAACTGGGTGAGCTAGTTATCCTCCGACTCTACGTGGATGTTGGGGACGACGTTGCGACGAAGGCCGAAGAACCGGATCCACAGCTCCTTCGTGGGCCATAGTCCGGTGTAGCCCTTGATAGTAGAGGCAAAGGCAGAAAGAGAGGTGATTGCGTTCGCTGGGAGATGGTGCAGCTGCAGGTGATACGTCCTAACCCAATCCCGGAAGAAATCGCTCACCGGGAGGCCAAATCCCCGTTGGAAGTGGGACATGAATACAACAAACTCACCCGGATTGGGTGAGGGGGCCAGTTCGGCGGAGGAGGAGGCAGCGGTGGCGCCGGCGGAATGCGCTGCAGTAGAGCCGATCAAGATCATCTTGACAGACCCATGATCCGCCCACGTGCCCGCATGGCCATGGCGTCCTCCTCCATCTCTGCTCGGCGACGAGCTCCTCCTCCATCTCGTATCCGCTATCCTCATGGAGCTAGCAGCGGCGGGATATGAGGCCTAGATTGGCGTGGACCCGTGGCGAAGCCGCCTGATGGCTGCTGCGCGGAGGCACGGGAGGTCTTGGCGGCCGCGCTGCTGCTAGAAAGCATCGGCGGCGCGTGGACGCAGGACGAAGGAGAAAACGCATAGCGTAGGCGCAGAGGTGGAAAAACGCTAAGGGATGCGCCCCTCCCCTATTTAACCACCCCCAGTGATTGATGAGTGGGATCGCGCTGCGCCGACGAGCCACACGGTGTGGCCGTGTATCATCGGTATCAGCCAATCAGAGAAAAGCCACACAGGGGGCCACAGAGTAGAAGCAATCCCATGACGCGACGCGCTGTTGCGGTAAATGAGGAGGCAGACATGACGTGACCCACGCACAATGATAACTGACAATTACTGCGGCGGTTACTGTGCAGGCCCTTAAATAAGACGAGACAATGATTAGCCTCCACGTGGGTTGGCGTATGAGAGAAGGAAACGGGGCCCGGATCAAACCATGATAACCATGGGAACCGAGCCAAAGTGGTGACCCGGCCGGCAAGTGAAAACTTGGAACGTGCGAAGGGAACATAAATCCATATCATCCGAGATAAGGAGCTAACTCGGAATTAAACGTCCGAGGCTCGAACATAAATGAACCTGATGCGGCCTTAGCGGCCGAGGCAGCTAAGACCGCACCAGCTTCGGGGACTAATGTTGGGGGGATACCCCCGGGTAGGGTCACTCCGGGGTATAACGGCCAAGTTAGCCGAGGTCCGGCAAGGTCAAAGCGGATGCTGACCGGGTCACCTCAAGGCAGTCCGAATCACGGAGTAACCCGGACCAGGGGGGGTCGCCTAACATTGTCTCATCCGACTTAAGGAGTAAGTCGGGAGTGCTTGTCTAACTTATATGCAGGAACATGTGTGGCTGGATCTACTATGATCCGGATCCTCGCTTAGCTTCTGGGAGAAGGAAGGAATCTCTCTGGTCAAAAAAGAAGGTCCGGTACGCACTGCATGAGCGAATAAAGCAAGGGCAGGACCACTGGGTCATGGCCGACATGGGTGACGACGCTCACGTCGGCTGACGCGGGCGCCGTAGAGGCTTACGTCGCTAAAGCATGTGTGACGCGGGGGAAAAGCACCCCGGTCGGGTTACCACTTTGGGGAGGGGGCATATTCTTAGGAATATGCCTTCACGTATGCCCTAAGCCAGGACCGAACCTCCTCTATATAAGGGGGGTTAGGGTTCTGGTAGAGGGTGTGGGTTGAGCACTAGTTGGTTTGGTGATTCCTTAGAGCTAGTTGATCTAGAGTTCTAGGGAGAAGAAGTAGGCAAGAGTAAGAGAGCTCCTACTTCCTCCTCTCGCCAATACAGCTCAAGGAGCACTTGTAATCTTGGAGATATAGCAATACAAACTTCTGTGTGGAGAATCACTCCACCATCCCTCCCTGGATTCCCCTAGCGCATATTAGTCCCCACCTTTAGCCTATCCATGGCATCTGCCGTGACACCACCACGACAAGGGAGCATCATAATTATGTTCCAATAAATTCTAAACCATCAAAGTGGCTCCCTACAGTAAAGATTGAGATAAACATTGAAACTTTTCAAGCCCGCTGTGATATCATGTCTAAATTTTGTCTTATGCTCAAAGACATTTATGAATCTTTTAATCTTTGGAGGCTTACTGAAGGAGGAAAAGAAATATCTCTTGCTAATAATGCTACCATATTATCTATTAGAATATCTGAAGGACTGTTTACAAAGATCCTTGGGAAAATGATTTGTACTGATTATCTTGTTATTAAATGTACAGGGAAAGGACAAATTACACTTGGAAGGTCCCTATTAGAACTCCTTGGAGCAATAATAGATGTGGGAAAGGGGACCATGCACCTTTCTTCTCCACCAAACAATCATATTTTCCCCAAGGTTAAGAATAAAAGTAAGAGAGGTAAGGGCAAGAAATTTGGTCTTAATGCTTCTTCATTTGAGAACACTTGATTCTTTTTCTTGTTTCTTATGCCTAACTTAAATGCGTTAAAGAAAAGTACTTATTGGGAGATAACCCAAAAGTTTTAGATGAGTCTTGGAAGTTATTACTTTAGTAATAACCGCTCCTTATCCTTTGTATTTTTTTTTGTGCCAAGAGTAACCTCTAATGAGAGAGAAGTAATGATTGGGAAAGTTGCTGTCCCAAAACAGATTTCTATACTTCACCGTAAAAATTCGTGTAAAATCTCTGAACGTCTTTTTGCAGCGTGAATTTTTGTTCTTCTGCCCCAGGTTATTATCTAACTTTCGTTAGTTCAACACTTTTTGATTTGAGCAACATAAGGTCTTCGAAAAAATTCGTATTTACCTGCTGGTCTGTTTTGACAGATTTCTGCCATTTTCTGCATTTGCTTCTTGTTGGTTCCTTTTTGAGTTCTTTTGGGGAATTGAGCTTTTTGAGGGAAGTTCTTCAGTAGATAGTGTTCCAATGGAAGTTTATTGGTGTTGGAAGAGCTTGTTTTTGACTGTTGCCTATGCTCTGTCATGCCATGCTTGATATTGTTTTGGCTTTATGCTTAGTATTCTTTGCTGTAGCATGACTTGTTATAAACAATTGATATTGCTTAATGTGCCTTGGATGAATCATGTGTTATTTTAGCATATTAAAGCATAGTATAGTGGTATTCTCCTTTGATGCTTTATTTGGGTTGACTTGGCACATGCTCACACCATGTTATGACTATCTCGAGTCACCATAGCCTTTATGATCCTTTAGTTTTCAACTTGTAGTATCACTTTATGCTTTGATCAATGATGTATTGTCGCTCTGCATGATTATGGCCATTATTGCTCTCTTAGTTTGTCGCTCCCAATCTTTTGCTAGCCTCCACAACCAAGTATGAGTTCCACTCATGCATCCAACTCCTTAAACCGAGTTATTCCAAAGAGTCCACCATACCTACCTACTATCTTATGCTATTCCAAGTATATTCATGTTTTTGTTTACCTTCCAAATTAAACTTGTTATGAGAAAACTAGTGATTAAAGCTCTCACGAACTTGATGGCACACTTTTCTTTTCTTGCCCTTAATAAACTTGAACCATTGTGTCGTCTATGTCATATATGCTTACACTTATTTGTTGGGAATTAGCAGAACCATGCTGTCATGGGGAACGCTTTCAACATTGCACTTGGTACTTGTACCTAGTTGATATCATGCTCTTTTGTATATGGATGTCGTCGGTGTGAATTGAAAGGGGAGCTTGTAAGTACATGGAGTTATGTATATGTGTTAGAAAGCGCTTTGGGCATTGGTCTAATCCAGGCTGACATGGTGGAAACCTGCAGCGTAACCATAATGAGCTGTCTATGAAGCGTTTTTCTTATAAAAAAAGAGTCCTATATTGACAAAAAAAGAGAAAAATAAAAAAAAGAGATTATGAAAAGAGGAAAGAGAGAAAAAATCACCATATTCCCATGGTAAATAAGAAGATTGCTGAGATGCTCGTTGTCTGCTTGCCATGTCATTTTGATATGGGGATTCTTCTGTATCATCGGGCAAGGGGTACCCCGTTGGCGGTTCTCTATGATACACATTTACTTACGATCACAAGAACTTACCGGTGACTAAACTTGAGTAGCATGAGGAGCGGCCCTCGTATACAAGGGACAAGAGATTTCTAACTTATACTTCGTCAAGCATGTACACTATAGTTTGTTCACTTAAACCTTAATCACTTCAAGATGCTTATGATAGGGGCAATGAGAGCTGAAAGCTATAAGTACCATAATTTTTGGAATCTATTTATGAGACTTGAATCCCTGCTTCCTTTTATAAAGGCCCTTATTCCACCATTATTTTGAGTCTCCACCTTCTACCTTTATGCACCTACTTTGAGAGCATAGTGGCCATTCTTAGTTCTATGTCCATTGTCCCAAGACTAGTTGATTGATGCATACCTTGATATTGCTTGTTTTAAACTATTTGTATCTAGTCACTCTTATAAACTTTGAAGGTGTCCTATGCATTTATATTTGCTACTCTATGAGGGACAAGCTGAATACCATTATACTATGTTTTCTTTATGTGAAACAAACAAACGTCTTGCAAAGCATTGTTATTCATGAAGCTTTTGTTTGTGCCTTTTCATGTTGCATCATAGTTTCTTTGTCTTATTGCTAGAACCTTGTCTTTCATGTTATGATTGAAGTACTATTATCACAGCTTTGAATGTTTTACGAATACTTTGATCAAGTCCTTGATGGTGCATGTCACCTAAAAAATTATTCTTTCTTTTTATCACTTACCTACTCGAGGATGAGCAGGAGTTAAGCTTGGGGATGTTGATACATTGCAAATGTATCTATAATTTTTGATGTTCCATGCTTGGTTTTATCCACTTTCTTGTGTTTTGTCCACACTTTGGATTACTTTTCATATGATTTCTTGGACTAACCTATTAACAAGAGCCACAGTGCCAGCTGCCTGTTTTCTTCTATTTTTGGTTCCAGGAAAGTCAGAAAATGAATATTCTCAGAATTGGAAGGGACAAAAGCCAAAGTGCCTATTTTTCTGGAAGTCATCAGATGCCAGAATAAGAGACAGAGAAGGGGCGGCCACACCACTTGGCAGCGGCCCCAGCCTTAGGGGTGGTTTGGCCGACCCCAGCACACCCTCGGCCTCTCCTTCCGCCTATAAGATGCCCTCAGGACGAAAACCCTAAATACCCGATCAAAAATCCATGAAAGAGTATGTAGCCGCCGTCATCTCCATCCCTAGACCGGGAGGGATCTGAAGCTCTTCCCGGCACCACAGGGAGAGGAATTCACCACGAGGCCTTCTTTATCACCATGCAAGCCTCCGGTGTGATGCGTTAGTAGTTCATCTCTGGACTACGGATCCATGTAGTAGCTAGATGGCTAGTTCTCCTCCTTTATGCTTTCATGTCTAGATCTTGTGAGCTCCGTTCATGATCAAGATCATCTATTTGTAATTCTGCATGTTGTGTTTGCGCTGATCCGATGGATATTGAGATGCTATTTCAGATTGATTATTGATTCTATCATGTCTTTGTTATTTGTGATCTTGCATGCCTTCCGTTGTTAGTAGCTATCTTGGCCAAGTAGATGCTAGCAACTCCAAGAGTTAGTATTTATGCTCGATAGTGGGTTCATGCCTCTGGTAATCTGGGGAAGTGACAGAAATCTCTAAGGTACTAGATGTGTTGTTGCTACTAGGGAGAAAACAACAATCCTTTGTTCATAGAACAATCATATTGTTTACATTACACGCAATTCGTAAAGCAATAATCTGTTGCTTGCAACTTAATACTGGAGGGGGTTCGGATGATAACCTGAAGGTGAATTATTAGTCATAGATGCAGTTGGATGGCGGTCTATGTATAATGTTGTAATGCCCAATCGAATCTCAATGGAGTCAAGATGATTAGTATATGCATGTATTGATTTCTTGGTGTTTGTCAATTGCCCCGCTGTAATTTGTTCACCCAGCATGTTATCTATCTTAAGGAGAGCCACCTCTAGTGAACTATGGATCCCGGTCCTTTCTTTTACATGCAATCTATAAACTGTTTACTGCTTTGTGTTTACTTTCTGCAAACTATTTCTTCCTTCCATTCAATACGTTTAATCCTTTGTTTTCAGCAAAACCGGTGAGATTGACAACCTCATCGCAAGTTGGGGACAGAGTTCTGTGGTTGTGTTGTGCAGCTCTCCACATTGTTGTTGGCACCGGTAGTGTGCCCTGCCATCGTTCAGCTAGCTACACCTTTGGGGTGTTTCCTTGATCCTACTGGATTGATAACGTTGGTTTCATACTGAGGGAAAACTTGTTGTTGTTCTCATCATACCTTCCTCTTGGGGTTCCCCAACGAGCTCGATATATTTTGGGCCATCAGCGACCAACTAAGAGAGCAATAATGGCCATAATCATGCAAAGCGACAAAACATTATCAGTTAAAGCATAAAGTGATATTACAAGTCGAAAACTAAATGATCATAGAGGCTATGGTGACTTGGCATAGTCTTAACATGGTGTGAGCATGCGCCAAGTCAACCCAAATAAAGCATCAAAAGAGAATACCACAATATTATGCTTTTATATGCTAAAACAATGCATGATTCTTTCAAGGCACATTAAGCAATCTCAATTGTTTGTAACAAGTCATGCTACAATAATAATCACTAAGCATAAATTCAAAGCAATATCAAACATGACATGATAAAGTCTAGGCCATAGTCAAAACAAGCTCCTTTTTGTACCACTTATTAGCATGAACTTTCCTACTCTTTTCCAATCCTAATCATCTTATTTGAAACTATGTATGAATGCGGGGGTCCAACCAATTTATTTAAGCAAACTAAGCAAAAGAAAACTAAAAACAAAAATGATGATGCTCCAAGAAGAACACAATTATGCATGAAACAATAAAAAATCAGTGTTTGGAAGAAACCTGAATTTTTTATTGATGAAGAAGGGGATGCCTTGGGTATCCCCAAGCTTTGACGCTTGTACTTCTTGAATATTTCTTGGGGTGACACGGTTGGCATCCCCAAGCTTGAGATTTTTTCCATACTTCATCTTATCACATTGTTCTTCCCTACACTTTAAAATTTCCTTCATACAAAACTTCACACAATATTCATTAGCAACATTAGTGTACTTAAGATAATAAGACTTTAGGTTCAGTTTCAACACAAGTAAAACTTCCATTAAAACACAAGCTACTGTAGGACTTCCTTTTAAAAGTTCAAGAAATTGGCAAGAACTCAAAGAGAAAGATTTAAGAGGCAAATGCAAATAATGGCAGAAATCTGTCAAAACAGACCAGAAGTTAAAAACCGATTTTTCCGAAGACCTTATGTTGCTCAAATCGAAAAGTGATAAACTAACGAAAGTTAGATAGCAACCTAGGGCAGAAGCATAGAAAATTACAGCACAATCCGACATAAATTTTTCATGAATTTTTACAGCGAAGCACAAAAATCTGTTTCAGGATAGCAACTTTCCCAAGCATTATTTCTCTCTTATTAGAGGTTATTCTTGGCACAAAAACCACACAATAATGATAAGGATAGGTTATTACTGAAGCAATAAGTTCCAAGACTCAACAAAAGAAAAATTCATTGACTAATAATTTGGGTTATCTCCCAATAAGTGCTTTTCTTTAACGCCTTTGAGCTAGGCATAAGAAGCAAGAATCAAGTATGCTCAAATGAAGAAGCATTAAGAGCAAATTTTGTTTTAATAGGAGAGGCAAAATGAATATTCTTTCTCTTCTTAGGGAAGTGTTCTATACCTTTTTTGAGTAGGAATTGATATTTAATGGTGCCTTCTTTCATATCAATAATGGCACCAACAGTTCTAAGAAAAGGTCTTCCCAAAATAATAGGACAAGAAGCATTCCATTCAACATCCAAACATAGAAATCAACTGGGACATAGGCATTGTTAACCATAATAAGAACATAATTAATACTCCCCATGAGTTTTTTTAGCATTATCATTAAGTTGGACATTTAAATAACAATCTTCCAATGGTGGTAAATCAAGCATTTCATAAATCCATCTAGGCATAATAGAAACACTACTATCAAGATCACATATAGCTTTTAGATCAAAATCATTCACTTTCATATTAATGATGGGTTCCCAACCATCTTCTAACTTCATAGGAATAGAAGCCTTATGTTTCATCTTTTCTTCTTTAATTTTTATGAGAGCATCAGTAATGTGTTTTGTAAAGGTCATATTCATAGCACTAGCATTAGGACTTTTAGCAAGCTTTTGTAGGAACATAATTACTTCAGAGATATTGCAACCATCAAGATCAAAATCATAATTACCATCCAAGGTAGTAGAGCTATTGTTTCCCATATTTTGAAGAATTTTAGCATTTTTATTGGAAATGGTTCCATTGGTTTTAGGAATTGTTGCAAAAGGAATGGGGACTTCATGTGGTTTGCTAGCATCAACATTAGTGGTGGTGATAGTACAAATACTACTATTTCTAGCAATTTCATCTTCTCTTTCCCACTTAGCATGCAATTCAGCTAATAGTCTAACATTTTCATAAATTCTAACTTGTATGGCATCACTAGCAGCAAAGGGATTTTCAATGGTTTCAGGTTTAGTAGCCATTTTATTAATCAAAGAGGATTGTGCTTCAGACAAAGATGATATATTTCTTTCAGCATTCGAAAGTTTGTCCTCAATAGTTTTATTGAAAGCAGTTTGTTTACTAATAAAATCTTTAAGAATGACTTCAAGTTCAGAGGGTGCACTCCTATTGTTGTTGTAGGAATTTCCATAAGCATTACCATTATTGGGAGGATATGGCCTATAATTATTATTACCAAAATTATTCCTGTAGGCATTGTTGCTAAAATTATTATTTCTAATAAAGTTCACATCAACTTGCTCTTCTTGAGCAACCAAAGAGGCTAAGGGAACATGATTTGGATCAATATGAGCTTTCCTATTAACAAGCATAGACATAATAACATCAATTTTTTCACTCAAGGCGGAGGTTTCTTCAACAGAATTTACCTTCTTACCTTGTGGAGCTCTCTCAGTGTGCCATTCAGAATAGTTAACCATCATATTATCAAGGAGCTTTGTTGCAGCACCCAGAGTAATGGTCATAAAGGTACCTCCAACAGCAGAATCCAGTAGATTTCTTGAAGAATAATTCAGTCCTGCATAAAAGGTTTGAATAATCATCCAAGCAGTCAGTCCATGAGTGGGACAATTCTTTACCAAAGATTTCATTCTTTCCCAAGCTTGAGCAACATGTTCATTATCAGATTGTTTAAATTTCATTATTTCACTTCTCATAGATATAATCTTAGCAGGAGGATAGTATTCTCCAATGAAAGCATCTTTGCATTTAGTCCAAGAATCAATACTATTTCTAGTTCGGGATAGCAACCATTCTTTAGATTTTCCTCTCAAAGAGAAAGGAAACAATTTAAGCTTAATAATATATCCATCTATATCCCTATGTTTTTGCATCTCACAAAGTTCAACAAATTTATTAAGGTGGGAAGCAGCATCTTCAGTACCAACACTAGAAAATTGTTCTTCCATAACAAGATTGAGCAAAGCAGGTTTAATTTCAAAGAAAGTAGCTTCAGGAACATGTTGAGCAATAGGTGTGCACATGAAATCATTGTTGTTGGTGCTAGTGAAGTGACACAACTTAGTGTTTTCAAAAAGAGTCATTTTTTGTGTTTTTCATATAAAGAAGCAAACTAGTACAACTATTTTTTGTGTTTTTGATAAAGAAACAAGCAAACAAAGCAGAAATAAATTAAGCAAAAAAAAGTAAAGAGATTGGTTGTGAGGGACTCCCCTTGTGAAGTTTTCTTGACTCCCCGGCAAGGGCACCAGAAAAAAGGCTTGATGGCTCAAAATATATCGAGCTCGTTGGGAACCCCAAGAGGAAGGTATGATGAGCACAGTAGCAAGTTTTCCCTCAGTTATGAAACCAAGGTTATCAAACCAGTAGGAGCAAGGAAACAACTCCAAGGTGTTGTTTCCAACTTGGAATCCTGCACAACACAACCATAGAAATTTGCCCCAACTTACAGTGAGGTTGTCAATCTCACCGGTTTTGCTGAAGACAATGGATTAAACGTATTGTGTGGAAGATAGTAATTGCTTGCAGAAAGTAAACATGGAACAATAAATAGTAGATGGTTTATGAATGGTAAAAGAATGGACCGGGGTCCATAGTTCACTAGAGGTGATTCTCCTTAAGATAAATAACATGTTGGGTGAACAAATTACAACGGGGCAATTGACAGACACGAGAGAGCATATCATGGATATACTAATCATATTGACTCCTATGAGACTTGATTGGGCATTACAACATTATACATAGACCGTAATCCAACTGCATCTATGACTAATAATCCACCTTCAGGTTATCATCCGAACCACCTCCAGTATTAAGTTGCAAGCAATAGATAATTGCATTAAGCAAAGTGTGTAAAGTAAACAATATGATTGTCCCATGGACAAAGGATTGCTTTTTTCTCTCTAGTAGCAACAACACATCTAGTACCTTAGAGATTCTTGTCACTTCCCCAGATTACTAGAGGCATGAACCCACTATCAAGCATAAATATCCCTCTTGGAGTTGCTAGCATCTACTTGGCCAAGATAGCTACTAACAACGGAAAGCATGGAAGATCACAAATAACATAGACATGATAGAATCAATAATCAATCTGAAATAGCATCTCAATATCCATCGGATCCCTGCAAACACAACATGTAAGATCACAAATAGATGATCTTGATCAGGAACAGAGCTCACAAGATCTAAACATGATAGCACAAAGGAGGAGAACCAACCATCTAGCTACTACATAGACCCGTAGTCTAGGGATGAACTACTCACGCATCACACCAGAGGCAGGCAAGGTGATAAAGAAGGCCTCCAGGGTGATCTCTCCCCTCGAGTAGGGTGCCGGGAAGAGGTTCAGATCCCTCCCGATCTAGGGATGGAGATAACGGTGGCAACAGACTCTTTCATGGAATTTTGATCGGGTGCTTAGGGTTTTCGTCCCAGGAGGCTTTTATAGGCGGAAGGGCAAGGTCGGTGGAGGCCCGAGGGGCCCACACCAGGTGGCGGTGTGCCTAGGGCTGGCCACGCCACCATAGGGTGTGGCCGCCTCGTGGCCCCCCTTCGGCTGCCCTCCGGACTCCGTGTTGCTTCGGGTAAAATATTGACTTTGGCTTTTGTTCGGTCCAATTCCGAGAATATTTCCTCACTAGCTTTTCTGAAACCAAAAACAACATAAAATAGGCAACTGGCACTATGGCATCTTGTTAATAGGTTAGTTCTAGAAAATGTATAAAATACCTCAAAATATGAACAATACATAAGAAAGTAGATACTAAACAAGCATGGAACATCAAAAATTATAGATACGTTTACGACGTATCAAGCGCATGAATAGAACCATCATTCGAGGGCTCGCTGTATGTTGTCCAATGCAGGTATGCATAAATATTTCTGGGCTGAAGCAGCCAATACAGCTTGCTACCTCATCAACAGGTCACCTTCTATTCCACTTGAGAAGAAAACTCCCATTGAGGTATGGTCATGTTCGCCTACTGATTATTCACAGTTGAGAATTTTTGGTTGCACTGCATATGCTCACGTCGATAATGGAAAGTTAGAGCCTAGAGCTGTTAAGTGCGTATTGCTTGGTTATGGTTTAGGAGTTAAAGCATATAAACTATGGAATCCTGAAACTAAAAAGATCTTGTTGAGTACGAACATTATTTTCAATGAATCCATTATGTATCATGACACTTTGCCGTTAGATCCCTCTCCTGTTGCTCTTGGAGAGGAGGGAGTTAGTGTGCAGATGGAGCACCTGCAGAAAACTATTGATAATAATGCCGTCGTTGATGATACTCAGGAGGAAAACATTGATGATGATGTTGTTCAGAACTCACCTACTGTTTTGCAGTAACCACATGAGTCTATTGCTGCTGATATACTGAGGCGTAACATAATTACACCTCGTCGTTTAATTGAAGAATGTAATCTTGCTCATTATGCCTTGAGTTGTGCTGAACAGATGGAGCATGATACTGAACCTGCTACATACAATGAAGTTATTGCATCTGTTGACCACGAGAAGTGGGTTTCTGCTATGCAAGAAGAGATGCAGTCACTTGAAAACAATGGTACATGGGATGTTGTGCGCTTGCCTAAGCAAAAGAAGGATGTCCGATGTAAGTGGATATACAAAAAGAAGGAAGGTTTATCTTCTAATGAGCCTCCAAGGTTTAAGGCAAGGTTAGTAGCAAAAGGCTTCAGCCAGATTCCAGGTATTGAGAATGATGTTTTCTCTCCGGTTGTGAAGCATAGTTCCATTCGTGCTTTATTTGGTATTGTTGCTATGCATGATCTTGAGCTTGAGCAGCTACATGTAAAGACTACTTTTCTGCATGGTCAACTGGAGGAGGAGATTTACGTGGACCAACCTGAAGGGTTCATAGTTCCTAGGAAAGAGGATTTTTGTGCAAATTCAAGAGATCGCTTTATGGTTTGAAGCAATCTCCAAGATAGTGGTACAAAAGGTTTGATTCATTTATGATCTCACATGATTTTAAGAGGTGTCAGTTTGATAGTTGTGTTTACATAAAATTTGTTAATGGTTCACCTATATACTTGCTCTTATATGTTGACAATATGTTAATTGCTACCAAGAGCATGAAAGAAATCACTACTTTGAAGTCACACCTGAGTAGTGAATTTGAGATGAAAGATCTTGGTGCTGCTAAGAAAATCCTAGGTATGGAAATTAAACGGGACATAAAATCTAGGTTGTTATTTCTTAGTCAGCAAAGTTACGTTAAGAAAGTTTTCCAACGTTTTAATATGCATGATGCAAAGTCAGTTAGTAATCTTGTTGCCCCTCACTTTAAATTGTCAGCATTGCAATGTCCTAGTTCTGATGAAGATGTTGAGTACATGTCATGAGTTCCTTATTTTAGTGTTGTTGGTTCCTATATGTATGCCATGGTTTATTCTCGCCCTGATTTATCATATGCTGTGAGTTTGGTGAGTCATTACATGGCTAATCCTGGAAAAGAACATTGAATGTTGTTCAGTGGATTTTCAGGTACCTTCGTGGCACATCAAATGCTTGCTAGAAGTTTGGCAAGACTGGTGAGGGACTCGCAAGCTATGTGGATTCATATTTTTCTACCTACTTGGATAAGAGTAGGTATCTCACAAGTTATGTATTCACGGTAGGTGGATGTGCCGTGAGTTGGAAGGCAACGCTGCAACCAGTTGTTGCTCTATCTACAACCGAAGCAGAATATATGAATATTGTTGAAGCTTGCAAAGACTCTGTTTGGTTGAAAGGTTTGTATGCTGAGCATTGTCAGGATGATTCTTGCATTAACATGTTCTGTGACAGTCAAAGTATTATATACCTTACTAATGATCAAATGTTCCATGAGAGAACAAAACACATCGATATCAAGTACCATTATGTTTGCAATGTTGTTGCACAAGGTACACTAAAGGTATGCAAGATAAACACTCATGGTAATCCTGCTGATATGATGACAAAGTCTGTTCTTGTTGCTAAGTTTGAGCTATGCTCAAGCTTAGTTGGTATAACTACTTAGCCCAAGTGGTTGTTGGCGCCAAAAGTGTTTTCTTTATTTGTTTAGGGAGATGATTGTTATTGATGCTATAAGAACAAATTTGTCTCAAGATGGAGTTTGTTGAAGTATGATCCAAATTCAATTAAGGAGGCTAACTTCTGATAGAGCGAAGCGAGGCCCGTCGCCAGAGGCTTGGGCCGATGCGGAAGTTACCACCGCTATATAAACCTCTTGTAAGCCGCCGGCTGGGATAAGTTGTATCTGTGAAAATCCCCGGCGTTGTGTAAACACTCTCCGTTATAGTGAAGTTTCGCTGGCTGGCGTCCGTGGTTTTTTCCTCTCTTTGTTGGAGAGGTTTTTCCACGTTAAATATGTGTCTCCTTGCTGTGATTTTGTTTTCGTTCTTTGTTATTTACTTGTCGCAAAGCTAACAATAGATCCTAAGGGACCACTGACATTGAGGATACACTCAACGAGCGTGGAAACTTAAACAAACCACACACATACGTACTCCCTCCATTCAAAATATAAGATATTTTAGGTTTGTGAAATGAATGTATCTAGACGCATTTTAGTGTATAGGTTCGCGCAAAGCTAAAACGTCTTATATTTCATAATGGAGGGAGTAATAATCAAGTTAGCTTGCAACAGGAACAAAATGCTAAATCAAAAATGTCAGGATTTCCGCACACTACACAGCAGACAAAGACCATAACGGGAAGTCGTAGTTAGATGTTCCAAAAAAAGCAGCCCAATACACTATAAGGCCCAGAAAACGAAGAATGGGTCTCTCGGCCAGCAACCTGAAATAAGACACTTGGCTACTAAGAAACGGTCACTCCGGCAAAGCGGCCTAACTACTAGTAGACACAAGTCAACCATTTCCACCGATCACCGCTAACAAAGATGGCCACCTCCATCGGGGAGTCGCCGGTCCAGGTGACGTCTAATGTACCGCCGAAGAGGCCTGCTTCCATGCTCCTCCCTCCAAAAACCAGAAAGGATAGCATAGTCATTTCAAATTAATTACTATATTTTAATTAAACCCACTACACACCATGAATAATTAGGATAGATGTGGTAATTAATGATTGATTAACTCCGTGGAAACAACCCTAATTATTCGTGGTTAATTCCGTGAGAGAGGAGCACTGAAGCACAAGTCACTCCGTGAAAGCTTGCTGAAGCTTGCAAAAACTCTGTGAGGGAGGAGCACTGAAGCACAAGTCACCACCGAATCCACCCTGCTTGCACAATAGAAACCGTCCCAAATGTAATCCATAGATACACGCCACCAACTTCTGACCAGCCACATGGCCCAAGGTCCTCAAACCATATGCAATCGTAGCAGCCGACTTGCCTTGAATCAGCCATGTCAATGTAACACGGAATCCAGAGATACTCAGCATGGTACCACATAGCGGTCTAGTGCTATTGTATCTGCCGATAACAAGAAAAAAAATAAAAATACATTCATGTTCACAGTTGGAGGCAAACGACGACACAACTGGTGATGCTACTATTCTGAGGGGTCGTGTTGTGCGTCCTACGGAGGATCGGAAAAAGCGGCTTAACTACTAGTAGACACAAGTCAACCATTTCCGCCGATCACCGCTGACAAAGATGGCCACCTCCATCGGGGAGTCGCCGGGCCAGGTGACGTCTAATGTACCGCCGAAGAGGCCTGCTTCCATGCTCCTCCCTCCGGAAACCGGAAAGGGTAGCATAGTAATTTAAAATTAATTACTATATTTTAATTAAACCCGCTACACTAACCATGAATAATTAGGCTAGATGTGGTAATTAATGCTTGATTAACTCCGTGGAAACAACCCTAATTATTCGTGGTTAACTCCGTGAGGGAGGAGAACTGAAGCACAAGTCACTCCGTGAAAGCTTGCTGAAGCTTGCAAAGACTCTGTGAGGGAGGAGCACTGAAGCACAAGTCACCGCTGAATCCATCTTGCTTGCACAATAGAAACCGTCCCAAATGTAATCCATAGATACATGCGACCAAGTTCGGACCAGCCACATGGCCCAAGATCCTCAAACCAGATGCAATCGTAGCAGCCGACTCGCCTCGAATCAGCCATGTCAATGTAACACGGAATCCAGAGATATTCAGCATGGTACCACATAGCGGTCTAGTGCTATTGTATCTGCCGATAACAAGAAAAAAATAAAAAACCTTTCATGTTCACAGTCGGAGGCAAACGACGACACAACTGGTGATGCTACTATTCCGAAGGGTCGTGTTGTGCGTCCTCCGGAGGATCGGAAACTACCGAACCTCCGAGTCCTGCTTCTGCCACATGTCCCACTCCACCCAGAACCCCCCCCCCCCCACACACACATGAAAAGAAAAAAGTACCCCAAGCTCCCGAAAACAAAGCAAGAAGCCATTAGCCTGTCATCCTCGCTCGAAAGCTAGTTCCCGAGCCCTTCCCATCGCCGGAGATGACTTTGCCAGAGATGACGTCGCCGCATCTTCCAACGCCGCCGGTCATAGCATCTTCGATGAGCGTTGGTAGCATCTTTGCCAGCCCATCGTAGCATCACCGCCAATCGCTCGTAGAAACTCTGGCGATGGCCGCTCGTAGCAACTTCTGTCGTGGCTCGTACCACCACGTGTCACCCGTTGTAGCAGTGTCGTTGAAGGATGGCAGCACACACACCGGTAGCATGGCCGCCATCCCCTTGTAGCATCCTTGCCGGCCCTTGGTAGCACAGCGGCCGGCCGCCGGTAGCAAAGCCGTTGGCCCTTGGTAGAAACTCTGTCAGTCCTTGGTAGCAAGATTGCCGTCCCTTGGAAGAACGACTGCCTTCTCTCGGTAGCAAGGTCATCGGAACTCGGTAGCATGACCGCTAGCCACTGGTAGCAAAGCCATCGGCCCTTTGGTAGAAATTCTGCCAGTCCTTGGTAGCAAGATCGCCGTACCTTGGAAGCACGACTGCCGGCCCTTGGTAGCAGCTCCGCCGGCCGATGGTAGCAGCAACTACTGCCGATGGTAGCATCTTCCCATGCCGCTGGCAGCAACATGGTCGGACGCTCGTAGCAACTCCGCCAGCCAACGGTAGCATCTTTCTGCTGCTGGATGCACCGCGTTCGTGCACTGGTAGTAGCGTCGCACGCTGTTGGCAGCACCGTCAGATGCGAATGGTAGCATCTTTCCTTGCTGCTGGAAGCACCACGGTCGGGGGCTGGTTACAGCGCCGCCCACCGCTAAGAGCACCGTCGACAGCCGACAGTACCATCTCTTCTTCTAGCTGGTCGGGCACTCGTAGCAGCGTCGCTCGCCGCTGGTAGCATCTCAATGCCACACCATAGCACCGTCACGCCGCACCTTTGCTGCCCCTTAGCCTACATTTCCGGCGGCGTGTGGGTCATCTTCGACAATGCAGAGGTAGGCCATGGTGACGGGTTTCCACGGGGAAGAGAGGTGGGGGCAAGGGAGATGGAGGGACGAGCTGGGGGCGGCGTCATGGTGACTGGGTGACCGGGTGACCGGGCGATCCATGGCCATGGAAGTGCGAGCTAGCGTTGGGCGGCGGTGGACGAGAGAAACAGAGGAGGGGGGAATAGAACGGATGTGATACCTTGCAAATGTATCTATAATTTTTTATGTTCCATGCTTGTTTTATATCTACTTTCTTATGTTTTGTCCACACTTTGGAGTACTTTTACATATTTTCTGGAACTAACCTATTAACAAGATGCCACAGTGCCAGTTGCTTGTTTTCTTCTGTTTTTGGTTCCAGAAAAGCCAGAAAATGAATATTCTCGGAATTGGACCGGATAAAAGCCAAAGTCGATATTTTACAGGAAGACTCACGGAGCCAGAAGACGAGACGGAGAGGCGCCAGGGGCTGGCCACACCATGTGGTGCCACGGCTCCCCCTGGCCGACCCACCAGGTGGTGTGGGCCCCTGGTCCACCCTCTGACATTGCCCTTTCGCCTATAATAAGCCTCCTATGCAGAAACCCTAAAGAAGGTAGCCTCCAGCCACGAAAAGTTCCGCAGCACCGCCGCCACCGAAGGGGAGATTCGGGGGACAGAAAGTCTCTGTTCCGGCACCCTGCCAGGACATGGAAGTGCCCTTGGAGCCATCTCCATCGATCTCCACCACCATCTCCATCGCCGTTGCTGATTCCCATGATGACGAGGGAGTAGTTCTTCCTCGAGGCTAAGGGCTCTACGGGTAGCTATGTGTTCATCTTTCTCTCTATGCGTGATCTTATTGAGACCATGAGGTTTGTAATCTATAGATCTATTCTGCTACTCAAGTGCTTTAATGAATCTTTGCTTATCCCCACGTGTGTGAAGTTGACAGTGTGCACATTGTGTGGCACTTTGGCTAAGGTTACATAAATACTTGTTATGAGTTATATTTGGAGTTGGATATCTCTATAAAATTGTGATGTTTGTTGGAACCATCTAGCGCTCAAGGTGACAGTGTGGGGTTATCTAGATGGGGAAAGCGGACTTTGAGATGTGCTGTTATAGCTCTACCATGGATTAGAGTGTCCAACCGGAGAGTAGTTCAGAGTAGTATCATAAGAGATGATATTTATATGAGAGTGTTCACTAGTGAAAGTATGATCCCTAGGCCTTATTTCTAAGCATTGAAACATCGTTTGCAACTAGATCTGTTACATGTTTGCTTGCTTCCATCTTTATTTAAGATTGCCTTTAGTCTCTTCCTACCCGTCAAGCTCTTTTCTGGCACCGTTACCACTTATAATTATTGATACCAATTGAATTTCACTATCTCTTCGCCGAACTAGTGCACCTATACACCTGACAAGTGTATTGGGTGTGGTGGGGACACAACAGACTTCTTGTATCTTGATTGCAGGGTTGCTTGAGAGGGATACCTTTGACCACTTCCTCCCTGAGTTCGATAAACCTTGGGTAATCTACTAAAGGAAAACTTGCTGCTCTTCTACAAACCTCTGCACTTGGAGTCCCAACAACTGTCTACAAGAATAGAAGTGCGTAGACATCAAGATATTTTCTGGCGCCTTTGCCGGGAAGGTAAGGTAAAAGGTACTCACATCCTCCGGTGTGAGTTCTCGACGTTATTTCCTTTAGATTCTGCAATTATATCTTTTTGTTTCTTGTTTTTATTTTCACTAGTTAGGCTTAATGGAAAACAACAACAAAATTAGAGAGCTTTTTAGTATTTTCCTAAGGTAGAACATGAATTGTCTGAAAAGAAAATTAAAAAAACCATTGAACTTTCTTTGCATGCTAATAGCAATGTTATTAGTATGAATCTTTTGAACACATTTGTTACTAATGCTATGGAAACATTAAGCATGAGGAAGATAGTTTTTATGAAAATGATCTTTTTAGTGCCCCAGCTTTAAAGAAGAAAATTTGCTCCGATGATACTTTATCTCCCATATGTGGTAATTCTAATGATACTTGTGATATTTTAAATCCATATACTGAAAGCATCCCTTTTAAAATACCCATAAAAATTGTTGAACGTGTTATGAATAACTGTAATTTTGCAGATGGAACTATCCATCCTGGTGATCATTTACTCTTTATACACGAATTGTGCGAGTTGTTCAAGTGTGCAGGTATTTCAATGAACCAAGTTAAGAGGAATCTATTCCCTTTTTCAATTAAGGTCAAAGCAAGGGAGTGGTATGAGCTACTAGATGATCCTCATCATTTGGAGTGGAAGGAACTTGAATCTCTCTTTTACTCTAAATTTTATCCTCCTCATGAAATTCATAAAGATAGGAATTACATTTATCATTTTCATCCACATGATGGAGAAAGTATTGCCCAAGCATGGGGGAGATTGAAGTCACTAATGCTCAAATGTCCCATCCATGAGCTCCCCAGTAATATTGTTATTAATAATTTTTATGCAAGGCTTTCAGGACATTACAAGGACTATCTAGATACCTGTTTAGAGGGATCCTTCACAAGTAAGGAGGTCAAAGCTAAGTGGGATCTTCTTGAAACAATTCAAAGCAATACCGAAGATTGGGATAACAACAAAGGTAAAGAACCATGTATAAACTATGAGTATGAATGCATTAAGTCTTTCGCTGAAACTGCTGATTTTCAAGAGCTCAGTGCTAAATATGGTCTTGATCCTCAAATACTTATTGATTGTTTGAGAGCCTTTGCTTCTCATATTAATGCTCCTAAATAAAAATGGGACATGTATCATGAGCCTTTTAAAAACACTTGCATGGAAAATGAAATTATTATTAATGATAGCAATAAGCATGCTCAAACCTCTCAACGTACCATTTCTTATAAGCATGTTAATTTTTGTGGAATACATAGACCTTGTGAGAATAATCAAATTGAAGAAGAATATTGTATCACCCACAGGAATGAAAAAACTAGAACGTGGTATAGGGCTCTAAATGATCTTGGTAAAAAAGTTTGTGCCCTCTATCCTTTTATTTGTGAACTTTGCTTTGAAGTGGGTCATTTCAATTTTGAATGCTCAGGCCATAATAATAGCCCTTCTAATCCAATGAGTACTCCAAGTTTGTATTGTGATGAGATGATCACTCCTAATCAGCATGATGAACTTACATTATTTTTGGGGCATGAAGAGTTATCAAGAAAAACTTCTTTGGTAGATATGAGTGCCTTTGGTATGAATAGCGTCCTGCATGGTTGTCATATTTATTGTGTTGATAATTACCACACAAATACTTACATACAAAATATTATAAAAGATGAGATTTTACCAAATTATGATAGGACTAATATGTGTTTTGATCTTATTAATGAAAAGAAGGAATCCTCCAAAGTTTCTTCTATTTTCTCTAACAATAAACCAGGGTATATGGAGAAGCTTCCTTTCAAGCCTCTCCCTCCTAAAGAGAAGAAGAAAAAGAAGAAGAGCAGGAGTAAAAGGAGAGATAAACAGTATTTTCCCCTAAGCATGTTGCTCCTATTGTAGTTTTTGATGAGTCTGAACTCGATGATGTTCCTATGCCTATTACCTATAGTAGTGATCATGATTGGGAAAAGCAAACTACTTTTGATATTGAAAATCTCTTCGGGACCAATTCTGAAAATGATGATATTAATAATTGATGTACTATTAGTGTTATCCATGTTCCTTCCAATGATGATATGTTTACAAATGAACACACTTTGGAAGATAACTATTCTATTACTTATGATGATACTATACCTCAAATATATGATGATTGCAATGATGAATATGATATTTTAAGTCCACCTACTATTGAGGAGAAAAATAATTATGACTATAATATGCCTCCTATATTTGATGATTATGGTGATGAGAATAATAACGATAGCTATTTTGTTGAATTTACACCCACTACAATTAATAAAAATGACTATGTTTATGTGGGGAGTATTAATTCTTTTATGCATGTGGCTCATGATAAGAAATGTTTCATATGATTGTTATATTGTTAATTTTATTAATGATGCTACTGAAAGTTATTATGAGAGAGGGAAACATGGTTTTATGCATCTCAATAATATTAGGTTTCCCCTCTTTATGTTGAAAGTCTTGAAGTTGCACTTGTTTTGCTTTCCTATGCTTGTTGCTTTGTGCTTTCATGACTTGTTTCTTTACAAGATTCCTATGCATAGGAAGTGGGTTAGACTAAAATGTGCTTTGAATTTGCTTCTTGATGCTCTCTTTTACTTCAATTCATATTTCTTATATGAGCATCTTCTCAAACTATCATGCCTAACTTAAAGGCGTTAATAAAAAGTACTTCTTGGGAGATAAACCAATAGTTTTCTTGAGTCTTGGAAGTTATTTCCTCAATAATAACCTCTCCTTATCCTTTTTGTGTGGTTTTTGTGCCAAGAATAACCTCTAATGAGAGAGAAGTAAGACTTGGGAAAGTTGCTGTCCCGAAACAGATTTTTGTGCTTCGCTGTAAAAATTCGTGAAAAATCTCTGTTAGTCGGTTTGAGCTATAATTTTTTTTGCTTCTGCCACAGGTTGTTATCCAACTTTCGTTAGTTCAGCACTTATCTATTTGAGCAACATAAGGTCTTTGAAAAAATCAGTTTTTACCTGTTGGTCTGTTTAGACAGATTTCTACCATTATTTGCATTTGCCTCTTAATCTCTTTCTCTTTGAGTTCTTGCCAAAATTGTTGGACTTTTAAAAGGAAGTACTACAGTAGCTTTTGTTTTAATGGAAGTTTTATTTGTGTTGGAACTGAACCAAAGACTTATTATCTTGAGTACACTAATGTTGCTAATGAAGATTGTGTGAAGTTTTATATGAAGGAAATTTTAAAGTGTAGGGAAGAGTAATGTGATAAGATGAAGTATGGACAAAAGCTCAAGCTTGGGGATGCCACCCGTGACACCCCAAATAATATCCAAGAAGTACGAGCGTCTAAGCTTGGGGATGCCCAAGGCATCCCCTACTTCATCAATAAAAATCTCAGGTTTCTTCCTAACACTTCATTTTTATTGTTTCATGCACAGTTGTGTTGTTCTTGGAGCATCTTTGTTTTTGGTTTTCGTTTTCTTAGTTTGCTAATAAATTGGTTGGACCCCCTCATTTATACATTAATTTTCAAATAAAGTTGATTTGGATTGGAAAAGGGTAGGAAAGTTCATGCTTAAGTAGTAAAAAGGAGCTTGTTTTTGACTGTGACTTATACTTTATCATGTCATGCTTGATATTGTTTTGGCTTTATGCTTAGTGATTTTTTTCTGTAGCATGACATGTTATAAACAATTGAGATTGCTTAATGTGCCTTGAAAGAATCATGCGTTGTTTTAGCATATTAAAAGCATAATATTGTGGTATTCTCCTTTAAATGCTTTATTTGGGTTGACTTGGCGCATGCTCACACCATGTTAAGACTATACCAAGTCACCATAGCCGCTATGATCATTTATTTTTCGACTTGTAATATCACGTTATGCTTTAATTAATAATGTTTTGTCACTTTGCATGATCATGGCCATTATTGCTCTCTTAGTTGGTCGGTCCCAGTCTTTTGCTAGCCTACATACCAAGTATGAGTTCCACTCATGCATCTAACTCCAAATAAAACCAAGTTATTCCAAAGAGTCCACCATACCTACCTATTAGCATTTGCTATTCCAAGTATATTCATGTTTTTATCTACCTTCCGAATTAAACTTGTTATGTGAAAATTAGTGATTAAAACACTCACGAACTTGATGGCACACTTTACTTTTCTTGCCCCTAATAAACTTGAACCACTGTGTCATCTATGTTGTATATGCTTGCACTTATACGTTGGGATTAGAAGAACCATGTTGTCATGGGGAACGCTTTCAACATTGCACTTGTACATTGTACCCAGTTGATATCATGCTCTTTTGTTTATGGATGTCGTCGGTGTGAAATGAAGGGGGAGTTTGTAAGTCCATGGAGTTATGTATGTGTGTTAGATAAACGCCTGGGCGGCTAGTCTAATCCATGCATAATCATGGTGGAAACCTGTAGCATAACCATAATGAGCAATCTATAAAGCATTCTTCTTATAAAAAAGAGATAGAGATTGAGAAAAAAGAAAAAAAAGACGAGAAAAGAGGAAGGAGAGAAAAAAGCACCATTTTCCCATGGTAAATAAGAAGATGCTGAGATGCTAATTGTGTGCTTGCCTTGTCATTTTGATATGGGGATTCTTCCGTATCATCGGGCAAGGGGTACCCTGTTGGTGGTTCTCTATGATACACATGTAGTTACTATGAAAAGAACTTACGGTAACTAAACTTGAGTAGCATGAGGAGCGACCCTCATATTCAAGCGACATGAGATTGCCAACTTATACTTTGTCAAGCATATACTCTATAGTTTGTTCTCTTTAACCTTAATCACTTCAAGATGCTTATGATAGGGGCAATGAGAGCTGAAAGCTAATAAGTACCATGATTTTTGGAAGCTCTTTATGAGACTTGAATCCCTGCTTCCTTCTACCTAGGCCTTTCTTCCACTTTTATATTGAGTCTCCACCTTCTATCCTTAGGTACCAATTAAGAGAGCATAGTTGTCATTCTTAGTTCTATGTGTATTGTCCAAAAACTTATTGATTGATTCATAATGTTGATATTTCTTGTTCTTGAACTATTTGTATCTAGTCACCCTTATGAACTTTGAAGGTGTCCTACGCATTTATGTTTTGCTACTCCATGAGGGACAGGCTGAATGCCACTATGCTATGTTTTCTATATGTGAAACAAACAAACGTCTTCCAATGCATTGTTATTCATGATCCTTGTTTGTATCCTTTCATGTTGCATGCATAGTTACTATGTCTTATTGTTAGAACTTCATCTTTCATGCTCATGTTTAGAGTACTTTGATCCCAATTTTCAATGCTTGCAAATGGTTTGATCTTGATTGTGATGGTGCATGTCACCTCAAAAATTATTATTTTTATCACTTACCTACTCGAGGATGAGCAGGAGTTAAGCTTCGGGATGTTGATACATTGCAAACGTATCTATAATTTTTGATGTTCCATGCTTGTTTTATATCTACTTTCTTATGTTTTGTCCACACTTTGGAGTACTTTTACACATTTTCTGGAACTAACCTATTAACAAGATTCCACAGTGCCAGTTGCATGTTTTCTTCTGTGTTTGGTTCCGGAAAAGCCAGAAAATGAATATTCTCGGAATTGGACCGGACAAAAGCCAAAGTTGATATTTTAGCGGAAGACTCACGGAGCCAGAAGACGAGACAGAGAGGGGCCAGGGGCTGGCCACACCATGTGGTGGCGTGGGTCCCCCTGGCCGCGCCACCAGGTGGTGTGGGCCCCTGGTCCACCCCCTTTGCCTATACGAAGCCTCTAATGCATAAACCCTAAAGAAGGAAGCCTCCAGCCTCCAGCCACCGAAGGGGAGATTCGGGGGATAGAAAGTCTCTGTTCCGGCACCCTGACAGGATGGAGAAGTGCCCCTGGAGCCATCTCCATCGATCTCCACCACCATATCCATCGCCGTTGCTGATTCCCATGATGATGAGGGAGTAGTTCTTCCTCGAGGCTAAGGGCTCTACCGGTAGCTATGTGTTCATCTCTCTCTCTATGCGTGATCTTATTGAGATCATGAGCTTTCTAATCTATAGATCTATTCTGCTACTCAAGTTCTTTAATGAATCTTTGCTTATCCCCACATGTGTGAAGTTGACAGTGTGCACACTGTGTGGCACTTTGGCTAAGGTTACATAAATACTTGTTATGAGTTATATTTGAGTTGGATATCTCTATGAAATTGTGGTGTTTGTTGGAACCATCTAGCGCTCAAGGTGACAGTGTGGGGTTATCTAGATGGGGAAAGCGGACTTTGAGGTGTGCTGTTATAGCCCTACCATGGATTAGAGTGTCCAATGGAGAGTAGTTCACAGTAGTATCATAAGAGATGATATTTATATGAGAGTGTTCACTAGTGAAAGTATGATCCCTAGGCATTGTTTCTAAGCATTGAAACATTGTTTGCAACTAGATCTGTTACATGTTTGCTTGCTTCCATCTTTATTTCAGATTGCCTATAGTCCCTTCCTACCCATCAAGCTCATTTCTGGCACCGTTACCACTTATAATTATCCATACCACTTGTATTTCACTATCTCTTCGCCGAAATAGTGCACCTATACACCTGACAAGTGTATTGGGTGTGTTGGGGACACAAGAAACTTCTTGTATCTTGATTGCAGGGTTGCTTGAGAGGGATACCTTTGACCACTTCCTCCCTGAGTTCGATAAACCTTGGGTAATCCACTTAAGGGAAACTTGCTGCTGTTCTACAAACCTCTGCACTTGGAGGCCCAACAACTGTCTACAAGAATAGAAGTGCGTAGACATCAAGCTATTTTCTGGCGCTGTTGCCAGGGAGGTAAGGTAAAAGGTACTCACATCCTCCAGTGTGAGTTCTCGAAGTTATTTCCTTTAGATTCTGCAATTATATCTTTTTGTTTCTTGTTTTTATTTTCACTAGTTAGGCTTAATGGAAAACAACAACAAAAGTAGAGAGCTTTTTAGTATTTTTCCTAAGGTAGAACATGAATTGTCTGAAAAGAAAATTAAAAAAACATTGAACTTTCTTTGCATGCTAATAGCAATGTTATTAGTATGAATCTTTTGAACACATTTGTTACTAAGGCTATGGAAGCGTATAATCTTGGGGAAGTTAGTTTTTATGAAAATGAACTTTTTAGTTCCCTAGCTTTAAAAAAGAAAATTTGCTCTGATGATACTTTATCTCCCATATGTGGTAATTCTAATGATACTTATGATATTCTAAATCCACATACTGAAAGAATCCCTTTTAAAATACCCATAAAAATTGTTGAACGTGTTATGAATAACTGTTATTTTGGAGATGGAACTGTCCATCCTGGTGATCGTTTACTCTTTATACACGAATTATGCGAGTTGTTCAAGTGTGCAGGTATTTCAATGAACCAAGTTAAGAGGAAGCTATTCCCTTTTTCACTTAAGGGCAAAGCAAGGGAGTGGTATGAGCTACTAGATGATCCTCATCATTTGGAGTGGAAGGAACTTGAATCTCTCTTTTACTCTAAATTTTATCCTCCCCATGAAATTCATAAAGATAGGAAATACATTTATCATTTTCATCCACATGATGGAGAAAGTATTGCCCAAGCATGGGGGAGATTGAAGTCACTAATGCTCAATGTCCCATTTATGAGCTCCCCAGTAATATTGTTATTAATAATTTTTATACAAGGCTTTTTGGACATTACAAGGACTATCTAGATACCTGTTTAGAGGGATCCTTCATAAGTAAGGAGGTTAAAGCTAAGTGGGATATTCTTGAAACAATTCAAAGCAATACCAAAGATTGGGATAACAACAAAGGTAAAGAACCAGGTATAAACTATGAGTATGATTGCATTAAGTCTTTCACTGAAACTGTTGATTTTCAAGAGCTTAGTGCTAAATATGGTCTTGATCCTCAAATACTTATTGATTGTTTTATAGCCTTTGCTTCTCATATTAATGCTCCTAAAGAAAAATGGGACATGTATCATGAGCCTTTTAAAGACACTTGCATGGAAAATGAAATTATTATTAATGATAGCAATAAACATGCTCAAACCTCTGAAAGTACCATTTCTTATAAGCATGTTAATTTTTGTGGAATACATAGACCTTGTGAGAATAATCAAATTGAATAAGAATATTGTATCACCCACAGGAATGAAAAAACTAGAACGTGGTATAGGGCTCTAAATGATCTTGGTAAAAACGTTTGTGCCCTCTATCCTTTTATTTGTGAACTTTGCTTTGAAGTGGGTCATTTCAATTTTCAATGCTCATACCATAATAATAGCCCTTCTAATCCAATGAGTACTGCAAGTTTGTATTGTGATGACATGATCACTCATAATCAGCATGATGAACTTACATTACTTTTGGGGTGTGAAGAGTTATCAAGAAAAACTTCTTTGGTAGATATGAGTGCTTTTGGTATGAATAGCGTCCTGCATGGTTGTCATCTTTATTGTGTTGCTAATTGCCACACAAATACTTACATACAAAATATTATAAAAGATGAGATTTTACCAAATTATGACAGGACTAATATGTTCTTTGATCTTATTAATGAAAAGAAGGAATCCTCCAAAGTTTCTTCTATTGTCTCTAACAATAAACCAGTGTATATGGAGAAGCTTCCTTTCAAGCCTCTCCCTCCTAAAGAGAAGAAGAAAAAGAAGAATAGAAGGAGTAAAAGGAGAGAGGAAATAATATTTTCCCCTAAGCATGTTGCTCCTATTATAGTTTTTGATGAGTCTGAACTCGATGATGTTCCTATACCTATTACCTATAGTAGTGATCATGATTGGGAAAAGCAAACTACTTTTGATATTGAAAATCTCTTCGGGACCAATTCTGAAAATGATGATATTAATAATTGATGTACTATTAGTGTTATCCATGTTCCTTCCAATGATGATATGTTTACAAATGAACATACTTTGGAAGATAACTATTCTATTACATATGATGATACTATACCTCCAATATATGATGATTGCAATGATGAATATCATATTTTAAGTCCACCTACTATTGAGGAGAAAATTAATTATGACTACAATATGCCTCCTATATTTGATGATTATGGTGATGAGAATAATAACGATAGCTATTTTGTTGAATTTACACCCACTACAATTAATAAAAATGACTATGTTTATGTGGGGAGTATTAATTCTTTTATGCACGTGGCTCATGATAAGAATGTTTCATGTGATTGTTATATTGTTAATTTTATTCATGATGCGACTGAAAGTTATTATGAGAGAGGGAAACATGGTTTTATGCATCTCAATAATATTAGGTTTCCCCTCTTTATGTTGAAACTCTTGAAGTTGCACTTGTTTTGCTTTCCTATACTTGTTGCTTTGTGCTTTCATGACTTGTTTATTTACAAGATTCCTATGCATAGGAAGTGGGTTAAACTTAAATGTGATTTGAATTTGCTTCTTGATGCTCTCTTTTACTTCAATTCATAGTTCTTATGTGAGCATCTTCTCAAACTATCATGCCTAACTTAAAGGCGTTAATAAAAAGTACTTATTGGGAGATAAACCAATAGTTTTCTTGAGTCTTGCAAGTTATTGCCTCAATAATAACCTTTCCTTATCCTTTTTGTGTGGTTTTTGTGCCAAGAATAACCTCTAATGAGAGAGAAGTAATACTTGGGAAAGTTGTTGTCCCGAAAAAGATTTTTGTGCTTCGCTGTAAAAATTCGTGAAAAATCTCTGTTAGTCAGTTTGAGCTGTAATATTTTGTGCTACTGCCCCAGGTTGTTATCCAACTTTCATTAGTTCAACACTTTTCGATTTTGAGCAACATAAGGTCTTTGAAAAAATCGGTTTTTACCTGCTGGTCTGTTTAGACAGATTTCTACCATTATTTGCATTTGCCTCTTAATCTCTTTCTCTTTGAGTTCTTGCCAAAATTGTTGGACTTTTAAAAGGAAGTACTACAGTAGCTTTTGTTTTAATGGAAGTTTTATTTGTGTTGGAACTGAACCAAAGACTTATTATCTTGAGTACACTAATGTTGCTAATGAAGATTGTGTGAAGTTTTATATGAAGGAAATTTTAAAGTGTAGGGAAGAGTAATGTGATAAGATGAAGTATGGACAAAAGCTCAAGCTTGGGGATGCCACCCGTGACACCCCAAATAATATCCAAGAAGTACGAGCGTCTAAGCTTGGGGATGCCCAAGGCATCCCCTACTTCATCAATAAAAATCTCAGGTTTCTTCCAAACACTTCATTTTTATTGTTTCATGCACAGTTGTGTTGTTCTTGGAGCATCTTTGTTTTTGGTTTTCGTTTTCTTAGTTTGCTAATAAATTGGTTGGACCCCCTCATTTATACATTAATTTTCAAATAAAGTTGATTTGGATTGGAAAAGGGTAGGAAAGTTCATGCTTAAGTAGTAAAAAGGAGCTTGTTTTTGACTGTGACTTATACTTTATCATGTCATGCTTGATATTGTTTTGGCTTTATGCTTAGTGATTTTTTTCTGTAGCATGACATGTTATAAACAATTGAGATTGCTTAATGTGCCTTGAAAGAATCATGCGTTGTTTTAGCATATTAAAAGCATAATATTGTGGTATTCTCCTTTAAATGCTTTATTTGGGTTGACTTGGCGCATGCTCACACCATGTTAAGACTATACCAAGTCACCATAGCCGCTATGATCATTTATTTTTCGACTTGTAATATCACGTTATGCTTTAATTAATAATGTTTTGTCACTTTGCATGATCATGGCCATTATTGCTCTCTTAGTTGGTCGGTCCCAGTCTTTTGCTAGCCTACATACCAAGTATGAGTTCCACTCATGCATCCAACTCCAAATAAAACCAAGTTATTCCAAAGAGTCCACCATACCTACCTATTAGCATTTGGTATTCCAAGTATATTCATGTTTTTATCTACCTTCCGAATTAAACTTGTTATGTGAAAATTAGTGATTAAAACACTCACGAACTTGATGGCACACTTTACTTTTCTTGCCCCTAATAAACTTGAACCACTGTGTCATCTATGTTGTATATGCTTGCACTTATACGTTGGGATTAGAAGAACCATGTTGTCATGGGGAACGCTTTCAACATTGCACTTGTACATTGTACCCAGTTGATATCATGCTCTTTTGTTTATGGATGTCGTCGGTGTGAAATGAAGGGGGAGTTTGTAAGTCCATGGAGTTATGTATGTGTGTTAGATAAACGCCTGGGCGGCTAGTCTAATCCATGCATAATCATGGTGGAAACCTATAGCATAACCATAATGAGCAATCTATAAAGCATTCTTCTTATAGAAAAGAGATAGAGATTGAGAAAAAAAAGATGAGAAAAGAGGAAAGAGAGAAAAACACCATTTTCCCATGGTAAATAAGAGGTTGTTGAGATGCTTATTGTCTGCTTTCCTTGTCATTTTTATATGGGGATTCTTCCGCATTGTAACATCCCAATTTCAGCAACCCTGATTATTTGTCCAGAATGCAAAAATCAGGGGGAACAAAAACTTTTTCTTGTTTAATGCTGAAGTGTTTGCTTGTTGTTTGGATATGCTTATGCATATGAATGGGTATTATATGATATACTCCTTACCTCAACACCAGTTGACAAAAGCTACTTCCCAAAACTGTCTTGGCTCAATCTCCATATTCTCAAATGTTCTGGCATTTCAAAACCTGAGCCAAGAAGCCTTTGTAAACCAACTATTTTAGTAGCTTATTTTTATCAAACTATGGAGAGCTATAGAATACTATCTCCTTATGTTTTCAAGACAGAACCTTCTAATACTCTTACCTCTAGATTTAACAAAACCTTTTTCTAAACTTTTGAATTCTACTCTTGGTAGAGATACCAAGGCCCTTACCTTGTTCAAACTCCAACCTATTTCAAAATACCCATCCTTACCTCAAGCTAAGCTTGGTGGTAACCCTAGTAATAGTTGATTTGTTTGTAAGATGAGTTGCCTTGATCTGCTGTTTGAATTGTTTGCTTAGAAGTAGTATGAGATAATCTAGGAGCTCATCCTCTAGGATCAAGTTACTTTAAGATCAGCAAACCCTAAGCAAGAATACACTCTGGATCCACTCTCTAGCCACCAGGTGATCATCTAAAACCCTTAACCAGATCAATTCTGAAGTGATCCCTTCTAGAAGCTTCCAAGTCAATGAAGCCCAATATCAAGCATGGATCCCTCCTACTCAACCTATTCTTCCATATAATCCACTTGATGGTGCTTGGGTACCTTGCAACCCATCAAAATCATCTCCACCAACATTCTAGTCAAAAACCCTAAATCTGCCAAATTTGGCTAAGTCTGGAATCTGTTTCAACATCACCTTTTTGGTTGTCTCCCTTTCTCAACCCTTGTGCATTTTAGGTAATGCACCTGAACCATCTTGTTAACAATCCTAAGGAATACCAAGTTCCACTCTTTCCCTTGGTTATATCATCCTCCTACCCACTTGTTCTTGATGGTTTTGCAGGCAAGATAATAACATTTCCTGCAAATCTAGTCAACATGCCTACTTTGATAGAAGCTCACACCACCATCCAACCTTCTATGGACCAACTCTTTGAATGGTTGTGTTCTACTCATATATGTCTATCATTACCTACTTCACTTGTTCCAATTGGATCCTTGAGCTGTTTACACCCACAAGGTTTTGAAGGCTAGTTGATAATCTACTTTGGCAGGCTTATTTTATTCATAGTTTGAAAGCTTTTCTTGGTGAGCTCAAGCAGGATCAAGCTCAAACCTTTGTAACATGTTGATGTACATCACTTGGTATATCCATCCATCTACCCCATGCCCCAAGGGGAGATCTGAACTCTAAGATACAACCATGTTTTGATGGTATGAAATTAACATCACCCTAGATCCTTAATCTAGAGTATTTCACCAAAATCAACATGGATTCTCCAATCCCAAGGTTGCAATTGCTTTATACACCTTGTCTACATCATCTACCTTGATCACCAAGATTATTCAAATATCATCCATAATTATTAGGGCCCAAAAACTATTTAACTCCCTTAATAGGCAAAACCTCCAAAACCTCTCCCATAAAGGAAAGTTTGGTTTTTGCCAAAACACTTCCCCAACTTTTGGATCAATTGAGGTCCACACATCATGCCCTACCTTCCCACTTCAAAAATAAATATTTTGAAGAGTTGTATTATTTCTTTTTGCCCCTTTTCTTAAATGGCTGAATTGGAATAATAATAAATTAAAATACTTTTAATCCTCAATAAATCTTGGGAAAATTCTCCTAAGTGTGTATTCACATTTGAGACCATCTCACATCAAAATCTCCACTGGTTCAATGTAAAAATATCAACTGAGCTCCAATACTTCACTTCTGAAGTTTTTGAACAAATGGATTTAAGAGGACTTATAAGTCATGGAAAAATCTCAAATAATTCCTAGAGGGGTATCTCAACCCCCTCTTTCCACCAGCATCTTTAGTTCATCTTGCCTAAACCAAGAATTGAGACTTCCATCATGATCATCTACATTTTCCAATCTTATCTACTTCCAAGATGTTGATCAATATCAAGCGAAAACCCCTCAAGCCTTCCACAGCAAGCCTCCACTACCCCAGCACACCCCTCTGGTCGAGATGCACTATAGCTAAGTTACTGTAGCAGCCCCTCTCCCTTGTCCCAAGTGCTTAGATGAGAGAAGGAGAGAGATAAAGGCAAGCATGAGAGCCAATCTGATTACAGCAGCCCTCCCACCTCTCCTCTGCTCTCAGCACCGACCAGAAAACCACCTCTCAGGCCCACAGCAACCTCCCCTAGTTTCACCCCCTCACCCTTGCTCCATAGGCATGTCCACCATGAACCTCCCCATTGCCTTTAAATGGACCAGAGGCCCTCCACCCTACTCCTGCTCCCTCACTTCTCCTCCTCCCACTCCACTTACCTCCCCTCAGAGCCCCGAGAGCTCTCTCTCGCTCTGCTGCTCGGGAGGAGGAGGAACCTCCTCGGGTTCCTTCTTGCAGTCGCGAGTGTGGTCAAGCTCGACCCTCCCTCGCACTTCCTAACCTCTCCACAGACCCCTACATCTCCCCTGCACCTCTCCCACCGAGCTCCTGTTCTTGCATGTCGCTGGAGAAGGAGAACTCCTCCTCTCGGCCATTTCCAAGGTTGGGCTCGTGTACCCTCTCTTCTACTTCCCCTCCCTCTGCATGTGTCGCCTTTGGGATCCCCCTGCTCTTCTGAATCTAACTCTGCTCCCCTCTTGCCCTAGGACCGCCCCAGGACGCTGCTCCGGCGAGCTCCGACAAGGTCGCATCCGGCGTTCCCGTGCGAGCCGGATTCTGTCGCGGAAAACCACCCTGCCGCCCCTCCCTAGAGTCCCCGTGACGCACCACATCTGCTCCACCCCTCCCCCGCCTCCGGCGTGGCCCCAGGAGAGCACCCCCAAGCTCCACTGAGCCTGCCTAGGGTTTCCTCCCCCACGTCCGGCGCGAGGTAGGAGGCGATCCCGTGGTCGTCGATCTACTTTTAAATCAGATGGCCGGGGTGTCCCCATACCGCCTTGGCACCTCGGAGTCACTGACCCGCGGGCCCCACCGCGGTCAGTTAAAATTTGTCTCCCTCCCGCTCAACGCGCCCCGGGTGGGCCGAATTCCCTCCCTCCAAGGCCCATCTTCCCCAGATCTGGCCCAGACAGCCGGCCTCCTCTCCTTTTTAATCAAATTCCAAAACTAGATGAAATAGCTGCTTGGTTTAATTAGTTTTGAAAATGGAAACTACTGGGAATTGCCCAGATATGATTTTTGGTATATACCTACTCCTTTTCTTCAACATGAGGAACAATAATATCTCAAAAACATTATATCTATCGCTCCCAGTAAAAATAATACTAACAGCTATTCTTTCTAGTAAATAAATCCCTCTAGGAGTTTCATAAGTCCAAATGGGGTAAAACCAACTGCCCCTGGTAGGTATTACATGTACCTATTTCATGGACTTGGCCCCATGCCAAGATGAACAGTAGGTTGTCTTTAGTAAAAATAACAAAAACAGCTCTGATCCGACTTTAGGAATTTCTCTAAGTCAAACCAACAGATGTATTGGACCAATTCAAACTCCCAGTAAAACTCCATATCAGTACCTGTCAAAAACCAGGAGCCCATAAATTTCTAAGCCCAGATGATTTATTGTGAATTAAACTATTCTGTGCATGGTTGATTCACCTCTAAATTCACTACAGTAGCTTTGTAACTCCAAAAAGAGTGATTCTAGTTGGTACTAGGAGGTACTCTCCATACCTATCCATTTCCCTTTACCTCATATTAAAAGCCTCTATATATTAAATCTGGTGAAAAAGACAAGTTGTCTACAGAGGTACCTTTAGAAATTTCTTGAGGGAATTCTGTTATTTTTCTTGACCTGATTCCAACTCTCAGTGAACAAGTACATTAAATCCTACTTAACCATCCAAGGACATAATTTTTGGTGCTCCATAACTCTTTTGGTGAATTATTTCCTAAAACTAGAATCTTTCTCACTATAAAAATCACTATAAATTTTTTGTAAGTGATAAAATAGTGAAACCACTTTTGATGGTTTCATTTTATCAACATCTACCTAAAAGTATCATTTTTATACAATGGTACCATACAGATTCTGCATTGGTCCAAAATCCATCTCTTAGGTAATTGCTAGACTAGAAATCCTAAGGGATTTTCATCCCCTTCTCCAAGGTCATCTCAATCTCCTATTTCCAATCCTCTCAAAACCATCTGAATCTTAATCTTGTATTATTCAATTGCTTGTTGTATGTATTGTTGCTTGTATGCCTTGTGTTGATTCTGGCTTGGTTTGCTTGCATGTGCTGTCGGGACGACGATAGTTGCGATGAAATCGGAGAGCAGAAGAATTGGTATTTATTATTGATATTGGTGTTCGGGGTTATCTAAAGAAGAAGTCTAGGGAAAATTATGCCATATTGCTGATCTCAGGCAAGCCACCTTCTTGCTCATAAGCCTTATCCTACTATTTTACTTATGCATGTTTTATCAACTTCTTATTATAACGGCATTGTTTTGCTATATATTGAGGTTTATATATATGGTAGTGGTTTGGCTCCTCCAAACCATTATACCTTTGTACTATTAAGTACATCCCCCTTGGTGACACCTACTTGTCCCTAGTAGAATAGGTGGTGCATATCCACCATACCCTTTGGAGACCCCGTTTTAGCCGAAGCAAAAACTAGAGGATGGGAAGACCCCGGAAAAAGTTTTACTAAATGATTTCTAATAAAACCTTGGTGTGGTGGGACCTCCCAAGAGATGTTGAGAAAGAAAAAGGTTTTGTTTTACAAAGTGCTAGGGGAAAACCGGAGGAAAAAGGTTTATGAAAACGCACCTGGTTCTCTGCAGTTTTGCTGGAACAATTAACCCTGTGCAACCACATTACTCTGGAATGGGACAGGGCTCGATTTGATGTTTGTCTGTTCTGGTATAAGCTGCCTCGCAACTACTACAGGGGATCGGGGATCCCTGGAGGGTGGGCCTTCTCACGTAAAAGGGTCCATGTGGGACATCGACCTGGAGAATGGAATGAAGGGTCGGCAGGCCTCCACGCGTTACTATGATCCCCTCATTGAAAGTGCGCACGTGGGACGTGCACTAAGCGCTCAGGTTGGTCCTCGCCAGACGTCCCGGTTTTGAGGGGATTAACACTCATAGGGTAGGCACTTGTATTGGAGTGGGCATCTGGAGAGTCTTGATCGGTTACTCGACCCACGATCGGTGAAGATCAGGGTAGTGTACCCGGATGATGTGGGTAAAGTGTACAACCTCTACCGAGTGTAAATCTATTCGAATAGCCACGTCCACGGTCATGGACGGTTGGGAAGGTTGCTGTAGAGCGGTGCTGGTTTTGTTTTCAAAAAGGATTTCGGAAAGGAAATGATTTTGAAATGTTTTGACCATGGGATGGTCGGAAAGGATACCTGCTTTGACCATGGGATGGTCAGAGAGGTATGGAAGAAGTTTGGTCGTGGTACGACCTGAAAACGGCAACAAATGGGTGACCCAGTCCTAATGTTTTCCAAACACTTTTCAAAAAGGTTTCCAAAATGTTTTACAAAAGTTTTCAACAAAGATATGTAGATGCTATATCTACAAGAGAAACTATTTAGAAAAGAACCCCTCTTGGAGCCCTCCTACTACTACCGCCATATTGCATATCCCCTTGTTATTACTATTCCCTTAAGGTGGTTTGCAAGTACATTCAAAGTACTCACTGGCATTGTCCCTGGCTATTAACTTGGCCAGATATCAAGAAGAATATGGCGTTGGCGACTATGCGAGCTAGGATGTTCTCCCAGTCAGTTGCCTGTAGGCTAAGGCATGGCTCGGGCTCTACGCTTGATGAAGATCCGCTAATGTTTATTGATGTATCCATAACGGCATTCATGTAAGCCTTGTAATTCGGTATATTCTCGGATGATGTAATGATACTTGTCGGTTATGTGCCACGCCTAACTGATCATGGGATCGTGGTTGTATGCATAATAGGGATTCTTGGAGCATTAATCCGGGGGCCCCACAGACTTGGTATAAGAGCCATCCTGACTGTAGGAGAACCTTAGTTAGCATGGTCGCTAGACAAGAACCTTATTTTGAAAACCCCGGCTTCCGAAAACTAGTTTCCCAATGAGTTTCAAAAAGTTCTACTCCTTCTCTTACTCTAAGTAAATGCTTTTGAAAATGGTTTCCTCTAACTCTCGCCCAAACTTCAAATCTACGGATTTTAAAAATAACTAGGATCTAGAACCCGATGAAGATAATGATAACAAGACGAAGACAAGCAACTACCAGCAAACACAAGGAGACTACAATATCGCTCTACTGGCGGAATCCTCCCAACCAGAAGAAATCGGGTGTTGCACTATCAGGAAACGTCCAAGATACGACGAAGACTCCATCTGCAAGGTACTGACTCCGACCTGAAGAAAAACGATACCTAGGGTCAATAGTCCTAAGAATAGGATTCCCCTACATCGCGAGTAGTTAACTCCTTGGTCCCTAGCATTGACCGTGTTTGCTTGCCTAAGTGCATCCTGTGTTGCTTGATGTGTGATGTGTGCCAAGAACATTGCGACTCTCTCGCTCTGTTCGCCTTGTTGCAATGTTCTGGTTTGCTTTGACCTCCTTAAAAATGTGACTCGAGGAGCGATAACCCACCTAATAGCTCAGGAAACCCCTGTGTTAGAGGTCGGTAGTGAGACCCAGACTAACCTCGAGAGTATATGAGAGGAAGATCATCGCAAGAACCAGGAGTTCGACATCGTCAAGTCCGAATCAACTCAAAGATTTCACCTCAGCAGGATGGCACACCTCGTCAAATTCACCTCGCAAGACTCGTCAATGGCACCACACTCCTTTGTTCCTCAGTCTACTACCGCCAGAATCCCGTTGAAATCGGAAGTCGATCATCGAAGGATCCTCAATATCCACAAGAAACCACTCGATAAACCAACCAAGACAAGAAGTGAAGACCTAACCACACTAACCTTAGTGTATTAGAGCTTCTGACCGCCTCAGGAGACTAACTAATCTAGTCGACCCTACCCAAACCGACGGGAAGTTCCTCCCTAGAAGGTTAGAACCACCCCTGAAGCCAGATGATTAGGAAGCGTGAAGACAGTTTCCCCGAAGCTGGATCCCTCTACTTTGACTGGAGAGCTAACAAGAAGTCTTGTTAAACGCTAACCCTCCTAGAGCTAACCTCTTAAAGGGTTGCATTAGGAAACCACCCGCCAAGGTTGGTACAGTAGGTCGTCACCGGAAGACCTCAGCTCAAGATTCAGGAAAGCTATATCCTTCCGCTAACAGCCAGTCAGCCTCCCAAGACTGAATATCCGCACCCCTCCCGAAGTACCTTATTGAAGCTCGAAGGTGGAAAGACGGCGTCTTTCCACTCAACCTCTAGAACACTGCCTACCAGAAGATACCTCAGAAAAGACTCCCGGATCTGAAGTCTTCCCGCCAAGCAGCAACCCGTGAGTATCCGATGAGAAACTAAATGAAGATTCTACAAAGTCCCTCCGCTACTTCAGTTGAGGCCCCACCCGAAGGACCGCCGAACCACTAACCCTAGGTCCTTAATGCTTAGAGGACGTGAGACTCCCATGACTCTACTAGGCTAAGTATGAATAATAGTAGTATATAAGCCCAGTAAGTCATAATCCCCGGAAGACTTCCGAAGGTGTCTACTCCAGAAGAAGGATGGACGACAATCCCCAGAAACCCCATTGAATGACTTCAAGAAGGAAGGACTATGTCAACTCTCCAATATACCCCACCTAAATCCTAAGGGGGAAAGACTGCGTCTTTCCCACAATTTAGAATAACCCTCTGCCAGGAGCAACCTCAGGAGTCTCGACCCTAAAATTGTTAAATAGGATATGCTACGGCCTAAGGAAGAGATGTGAATCCTTAGAGAGAGGTACTCCCAACCGTAGATTCTATCTTCTGACGAGTACCCGTGAAGCTTAGCATCGAAGTAGTCTGCCCAGTCCAAACCCTCGAGATATAGAGTCTGGAAGAAAAAGAAGGTCATCCCTTGCAATCAGGAATAGACTCTGCCCAACTCTCCGTGCATCCCCGAAGACTGAAGCTCAACTTCATCGACATGGTAACAACTTTCAAAGACGGAGTCCATAAGATAGCACGCTTGAAACTAGTAGTGTTATCCTTGACTCAACCTCCCCTAACCCTACTCTCCAGAATCTCGAGACGCGATTCTTTTAAGGGGGAAAGATCTGTAACATCCCAATTTCAGCAACCCCGATTAGTTGTCCAGAATGCAAAAATCAGGGGGAACAAAAACTTTTTCTTGTTTAATGCTGAAGTGTTTGCTTGTTGTTTGGATATGCTTATGCATATGAATGGGTATTACATGATATACTCCTTACCTCAACACAAGTTGACAAAAGCTACTTCCCAAAACTGTCTTGGCTCAATCTCCATATTCTCAAATGTTCTGGCATTTCAAAACCTGAGCCAAGAAGCCTTTGCAAACCAACTATTTTAGTAGCTTCTTTTTATCAAACTACGGAGAGCTATAGAATACTATCTCCTTATGTTTTCAAGACAGAACCTTCTAATACTCTTACCTCTAGATTTAACAAAACCTTTTTGTAAACTTTTGAATTCTACTCTTGGTAGAGATACCAAGGCCCTTACCTTGTTCAAACTCCAACCTATTTCAAAATACCCATCCTTACATCAAGCTAAGCTTGGTGGTAACCCCAGTAGTAGTTGATTTGTTTGTAAGATGAGTTGCCTTGATCTGCTGTTTGAATTGTTTGCTTAGAAGTAGTATGAGCTACTCTAGGAGCTCATCCTCTAGGATCAAGGTACTTTAAGATCACCACACCCTAAGCAATAATACACTCTGGATCCACTCTCTAGCCACCAGGTGATCATCTAAAACCCTTAACCAGATTAATTCTAAAGTGATCCCTTCTAGAAGCTTCCAAGTCAATGAAGCCCAATATCAAGCATGGATCCCTCATACTCAACCTACTCTTCCATATCATCCACTTGATGGTTCTTGGGTACCTTGCAACCCATCAAAATCATCTCCACCAACATTCTAGTCAAAAACCCTAAATCTGCCAAATTTGGCTAAGTCTGGAATCTGTTTCAACATCACCTTTTTGGATGTCTCCCTTTCTCAACCCTTGTGCATTTTATGTAATGCACCTGAACCATATTGTTAACCATCCTAAGGACTACCAAGTTCCACTCTTTCCCTTGGTTAGATCATCCTCCTACCCACTTGTTCTTGATGGTTTTGCAGGCAAGATAATAACATTTCCTGCAAATCTAGTCAACATGCCTACTTTGATAGAAGCTCACACCACCATCCAACCTTCTATGGACCAACTCTTTGCATGGTTGTGTTCTACTCATATATGTATATCATTACCTACTTCACTTGTTCCAATTGGATCCTTGAGCTGTTTACACCCACAAGGTTTTGAAGGCTAGTTAATAATCTGCTTTGGCAGGCTTATTTTATTCATAGTTTGAAAGCTTTTCTTGGTGAGCTCAAGCAGGATCAAGCTCAAACCGTTGTAACATGTTGATGTACATCACTTGGTATATCCATCCATCTACCCCATGCCCCGAGGGGAGATCTGAACTCTAAGATACAACCATGTTTTGATGGTATGAAATTAACATCACCCTAGATCCTTAATCTAGAGTATTTCACCAAAATCAACATGGATTCTCCAATCCCAAGGTTTCAATTGCTTGCTACACCTTGTCTACATCATCTAACTTGATCACCAAGATTATTCTAATATCATCCATAATTATTAGGGCCCGAAAACTATTTAACTCCCTTAATAGGCAAAACCTCCAAAACATCTCCCATAAAGGAAAGTTTGGTTTTTGCCAAAACACTTCCCCAACTTTTGGATCAATTGAGTTCCACACATCATACTCTACATTCCCACTTCAAAAATAAATATTTTTGAAGAGTTGTATTATTTCTTTTTGCCCCTTTTCTTAAATGGCTGAAGTGGAATAATAATAGATTAAAATACTTTTAATCCTCAATAAATCTTGGGAAAATTCTCCTAAGTGTGTATTCACATTTGAGACCATCTCACATCAAAACTCCACTGGTTCAATGTAAAAATATCAACTGAGCTCCAATACTTCACTTCTGCAGTTTTTGAACAAATGGATTTAAGAGGACTTATAAGTCATGGAAAAATCTCAAATAATTCCTGGAGGGGTATCTCAACCCCCTATATCCACCAGCATCTTTAGTTCATATTGCATAAACCAAGAATTGAGACTTCCATCATGATCATATACATTTGCCAATCTTATCTACTTCCAAGATGTTGATCAATATCAAGCCAAAACCCCTCAAGTCTTCCACAGCAAGCCTCCACTACCCCAGCACAGCCCTCTGGTCGAGCTGCACTGTAGCTAAGTTACTGTAGAAGCCCCTCTCCCTTGTCCCATCTGCTTGGTTGAGAGAAGGAGAGATAATGGGAAGCATGAGAGCCAATCTGATTACATCAGCCCTCCCACCTCTCCTCTGCTCTCAGCACCGACCAGAAAACCACCTCTCATGCCCACAGCAACCTCCCCTGGTTTCACCCCCTCACCCTTGCTCCATAGGCCATGTACACCATGAACCTCCCCATTGCCTTTAAATGGACCAGAGGCCCTCCACCCCACTCCTGCTCCCTCACTTCTACCCCTCCCACTCCATTTACCTCTCCTCAGAGCCCCAAGAGCTCTCTCTCGCTCTGCTGCTCGGGAGGAGGAGGAGGAACCTCCTCGGGTTCCTTCTTGCAGTCGCGAGTGTGGTCAAGCTCGACCCTTCCTCGCACTTCCTAACCTCTCCATAGAACCCTACATCTCCCCTGCACCTCTCCCACCGAGATCCTGTTCTTGCATGTCGCTGGAGAAGGAGAAATCCTCCTCTCGGCCATTTCCAAGGTTGGGCTCGTGTACCCTCTCTTCCACTTACCCTCCCTCTGTATGTGTCGCCTTTGGGATCCCCTGCTCTTCTGAATCTAACTCTGCTCCCCTCTTGCCCTAGGAACGCCCCAGGACGCTGCTCGGCGAGCTCCGACGAGGTCGCATCCGGCGTTCCATGAGCCGGATTCTGTCATGAAAACCACCTGCCGCCTCCCCGAATCCCATGACGCACCGCATCCGCTCCACCCTTCCCCCGCCTCCGGCGTGGCCCCAGGTGAGCACTCCCAAGCTCCACTGAGCCTGCCTAGGGTTTCCTCCCCCGTGCCCGGCGCGAGGTAGGAGGCGATCCCGTGGCCGTCGATCTGCTTTTAAATCGGACGGCCGGGGTGTCCCCATACTGCCTCGGCGCCTCGGAGTCATTGACCCACAGGCCCCACCACGGGCAGTTCAAATTTGTCTCCCTCCCGCTCAATGCGCCCCGAGGGGGCCGAATTCCCTCCCTCCAAGGCCCATCTTCCCCAGATCTGGCCTAGACAGCCGGCCTCCTCTCCTTTTTAATCAAATTCCAAAACTAGATGAAATAGCTGCTTGGTTTAATTAGTTTTGAAAATGGAAACTACAAGGAATTGCCCAGATATGATTTTTGGTATATACCTATTCCTTTTATTCAACATGAGGAGCAATAATATCTCAAAAACATTATATCTATCGCTCCCAATAAAAATAATACTAACAGTTGTTCTTTCTAGTAAATAAATCCCTCTAGGAGTTTCATAAGTCCAAATGGGGTAAAACCAACTTCCCCTGGTAGGTATTACATGTACCTATTTCATGGACTTGGCCCCATGCCAAGGTGAACAGTAGGTTGTCTTTAGTAAAAATAACAAAAATAGCTCCAATCCAACTTTAGGAATTTCTCTAAGTCAAACCAACAAATGTATTGGACCACTTCAAACTCCTAGTAAAACTCCATATCAGTATCTATCAAAACCCAGGAGCCCATAAATTTCTAAGCCCAAATGATTTATTGTGAATTAAACTATTCTATGCTTGATTGATTCACCTCTAAATTCACTAAAGTAGCTTTGTAACTCCAAAAAGAGTGATTCCAGTTGGTACTGGGAGGTACTCTCCATACCTATCCATTTCCCTTTACCTCATATTAAAATCCTCTACAGATTAAATCTGGTGAAAAAGACAAGTTGTCTACAGAGGTGCCTTTAGAAATTTCCTGAGGGCATTCTGGTATTTGTCTTGACCCGATTCCAACTCTCAGTGAACAAGTACATTAAAGCCTACTTAACCATCCAAGAAAATAATTTTTGGTGCTCCAGAACTCTTCTGGTGAATTATTTCCTAAAACTAGAATCTTTCTCACTATAAAAATCACTATAAATCTTTTGTAAGTGATAAAATAGTGAAACCACTTTTGATGGTTTCATTTTATCAACATCCACCTGAAGGTATCAGTTTTATACAATGGTACCATACAGATTCTGTCTTGGTCCAAAATCCATCTCTTAGGTAATTGCTAGACTAGAAATCCTAAGGGATTTTCATCCCCTTCTCCAAGGTCATCTCAATCTCCTATTTCCAATCCTCCCAAAACCATCTGAATCTTAATCTGGTATTATTCAATTGCTTGTTGTATGTATTGTTGCTTGTATGCCTTGTGTTGATTGTGGCTTGGTTTGCTTGCATGTGCTGTCGGGACGACGATAGTTGCGATGAAATCGGAGAGCAGAAGAATTGGTATTTATTATTGATATTGGTGTTCGGGGTTATCTAAAGAAGAAGTCCAGGGACAATTATGCCATATTGCTGATCTCAGGCAATCCACCTTATTGCTCATAAGCCTTGTCCTACTATTTTACTTATGCATGTTTTAACAACTGCTTATTAAAACTGCATTGTTTTGCTATATATTGAGCTTTATATATATGGTAGTGGTTTGGCTCCTCCAAACCATTATACCTTTGTACTATTAAGTACAGCCCCCTTGGTGAGACCTAGATGTCCCTAGTAGTATAGATGGTGCATATCCACCATACCCCTTTGGAGACCCTGTTTTAGCCGAAGCAAAAACTAGAGGATGGGAAGACCCCGGAAAAAGTTTTACTAAATGATTTCTGATAAAACCTTGGTGAGGTGGGACCTCCCAAGATATGTTGAGAAAGAAAAAGGTTTTGTTTTACAAAGTGCTGGAAGAAAACCGGAGGAAAAAGGTTTATGAAAACGCACCTAGTTCTCTGCAGTTTTGCTAGAACAATTAACCCTATGCAACCACATTACTCTGGAATGGGACAGGGCTGGATTTTGATGTTTGTCTGTTCTGGTATAAGCTGCCTAGCAACTACTACAGGGGAACGGGGATCCCTGGAGGGTGGGACTTCTCACGTAAAAGGGTCCATGTGGGACATCGACCTGGAGAATGGAATGAAGGGTCGGCAGGCCTCCACGCATTACTATGATCCCCTCATTGAAAGTGCGCACGTGGGACGTGCACTAAGCGCTCCGGTTGGTCCTCGCCAGACGACCCAGTTTTGAGGGGATTAACACTCATAGGGTAGGCACTTGTACTAGAGTGGGCATCCGGAGAGTCTTGATCGGTTACTCGACCCACGATCGGTGAAGATCAGGGGTAGTGTACCCGGATGATGTGGGTAAAGTGTACAACCTCTGTAGAGTGTAAATCTATTCGAATAGCCGCGTCCGCGGTCATGGACGGTTGGGAAGGTTGCTGTAGAGTGGTGCTGGTTTTGTTTTCAAAAAGGATTTCAGAAAGGAAATGATTTTGAAATGTTTTGACCATGGGATGGTCGGAAAGGATACCTGCTTTGACCATGGGATGGTCAGAGAGGTATGGAAGGAGTTTGGTCGTGGGACGACCTGAAAATGGCAACAAATGGGTGACCCAGGCCTAATGTTTTCCAAAAACTTTTCAAAAAGGTTTCCAAAATGGTTTACAAAAGTTTTCAACAAAGATATGTAGATGCTATATCTACAAGAGAAACTATTTAGAAAAGAACCCATCTTGGAGCCCTCCTACTACTACAGCCATATTGCATATCCCCTTGTTATTACTATTCCCTTAAGGTGGTTTGCGAGTACATTCAAAGTACTCACTTGCATTGTCCCTGGCTATTAACTTGGCCAGATATCAAGAAGAAGATGGCGTTGCCGACTATGCGAGCTAGGACGTTCTCCCAGTCAGTTGCCTGTAGGCTAAGGCATGGCTCGGGATCTACGCTTGATGAAGATCCGCTGCTGTTTATTGATGTAGCCATAACGGCATTCATGTAAGCCTTGTAATTCGGTATATTCTCGGATGATGTAATGATACTTGTCGGTTATGTGCCACGACTAACTGATCATGGGATCATGATTGTATGCATAACAGGGATTCACGGAGGATTATTCCAAGGGCCCCACACGTATCATCGGGCAAGGGGTACCCCGTTGGCGGTTCTTGATGACCCACAAGTATAGGGGGTGTATCGCCGTATTTTTGATAAGTAAGAGTGTCGAACCCAACGAGGAGCAGAAGGTGCTGGCTAGTGGTATGGATCAGGAATTCTCTGCAAATACTTAGCAAACGGATTTTTAGTGGTTTTTGATAAAGCAAGTAAACAAAGTACGAGTAAATAAAAGACAGTAGGAATGAATGCAGCAAGTGGCCCAATCCTTTATGCAGCAAAGGACAAGCCAGTTGTATTACTTAATATGACCAAACGTTCTCGAGGACACATGGGAAGACTGTCAAGTGCTTTCGCTTCATATAGTTGATTCATCTTCTCTAGCTTGCTAAGTGTTGTGTGTGTGAACCTGTGCTAATGTACCTCCCCATACAAGACTAATACATACTTGTGATTATACCCCTTGCAAACATCCGTAAGTACAAGAAAGTAACTAAGGTAGAGACCTAACCACAGCTTTAAACTCTAAGACCCTTACGTCCCTTGTGCAATGGTTTCCTAACGGGGGTTCAGGTTTCTGTCACTCCGGCCACCCCTACGATTAGTAGCCAAATACACAATGCACTCCCCTAGGCCCATATAGGTGAAGTGTCATGTAATCGACGTTCACATGACACCACTAGAAGAAGTACACCACAACTTAAATAACAATCTATTGAATCTTTCTCAACACAACTCCACTACTAATAACATGACTTCTCCCATGTCCTCAAGAACAAAACGAACTACTCACAAGACATCATATGGATCATGATCAGAGATGGAATAATGATGTATAACAATCTGAACATAAAAAATAAGTCAATGGTTCACTCAATAGCATCGACTACAAAGAGTAATCAACACCGGGAAAGTTTCCCCTAAGAACTATAGCAAGATTCAACGCAATTGTTACAGCAATATGGAGATGGTGATGAGGGTGCTGATGGTGATGATGGTGGTGATGATGGTGATGATGATCGCGATGAAGTCTAGCTTGATGGTGGTGTTGATGGCGATGATCTCCCCTCTCCGGGAAGGAATTCCCTCGACAGAAATCTGTCTGCCGGAGAGATCTTTCTCTCTCGGTGTTTTCCGCCCCGCAGAGGCGGCGGAATCTTTATGTGGTCTCTCTCCCAGTCTTATGGTTTCAGGAGGATGATATACGCCAGAGGGGAGAGGCTGGAGTGGTCCAGGGTGGCCACACCACCTCCAGGCGCGGCCTAGGTCGCCAGCCAGTGGTGTGGGCCCCCTGTGGCCCATCTCCACTCCGTCTTCTGGCATCCTTAGTCTTCTGGAAAAATAGGATTTTCCGTATATTTTCCCGTATTTTCTGATCTTCGCGAATTTTGCCTCCAAACAACACCTTTTCCATCCGAATCCTGACTGCAGCGGTCCAAGCTCCAAAAGTCATCAACCATGCAAAAATAGATGAAATAACATAAGTATCACCTCTCAATATGAAATATATCAATGAATAATAGTGAATTAAGACATAGAATAGTGATGCAAAATGGACGTATCAACCCCCCCCCCCCCAAGCTTAGAGTTCACTTGTCCCCAAGCGAAACTGAGCTCAATAAACATGGCCTCAAGTTTGTGGAGTGAAGGGTCGATAAAAGAATACGGACAAGAAGCATCACATTCATCAAATACATAGATCGTAATAGAAGACAACTTACTATTATATAACTCAACTTGCAATGAGTGAAGGAAACACAATAAAGATACATAAAGTGAATCATAATTGGTAATGGAAAACTTAGCTCTTGGTCAAAGAATAGTTGATAATTTGCTGGAGTTCACAAATAACTGGTTTTCAATGATAGCTTTCAAAGTACTAAACATCAGGATAAGAGCAATCTGCAAAACAAGGAACATAAGAAACATGATTGAATAAATCAACATATGAATGAATGAAACACAACAACTCAAAATACTTGCTGAGATAGAAGGGAGTAGGTTTACTGACTCAACTACAAAGTAAAAGAAAGACCCTTCAAAGAGGGAAGCAGGGATTGCAAGTCTCATAAAGAGATCCCAAAAATTATGATACTTACTAGCTTTCTGCTCCCATTGCCGCTACCATAGGCATCTTTTGGTGGTTAAGGTAAAAGTGACACAACTAAGAGGATATGCTTGACAAGTTATAAGTTGAAATCTCATGCCCCTTACTTATGAGTACCGATCCTCGTGCTACTCAACTTCAGTCACGAGCAAGCTCTTGTCATTGTAAATACATGCGTATCATTGAGAACCGCCAACGGGGTACCCCTTGCACATGACACAGGAGCTATCCCATAATCAAAATGACAGGGCAAGCAGACAGTGAGCATCTCAACGACCTTTTTATTTCCTATTGGCTTAGGTTTTTATTGAGGATGCTTCATAGAATGCTCACTATAGTTATGCTGCAAGTTTCCACCATGATTAGGCATGGCTTAGGCTAGCGGCCCGGGTGTTTCTCTAACACACATATAAACTCCATGATCTTACAAGTTCCACTTTTATTTCACACCGCCGGGATCCATAAGCAAAAGAACATGATATCAACTAGGTACAAGTACCAATGAAGTGTTGAAAGAGGTCCCCATGATGCATGGTTCTGCTAACTTCAACTCATAAAGCGCAAGCATATATGCGACAAAGAAGGACCCAATGGTTCAAGTTTATTAAATGCAAGAAAGTAAAGTGTGCCATCAAGTTTGTGAGAGCTTTAATCACTAATTTTCACATAACAAGATTAATTTGGGAAGTAGATAAAACAAGAATTTACTTGGAATAGCAATAATGCTACTAGGTAGGTATGGTGGACACAAATGGCAAAGGTTTTGGTTTAAAGGAGGTGGATGCACGAGAAGAAAACCCTCTCAGTATAGGTTTTTGGCTAGCAAGGCTGGGTAGCAAGTATAAGAGTTGAAGGAAACAAACAAACATACAAGTGATAAAGACAAACATGCAATCTTCCTTGGAAGCACAAAAGATCTTAACTAGAGAATACTAGACTTATGAGGAAATCAAGAAAGAAAGATGATGAAATAATTTTTCTT